>JANIWR010000004.1:0-624262 GCA_030705105.1 Suhomyces sp. yHKS641 | reverse complement strand
CCAAGGCTCAAGCTATCATCCTCAAGGACACTGGTAAGCAAGTTGACGCTGAAACCGCCTCTAAGGTTTTGGATTACGTCAAGTCCCAAGCTCAAAGCAAGAGACACTTAGTCGATGCTAATGTTGGCGCTCAAGTTGCTGCTGACATTTTGGGCTTGGTCGGTCTTGATGTTGGTGTCGGTGTCGGTGCCACCGTTTTGAAGAGAGACGACTTGGTCGCCAAGGCTCAAGCTATCATCCTCAAGGACACTGGTAAGCAAGTTGACGCTGAAACCGCCTCTAAGGTTTTGGATTACGTCAAGTCCCAAGCTCAAAGCAAGAGACACTTAGTCGATGCTAATGTTGGCGCTCAAGTTGCTGCTGACATTTTGGGCTTGGTCGGTCTTGATGTTGGTGTCGGTGTCGGTGCCACCGTTTTGAAGAGAGACGACTTGGTCGCCAAGGCTCAAGCTATCATCCTCAAGGACACTGGTAAGCAAGTTGACGCTGAAACCGCTTCCAAGGTTTTGGACTACGTCAAGTCTCAAGCACAAAGCAAGAGACACTTAGCCACTGCTGATGTCGGTGCTGAAGTTGCTGCCAACGTTTTGAACTTAGTTGGTCTTGACGTTGGTGCTGGTGTTGACGCCACCGTCTTGAAGAGACACTTAGCCACCGCCGATGTCGGTGCTGAAGTTGCCGCCAACGTTTTAGGCTTAATCGGTCTTGATGTTGGTGCTGGCGTTAATGCTACCGTTTTGAAGAGAGATCATCAAGATGTCTCTTTCGGATTCTTCGACGTTGTTAAGAACACTTTAAGCAATGCTGGTCAAAATGTCTTAAAGACCTTCAACGGAAATGTTCCACAAGCTTCTTTTGCAGTCTCCGATGTTGCCTGGGTTGAAGATGACTTATTCAAGGTTACCCTTAACTTCGAAACTGTTGAGTCTGCTAAACTCTTCGCAAAGTTCCAAGACGAATTAACCAATGTTAAATTGGATGGTACTGGAGTCGACTCAGAAATTGTCATGTGGGATGGAAGTTCTGACAGTAAGGTCGACAACTTCGCAAAGTGGTCTGCTACTGTGTTAGTCAAGGCCTCAAAGCACAACAACCTCTACTGTCTTCCAGATGATTTTGCTATCAAGTTCAACTGGAATGCTAAGGACTCCAGTGAATTAGCTCAACAGTGGAAGAAATACTTCGATACCACTTACGAATACACCTTCTCTAAAGACTTTGGCACTTCATCTAGCAGTCACAACGTTGAAGTCGAGAGAAGATGTGCCGAGTCTTCATCCAACTCCACCATGATTGCAGACTCCGAATACGACACATCTATTTTGAAACAATGGCAAGCATCCACAAACGTGTTACCAAACTTCTGTTGGACTAAGCACTGTGCTTAAATCAGATGTCATACATCTCGCTCAAAATTCATAAGTCATAATATCCTTTTTCCATTCAGATAAATCGCAATCGTTGTTTTGAGATTTTTCGATGTTTAATAATCGTTCAGTTATTCAAATCCTTGGTTATATTCTCTAATTTTAATAGTTTAGTTTAGTAGTTTAGTTTCTTATTATTAGTTATATATAAACAAGTGTTTCGTGTTATAATGGTGCAATGTAGATTATTTGTGATGAGGGGTTGATAAAAAAGCATGTGCTGATATGCAGGACATAGTACTCCGTTATAAATAATGCTGAGGAAGGCAAGCATGTATTTATAGGCAACACGAAGTTTTCCTTTACGAGATGGCGGCGAAAAGGTAACGCAAAATATCTTTTAGATGCATGTCAACATGCATTGTGGTGGCGACTCTTTTGAAAGTGCTGTAAAAGTTTGCATATCGAGCTGCATAAGGGAGGGGACCAGACCCAGTTTGCGCGAATTATTCTTTGTTTTTGGCAGCCATTTTGGTCAGTAAACATATGTATGTGTCCCCGCTCTTTACTTGATCAAGTCAAGCCAACCATAATAACTCGAATATATATATCTATATTATATAATGCACGTAATCAAGCTAGTATACAGCTCTATAATTTATTCACTGAAATCAAACTATCATTCAACTTCACGAGTAATACGTATCTGCAATTGTTTGGCTTGAAATAGATCCCGGCGATTATGCATTGCTGAATACTCAAGTTTGTGAGGCAACAAAGGTTGCGGAAGATGTCGAAGCAGAAGGTAGTGCTCCTGCAGATGCGGTGTTGGCTGAGTTTCCTCTTTGCGATAATCTTTTTGCAACAATTGTATCGTATCTTGATTTTTTTCTATGATTTAAGTATTGCCACGTAAAGTAGGCGCCTGGGGTGTAGCATAATAATACAAACTTAATAAAGAGTTCGTAAACCAGGTCATCAGCAATAAACTCAAGACTAAGGAAAATCAAGATCATTTCGGAGACGAGCGCCATGGGAAACGTAAGATAAAAGTTGTGATATTGCAACCAAAACAAGAATTTGGGTGAGCTCCTTGTCTTTATCCGAAATGCATGGTAAACAAAGTGTATGAGATACATGATGCACCATGATAGTATAAGGAACGAGTAGGAAGTGTGCTTGGCGATTCTTGGATGGGGGAAGATGACACCATAGCAAAGCCACGCCATCTTCGTACCGTTAAACAAACTCCACAAGTCTTTCAAGGAGTACTTGTTGTTGAGTAAACTTTTATACATCAAGAATGTAAAGACAGGTATCAATGATACGACGTGGAAAAAGTCAGCTATTCCTCCTGGCAAAAACTTTCTTCCTACCAACGGTAAGAGTATAGCAAACCTTCCTAGACAGCAAAACCAAAGCGTGGCGGAAGCTGTGTTCCACAAGAACGCAAACTTGACATTAGTGGGGACTATGTACCTTGGCATTATTATTTGTCCTCGGACTGTTCTTGGTTATTCGCTGACTTGAATCTTTGTTTGAGCTACAGATTTGGCTGGCCTTTTAGCATAGTTCGACCTGTACATAGACGCGTTTAGCGGAGGCACAAATTTCGTCAGAAAAAGACGCAGACCTTGAATTTCACTACTCAGTGTCATCTACTTAATGAAATTGAATCATTTATTTCTAGTTTTTACCACGCTACTTGTGGCGTTTGTGGGTGCAGCTCAGTGGTCTCCTGAGGATTATGAGATTTTTACCTTAAACGATAAAATTCTGCAGGATTTAGGCAAAGATATGACCTTTTACTCATGGTTGGAATTGGAAAAGGGTCCCAAGTCTACTCCAAAGGAGATTTCCAAAGCTTACAGAAAGTTATCGAGAGCATTACATCCTGATAAGTTGAACGGTGTTAGCAAAAAGGTCAGAAAACAAGCTGAAGAAAGGTTCCAACGTTTGTCCTCGGTCGGAAATATTCTCAGAGATCAGGGTTTGAAAAAACGTTATGACTATTTTTATGCCAAAGGTTTCCCTACTTGGAAAGGCACTGGATACTACTATTCGAAGTATAGACCTGGTTTCTTGTTCACTTTATTTTTGATTTTTTTGATCGTTAGCGGACTCCATTTTGTCGCATTGAGAATTAACCGAACGCAGGATTATAATAGAGTTGTTCAATTGAAACAACAACTCAAATCACAAGCATGGGGTGGCTCATTAGTACCACCTGCGGATGGTTCAGACCGGAAATTACAGAGTGAAAATGGCAAAACTTTCGTGATTCAAGCCAACGGTGACGTTTACTTCTTAAACACTGAAGATAAGAGCGAGAAGGACCAGTATATTTCATTGGACGAAAACGACATCAATGTCAAACCTGGATTCAAAGACTCCTTGCTCTTCAAAGCTCCTTGTTTTGCTTGGAACCAGACTTTAGGTAGATTCCTTGGCCAGATCGACAGTACCGTTGTGTACGAAAACAAGAGGAAGACTAAAATTGAGGCTAATCAAGAAGACACAAAGAAGAAGTCCAACAAGAAAATTCAAAGAGGTAAAAAAGTGGAATTGCCCAATGGAAAAGTTGTGTATTCTAGACCTGGTAATTCTAGGAAGAGATAGTTGCGAAGTACGTCATGACTGGCTCAGATATAAGCAACATTACCTATAGTATTTATTAACCGTATGTAATAACCCGGCACTATAATAGAGAAAAGAGCATAATGCGTAAGAGGAGAGTCACACTCTTATTCTAGCCTGATATAATCGTAGTTAAAAAAAAGTTGTTCATATGTCTTCCAATCCAGTCAAATTAGTCTATAAGAACAACACTAATTTTCAGAATATACTTCTAAATGGATAAAGAAGTCAGAACAGATACAGTCTAGCTCATATCCTGGTAACTACCAAAGAGGATTTTTTAGTACAGAGCTAGCGCGTTAATTAGAAGTATGGCGTTATTCCCAAATATTTATTGTACCCGTAAAGCACCTATTTATCTTATATCAAGTATGTTATCTTCAATAAATATTCACGATTCATGTTTAGAAACTCGTCTCAACTCATTTGAATTATTATCGTCCTCCTCATCAGAAGAACTAGATCCAGACAAATTATCCAAAAAATCGTTGTCTTGATAGGTATCCTGGTATTGGTCATCTTCCTCGTTTTCCTCGTCCTCCTCCTCATCGTCAACTTCATTTTTAATACTATTGATCTCCCTGTCCTTTGAATTCTTGTCTATCTTGCCATCAAGTGTTGGGCTATTAAGCCTGCGTGGTGACATGTTTTGAACTTGGACATCAGGCATATGAACTTCTTCCATTCTATCGTCGTCTTCGCCATGTTCAAGCCCTTTTCTATCGTTGATAAACATATAGTGATTAGACTTGTCGCCTAATATAATTGGGCCGTCATTAGCAGTACTGCTGTTACCATTGGATGCATCATTTTGATTGTCGTAGGTTTCAAGGTCTAGGTATCCAACCGTCGAGCTATCGAAGCCATAATCTCTATCTTGGTCTGATTTTACGTGTTCTTCTTCCTCTTCATCTTCTTCCGGTTCTGCCCCCAATACAACATTGTAAATTTCTCTGGTCTTTAGCAATACATCATTCACGAACCACTCCCAATCATCAGACAGAACCGACTCGATGATTATAGGGGAGATTAAGTCTGGTTTGTAAAGAGATGTGAACTTCACCACTTCTTCACTAATCAAAATTAAATGACCCATGTAACCTGGTCTTGGCTCCACATCGTTATTTTTATACGACTTGATAATCAAATTGGCCAAATCACACTTATCCGGTTTGAATAGTTCAACAATTAAAAATGAATTATATGAATTGAGTTTCCCATTGAAAATCTGTTGAATCAAATCAAAGACGACGTTATGAAAGAAGTTATGCCATGGAAATTGAGTGAATTTGGAAATGATATCGAGTAAAATACCCAGGTCTATAAGGTTTATCTTAAAATAGTCTCCAATGCACGAATTCTTTCTGATAATCTCGTCCCTTTGAGGGCAAACAAATGGGTTTTCAGGGGAAATGGTTGGTTCTTCATCATCGGAATCCTCTTCGTTTTTCAAAACCTCAAGCAACTTTTCAAAGTTTTCCTCCTTGTTGGCTTCATTTTTATGGTCTTCAAAATGGATATCATCCAACGACACATCATCCAATCCTATAGTTACATCCTGAACAGACATATCTGACGAAATAGACTCTGAAGATTTGAAGATCATTGATTCATTCAATGCATTTCTCAAGCGTTTTTTCTGCTGCAATCTTATATGGTCTCTTATTTTGATGATTTTCTTTATCTTTCTAGAGTTAAGTAGGATCATATTGGAACAATGTAATAACTCAGCTATCAACTCGGAGATTTTGAACTTGGTAAATCCGAGTAGATGACCTCTGTCAGGAAATGATTGTCTATCTTTCGAGTCTTGTTCGGTGGTGGTATTGGATTTCAGGGGTAAATTTATCAAATCGCTGAAATGACACAAGTTATCGGAGAATATTTCAAGCATCTCTCCCAAATAGATCGGGTCTCGTGGCCCTGGAGGATTCTGCTCAAAATCCTTGAGCCACTGAAACATCACGTAGGAGTTTATTTCCCCAGTTCCAGGTCCGTTACCATTGTCTCCTCCCAACATGGAGCTGTATGATCCACAATTGAGATCATAATCCGAGTTGTTTTTCCGAATGAGTTCAATAATGATTCCCACACAGTTATTGATCCCGTGTTTGTTCGTGATGCTATCGACATTATCGGCAGATTCAGGAGATCTATATAACATAATGTCGTTGATCATGGTGTTAATAATTTTGGGAGATACAAGCTCTCTTGTAAGTTGATTTGGACCGATATTCGTCTCTAGAACCACAGCCAAAGCAGTATTTGAAGATATAGTGACCAAAGCCTTTATAAAGTCGGTCACAGCCGTCTGTTTGAAGAAAAGCTCGTCATTTGCTATCTTTGAACTTGCAAGAAACTGGCTTGGTTGTGGTTTCAATATGTCAATTAACTTTTCAATTAAGTTTTGCGAAGACAAGGTCTCCAAGATCCCCGTAGGTGAGTCGGGTTTATCGGTCTGAATAATCCTCAAAAAGAAGTCCATCAAAATGGGTATTTCGATCTTAGCTAAGAACGTGTCAACCAAGTCTGGCTGGCGCCTGACAAAGTTTAGGAGCTCAATGCTGTTGGTATCCATTAGCTGGTCCAAGATGTGAATCAAATAAGACACAGATGGGGAACTTTCCTTTAAGTTTGGCAACGACAATATCAGCCAAAGCTTGGACATTATTACGGGGGTTTCTATTATTCTATTCAGTATAATCCACAAGTCGATCGACAAGATCTCTGATGAGGTTTGGAAACATCGACGAAGCTTATCGTCTTGTGATTCTTCGGTACTGGTCTCTGTTTGGTCTTCTGTCTGCTCAATCTGAATATCACTCTCATTGGCAGCATCGGCATCGGTGGAGTCTTCAGCACCCAGGATCAATTTTTCTAATTCTTCCTGTTCCTTCAAGCTCTGGTTGTAGAAGAAGTCGACACTGCTCACCAAATAGTCCAAGAAACCGTTTAAAATATGAGGTTGAAGCAAAAGCTCAAGTAATTTTACACCACGAGCATCTTTGCCCACATTAACAGTTTCGTTGTTGGAAGAAGCAAGCGATATGACATCAGAATTGTTGGAAGCATTATTGGCATTGATTTCCGAGTTGGACAGAAACTGAAAGCTTGTCAGCTTATCGTTGTAGTTGCCCTTGATGTTGTGAAACTCATTAAGAAGTTCTTCCAGTAAGGTAGGATCACTAATTAAGTCTTCAACTGACACAGTAGAGAAGTCTTGAACCGAATCAAGAAACTTTTGAAGCAGGCTGTTGTTGTTCAAGCCATTGGAGAAGGGCCAAAATGACATGGTGGGGATTATTAGGCCTTGTCAATGTGGGTATTTGTGATCTTATTAATCAGTTTGAAGGTCTGATTGGACTTTTATTTTGATTTTAGTTGGATAGGGTCGATATTTGTAAAATTGATGAAATTTGGCCGCTGTTATTGCTAAAATGTGATCAAAGTGTAGGAAGCTTGCCAGAACTTGCCGCCGAGCAATTATTTGATTATGGGATGATTATATGCAATGGTTTACCAATAGTTCCAGCCTGGGTGTCACTGTGCAACTTGCCAATCTATAGGTATCTCCCTCTTCTAGAGCTTGATTGATAAGATCAGTAATGCTGGCGATTTGATTTGGTCTTGTTGTCTATACCAGGGTAGTATGCAGGACGGTCAACAGGGTTGGGGGAGAATAGGCGGGAGAAAGGCGGAAAGAAGGCTGAACGAAAGGGTTAAGGGAAATAAACAGATAGATAATATTTTTGCGATTAAAGATATATTTGTAGTTTGGTAGAAATAGAGGTTAGGTGTTGAATTGCATAAAAGCTCTATCATGTGGAGGTAAGAAGAGAATTTCGAGAACACTGTAAATAGAGTTGGAATTGAGACAAAAAAACATGATTATAGTAGCGATAATAAGCCACCTTTCGGCCATAATAACCGTACTTTGCGAAAAGTGCACACAATGGACCACTTCTGAGAATTCGAGTTGAATTCTTAACAGATATGTCTCAAAAAAGCTCTCTACAGGCAGTGAAATTAACAGTAGAGATGAATTATATTGTAGTGAGTATTGAGAGTGAAGCGTTTTGAGCAAAGACCGTGTTTACTATTGTCGCGATAATTCAAGACTGAGGCTTATCAATGTGAAGATTCATGTGACGAGGTATCAACTGATAGATCGAGGGAAGGTTTTTGTATAATTCTTGCAATTTTCTCAAGAATTTATAAAAGAGGTATTGGATCGTTTAGCTGATAATTCTGAGTACTTTCCTCGAAAATGAACAGTAATCGTCGAGACATTGTATATTGCAGTGGTTTACTAATTAAGCATGAAAAGATGACAAATTATATTGATTTATTTATTCGGTAGGCAACCCTCTAAGTGTTTCCAAAGCCCGTTTGTACTCTTTCTCGTAGAATGCTATAATTTCAGCGGCATACTCCTTAACTATACTGCGGCTGTTGGCAGCAGTGTGGCGAATCCATTCATGTATTGTCATGGCTTCTTCGTTTTCTGGCATCGCCGATATAAAGTTGGTTAGCTCGCTGTCGTAGTCGTCATGTAAGTCATTTTGAGACTTGGTGAGCTCCTTAAGATCAGAAGAAGTTCCCTCCATGTTGCTGAGGGTTTCAAGAAAAGGGCTAGTCGAGGCAGGTATCCATTTTGTGGTTTCATGGTGGGTTTCTGGCGGATTTTGGTGCTGTTTCTGCGGAGTGCTCGCATCCAATCCACTTATTCCTTCGAGACTGCTCTTCTGAGAAACAATAGACGATCGAGTATACTGCGCCATTGGTGCCAGTGAGTCAGGACTAGTCAAACGTAAAGCTGACTCAGATAGGTTAGGTTTTGCATCTACAAAACTGTTAGTTTCGGTTCCTCTAGAATCATCTTCACTCTCCCCATCGAATGCCAGCGCAATTCTATGGGCAAGTTCACGAGCATCTAAGTTGGGTTCATCTTCAAAGCCGAGATCTTCGACATCGCCATTTTTTTCTTGTTGATACTTATGAGTGTCCGATGCTTCTTGCTTGCTAACAATTTCTGTACGTATATCTTGAATTTCTTCTTCATGATAATTTGCATGAGCGACTGGACTCTTTATTTGAGTTGGGGTTGCTGATTGAGTAGGTTCGTGATTATCATGACTGTTATTTTCATAGACAAGTTGTTTTTCCCTTGCTTCTTCTCCTTCACTATTTTCGCTCACTTGAGCTTCGTCTTCAGCTTCGTCTTCAACTTCATCTTTAACTTTTTCAGATTCTACTTCATCAGCTTTTTCGACTTCTTGTACTTCTCCTTCGACTTCATAGCCTACAATCAGTTCCACCCGGTTCTCACTCTCTTTATTCATCACTTCATCCGCCTCCTCTTTCTCTTCTAGATGTTCAGACTTAATCTCCGGTTCATTGCCTGATAAACCAGCTTCATCTTTAGTTTCTATTTTATCGCCAGTCTCATCAGCTAGGTTGATTTCGTCAGCTGATTGGTATTCATCCAGAGAATACTCCATCGATCTCAGGAGTTCTTTGTTGATTTCCTTGATGTCTTTTATGTATTCGGAGTATAGTTCACCATCCAAACTATCATCATCAGAAGAAAAATTGAGCAATCTTCTAGTCGGCTTCTGTGGACTTTCCTCCTCCTCCTCCTCCTCTTCTTCGCTAGCTTGGTCTGACCCAGGGAAATTTGGCTGCAAATTGGACTCATCTCGAGTCAATTTATTCAGATGTTCATCCTCAGAACCATCCAATTCGACTTCATCTTTGATCGGGATATCCTCAACATCGGTTGAGACCGAAATATCACCTGGCATTTCATCTTGAATTGGACTTCCAGTGGGTGATTTAGAAAGAATATTCTTTTTGTTTAAAGCTTCAAGCTTTTCATTCGACCTAGGCTTTTTTAAAGTCAAACTCTCCAACAAACCTGTACGTCGTTTCTTCCTCACACCTACAGCATCGTCGTCGAATGATATTTCGAAAAGTTTTGGTTTCAAAGACTTACTGAAGGCCAGCTGAGTATTTACTTCTTCCTCCAATTTCACAGGGGTAATCGTTTTTTTAACTTCTTCTTCTCCTTCTTCGACAGCACGTATAGGCGTAGGACCCGTACCTATGTCTATTGGGTTAATGTTTATTTCCAAAAACTCGATATTGTTTTCTCCATACTCATCTATGTTGTAATTAGAGGTCTCGAACTCCAAGGGAGGTGTGGGCGAGTGTGATTTCTGAATGATCTTGAGCTTTTTAGGTTTCTCTGGCTCTATAACTTCATCACTTTTTCTTTTGGCCAGTTTCTCCTGGGATCTTTTAGCCTCGCCATTGTTTGATTTTTGGCTCGGTTTATTTGATTTCAAAGCTCTTTTTGGCTTCTTCATTTCGATGATTGTTGTATTTTCAAAACTTGGATCGGACCCGGACTCTTCTTCGTATTCAGACTCCTCTGGCTCTTCCGAAGCATTTACAAATTCAGACACATCAAGCTCTTCTGAAGAATTTTCAACTTCAGACTCCTCAAGGATTTCCGAAGGATTTTCAGACCCAGTCTCGGATTTTTCTGATTCATTTTCAGAGATATTTTCCGAATTGTGCTTTGACTCAGTGTCTGACATAGATGTCAGGCTGGGACCCTGCTTGTCATGGCTTGGAGTTATTGCAGCGCCAGACTTTCGATATGCTCGACTTCCACCAGGAAGATTTGGCTCCTTATTTTTATCTAATGATTCCAAAGTACACTCCTCAGAATTTCGTTTTGACTCATCCGAGACAATTCCTGAAATTCTCCTAGAGCTTAGTTTTGAGTAAACTATTGAGTTATTAAATGAATCGGAGTCTGAGACCTCTTTAGAACTGGTCCTTGTACTTTGATTTGACGTGCCTCGAGAACTTGTTTTTGAGATAATTGATGGCTCTAAATTATTTGAACTCGATTCTTTGGGTCCATCTCTATTATTTTTGCTTCTTGATACCTCCTCATTTTCCATTCTGGACTCAACTTCAGGGTAGCTGTCACTTTTTGAATAGTCATCTGGACTAGCCGACTTTGCTTTCGAGTCTTTAGTTTGCGTAGCTCCCATGAACTCATTGTAGAGATCCATGTCTGGTAGTTTATTCCAGTATGCATCATTAGGATCGACCTTTTTCTGTGAATTGGATTTCCTAATTCTAGTATTAGGTAAATCATGCTTGGTATTTGGCTTTATTTTGTTTCGGGGTATATTTACAGGGTCTTCATTATTGTGCCCTGACTCTGCTAAATCTTTACTCAAAAAGTCTTGATTGCGTACTTTCTTGGAATCATCATAATCATTAAGTACTATTACCTCCACATTGTCACCATTATCGTTATTGGTCTTACTCTCAAGGAGTTCGCTTGACCGATGACCCGAGTTACCATCACTTTCGTATTCTCTATCAAAAGCACTATCATTTTCACCAATGTTTTCACTGATTTCATTATTTTCGTTGCTCTCATTATCGCCCTTCATTTCCTTTTCGTCCTTATCATTTTCCTCTATTTCTTCTGTCTCTTCCTTCTCTTCTACTTCCTCTTCACTATCTGCACTGAGTATTCCAAAATACGCATCCTTTTGTTTCACAACTTCTTTTTTAGTCTCCATTTTATCCAAAAAATAGCACTTCTGAGCTGTATTTAGTCTGTGTTCTTCCAATGGCACATCTTCAGATTCCCAATGGTCTAAGGTGCAACCACAATATATACAAAACACTTTATCTTCGTTTAACTCCATAGGGGTATATACAAAGCCTGCTCTGGCCAAACATTCACTATTGGGTTTAAAGGTTTTATCGGCATCTAAAGGATATACTTTTCCAAACGAATTGGATCTGAATTTGAAAGAAGCTTCACTCCACGGATCCAGAACCAATTTCGATGGATATTGACTCCAATACGTGAGGATCTCTTCAGGTGACAATTTTCTTCGTATCTCGCCTGACGTAGTGATTAATGATAGTAAACAGGCTTTGTTTTTTTCATGGTGCTTTGTTATGAGGGTCTGTACTGATTTTTGGCTAGCCCTTGCACTTACAGTCTCTGGTTTATGACAGTATGAACATAGTACACGTCTAGGATTCGACTTGATGGGCGCATAATAGAAGCCCGAGTCCGACAACATGGTGATAATCTGACTATTATTCGGATTTTTATCGTTCCATGTTATTTCTTCGCCGTTAGACAACACGATGGGTTCGTGATACGTTTTGAATCGCACATCTCTGAATTTCATGGAATCCTTGAGTTTAGGTTTCATATTGAGGGTTGATCTGGCTATTATATCATGGTCAGCTGGTGAAGTGCTGTTTTTCGTCTTAATTTCCTTAGTTTTCGAGTTGCGTAAAGATCTGAGTGAATTTGCCTATTTCTATTTGCAATTGCCGCTTGTCTTGTAGTAAGTAAGGACGTGTTGCAGCTCATGGTGTGTTTTGTATGTTATTTGATCGGTCAGCGCACTACCCAATATACACTAAGTACTGAGCAGCCAGATTATGAATACAGGACCCTGAAGCTACAAATGGATGAAATATGTCTTGATAAGAGTAACTAAAGAGAATTAAAAATAAAAATCAACAAGGTCTATTTTTTTAATATGAGTGACCAACCAACAATTGGATAGTACGTAAGGCTTCGTATTTCAATTCATTATCGCCGTCGTTGTTGTCCAAGAAGTTCATGACTAACAATTTATATTGGCCATGCTTTTCGGTGGCAATAAAGTTGACCAAATCCTGACCGATGTTTTTAATCAAATATTGCAAGTCATTTAATAAAATAACCTTGGCGACTTTTGAAGTGTCAGAAGATGACAATATTTCAAAGATCTTCTTGACAAGTTTGAAACCAGACTCTTGAAATTTGTGAGAGTTCTCAATCCAAAATTCGGACGATTTGTGGGTTGGAGATGACCAACTAATCAAGTTTGGGTTTTCCAATTCAGTCAAGTACTCGTCTAATGAAGATAACTTGGTGGTGACGATTTCGTTCAACTGGTCACTCAAACTGTTCAAGTCATTGGTCAATTCTTCGTCTCCTCCGTTAGAAGCAAACTTTCTTTCTTTCAAGATGTTGAGGGTAGTTAAGCCATCGTGGAACAAGACCAATTTGATTGTCTTGAACTGTTCAGCTGTAGAAGTGGTGATGGATATAAAGTTGTTCAAGATACCTACGGCGACTCTGACAATTTTCAACTTAATCGAGTCTTTGGCGATAGTTAACAAGCTGCCGATCAAGTCAGGGAAGTTGTGCACCAAAGTCTTGTTAATATTGCCGTTGAAAGACAAGATCCAGGTGGTCAACAAGAGGTTGTAGGACAATTGTAAGCTGGATAACTTTGAGCTGTTGGCAGATGCGGCAATAAGTGTATTGATGGGCTTGTAGAACGAAACAAGGCTCGACTTTTCAAAGATAGCTTTGTATGGTTTGTTGATGAGAAGCTCAAGAAGCAATTGGATACCAATGTACTGATAATTGGAATCAGTGGGGTGGCCAATGAAATTCTTTGACAGCAATTCAGAAAAGACTTTAATGAGAACCTCTCTGTCGACATTATGAGATGACTTGGCGGCTTTGGAGAGAAGAATGACCAAACTGTACAAACTCAAAGATTTAATCAAGGTATCGTCGCTTTCCAAGTGTTTCAAAAAGGGAGTGTATGGTAAGGAAGAGTCAACTTCGGATAACTTCAATAACGAGTCCGTAAACTCGTTGTTAGGTAAGTCTAATAAATTGTCGTTGATCAATGTCAAGATATTCTTCAACACGTCCACCTTATCGTTGACCTGTAATTTGTTCAAAAGGTTCAAAATGGTGTTGGTGTATAATTCCAATTGAGACAAGATGGTAGACTTCTTATTCTCTGGGGATTGTTTTTCCAAAATCTTGATATGATTAGCGTCGTCTTCAGAGATAACACCTGATCTTGACAATCCTTCCCATGGCACGATTCTTTCTCTGATATTCTTCTTGGAATCCGACAAAAATGTACTATCGATAATTAGTGGCGACTGGCTGTTAGTTTGTTTGTATCAATAACGTGAATATGACTTTAATACTTACATAATTGGACGTCATCCTGAATGGATTGTGAAAGTAATGTTTGGTGACCAGCGTCTGTTAATCAACGGAATATCAAATAATGGCACGGACACGACCCTCCGATAATCGAGCATTTTAGGACGAGCGTATCGTTGAACAAGAGCAATGCACAGATTACATAATGACTATAGAATGAGATACCCCCAGTTTCTTTCAGCAACTGAGGGCTTACTTCAATTACATTTGATGTAAAGTATTGCTTGTAGTATTTGGTAAGGTAAGAGTAAGTGTTGGCAAAAAAAAGTCTGCCGGTCCCAGGAATCGAACCTGGGTCTGTTCGGCCACAACGAACTGTACTGACCACTATACTAGACCGGCTAACTTATGAAAACTTTCTTCTGTTGAATCACTATAATGTTGAGTCATCACGTTACTTGATATATGTGTCAACTCTCAGTATTGTAGAGGTATTTACAATGGTAGACCATCCGTGTTATTAGACTATACGTCTTAGTAGACCACATGTGATGTCCATACGTGATGCCATGAGTTAAACGTCTGGGAGGAGTTGTTCGCAGATGGGTATTTTGTGTGAGGCGCCTGAAAATACGGGGCAAAAACGATCGTTCTTTAGATCTATACAGATCGCAACTAACATCCTGGCTGCTAGAGAAGCGTTAAAAAAGGTTCAGGAATCTATAGATTATAGTTTTCATATTGATCAAAGGGATTGAAATATGTACTAAAATAGACCCTGAGAAATTAGCTAAAATCTAAGTCTTTACGCGATGAAGTATTTCTTTGAGCGCGTTAGAAAGTTTCAGGGTCCCGGACTCGAGTCAATGGGTGCCACCTTAGAGAGAATGAAATAGAAGCCAAACGAACAAGTGACAGTGCGAAGCCTCGGTTTTAAGTCTCAATGGCAAACATATAGCTGGCGACAGTGCTTCCTTTTTTTCTATTTTGGGTTTATGCGAAAGAACCCACCTCGTGCCACAAAAGGTGGCAACTACTTCTACGCCACTGAATTCCAAGCTTTATAAGTTCAACTGATAAGCACATTATAATTGTCAATTCATTCAAGAAGATGTCATTTGATACAGAGACACTCAGCTATAAAGCATACACCTACAATTGTAGAAATGCGCCACTCAAAATCACTGATGAGTCCATCAAACTTGTCAAGCAGAGCGATGGAAAATATGGGGTGAGTGGTTCGGATATTTTGGTCAAAATCCACGCAGTTGCCTTGAACCCAGTTGACTTGATTTTGACCCAATTCGCCTTCTTCCCTCTTACTTGGGGAAAATCTTCGATTGGTTTTGGAAGAGACTACTCAGGTACGGTGGTTGCTATTGGTGACAAAGCCAGTGCTAAAAGTAAGCTTCATGTAGGGGACAAAGTTTGTGGTAATTATGGTCGGGTCTTTGGAAAGGGCACTTTGGCCGAATACTTGTTGCTTGACTACGATACAGACTCGGATGTGGAAATAACCGTGGCACCAAAGAATCAAACTCTTAATGAAGCCGCTAGTTGGCCCTTGGTATTCGGAACAGCCCTTCAAATGACCGGATATGACGACCTCAAAGACAAAAAGATTCTTGTCATTGGAGCTTCATCGTCAGTGGGTAAGTATCTCATTCAGTTGTCTAAGTACAAGGGTGCAAAGGAAATCGTGGCCGTAGCCTCTGGACATTCTGCTCCTACTGTTACCGGGCTCGGCGCAACTTCGATTATTGATTACACCAAGCATAAGTCGTTGCTCAATCCAGTTTTGGAATCCGTCAAGGAATCGGGAAGCTTTGACGATATATTCGACGCTATTGGAAATGGCGATTTGTTTGCTCAGATCGGTACCATCATCAAACCTAAGGGTAACTATGTGACTATTGTAGGTGAAAAGTCGCTTAGTTATAATGCTGTTGATATGATTGGCAGTATTTTGCCTCAGCTTAGAGATACCTGGAGACAGTTTGCTTCCAAATTGGGTATTAGTCACTATAACTATTCGAAGTTCTTACTCTCACACGGTCCAAAGTGGATTGATGAAGGCAGAAAATTATTTGAAGAAGGGGTAGTCGAAGCTCATATCGATAGCGTATATGAATGGGAGGACGCCCAGAAGGCTATCGATAAATTGGCTTCCAAGAAAACGAAAGGTAAGGTTATCATTCAAGTTGAAAAGTAGAACTTGGGCTCGTTTTCTATGACATCATTTTTTTTTTCTAAATTTAATTATGCTAATGTTTTATACTAATACTACAATTACAAAGCCAAGTCCAGCCGTAGTGAAGTTATGGCAAGGCTGGTCGTTAATGGCCTCGAAAAACAATTGTTTGCATAAGTCATACTTTTCCAAGAAGTCGGTAATGAAATCAAGTTTGCCTCCATCTGTGAAATACCAGTACGACCCATCGAAAATCACGAGTTCGGGTTAGCATGACTAATTGTCCCTGTGCTCGCTAGAGCAAGATGCTCATACAATCATCATTGCTAATCTCTCAATGACTCTTCACATTTGGCTGCAATTGACTATGAACTGATTAGGCAAACGATATCACAGAGCGGAACCGGAAACTAGGAGCGGCCAATACTACTTTACTAATTCGTAACCAGGATTCCTGGTTTTATGATCCATCGATCACAAGCTCGAACAAGTGTGATAATTCCGATGGAAATTAATATCCTGATACTTAATTGGGCCCGAACAAAAATTTAGCAATAAACCCTTTTTATCAGGATTCACATTTAAGCGCGGTGTTGTCACTTCCGCTGGTCCTCAATTGGAAATGATCGCGAGTGAATGGTTTTTCCACTTCAATTAAGTTGGTAATAATGAGCTATTTTGTTGAGGGAATTCTGGCGAGTGACGAATAGCGATACATGAGCGATTAAAGACCAGTCAAAGTGGAGAAAAATCACTCCTCGCCCAAAATATCTCAACAAATAGAATACTCAAGCACATTACCCCAGACTTTATTCGAGCGCTTGTCACTAGGGGGTAAAAACTAGCGAGAAAAATCAACGAGTAATGCGAGAAGAAGTTAGCGAGATTACTTGATTGTAGATTGAACTGGTTGTGTATTACTATTTTGCTAATTCCACACCAGGTGAACTATACATGATAAACTTTTTCGGATTGTACCAAAAGAACAGTCAATTAAGACTATTGAAAATCAAACGAGGACAAGAATTAGAAATTTTAATCGATAAAATAAAGAATTTTATGTAGATACTATAATTTAATCCGAGGATTCTCTGGCGTATTCCTTAGACATATCAGCATCAGGAATAGAACCACAGATGGTTTCCACCATAATACCGGTGACCAAGTATGGGTCGATGTTGGAAGCAGGTCTTCTGTCTTCGAAGTATCCATATCCTTCCTTGGCAACAGATCTTGGGATTCTGACAGAAGCACCTCTGTTGGCAACACCAGAAGAAAAGGCTTCAATAGAAGCAGTTTCATGACGACCAGTCAATCTTTGCTCATTGTCAGCACCGTATAATAACATGTGCTCCTTGTGTCTCTTGGCCAATTTGGAAAGAGCCTCTTCGATAACTTTCATACCACCTGGAACTCTCATAGCAGCAGTGGAAACGTTGGTGTGACATCCGGCACCATTCCAGTCACCCTTCAATGGTTTTGGATGGAGAGAAATCTTGACACCGAATTCTTCAGCGACTCTTTGTAATAAGTAACGGGCAATCCATAATTCGTCACCCATGTTAATACCAGAACATGGACCGACTTGGAATTCCCATTGAGAAGGCATCACTTCGGCGTTAATACCAGATATGTTGACACCGGCGTGGAGACATGCTCTGTAGTGAGCCTCGATGACGTCTCTAGCGTAAACCTTACCGGTACCGACACCACAGTAGTAAGGACCTTGAGGAGCTGGGAAACCTCCCTTTGGCCATGCGTAAACTTGGTCGAATTGGTCGAACAAAGTGTATTCTTGTTCCAAACCGAACCAGATATCTTCACCGGCATGGGCACTCATTAACTTGGCACATTCGTGTCTGTGGTTGAATTTGTTTGGAGTGCCATCGTTGTTCCAACATTCGGTTAAAACAATGATGTTGTCACCCTTTCTGAATGGGTCAGGGTAGAAAGCAACTGGTCTTAAATACACGTCGGAATCGTGACCTGGAGCTTGACCAGTAGAAGAACCATCAAAGTTCCATTCTGGTAAATCACTGACGGTTTTAGGTCTAGAATTCAAGGTTTTACATTTAGATCTGGTTCCACCTTCGGCATCTATCCAAACGTATTCGGCTAACACCTTACCGTTTTGTGATAAATCCAAGTATTTGGATAAGATAGCAGTTTGCTCAGTAATTGATACCATAATGTGATTATGTGATGGTTGTATGCAAAGGAATTAAAAAATAGATTAAATCTAATGCTGTGAAACAAGAAAGTGTTGCAAATTCCTTGGATTAAAAGCTTTGATGCAGTGGGATATAATAAGCCATATATATATATATGAGAGATTTAGATTAAGCAGGCGATGTTTGTGAACTGGTTGGAAGGCGGCAATTTCTTTTGTAATTTCTTTTCGTCCTGAAAGTGCGGGTGCGCGCTCGAGCGGGATTCTATCTCATGCGCAGCGGCCCTTATCACAGCCAATCAGAAGCAAGCACACCAAGTCGCACTGGTTTGATATTCGTCGAGTCGACAGGGAAAGAGGATCCCGACAGGCGAAGTAGTGGAGTTTGCTCTAAGTGTTGGCCCGATACGAGAGAGTTTTGGACATGTTTCTGCGGGCTCATTTCTTCGCTTTTTGGAAGAACCAGTCCTCGTAAAACAGGGGACGGAGGCTCGGGCCTGATACTCCGCTTACACCTGTTTAACGGGGATGTCAACCCTTCAAGCGTCATCATACTATCCTAGGAGATGGTTCTACGGTCGGGTGTGCGACTACGCTACCAAGTACTTCATCATCTCACGAGACCTAGTTACTTCCAACAATTATCTCGAAATAGTCATTAGTGCATTGTCCCACACCGAAGGATTTCATATTCTGTTGAGTCGTATGTTCTACCGCGGGGAGAGGGGCAGCCGCATCCGCTTGTCCTGATCTACACTTTTCGCGTTCCCCAGTTGGTTTTGTTCTTGTGAGTATAATGATCTATTTTCCCACTCGCAGCTAATCGTCCAATCAAATAATTGCATTACAAACGTTTGCAATTAATTAGTTGACTTCTTCTGTCATAACCTTTTTAGCCCTTTCCTCCGAAATGGTACGCAAAGGGCATATATCAATAATTGCAATTGTATATTAGTCCTATATATCTCTCTATAAATGTATCGTTGGGTTGTGCTACAGGCGATATCAATTGAGTTTCCTTGATTGAAACTAATTAATAAATCGTTATCAGTTAATTTATTGAAGTTCTCCACCAATTTTTTAAAAAGATAACAGATAGGGGTATGTGCGTGACACTAACCTACTGCATCACGTCGTAACGAAAATAGTGGTTATCGCGTACTCTCAAACCAAGTAACAGAAACATTCTTGGTGAATCGGGGTTAAGAAACCACTGACCTAGAATGGTTTCTCGTAAATTGTGCACGGGCGGAGTTACATCGGCCCATATGGGCCGATGTAGACAAGATCCGACTTGATTTGCATGCGGCTAATTCTCGCGTGATAAGCTGGGGTAGAAGTTTGTATAGGACTTCATATCTCACGGTCCTTTCTATCTTCAACTTCCTCTTCATCCTCCTCATCCTCCTCATTCTCCTCATTCTCTTCATTCTGCTCATCTTTTTCAACTTCTACAATTTGTACAACCTCTTCAACCTCCCCATTGTCCTCTTCATCCACATCATCTAATCCAGCCTTTTGCTCTTCTTGATCTACCTGGTCTTTCTGATCTTCTTGATCTACCTGGACTTTTTGATGTTCCTGACCTTCCTGATCTACCTGGACTTCCCGGAATTCCTCCTGGTCTTCTTGACCTTCCTGATTTACCTGGACTTCCTGGACTTCCTGATCTTCTCGTCCTTCTTCCTCTTCCTGATCTTCAACAGTTTGGTCGTCCTTTTCTTCCTCCACATCCTCCACCTTTTCCTCCTTGATCACTACAGGAACCTCTACTTCTTCTTCCTCATTAGCCAACCCGTTCACCTCATTGTCTTCAGTAAACAGCATCTCCTCCACCTTTTCCTCCTTGATCGCTACAGGAACCTCTACTTCTTCTTTCTCATTAGCCAACCCGTTCACCTCATTGTCTTCAGTAAACAGCATCTCCTCCACCTGTTTCTTCCTCATTTCCTCTATATCACGCACTACTCCCTCCCTCAATTGGAGTGCAACATTGGCTTGGGCCCTTGCCAATCTCAAGTAATCGTCGTTGTCTCGAATCAAGAAGCTGATATGGAACTCGACTTTCCTCAAATATATGTTCCATTCGTCCAATCCAATGATTTTCAAATCTTTTGTATTTGTGTTCAGTTTGTAGTCGTTGGCATTATCCATGATACTGTCCCGGAAGTCGAAGATATATTCCTTAATCTTGTGAAACTGTTTCCACGCTTGCCAGTTGATTTCCTCGTTCTCAAAACTCAATTCATCCAACAAATTTCCTAATCGCTTGGAATATTCCTGAACGGAAATGTCAGCAAATGTCTCCAATATGTCAATGGTTTCTTGGATTACTCTAAAGTATTCACTTGTTATGAGCTCATGGTTTGCTATCAATATGGATTGTACCGAATTGGCAACTTTTTCAGGTTGGTCGTAAGTGTCTTGAATCACATCCCTAAAATCTTGTCTCGAATAGCTTTCGATGGTGGTATCGTTGCTTTGCTTGATTCTTTCAAAATCTTTGTGAACTTCACTGGTCATCTTGTTGAGTAGCTGGTACTTTTTGTAGTTCTCGGCTTGTAAGGTTTGGAATTGTTGACTGATGTTAGTCTTGATATTATCAATGACTTCATCCATGATTGGCTTCATTTCGACAACCAAGTTACTTCCAGCAAGTTCAAGAGTCTTGGAGACTTTGTTATCCCAAATTTCCAATTCCTCGTTGACTTTGCTAACGTTGGGGTTATTGTATTGCTCCACACTGATGCCTACTTCAGGAGTCTGGATCAGATCCACCACCGTAAGTGTCGAGGTAAGAGTAACAGTCAACGGACCCTCGTCATCATCTTCTTCAGAGTCTGCAGCAGTTTCCTCGTTGACTCCCAAAAAATTACTGATTTCACTCACAAAATGCTTGGACCGGGGATAAAACTGATCGAACTTGAGTAGGTTCGGTAACTCACTCTGAAGAAATTGCTTCTTTTCGTTCAAATAAGGCGAGTAGGTTTTGGAAAGGAACGTTTCGATGAGATGGTTAATCCAATCCCAGACAGTTACTACCATCCTAGAATCAGTGACCCTAGCGGTATATGGGATCAATTTGTCCTTGACGTCAGTCACATAAATATACGATACATGGGTTTGTCTTTGTACGCGAAGTAACCCAAGTGACCAGTAGTATTTGATCTTAATCAGTATACATTTTTGCCAATAACTGAGCCAAGGAGTTACATGGCCTCCGATCCTGCTAGATATACGATTTACGGCGGCGTACGCCCAATTGATCACATATTTGAACAGTCCGCTTATCCATTGCTTGTGATCTAGTTTGGCTAAAAATTTGCACACCGTCTTGACCTTACTGAATACTCCATCGAGCGTCTGGATGACTGGCTTCACATGTTGGTTATATTTGGGTTCGACAGCTTGAACATAGTAGGGTCTAAAGTAAGTGTGGCCCCAAACACAGGTGTGGTAAGTCACAGGGAAAGTGGTTTCGAAAACATTGGAGGGTAAGTTCTCATTGATGGGACAAGTGAATGTAAACGTATACACCAAATAGGCCACGAGTACTTGGAAAGTTATCCAGAATTTGGCGCCAAACATAATGAAATTCGCCTAATTCGTAGGTGCACCACTCGTTTTGTATCTCCAACTAAGTGCCAATAGCTGATCACTTGGCTGCTATTGTGATGCTCGCCTCTGGTGTCTGAGAATAATTTAACAAGATAAACGCGTGACCAACGCACGTGAGTGGTCTACGTGATATCCAGTTGAGCTTCCAGGAACTTGAAACTAACGAACTGAAATTGGTCAGACATAGTTTAGCCGAGGATGGTGGCTTCAGTAGCGTTACCAAAGGGCATGGAATACGACTAATTGTTTTCGTAAATACAATCAAACTGCAAATGAAATGGTCAATTATTAAAGCGTATTGGGCAGGTTAGCAAGACACTTTGTATTTATCTATGAGCCAAACAAACTAGGGGTGTGCTGCAGAAGGGTCCCGCTCACCCCACGATGCCTTTTATGCGCGATAAAGGGTGTTGGCTGCACCTTAAATTGTAGTGTGTTCAGAAATCCGAGCCAAATTATTTCGGGCCTCGCACAAGCCTCGTCAATGCCACTTCATTGTATGCGCCAAAAAGTGTTTTTCTCGATATTGTGTTTCTAAATGTTCCAATGTTAGTCATGAAAATTAATACATATTTAGGCTATTTTGAGTTCTTTGAGCCAGCGTTACAAAACCTGTGAGAAGGGTCATGGATTCAGACTTCATCCAGAACTGAAACGAAGATAAACTGGACTTCGTAATCTAATGCGGTGTAATATGTAAAACGTCAAGGGTGCGTCTAGAAGGTGCGTCTTCTATGCGCGTAGCTTATCGGCTTTAGCAATCATAGAAAATATTAATATTCCCATCGCTTCATTCAATAATTTTTAGGATTACATGTATTAATTTATGATAAAAAAGAAGAAACGTATTCAAACCGAATCATTTTGATATGTGACTAGCCGGTTGAACCCGTAAGAACCTTTAATTGTAGTTGAGAACGAACCAATGTTTCTACTCCGAAAGTTTATAAAGCGATTATGGATTATTCGGGTGATATTATAAATAGGGTATTAAATTAGGACATCTCCTCAAGTCCTAGGAATGCATGAGGCGATTGATCGGTGAAGATATCGGAATAACTGGTTGGAACCAACATCGATTCACTCCAATGTACTTTTAAGGCCATGATAAAGAAAATCATGGTACAGTACGAAAAGCTGGATGAATCTAATGGAAGTTGTAAGAATGAAACATTGAGCGAATTTTGGAAAACAAAAATTAGGATGAGCTGGATGATTGTAAAATAATTAAGTGCTTGAAGCTCCTTGGGAAATCTTGAACCGATTTCAAAGATTTCTCCTTTGAAACTTTGAAAATTGAGAAATCTGGAAAGTTTGACATAGGATGAGTAGATCACAACCCACACAAGTAGCCCTGTAACTGTCGTGATTTTGATCAAGATAGTGAGATAAGTCTCGATTGGCTGGTATGTAAGTGAGACTAATAACAATCCAAACGTAGAAGTACAAAGAATCGATGCAGTTGGAAGTGCCAATTTTGATATATTCAAACCCTTTGGAAGTCTGTTTAAACTTACCATTGCAGTAAATGATGACGACCCAAACTGGATGTTTGCATTGGCAGCTGAAACTAAAGACCCCAAGATGAATAACTTTGAAAGCCCCATTAACGAGGAGTTGAAAATAACTCCAAAAGTTGCCAACGTTGATAACATGGTTTCACTGATTCTACCAGCTTCAGTTGCGAATGAGAAGAGAACCACCAGCGTAACAACATAGAGTGTAATACTTTTGAACAAAACTGACTTATATGAAGCTGGATAACTTCTTTTATTGACTAGTTTTATCTCTTCCTCGGATTTCAAGATTTTATTGATAGCGTGAAATGTCAAACAACTAGCAATGAGCGAAAGAACTGTCGCAGACACTGATGGGCCATGTAATGAGAATTCCGAGAGCTCAAACAAAGACCTCACGAAATCCGGCAGGAGTCTTTTGAAGCCACCATTCAATTCGTTCATGTCAAGACCAAGGACTAAAGGGCTCAAAATGGCGACGAACTTCAACAAGCCATAGATAGTCTGAGCATATTTGTGTTGCTTGACTCGATAAATGTTGTTCAATGTAAGCATTGCCCAAGTTGCCAATATAACTAATTCTTTGTTGTCATTGACAAGTGGTATGTTATAATATGATAAAGTTGAATGAATAAGTAATAATTCAATGGCCAAGGTTATAGACCAACTTAACCAATAGATGAGGTTAATAGTACAGGATGCACTGTAGGAGACAACTCTGAATTGAAACTTACCGATATATGCGGTTTTCTCCATAAAATATTTACTTTCGGATATTGATTGGAGTGAGCTCCACACGAAGTATCCAGCATAACAATAAGAAGTCAAGCATATGACTGGACCACGTAAGATTGCTTCCTTGAATACAGAAAAGACACCGGAACCAAGAGTAAAAGTTATAACAACACAAACAATTAGGCTCAAGTTAACGAGGGGTCTTTGTTTTGGAGGTGCTTGCGTGAAGAATGATAGTCCCTTGTATGATATTGGGTGAAGGGTTTTAACTGATGCCAACTTTGGAGGATTCAAAAGTGAAGAACGAAGCTTACCCGACTTTGGAAGCGCAGCCGCAACAGCAGCAGCAGCTTCAGGAGAAGCAACTGAAGCTACAGACCTCCTGGCATTACCATACTTTAGGGATAGAGGCAATAATTCCGAAGGCTTTATGTGGGTTGTTGTTGTTATGGTACTTGACATTATTGCAATAAATTAAATAGACAGGTAAATAAGGTTTAAAATCCTACTATCAACTTCTGATTAAAATATGGTACCTTTCCTGAGTCTTATATTCTGGAGTAGGCAACATGGCAAGAAGTTCAAGTATATCAGATTAGGCTGCAATCGGGCGCGTTATGAACCAGTTCAGTAACTGCATGTGTTCTGTGCAGGGACTAAATTATTATTTTTCTGACAGGCGGGCACGCTAAACTGTGCGATTTTTTTTTTTGTTCCTTCTTTATGTTTCCCATATTCTATGTAATATTATTTCTGTTTATTTTACTATTGTGCCCTTAGTACTTATAAAGCCTAAAGATAGGGCCCATTTTACAGGTTGAAGGCAAGTGAATTTTCTCTTTTGTGTTTACGAAGTTAGTTACGATTAGAATCACACATTCGTAACCCGAGCAGCTGCACAAGGTCAGGCACCGTTTCTGATACTTCGCAATAATTTTGGAGGCATTTTAATCGTTCGCACCTTGCAACATATCAAAGCCGTCATATATCTCTGCTGCGCGCGAACCATCAGTACGCAATGGGTGCAAAGAAGTAGCCGAAATGGTGGCTTGCCGACATATCAAGCAAGAAGATGGTTTCAGTGCCATCACTAAAAATGGCAACATGTGGCCCATATGAGACTTCCGTTGTCTGACAATTCGTTCAAGACATGAAACTTGCCTTAAAAGACGAAAAAACCCACGGCTCAATGCGAAAAAAAAAGGCTGAACAATAAAGATGAAATACTGGCTTTATTTGAGCAGGAATAAACTTTAAACAAAAGCAAAGCATTGATATGGCCAGGAGACAAACGCCACGCGGACGGACGAATTTAGAAGCCAGACAGTCCACATTTGGCCTGAACCTTGCTCGAAGCAACATGCCACGATTGAAAAAAGTCAATATCTCACCATCACTTCTCTTTGTAGTGGGTCAAATAGGTTTTGGACGGTACGATGATCGTACATGACACGAAGTGAGAGTTGAATAAAGAAGGCGTGAAGATAATAAACGTTGAACAGCAACGGGTAACATGTATTTTCCACTCTCGTGACGGAGACAATGTCCCGGATGGTTTCGAACCACCGAGATTAGCCTATTTTGGTTCCTTTTTTATGTGGTGTATGATACGCGATCTAGCCTTTGAATAAGATTAGCGGTGCGAAATAAGGATGGTGAGACATAATAGAACAGAAATCTTAGATTAGAAAGTGCCCTAATCAAGACCCTTACTTACGCTGTGGCCAAGCATTATGGATGGAAGCAGTGTACGCTTTCGAATACAGTATCGGGTTATTGTTGAAGTTCTCATCAAGGAATAATGGATCTAGACTAATGGGGAGGGCTAATGACTGATTATGTAGGCACAATGCAGTTATTAATTTATAAGAAGGAAATCCGATTGCTGCGATAGAAGTTAAATCTTAGTTATACGCCTTTTTCAAGTGCGATGCCCTCAAGGTATGACTTGCTACGAGTTCACGTTTTATGATTTGCGTATATTATATATTCAAACAAGAGAGTACCTAGATATTTTAAATTATAAATAATAGAGATATATATGATATAATGCATTCAGGTGAAAGCACCAACTCAAAACAATACAGAGCAATCGAAAATACCTAGCCAATCCTTAAAACCAAGCTTGCTTAAAAGAAATTGTTTCAATTATTTGGATAACAATTTTTTTCCCTGATCAATCAAATCAACGACTTGGTCGTAGATCTTCACTTCAAGAACTTCAAGGAATTGGAAAAGCTGAATGACATATGGGTGTACGTAAGTGTAGTGGAAAGCCTTGAGTTGGGTGAATTTGTCTTCAACCTTGTATTGCTTGAACAATGGGTGGGAATGAACGTGAGTATCCAAAAACTGGTGAGCTTTGGCGACATATGGTTTCAAATAATCCGATCCTTGGTTCAAAACATCACATGCCTGGTTGTGGGTGTGACTAATAGGGTGGAAGGTGGAGGCAATAGCGTGCTCTAATTGGGTTTCCTTTAATTGAGAGCACTTGTAAGTTGCCAAATACACAACGTACAACACAAGGAACGAGGATAAGAAGCACTTGATCTTAGCGAATACGGAAGCCATTTTTATAGTTGTTTTAGCTAATTTAACTTGTTTGGTGGAGATCTTGCAGTTATTCCTTTACAATAACAAATATACAAATATTATTCAATGGATGTTGCCTTCACTTTAAAATGAATAGCATTGCGCCGCGAATCGTTGAAGGTTTTTATGGGATTGACAAAACAGCGGCACGTGAATGTAGTAGGGGGCGTGTGATTATTACAGGTGGCAAGAGGGGATTGGGGCAACGTGAAGCTACACGTGATACGATCATGCACCAATGTTTTCATTTAAGCCCAATGCGGCAAGATACCATCTCCCAAGACTGCAAAATGTGGTAAATAGCTAATTGGCTACGATGAATTCTTCTTTAGGCATAGATCAATAGCCATTCAAAAGTAAGGGGAGTCTTTATAGCCGTTGCCTCCATCACATATCCGCTCCTATATATCCACTCCAACTTAGCAAAGGCAAAGAATCTTTGAAACTTGCAGCTAAACCTCACCCCATACTACATCTTTTGTTTTGTATGTTGACATTGTTGAGCGCTAGACGACAAAAAGCTTCCAGTCAATCAGAATATTTATCATGCAGAGCATAGCCGATAAAGAGAATTATAATCCGCGGACTCCCTCTCCTATCAAGAAGAACATCTTACGTTCAACTAACAATTTGTCGTCGCCATTGAAACCGTTAAATGATGGCCCGTTCAACTCGCAGCTTCTTGAAACGAGAACACTCTTGAAAACCCCCAAGGTTGCACATAACTCAAAACAGGTTTCACCAGCCAAAGATTTCAAATCGAAACCCACTGCCTCTAAACTGCCAGCCCCTAGTCCCAACAAGATATTACTCGACCAATATGCTGCAAAACACCGCCAGCTACGTCAATCGGAGCAACAGGTACAGCGCCTCAAATTCGAGCTCTTGAAGTTGGCTTCTCAAATCGAAGAGAATAAGCGAGAACAGATGGTCAGATCCCATAGCACATCTTCTAATTACGATATCTACAAACAGGCACACATTGAAACTACGAAGTCTTTAGAAGGACTCACCCTAACTGATGACGAGCCACAGCCACCGCCAGTCCAAGTCCAAGTACAGCAACCAGCAGGACCAGAACAGCTTTTCAATAACCTTAAAAATAAAGCATCAAATATCTTTGTGGCCAACGAAGAAATGAAGAATATAACCAAAAAGGCATCGAGTATGTTCAATATCCACAATGATAAACTCAGGAAAACGGCCTCGCTGATGTTTCAATCGAACCACTCCTTCAAACCTCCAAAATCAGATAAGCTCGACGACTTGTCCAACAAGACAAACCAGTTTTTCACTGATGTGATCACTACATTGTCCCCCAAAAAGATGGAGTTGGGAAGTATACTCAACCAAAAAACCAACAATACCCGAAACAACACCAAAACCTCCACTAACTTAATCGATAGTTCGTTCAATTTGGAGAATATCTCGATGGGAGAAAAGTCATGCAATGATTCAAGTTTCATCTACGAAGATGACGACTACATAGAGAGAACCCATGATACAGTTGACTATATCGATATCGACGAGTACAATAGTGAAGATGAGGATGTATATAAGTGATTAAATATATAAGAAAACCTATTCTTCGTCCAACCAACCCTTAGCTCTTTGGATGGCGTTTTCCCATCTCTTCCATTGCTTTCTTCTATCTTCATCAGGCAATTCAGCAACAAATCTATTTTTCTCCTTGGACTCAGGATCGTTGATTTTTTCCACAACATCATCGAAGTTCTTCCATACTCTATCTTCTTCATTTTTGAAAGATAACCCAGCAGCAATCGCAGCACCCAAGGCAGTACATTCGGCAATGGCAGCCTTTTGAACAGTCACACACGGTCCTAGTATATCGGCTTGGATCTGCAACACTTCATCAGCTTTAGACATACCTCCATCCACAGCCAAGGTCGACAATGGTTTCTTTTCTTGTTGATTGGTCAAAGCTTCTTCCAAGAAATCTTCCGATGCACCCGCATCGTTAGCCATAGCTCTTAAAATGGCTCTCACTTGGTAACATACACCTTCCAAAGCGGCTCTGGCAATGTGACTGGAAGAAGTATATTGGGTCATACCGAAAATAGTACCCCTAGCACCACCGTCCCAGTATGGGGCGTATAAACCCGAGAAGGCCGGGATAAACACAACACCACCCGAGTTTGGTACTTGAGAAGCCAAGGGACCAATATCTTTGGCGTTTTCTATTAATTTTAAGTTATCTCTCAACCATTGAATAATTGATCCGGCCACGGCAATGGAACCCTCCATGGCATAATGCGGCTTACCATCTTCTCCCTCCAAGTTTGGGAACCAGTACCCCAACGTGGTTAAGGTACCATGCTCTGAAATCAATTTTCTGGTACCGGTGTTGTACAATAAGAAACAACCAGTTCCATAAGTACACTTGGCGGAGCCTGGTTTCACGGCCAATTGACCAACTAGCGAAGCCGATTGATCACCCAAACATCCACAAATAGGCACACCAGTAATGGCTTTTAAAATATCGTAAGCCTCCTGAGTGATTTTGTTGTGGAAACCCAAGTTGG
Organism: Suhomyces sp. yHKS641; assembly: GCA_030705105.1. Lineage (NCBI taxonomy): Eukaryota > Fungi > Ascomycota > Pichiomycetes > Serinales > Debaryomycetaceae > Suhomyces > Suhomyces sp. yHKS641. The sequence goes on along the minus strand of JANIWR010000004.1, from coordinate 594,871 downwards.
AAAAGTTAGGTGCAGCAAAGGAACCGTAGAATTCGGAACTGGACACGATTTTGGGTAACCTAATTCTAGTAGGATCAATGCCCCAAAAGTCAAGTAAATCGTCATCGTAGTCTCTAGTTTCAAGGTCCATAAAGTATGTTCTGGAAGCGTTGGTCACATCGGATACAAACGACTTTTCCTTGGTCAAATTGTAGATCAACCATGTGTCGACAGTACCGAACATCAAGTTACCGTCACCTTTCTCGTATTCTTCTCTAATAACGTCATCGTTATCTAACAACCATCTCAATTTAGCAGCAGAAAAATATGTGGATAAGGGCAAACCAGTTTTCTCTTTCAACTCCTGTTTACGGTCTTCATCAATCAACTTCTCCAAGTGTTGAACAATCTCGGTGGTTCTGGTATCAGTCCAGGTTATACCATTAGACAAAGGCTTACCGGTTTTTCTGGACCACACAATGGTGGTTTCTCTCATGTTGGCGATACCAATTGCCTTGACTTTGTACTTGATTTTGAGTTCGGGGTTCTGGTTGATTTTCCTCAACGTAATTAAACAGGCTGTCAAACATTGCACAGCATTGGCCAAAATATGAACCGGCATACATTCGACCCATCCAGGTTGGGGGAACCTAAGGGTAGGACCCACCGAAGCAGCATTGTTTTCAATTTCCACATCATCAGTAATGGATATGGCAATACCTTCGGCGGTGAAAATGGGTTCGTTGTGTCTCAAAAGCGAGGATCTTCTTCTAAATTGGTCGGTATTTTTGGATTCGGCAGGGGCTTCGGAGGCAGTGGTGGAGTATTCGATTTGATGCTTGGCAATCTCCATCCCTTCCTGGGAGAACAAGATGGCTCTGGCCGAAGTGGTACCGATATCTATAGTAGCAACCACCGGTATGGATGGAGCGTTGGAGTTACGACGTGGCATAATGAATATTTATAATAGTCCAGAGATTTTTAGTCTAGGGGGTAGTGGAGTATACAGCAGTCTAGTACTTGAGTGATTGATTCTTTACGACGGTTGGAAAGAATGATGAACAATTTTATATCATTTATCGCAATCGAGGCGCGCGAACCCGCCTAGTAGTTCAAGACTCAATTGATGAGGCGATTAAAGCAACGTTTGCCCGGAGGACGAAGGCTCGTAATAGATCGACGATGCAATGCGGACTTGAAGCCCGAGCAATATTATGTAGAGCTGATGATGTGCGTTGAGCGAGACACCAGCCTCACCACGTCACTTTGCATCAAGTCAAGTTTTGGTCGATTATGTCATGATACAACTTAGAGTTTGCTACATATACCTGAGGACGAGCAGAAAAACTAAAAAAATAGGCGTAGACACAAAGAGTTACGTTGCATTTCGGCCTAGGATTTCCAGGGGTCCAATTCGCTAAACGACCGCCGGTCATTTTGTCGCCCTCACTTTTTCGGGACAACTCTGTTGTTGTGGGGATGCCCCGCATTTTCGTGTCCCGCCTTAGGCTCGGAGAGATTGATAGTGAAATAAAATTACTATTTACTGAATTATATGAACTAATACACTTCTGAATAATTAAGTACGCTGCATTATTCCGAAATACCTTCGTCTTCGGCGGCGGTATACTCGGGGTATTCGATGTTGAACGGATCGCCCAGGTCTTGGCTCGTTCCATGTACGTCTTCACCCTCTGCAAAGGTGTCCAACCAACGGTTGTTTTCCATGTAATTGAGCTTGTTTTTCTCGAGATATGTAGTAGCGTTTTTGGCATCGGTATATTCGCACCCACTGACGATCTGGAAAATAAGCTTGAAGTATCGGATAAGCGACTGTAACCCGCGTAAATACCCATAGTCCGAAAGATGTGGGTGTTGGGGAGGGATTTTCACCTCTTCGCCAGATAACCCGTTCGGGCTCAATACCAGCGGCGAAATCACCGACTGGGCAAAGTCTATGATCTTGACCTTGACTTGATTGTCGTCACTAGACCCGTCGTACATCAACAAGATTGACGACCCGTACATCCTGTAGCCAGTCAAGTCTTTGAATATATCGTAAAGTTCACGCATTTGCTCTATTAAGTGAGGTATCTTGGCAAGAATCGAGTAGCTCAGCTTGCCGTCGTACAAGAACTTAGATAGAATCTTACAAAATTCCTGGCCAATACGGACTCGGCGCCCATAGTACTTATCCTTAACCAAACAGTTGGCGCTGGTATTATGGTCTGTCTGGTTCTGTTGGTGGTTATCGTCGGTCTTTTTGAAAATTTGAAGGCCGCAGATCCGTACGCCAAGCTTACGCGAAGTAGTACTTAAACACTTTCTACGCTGCGACAATTGCTTTCGTTCGCTGGCCTCGATCCCATGTTGGCGAGTCCCCATTTTCAAGTCCAACACACAGGGCCGGCTCATGTTAGACGTGAGGTCTTCCAACAAAATAAACCGCTCGAATCGGGTATGTTTGCGAGTCACTGGCTGTTTAGTTGATCCTGGCGACTGGATGGAGCGATCTCCCATGCTTTCTACGTCGATATCTTCGTCATCCATAGCGAAAATGTCTTCCTGAGGAGTCACCCGAGGGCTGTGCAAATTGAGAGAGGGCTGGAACACTTCCTGGAGAATCTGGACTTGGAGATCGGTATTCACCAAGGTGGATCCGAGGTTGTTGGGGATTCTTGAAACAAAGCTATGAGGATTATGGCTGGAATTGGCCAGCGAAGAGTCCCCGACTGCTTTTTCTTCGATACCAGTTATGCTATTGTTTCTGCTGTTGTTTTGACTGGAATGACTAGCTGCCAAGTACGAGTCGGCCACAGGCGAAGGAAGTGACTCTGAGTACTGTTTCCACAACGAATCGGGAATGATATGTTTGTTGTCGTCGAGCACCACTTCCGGAGGATTTTGATCGCTATCGAGAATCGCCTTATTGGTGGATCTATTGATGATATTAATTCCCTCGGGCTCCGCAACTTTACTAGATTGACGTGGAGAGTTTGTTTCGTTGATTATGCTCGAGTACCGCACGTTCAACACCCCGATATATTTGGGCATAAACTTTAGAAGTACAGGATGCCGCAACTCTACTGCCTCGTAAAACAAGTTCTCTCTATTCATCAATGCTTTGCACACTGCCCTTTTGGAGAAGCTAAAGATGGCCGTGTGTCCGCCTACTTTGTTCTTGAAAGGTCTCAATTCCACAGCCAAGGGGAACAATTCCGGCAAAACCTGGGAATGGAAGTTGGATGGCACTTTGGTCAACTTCTTGTCGTCGTCATGCTTTTGTAGATCGGGTACTTCTTTGGTGTCAGGAGATGGAGGCTTGGAGTTTATATACAGTGATATGCGTAGAAGATCGATTTTATCGACTTTTTGGGGATCTGATGATTTGATGTTGGTGATGTTTCCGTTGCTCGAGTGCTCAAACTCGAGTTTGGCTGTAAGATGCTGGGTTTTTGGCAACAGATCATGGGCATCTGGTGCAGGGCTCTGGGCTGGAGAAGGTACGCCGACCGCCTTTACGTCGGCAGGAGTATGTGGGAAGTATGTGGCTGAAGAAACAGGTTCCAAGTTAAGATCAGACTTGATGCTGTCAACATTTTCATTATGCTCTTCAAGAGGTTTTGCGTCGAAGGGTTCGTCAGTGGATGTGCTTTTGATGGGACTGGTTTGGATTTTGCTGAGGCCGCTTTTGGGACTGGTAACATTACGCGGGCTATTGATATCACCCTCACCTTCTTTCTTGATTTTTTCTTCGTCCAAGTCTTCTTGTGCTCCTCTAAATATACGCAATGAACGGGCGGCCTTGCGCCCAGTTATCAAGTTATTCAGTGGAATATCGGTGGAATGTGAACGTCTCCTGCCGTCTTCGGTCAGCAAGCTAGATAGTTCCGGTCGATCTGGCGTGGGAGCATGCAAATTGGTGTTGTCATTGGGCTCGTTCGAATCGCTTAGTGGCAGCAGAGAAATGTGCGATGGCCGCTGGGTGGGGCCAACAGAAACGTCGGAGTCTATACATGAGACCGGTGTGTTAAGCTCACCGGGGTGCCGCAAAGAAGGATACGTCTCTCGAGCTTGTCGATGCCCGTCGTAGTTCATAATGATGTCTAGTAATTTTTGTTATTTTTGTAAAAAGATGGTTGGAAAAAAGATCGTGTGTACAGATAAGGTAGCCCGTGGGTGCGCCACGAGGAGATGAGAGATGAGGAAAGATGAGAGGAAAGACGAGGAGAGCAATAAAATATAGTGAAGCAATAAAAGAAACACAGCAAAGAGATGGAGTGGGGCGATGCAATATAGAGATATGGTGATTAGTAGCTCGTAGACAACTGAAAAATGCCATGCTACCCAAGTGGATTAGGTAATTCTAGGCGGCAATTGTAGGTGGCATTTGAATGGTTCTCAAGGGTTGGTTCGATCCATCACAGCCGCCAGTGTATTGGCACAATTAGTGATGAGATATTTGGCTTGCTGGTCGAGCGCTTTTGATGAGGTGGTGGCTGCGAACGTGGACTCGGGTGCTTGTGGGTTCCCCGTGGGCACATTTGAAGGCATCTAGGAACGGCGGGCGAAGCCTCACACGTGCTGTCAAGGCTATGTCTAAAATAGTTTAACTTTGTTGCAGCTCTAGATTGACATAGTGTGCTATTGTCCTTCATGCAAGCGAATGGCCCCAACAAGTGAAAATTTGAGACAAAAATCAGGCTGTAGTGAGCATCAGAGCCAATGAAGCTAGTGGTGGTCCATATAGTTTGTTTTGTACTCTATTCTGTACTGGCATGGAGTCTTGGGCCCAAGCATGTCCACCATTTTGGCTCGGGTCTTAGTGTCGATGGTGCTCCGGTACAGGAACCTGAATTAGATCTACATGGACACACCAACGACACATACCACTGGGACTGGAACTCGAGCGACGGCGAAAATAGAGCAGAGCTCAAAAAGTTTATCCGAATAGCTCTGGAACACCCAAAACTGCAGCAGAACCTTATTGTGGACAAATCCGTGCCTGACGATCCATATAATGCTCATCGTCAAAACGCCACCTTTTTAGTGTTGTGCCGCAACGACGACATATTCGAGCTTCTAGACACCCTAGCTAACATACATGAGAGATTCAATAACAAATACGGCTACGACTTTACGTTTTTGAACGACGTGCCGTTCACAGACGAGTTCATCTACTTGGTGTCCAACCTTATTCCTCGGGGCAAAATCAACTTTGGCTCCATCCCCGAAGAGCACTGGTCTTATCCGCCGCATATCGATCGGGATAAAGCGGCCCTAGTGCGGGAAAAATCGGCTCATATCCCGTACGGGTCCTCGCAGAGCTACCGGCACATGTGCAGGTACTTTTCGGGGTTTTTTTATTTGCATCCACTCGTGAGCCAGTATCAGTACTACTGGCGGATCGAGCCTGGGGTCCGATACTATTGTGACATAGACTACGATTTGTTTGCCTTCATGAACTCCCACAACAAAAAGTACGCCTTTGTCCTCTCCCTCTTCGAGTATCTGGACACCATCCCGACGTTGTGGGATCACGTGAAGCAGTATGCCCAGCTATATCGCACTCCTGGCGAGCTCTGGCCGTTGGTCCAGAACGACGACCCGGCCCAGTCGTACAACCTCTGTCATTTCTGGACCAATTTCGAGATTGCGGATCTTTCTATATTCAACAATCCACAATATACCCATTTTTTCAATTATTTAGACAGCACAGGTGGCTTCTACTACGAAAGATGGGGCGACGCTCCCGTGCATACTATGGCAGTGTCGTTGTTTTTGGCTAAAGACGATATACACTGGTTCAACAATTTTGGCTACTACCACCCACCTTACACCTCGTGTCCCCAGGACATAAACACATTCATCGCCAATCGGTGTACTTGCGACCCCGACGATGATTTTTCTTACGGCTTCCTTAGCTGCACTCCGCATTTTCTCAACGTTTTAGAGCTGTAAATAATATACGCATCTGGTTAGTTTTTCAAGAGGACCCGCGACATTACACGACATCCCCTCGGATTCCCGCCTTGAAGAATATCAACATACGTGGATCGTAAGATAACTAGCCGCTACCTCACTAGTCATATATACCGCGCTCTACATTAACTATCCCATTGGTCTTGCCTTGGTGCTCTTCCAAAGGAGTAATTGCCCAATGCCCCAATAATGCACAATCCTGTTCAAAATATCATTATCAAATCACGTATATTTCGGCGCCGCCATAAATCTTCGGTGATCTGGTCGGTGGTGTTCCTCGTGTTATTCTACTTTGTCGTATTTCAAAACCTCGTTCTTCTCCAGAACTCCGAATCCACAGATCTCATAAACAACCCCGATAGAGACTCCTCCATATTCAAGCCATTACTAGACGTGCTAGCCAAACCATTTTTGGTATTTTCCCAAAAGAAAACGGTTCCGTTTGTCAAAACCGATGCAGCAGAACCAGAAACTAAAGACAAAACTGAGGCTGAGTCACAATTGGTTCCCGTAAAGGTAACTCAATCAACCCTGACTCCACAAGATATCGAGGTTTTTCCCCAAGATGATGAAGTTTATGACCTGGATTTCTCCCCTGACGCTTCAGAGTCTACTCTCAAATCCTCTACCTCTAACGCTTACCACGAGCACCTCTATTCGACTGACACCAAAAATGACAAAAACGAGAAAAACGAGAAGCCAGCCATCAAAGTCATCCCAAAACACCCAACCATAAAAACATCGCGCAAAGAGGAGTCTCGATTGAAAATCGGCTACAAGTTCTACGAAGACATCTTCAATGTTTTACATAAGGGCAAACCCAAAATACCCGAATTGAGAAGTTACCTCACTGATGATCGAATATACCACGCTAGATACGATTCCACCACGAAAGACGAGAACGTGTTTAGCGAATACTACCTTTCACAGTTTCTTCAGCTCAACGAAACCGAACTCGCATCAATGAAAGACCTGCACAACTACGTACTTGAGAACTTGCCCGAATCCGCTCCCAAAGGTCTTTATTCTGGTAATGGAATTGTATATGTTGGAGGAGGCAAGTTCAACTGGCTAACTCTCCTTTCCATCAAATCTATTCGAGTGTTGGGTTGTAATCTCCCTATCGAAGTCCTAATCCCCAAAGCGGACGAATACGAAAAACCTTTATGTGAAACAGTGTTTCCGTCTTTGGGTGCAAAGTGCATATATTTACCATACGCATTACAAGATCCAGCCAACGTTGATAAAGGGTTCAATATTGAAGATAGCAATGGCAAAAAAGAGCGTAAAAAGTTCCATTTTGAAGGGTATCAATACAAAGCCTTGGCTATTCTATTACTGAGTTTCGAGAACGTGTTGTTGTTGGATAGTGACAATGTGCCTGTCCATTCACCTGAACATTTGTTCAAAAAGGAGCCGTTCATTTCGTCTGGATTGATAGTTTGGCCCGATTTCTGGAAAAGAGCCACTTCTCCGGATTATTACAAAATAGCTGGATTGAAGATTAGTGAAACTCAGTTATTACCCAAATACGACGAAGTCAATGGAATTTATCACGCAGTACTGGAAAAATCCAAAAGAATAGAACAAGACTTGGAGCATCAGATATCCGAGCGTGGCATACGTAAAAAGATCAGCAGCAGGCCAGCATCGAAATTGTCACCTGCGGTAACATTACCGCTTCACCAGCGCCAAGGAGCTATACCTGATCCTACATCAGAGTCTGGCCAATTGATGATATCGAAGAAAACCCACATCAAACCATTATTACTAGCATTATATTACAACTTGTATGGCCCCTCGCACTTTTATCCTTTATTTTCCCAAGGTTCTGACGGTGAAGGTGACAAAGAAACGTTTTTGGCAGCTACAATTGCCACCAACAAAAAGTACTATCAGGTAGCCAAGTTTCTCAATGCCTTTGGCTACTTCAATATTCGTGGCGATTTCGAAGGTACGGGTATGGGACAATACGATCCAGTGGAGGACTATGAGTATTCACAACTCCGTGCATTAACTAAAGGCAAATCGGAGGCAGCAATCAACAAATTGATGCAAAAACACCAATTGTTGAAAGCAGGTGGCCCTCGAATATTGTTTGTCCATGCCAACTGGCCAAAACTCAACCCGTGGCAATTAAAGATCACCCGTAAAATATTCAATGAAATCGGTCAAAGATTCAGACTTTATGGAACTGGAATGAAATTGAGAACGGGCGACGATTTCGAATTGGTACAGTGGCAGAATATGAAGCACTTGTTGTGTGATTTGAATATCCAGTTGGATATTTACAAGGATGTCATAAGGTCCGAACTATGTAAAGAGATAGACCAGCACCTTGATTTTCTCCGTTCAACCGCTGATACTCTTGAGTAATCAGTAGCCAGAAATAGAACAATCTCAGAGAAAGCAAGAATAGAGTGTTGGGACTATTTATGCGTAGTCTACGAAGTACATAAACGATATAGAATTGGGTATTTTTGAAGTTGTATGCAAAGGACAATCACATAAATTAAAGGACCAAGTAAGATACACCTTGAGTAGTTTAGAGGGAGACACTTTGACCGAATATTATCAATCAGTCCCTGTAGGACGTGTGTCAATAGTGTACTTCTGGTGTACGATTATATCACGTGATCGTGTTTTGACAACAGATCAAATCTCAAGTTCAAGAACAAGTATACGTCAATCGACGCTTAAACAAACATTCCCCATGGCTATACAATACCTATTCCTCTTGTCGAAGCAAGGGAAAGTCAGATTATCAAAATGGTACCAGGCTATATCACAGAAAGAAAAGAGCAAACGAATGAGAGAACTAACCACGTTGATTTTGTCAAGAAGAGCCAAAATGTGTAATGTGCTAGAGTACAAAGAAAACAAAGTTGTGTATCGTAGGTACGCATCTTTGTTTTTCATAGTGGGGATTGACAGTGGTGACAACGAATTGTTGGCATTAGAAACCATTCATCGGTTTGTGTGGCAAATGGATAGAATGTTTGGGAATGTCTGCGAACTAGACATCATATTTGGGTTTGAGAAAGCCTATCATATACTAGACGAATTGCTCCTAGATGGAATTGTCCAAGAGTCATCCAGGAAAGAAGTGTTGAAGAGAGTAGGCCAGCAGGACGAGCTAGAGAACATGGACGAATTTGATAATATACTTACATAGGTACACAACCTTTACCCAAAACACACAAAAACTCTCCCAATTGGTATAATGCAGCATGGTCAGGTAATTATTTAGCAAATAAACAACACCCTACCCCACGATAATCAGCAGTGTATATTGTGTAGTGAGGAGCTGTTACGTCACGTGCCGTCTCTAGATGAAATTGGCGCTAAAGTCCGTGGCAACGCTCAGTAGGCAAACCAAAGATGGGGAGAGTTAAGAATAAACACTTATCGTCAACAATCAGACTGTGCCTGAGATTGATGACACCACTGGGCCCAAGCTCAAAATTCTAAAGTCAAAGATTGACCAAATAGGGAAGTTGTTGCTAATTTGATACGCCAGTGTTACCTCACTTTCTTACAAACTAATTACAAACATACTAGTTACAGATCTTCGCTATGTAGCCTCGGGATACTTCAAACATAACCATAGATCCACGCTTTGTGTCGTGCATCTACTCATAATCACATACAATTCTCACTATGTAGGGTTAGATGTAAAGTGAAGAAACCAATCCCGCTTATTTCTCAAACGGGAAGGCCAACTGGAATTAGAGGGTTTATTATGCGTGCGAGTCAGAATTGCTGAAACCCCAAAACTCGCGGGGGGAGGACGGTACGCGAATATTCTGACGACTCATCGCTTGTTGACGAGCGCACGACGTCCAAATAAATCCCTCAATATTCTGTTTCTACCAATAATTTAACTAATGCGCACAAATTGTTAGGGTTTATGCAGTGCTGTTGTCTCCACTTTCACATTTGTGTCGACTCGTAATTCCCAGATTTATACATTCTCAACTTTACCCAATGCGAACTTATTGAAAGTATTGTCTTGAGGGATTTTTTGTATTGGTTACATCATCGGTAAATTCGTAGTAAGGCTCCAAAGAAATAAAAAAAAAAAAAAAAATAAAAATAAAAAGTTTGAGCTGAAGTTATATAACAACAAGAATCTCTGAGCTGTCTGGCTTTTACAAGATTGTCACTCATGTCGATACTATCGAAGAAAAAGTCAACTTCCCTGACTTCGTCATCTGGTTCTGCCAACTACACCACCTCATCTTCCAAGTGCGGTGGATGTTTTACCAAGTTTGACGAAAAGAAGGACTACGCTAGGAGATGTTCGATGAAGGGTTCCACCGGCAAGCCCAAGCCTAGTCCTGTTACCTTTTGCCTTGGGAAGAATTAAATGAAATATTATGGGTTGTTGTTATGGTTGAAGGAAGACCAACTTTGGTTCAAGTCGTTTTTGCAACAAAAAAACAAATACACAAATTTGAATTGCGGAAATTTTGGGGCCTACTTCAACTTGATTACATCTCATACGCGACTGACTCAACTCCAACATTACGGTGCTGGGCAAGCTAGACGTGTTAATAATATTTCACCCATCACACATTAACGACCATAACGAAAACTGCACGGCTCGTGCAAACACAAAATTTATTTCTTCACATGTATAATTACCCTACATTTCTTCAGGTACAACTAAAAATAAGCTGCTATTCTTAATACATATTAAGGGGATACTGTTACATTTTTTCAGTAGTATGCTGACATTTTTCAGATAGACTGAGAATATCAAAACCTGTACTCATTTCTTGGCAATGTATCATCATAAGCCTCCTCGTATTCTAAATGACTTCAATTGTTTTATTCCGCACAGATATTTATATCGCACAACTCTATTGTTCATTTTCTCTGGCTTTGACAGATAATCAGGGGAAATTTAAGCTTTACCGCTTTGTTGAACAAAGCAAAGTTGCACCGCCAGCCCAAGAGCAACAGAAACTACAACGTCGATTGTAAAATTTGTAAAAATTTGTAAGAGTAGTGTAGTGTACAGTGTCAGAATGCTCGTAGAGTCATGGTCCCACTTGTCTGGAAACGCAACTGAACATAGCACTCTAGTTTTATCTCTCGAGTTAGAGTGGACGTATCACACTAGGGACTGTAGTCCAGCATGAACGCTCATTTTGTCCCGATTCGTATAATAGAGAAGAAAAATTCGCGTCATGGAGCCAACTTAGCTTCTTTAATACTGGAGGGACGTGCGCCGACCACTGTCACGTGCAACACCCAGCGCTGCGTCTGTTACTTTGCAAGATACCCATGCAACGGATCTATTTTGACTCTTTTGGAGAGACCTACCCGATGATGGTGTCGGCTACGGTTTGTCTTTCCACATATGTCGGCGAGACTTATTTTTTTCTTCATGTTAGCAACTCTGGACCCTGTAGTCGTGACGGGCGCGACAGTCTTGGCTTGTGGTTTATTTTCTTGTTCCCGATGCTGCGATTTTGCAGCTGTCAATTTTGAAGGCTCAGACGCAATTGTTGCTGGAGAATCAGGTGCTTTTGGTTCCGAGCCAGCATTAATAGAGTGTGTTGCCAATGTCGGACTCGCCGAATTCTTGTCTTTTGATTCAATAGACCCTTTTCCTGGCTTATCTTCCTCTTCGTCGTTAGTTTCTAATTGAATATTGCGCGTTTTAGCCAAGACTATTTCACTAGACACACGAAGGGGCTGAACTTTGAGAGTCACAAACATTTGTGGTACGGTTTGGGGCGACTGAGGTGTGTCATTGTCATCGTGGTGGTTACTGCCGAGCTCTTCGTATTCGTTGTAGGTGTCAATGTTCTCCAAGCCATCGTCATGTATGCCAGCCTCTCCGTATTGTGACGAGTTTCCTAAACTAGCCGACAAATCTTCGGCATGAAAGTTACAGTTACTAAGCTGCGAATTCATATCGTTTGTCGCGACATCGTGATATATATCCTTTTGAGAGCTCTTGAGTAACTCGAGCTCGTCCTCGCTATCGGCAATAGCTTCGTCCGTGGGTGTAGGTGAAGGACTTGAGTGCGCACCGCTCCCCACTAAGATAACATCGTCGTCCTCATGAATATGACCTTCTTGATTGTCTTCAGCCTTTTGCTGGCTAGCTTCCTCTCCTAGCAAAAAACTGATAGGTATGCCTACGTTTCTTTCCGTAGATAATTGTGGCTGTTGGTATGAGATATCTGGAACAGCTTCAACTATGCTTGGAGTTACGCTTTCAGTTAGTTCGCTTCCTTGTAATGTTTTGTTTTGACTCACTTTAGTGGGTAATTCTTGCGATCGTTTCTGACTTGGAAGAGGAGACGATAGTCGCTCAAGGTCTATCAAATCTACTTTCTTCGGAGATCGTGAACTTTTATTAGTACCACTGTTGTTGCTGTTATACTCCAATGCTGCCAATGGGATTCTCTTGACCTTTTTTCCTAGGTCCTTGTTATCGCTGCCGTAAACATGGACTTTAGAGCGTTTCTTAACCTTGGGGGTATCTTCAAAGACTGTTGTAAAAAGTTTATTTACAGGAGCAGCAACAGATCCATTGACAGCACGAGGTTTACCGAGTGTATTCACTGCACTTCGATCACTCCCTAGCGACCAAAGCTGGTCGTCAAAACTCCCCATCAGTATGATGTTATTGTTAGTTTCTCAGACGCGCGCTGTTTTGACATCAATAGTCTCCTAGTAGTTCAATCTTGGAAGGACTTGCGGCACACTTTGTAGCTAGATCTTCAAAGTTTCTCCACCTCTACAAAACTCTACCGACTTAACGTCCTTTCTTTGGCGAAAACACTACGCTCCACGTAGTACTCCCATGCTTCTCTACTACACTCCGAATTCGAGATTTTCACGTGACCAGATCCGCGTATAAGTAGATGATATTTACAGTATTCGAACTTTATGGCTCCATTCATTCGCTCGTTACCAGTACCAGGTATGCTTTCTTGGCCATAAGACCAGTCTACTACGAGTTCCGATCGATGTGTTTGAAGGTGTCAAAATAGATATATGGTCCTATCGTGTGCTCTACTTCAACAGTAGCGAGCCAGAAGGTTTTTGATGCTTCTAGAGAGCCTGGATCCAGTCAAAGTCAGTATCTTATTAGTGAGGGAAATGCTTTGCATGTATTAAGCATAGAACATGGGATCAGTGGATTTAGTCGGCAGTCCACAAAACATCCTAGCACTCATATGGAAACGTCCTACGATAATACTCTGAATTATAGCTTGAATAATGGTGGAGGAGCCATGGATACAGTGTTTTCCTAGTTTTTCGTGCTGGTAACGTTTAGATTTCTGCGGCTTCTTTTAATATGGCAGATCAAGTTAGTTTCTTAGTGAAGGATTGGTGACGTTGGAGGCGAATTGGTTTCGCCAGAAAGGATTTCACAGAATACAAAAGCGGCTTTCACAAAGACGGATTGTACAGATGTTCAATATCCCATAAACTCTATCTGATTTTTGGGATCGGCTCTGTACGTTCCATTCGTCCACATACGTCCTTTTGTCAATATTCCGGTGCTGATTTCCTTTTCCCATTCGTGGGATCGGAGCCAGGTCTAATCTAATAACTTCTTGACAGGCATTATTTCTGGATATGCATGAACCCACTTTACGAGCCAGATCTACAGCAGTGGAGTATATTGAGATTCAGGCAATGAATCAGCCGTTTGAACCAGTTGTGGTGATGAGTATTGTGGAAAATAGAAATCCACCCACTTAATTTTGGTTTATTGGTTACATTTTTATCAAAAGAGGTCTCTATGAACTAGATACTTGTGTGTTATTGGTAGCACAACCAAAGAAAAGGGGCAGGCTGTCCGGTGCGCGTATGGTTATGGTTTGACCTATATACGCGGGTCGGACTTTGACTGATCTCGCTGATGATTTCTTATCATGAATAGTGTTCACAATATTCTTCCTCGTGATTTACAAGGAACCACTTTATCCAAGCATAGACTCCTCAGGAAACCTTTCGTGCTGAAATCAACTGGGCCCAGTTTAATACGTCTCTCTATGAACAGATGACTCCACTTTGCATCATCAAAGGATTCAGGCGCTCAAAGGAAGGTTCTTTGTACAGTACGCGCATTCATAGTATCTTGATTGAGTCTTTTAAAGGAGATCTTTTAGGCTATCCTATCAAGAGGATTGATCCAATACCCATATTTTTGAATATCGGTATGTTAAAAGCTCATAGCTATTCAGTTGAAGCACTCTTCGAGCATACTGCCGTACGTCAAAGCTTCAAATTCACAAGGCTCCGTCAACATTTTGTATGTGCCATGTCTATTTTATGGCTTCAGGACAGGAATTTTCGCAGATTGTTGGTTTAAGCAAGATAGAGCGGATTTGGGGTCTTACTGTGAGTATATTAAAAATTATCAATTAATTACAAAGTCTACTAACACTATACAATGGTACAACATCCACTCTTTTCCTTTGACTCAGCAGCTGGCTTAGTTTCTTTTTGAGCTGGAGCAGCAGCTTTCTTTTCAGGTGTTTTCTTTTCGGGCGTTTCCTTTTCAACTGGAGCAGCCTCTTTTTCGGTTTCTGCTGAAGATGGAACGATCTTACTAGCAGCTTTGGCAAATTCCTCACCTTGAGCTCTAGCAATATCCAACTCTAATTTGGATGGCTGACGAGAACCATCGGCTCCAGCCAAAGTACCAGCACCCCATGGAGAACCACCGTGGACTTCATCCAAAGCTCCCAACTGCGAAAACACAGCTTTGTAACCCAATGGAATATACGAAATACCGTGATGAGCTAAGTAAGAAAGAGCTTGTTTGAGCGTAGCTTCTTGACCTCCTCCCATAGTACCAGTGGACACGAACAAACCAGCAGCTTTTCCGTAGTAGGCACCAGAAGCCCATATAGAGCCTGTTTTACCCCAAAATTCAGTCCACTGAGCTGGCACGGTACCGAATCTTGTAGGAATACCAAAGACGAAAGCATCGTAGCCGACCAACAGTTCTGGAGTAGCCACTGGGATATCTTGTGGTTTAGCAGGTGCGTGCAATTGGTCTAAGACATCTTGAGGCAAGGTTTCTTCTATTTGCAATATGTCCACCTGGCTAGCCAAGCCTGATTTTTCAACACCCTCTTTGATAGCATAGGCCAATTGGGTTATATGACCGTATGTAGAATATTGTACTATAGCCACCTTCATTTTGTTCACAATAGCAGAGCGCGTGGCAAAAAGTGAGATGTTTGGGACCGCGCCTAGTTATATTGGCCAGCCCTTCGTTGAGGTCGCATCAGTGGTAAATTGTAAATTGGGCTATTTTGGGTGCGAATTATTTGTAAAAATTAGTAAGCGATTGTTAAGCTTTAGATGTAGTAGCCGAACCATGCGAGATCGCCTGCTTACAATTCAAGTATCCACACCCCACCACATAAAGTCCCCGTCCTTACGTGATGTTGCATGCACTTGCATTGCCGCGTTTTTCTTTGGTGTTCTTCTACGTAAATCTGACTATGGCTTTTCCCCTGTCTCCAGCATTGGCTTAGTCGCACAGTAATTTATTACATTAAATTACATGAAAATTACTAACCTGACTGTGGTCGCAAAGCTCTCAAACTTCGGAGTATATAAAAAAGATGTTGTGCTGTTTATTTTTAAAACTTGACATCAATTAACAAACACATACAAAACACACAATGACTCAAAAAGTTGCCATCATCATCTACTCCTTGTACCACCACGTCGCCACCTTGGCTGAAGCTGCCAAGAAGGGTGTCGAAGCTGCAGGTGGTGAAGCCATCATCTACCAAGTTCCAGAAACCTTGTCTGAAGATGCCTTAGCCAAATTGCACGCTCCAGCCAAGCCAGACTACCCAATTGCCACTCCAGAAACTCTTACTCAATACGATGCTTTCTTGTTTGGTTTCCCAACCAGATTCGGTAACGTGCCAGCCCAATACAAGGCTTTCTGGGATGCCACTGGTGGCTTATGGGCCCAAGGTGCTTTGTACGGTAAGGCCGCTGGTGTCTTCGTTTCCACCGGTACCAGTGGTGGTGGTCAAGAAGCTACCATCATCAACTCCCTTTCCGTTTTAGTCCACCATGGTATTACCTACATTCCATTGGGTTACGGTAAGGCCTTCCCATTACTCGCCAACTTGGACGAAGTCCACGGTGGTTCTCCATGGGGTGCTGGTACCTTCGCTGGAGGCGACGGTTCTCGTCAACCATCCAAGTTGGAATTGGACATTGCTGAAACCCAAGGTAGCACTTTCTTCGAACGTGTTAAGAAGTTGTAAATAGGATTGATTCCTAGTGATAATTGGCTGAGGATTATAGCCCAATAAATGAACTTCTATGACTATACAATGTAGGCATTCTTGCCACTACTACTCTAGTGACCATATAATGAACAGACTAGTTGATTGTAGAATAATGTGGCGGATGGCCAGCTGGTTATGGAAACTCCACATTTGCAGCACTTAAAAGTTTGAGCCACATATTTGAGGAAAAATACATTTTTTCAATGAATTGTTGCAAATCATTTACTCCACATGCTTTAGCTAAACAATGGTATTCGACAATTCGCCAGTATCTAACGAGACTATTGATACAACTGTCGAAGAAGTTGTGGACTCGAAAGTATTACCCAAACATACCCCGGGTGGCATCGGAGCATCGGTGTCTTGTCCCCATTGTGGCGACAATAAGTCGACAATTGCAACTAGCCAAGCCAGATCTAAGTATTCCTTGCTTTGCCATCCATGCCACAGGTGTGAAAAGAGGTCAAAACAGGGAAATATTGATTCGTCCCACCCATTCAGCCATTTGCTCGCTAGAGAGACTACAAGGTTTAGAACACTAAATGTTAGTGAGTCCACTCACCTAGACCAGTTTAAAGGAAGAGCCTTCAAGCTGACCCAATTTGGTGTCTCAGCAAAAAATCAAGAAGCGAAGGAAAGCACGGACGTGGAAGTTATTCACAGAAGTACAGAGACCGGCCTTGCATTTAGCTCAGACCAGAATGCAAGGCCATTGAAGGCACATCGCGCGCAGCCAAAAACTTCCACACTCCACAAACTACGAAATTTACCCATCAATAAGAATCATAGTCGCGTTTCGCTCTTGGCTCAGGTCAATCGGACAATAGCCTCGATTCACCGCTCCAAATCAGCTTCAAAATGGTTGCAAAAATTCGGGTGCGAGTTTTGCGGGTTGACGTTGTCATCTCAATATAGATATTTTCTACACAAACACTGTATGCACGTACAGAGACCAAGGGCCGAAATAAACTCCGATGATTATGATACATGCTATTCTATACTAACTTCTGAATACTAATTGCAACTAGGACTCCTCATCGCTACTCTCGTCCAAGTTGAACCCAAAACTAAACTGGGTTGTGCTTGACTGGGTGAGCTTCTCCCAGGCTTCGCTTCTACCTTCTTTCAACTCCCGGGCCTTACGCTCAATTACCTTTAGTTTAGCAAGGCTGTCTTGCAACTCTTTTTCTTTCCCATTTTGCTTTAATAATGCTTGTAATAGTTCAAACACCGGCATGGGAGGCAACTGGGAAATTTCTCCACAGTCCTCGTCCCCTAAGTCGGTACTCAACTCAAGGGTATTGAACTTGTCTCTATATTCTTTGAGCTTGACAAGATCCTCCTCATCTAACGAGTCAAGGCTGATTACATGATCAAGAACTTCTTTAACTGGGTTGGGACGGAACCCACTGATCTGGGACTTTTTGTTCTTGAAAAAGTCAAGGGCATTTGGTAGTTTTGGTTCAGGTAAAAAGTTTTGTGTCAATGCAACAGAATCATCAATATTGATTACCGAATGCCACCAGCCAGCAGGAACATACATACATTCACCTGGAAATGTTATTCCTATCAAGCATTCTTCGATCTTCAAACAATCATTAAAGAAGCCCGACATCACCCACTCGGCTATTCCTACTGGGGACGTTACCTCACTTTCTTCTTCATCAGTGCCCACCCCAGGAGGTGTTATCTTCGGTGGAAGCATGATCCAAAGCTTCTTGCCGGTTAATGCAGTGTTCCATGCCGAAGTATTGTTGGGATCCTTATGGAACGTGGATCCGGACCGTTTAGGTCCCACAATTAGCCATGCATGATCTGGTCTACAGTTTTTGCCCACGTCGCTTAAGTTGAACAAGGTGAACATATCGTGCTTGAAAATTTCGGGAACATTGTACTCGTTTTTCAACGTTTTCATGGCGTCACTGCTGCAATCGAATAGATAAAGGGGGCTTTCGTCGTGGTTATTCTTCAAATATTCGGCGTAGAGTGATAGTTCCCACTCCACCGCTTCTTGTCTGAATTTGACATGAGGGAACCTATCCAATAAAGTTTGGAAATCCCAACTGGGCCATCTATTCTCGTTTGAATTGGTAAGGATAAACGGCAAATTATGGTACTTGCTATTGAACAAATCCAACGTCATGTTTTCTTCAGATATGCGCTCGATCCTCCCTGGTGGTAGGACTTTCATGCAATTTTGTAATGAATCCTCATGATATATTTTTTCTTCCTGAATTATCTTGCTAAATACCCGGTTATAGTCTATCTGAGAATTTTGAAATGGTCGATACAAAGTATCCGAACACAAAAAATTATCAGGGACGGTTAGGTTTGCTTGCTTTTCAAAATCAAGTTTAAGTACATTACATCTCCATGATCCGTACCATTTGGATTCATTTTGGCCCTGCTTGATTCTTTGGATATACATTTTCTTCCATATCTCCTCATCGTACAAATATGCATACATGACTCTTGACGTGTGAGACAAGTTCTTCAATGTGGTTGGATCGTTTATGTAAGATAAGAAAGTCATTAACATCTCATCCGAAAACCGAGATAAATAGCCCATTTGGGCTTCTCTCGAGAGCCCACTATCGTTATTTTTCACGGGCAAGTAGGCATTTCCACTAGGTCTGACGTTTAATGGGTGTTTGATACTAGTGCTGAACAACGAGATTTTCCTTGAGTTGGAAGGATATCTCTCATCTCTGACCACTTTTCTCTTTTTGGAGTCTGGAACCTCGTTACCTGCAGTCGATAAACCCTCAGCTACAATCATTATCGCTGGTTATTATCGTGGGTGTGAAATTTAGTCCAAGGCTCATCTGCGATCGGACCAGAATTTTTTTCGCTTACTCCACAAAAAGTTATGGACCTGGGTCGATCTTGAACTAGAAACAATCAGACTAAAATAGCTACGGGTGTAGCATGTTTGAATGATTGAATGCTACAGCAGATTTGGGTCGAATCTCAATACTACTTGAGGTTCGAAACATCCTAGCACTCAAAGCTACCAGTAGGCACTCTGTGAGTAAGTACTCATATTGAACCACTGGAATCTTTAGATTTACATTAACTACTGGCTAAGGTTACAAGAGTTCTCTCACATCAACTTCTCTTCACTGACATTAAAGGTGTTGTCATGTTATCGATCATTTATTGATTTTAATGATGACTCTTTGTGATCCGCATATTTCGTCATGCGATCTCACAAAAATCTACGAGCCCCAGAATGTCATTTATAAAGTTAGCAACTGGTGCATTGAGGATAGGTACCAGAACCATAACAAGACCATTTTCATCGTCAATGTCTGCATTTCAAGAATCGCCACTTATATTTGCTCCAGAAACCTACCAATACACAAAAGGTCATTTGGACAAGACTGATCTCAACTCAGACCCTTTGGAACAATTTCATAGTTGGTTCAAAGATGCACAGGATCAATTGCCAAAAGGTTCGGATATAATTCCGGAATCAACTACATTCTCTACTGCTAGATTGCCCTCAGGAAGAGTATCTTCTAGAATTGTATTGTTGAAAGAATTGGACCACTCGGGGTTCATCATCTACTCAAATTGGGAGACTTCAAAGAAAAATGATGATTCCCAAACCAACAAGTACGCCTCGTTGGTCTTTTTCTGGCCTCACATTCAAAGGCAAGTAAGAGTTGAAGGCTTAATGGAAAAGGTCGATAGACAGACCACGGAAAGATACTTCAAAACCAGACCAAGAGGGTCCAAGATTGGAGCCTGGACGTCGCCTCAATCTCAAATCCTTGAATCCAGACAAGAGTTGGATCAACTTAATGAAAAATACCAAGAAAAGTTCAAGGACTTGAAAGATGACGAGATTCCATGTCCGGAAAACTGGGGTGGGGTTAGAATTGTGCCACTCGAAATAGAATTTTGGCAAGGTGGTACCAGTAGACTTCACGACAGAATCACGTTTAGAAGAGACGATAAAACAGGAAAAACTTGGGAGCTTTTCCGTCTTTCTCCTTAATCTACAGATGTTCTTAAGATAGCACTTTTAAATTACTTCGAAGTTGCTCTATATATACATGAATTTATACGTTATTGATTATTTCTTGGAATGCTTCAAGTGATGCTTGTCGAAAAGAAGAGGCTCTTCTCTTACTGGAACCCATTTCTTTTCCTTTAACTTAATATCATCATCTTTCAAATATTTACCAGGATAGATCAACTTTTCATCCACTGGGTCCAAGTTACTTTGAGGGTTTTCTGCTTTTGGAAGTAAACCGTTCTCTCTCTTCAATCCCTTCAAGAAGGTTTTGATTTCGGCAAAACAATGCATGCACATAAAATGAGATCTCTTGACATGTCCACAGGCTGGGCATCTTACTATGTTGTTGAGTTGTTTGATTTGCTTGTCACCGGGAGTGTATAACTTGGTTCTGTGTCTTCTGTATGACATTTTCTTCTTTGGTGCAGCCTTGACGATAGTTCCATTATCGATCATAAATGGTGGCATACCTTGGTTGTTCTCAATTTGATTTCTGAGCTCTTCAAGTCTTTCGTCATGGGCGTCTGAGTTTTGTCCAAGGTTGGACAAAAGGTTTTTTATCGAAAGCGTTGGAAGCTTAGGAAGCAACCCTATAAGCGCACCAGGCACCAACGATATTGGGCCACCGATTCTTAACGCTAACGACATTACTGGTTGAGGTTGTAACTATGAACATCCAAAATTTTTCATCTTGACCATTAGATCACGTGATAAAAGCCGACCAAACACGTGATATCAACTCAACAAGGTATCATTCTCGAGTTAAGCCTAGGAGGGAGAAGGCTATGCCCAAGCATATAGCATCTAAAGCAACCTTCTCAGTTGAGTTAGACTGACGTAGTTTATGGTAATTTCCTTGATCGTCGTTAGTTCGTCTGACATCGGCTAGATCAAGCGTGCGCGCACCGACTACTACGCGTACCACAAACAAAATTAACCGGCCAAGCGACGTAAACATTAACAGTTTTTGAAACGTAGGCACCCAGCAAGAAGAAGTTTTGATCAAGATGTCAGTATCTGTCGAAGAGAACAAGCAAGGCAATCCTAGAAAGTATGTTGGTTTCGACACCATCACCACACAAATCGAAAACAGATTGTTGAAGAGAGGATTTCAATTCAATATCATGGTCGTTGGCAGATCTGGTTTAGGTAAAAGTACTTTGGTCAACACATTATTTTCGTCCACTTTAGCCCAGTCTAACGGAAGAAAGGAAGCCAGCGAACCCATTGAAAAAACCACTGAAATCAAGGTCAGCTCACACAGTTTGTTAGAAAACAACGTTAGATTGAATATTAACGTTGTCGATACACCAGGATTTGGAGACCAAATAAATAACGAAAAATGCTGGGAACCATTGGTGAAGTACATCAAGGAACAACACTCGCAATATTTGAGAAAAGAATTGACTGCTCAAAGAGAAAGATACATTCCTGACACCAGAGTCCATTGTATTTTATATTTCATTCCACCTAATGGACAAAAATTAAAGCAATTAGATATCCAAGCCCTTAAAAAGTTATCGGAAATTGCCAACGTCATTCCAATTATTGCCAAATCTGACTCTTTGACCATCGAAGAAAGAACTGAATTCAAGAAACTCTTACAAGCCGAATTTGTCAAGTACAACTTCAACATTTATCCTTACGACAGCGAAGATTTATATGAAGATGAGAGACAATTGAATGAAGATATCAAGTCGTTAATTCCTTTTGCTATTGCCGGATCCGAAAAGGAAATCCAGATCAATGGACAAACCGTGAGAGGCAGAAAGACAAGATGGGGTGCTATTAATATCGAGGATGTCAGCCAGTGTGAGTTTGTGTTCTTGAGAGATTTTTTGACCAGAACTCACTTACAGGATTTGATTGAAACAACCGCTTTGGTCCATTATGAGACCTTTAGATCTAAACAGTTGATTGCTTTGAAGGAAAATGCCAGCAATCATCCAAATAGACAATCGGGCCAGCCAGCTGCTCAACCTCAAGTTGAATTACAAGGTCAGAATGGGTACCATCGTGCATAGGTCAATGGCCTATTTTATTTCTCTTAACTTATAAGTGCTAGTTTGAATTAGAGTATTCATTAAATAAATTATGAAAAGTCCTTACTTCTATTTGAATAACGTAGGCGAGAGTTTTGTGCTAGCAGTAAGTAATTCTACTCATTAAAAGCTACACCAAACCCAGAATACAATGTTAGTTCTAGCAGTATTCAACACCACATAGTTGTAACTGTTGACAGATTATTTGGTGTGCACGACCTAATATAAGACGCGTAAATTAGCGCAACTTCAACTTTTCACGAGTTTCCAGATCATCTTCAAACTACGACTAAGATGGGTGTTAAAGGTATGTAGGCCATTTTTTGAAATTGAATATTACTAACATGTAGGTCTCAATCAACTTATCAAAGAGCATTCACCAAACTCTTTCAAAGAGTTTCAGCTCAAGAATTTGTTCGGTCGCAAGGTGGCCATCGATGCGTCTATGTGCTTGTATCAGTTCCTTATTGCAGTCAGACAATCTGATGGACAACAATTGACAAACGAAAACGGAGAGACCACATCACATCTACTGGGGTTGTTTTACAGAACCATTAGGATGGTAGAGAACAATATCAAACCAGTATATGTGTTTGATGGTAAGCCACCGGTGCTCAAAGGAGGGGAGTTGGAAAAGAGATTGTTGAAGAGGGAAGAAGCTCAGAAGCAGATAGATGATATCAAAGACACAGGAACCGTAGAGGAGGTGATGAAGTACGAAAAGAGATTGGTGAGAGTATCACGGGAGCAGAATGAAGAAGCCAAAAAGATTTTGCTGTTGATGGGAATACCGTATGTTGAGGCACCATGCGAAGCTGAGGCTCAATGTGCTGAATTAGCAAGATCTGGCAAGGTTTATGCTGCTGCTTCTGAAGATATGGATACATTGTGCTACGAGCCTCCTCAACTATTAAGACACTTGACTTTTGCCGAAGCTAGAAAAATGCCCATAGATCAGATCACCTATTCAGAAGCCATAGCTGGATTGGACATGACCAAAGAACAGTTCATTGATATGTGTATTTTGCTAGGATGTGACTACTGTGAAACTATAAAAGGAGTTGGGCCCGTTACTGCATTCAAATTGATCAAAGAACATGGATCACTTGAGAAAATCATCGAGTTCATCAAATCTAATCCTGAAAAGACAAAGTACAAAGTACCTGAAAATTGGCCTTACGACGAAGCCAGACAGTTATTTATGCATCCAGAAGTTGCTGACTCCAAGGATATCAGTCTAAAGTGGAAGGAACCAGATGTGGACGGATTGATAGCATATATGGTCAAAGACAAGGGCTTCAGCGAAGACAGAATCAAGAGTGGGGCAGAAAAATTAAAGAAGGGACTTAAGAGCGGGGTCCAAGGCAGATTGGACGGATTCTTCCTGGTGGTGCCCAAAGCTCAGGACAAAAAGCGGGCTGGCGACCAAAAAGACGCTAAGAACAAGAAACAAAAAAAGAAGTAAATAATTGTATATTACGTAGACTAAACTTACAAACCTAATCCTTTGACTTTGGCTTCTTCTTCTCTGCCTCGGCCTCCTTTTCAGCCTCGATGGCATCGACGTATTTCTTGATCTCTTCCACCGACAACTTCAAAATAACGTTGTTGGCCTTCAATACGGAGACCTCGATGTTCTTGGCACCAGTTTGCACCACTTCCAACAACGACTTTATCGTCAACTTAATAGTCTGTTCGTCGTCCAATTGTTCTTCATAGTGCTTTTCCAAAAACTCTCTAACGGTCTTGGAAGATCTGCCAATGGCACCGGCTTTCCATGCATTGTAAACCCCCGAGGGTTCGGTTTGAAAAAGTTTGGGTACAGTATCATTACTATCGAATCCAGCGATTATGGTAGCAATACCAAAAGGTCTTACACCTCCTGATTGAGTATACTTTTGTTGGACTCCTGCCACATATTTGGTCAAGAATTCGATGGAAACGGCGTCTTCCAATGTTAATCTGTGAGATTGGGCCTCGACTCTGGCCTTATCCACCAAGATTCTGGCATCAGCATTCAACCCGGCAAACGCCAATAAGGCATGGTTGTCGATTTTGCATATTTTGGAAGGAGTAATACGAGGATCTTGTAATTTCAATGTGGTTCTCTTCTCACATCCCAACACCACACATTCCTTACCCTTGACACCCACGGCACAAGTACCTCTTTTGACAGCTTCGGAAGCGTATTCAACCTCTAGATATGTTAGTAGAGCTCTTCAACATTATAGTTCATATTACTTACGGAACACATGTCCATCAGGTCTAGATTGTTAGTATGGGGTCCGGTTGGTGGCGATTTACCAAAGTTCCATCTGGGGAATTGATTTTTGGTGAATAGCTGGTGTAGATCTGACTTACGAGAAAATTGATAATGCACTATCGTATCCACTCATTGTATATTAGTGTTGTAGTGTGAAGCGAATGCTTTGGTTGAGTTGGTGGCGGTAATTTTTGCCTCTACTGCGAATTCCAACGTCGCGCCTCTACCATACGAGAAGTAGGCAGAGACATGAATAGTATGGGGAGTGTACAAATAGGATGAGAGAAGAGCAGGGAGTCAATAAAGGCCGTCAAGGTGTATATCTTATCAACCATACACGGAATAATGATACAGGTATGAATGTGCTCTGTATCACACTAATGTGGCAGATCACAGCGAGAGTTGGTGCAAATTAGAGACAGAAAAACTAAGCAATTCTCACTAGACATAAAGCGAAGGGCAGAGATACCAAACCCGGAATAGTACCGGGCCGTCCAAATCTTTCAAGTTCAATACAGAGTAATAGTCATTCTAGCTCATCTGCATTACAGCTTAATAGTATTTTTGTATCATGGGGAAGACTATAGGAAAAATCATACCGGCCAAGGCGCCCAAAACCGTTCCACACAAAGATCACTACGCCAGGGTCTCGTACTTGTACCAAGCGTCTAGCCACTTTGCCAGCAATCCCAAGTACGAAATCTTATCACGGAGTTTTGGCAGATCGCTTGACTTGGTGGCCAAGAAGGCCGTCTTGAAGCTTACGCCAGCATTCAAGAGAAGTCTATGCAAGAAGTGCAACACACACTTAATTCCCGGATTGAGCATGCAAATATACATCGAGAACACCTCGAAAGCACAAAGTCCCCATAGTGATATTTTGGTCAACAAGTGCTTGAACTGTGGCCAGTTAAAACGGTTCCCAGTAGGAAAAGACCGCGAGTATCGACTATTCAGCGAGAGGGAAGAGGTAAAAATCCGCGCCAAGTAAGAAACAAGTCTGTTACAATACGTGCATTATTCATTTGTATATTTAGTGTCCACTGCAATTCATCTAATTCAACTAACAACCATATGTATTATTCTTTGGGACCAATCATGTTTTCTGGTCTAACCCACTCGTCAAACTCCTCTTCTGTCAATACTTGCAACTCCAAGCATGATTCCTTCAAAGTAAGTCCTTTTTTGTGGGCATTCTTGGCTACCTTGGAAGCATTGTCATAACCGATTTTGGGGTTCAAGGCGGTCACCAACATCAACGATTCATTGAGAACCTTAGCGATCTTTTCTTCGTTGGCTACAATACCCTCCACACAGTTGATTCTGAACGATTTACAAGCATCACCAAGTAGTCTGATCGAAGAAAGAAGGTTGTAGGCCATAACAGGCTTGAACACATTCAATTCAAACTGTCCAGAAGCACCTGAGAATGTGATGGTGGTGTGGTTACCGAAGACTTGGGCACACACCATAGTCATAGCTTCACACTGGGTAGGATTGACTTTTCCTGGCATGATAGACGAGCCAGGCTCATTTTCAGGCAACGACAATTCTCCGTAGCCGCATCTTGGGCCCGATCCCAAGTACCTAATATCGTTGGCGATTTTGAACAATGACGTAGCCAAGGTGTTCAAAGCGCCGGAGGTTTCCACGAGAGCATCGTGCGCAGCCAAGGCCTCAAATTTGTTGGGAGCAGTCTTGAATTCAAGTCCGGTGAGTTTAGATACTTGTTCTGCAACCTTAACATCGAACCCTTTTCTGGTGTTGAGTCCGGTTCCGACAGCAGTACCACCCTGGGCCAACAATGACAAACGTGGTAAGGTTTGCTCAATACGTGAGATACCATAAGTCAATTGCTGAACATAACCTGAGAACTCCTGGCCCAAAGTCAAAGGCGTAGCGTCTTGCAAATGGGTTCTACCGATCTTGATTATGTCTTTGAATTCTTCTGCTTTAGCAGCAAACGCATCTCTCAAGTCGGTGAGTTTGGGGATCAAGTTACGTGAGATCTCCACCACAGCAGCGATGTGCATGACAGTAGGGAAGGTGTCGTTGGAAGATTGGGACATGTTACAGTGGTCGTTGGGATGCACTGGTTTCTTGGAGCCCATTTCTCCGCCCAAAATCTCAATGGCACGGTTAGAAATTACCTCGTTGGCATTCATATTGGATTGAGTACCGGAACCAGTTTGGTACACCACCAAGGGGAAATGATCGGTAAGTTTACCATCGGCCACCTCTTGGGCTGCTTGCTTGATTGCGCTGGCGAGCTTGGGATCCAAAATACCGTACTCTTCGTTGACAATGGCAGCGGCATGTTTTAATATTCCGAAAGCTTTGACAACGGGCTCCGGCATTTTGATATCACCAATATCGAAATTGCCAAGCGATCTTTGAGATTGGGCTCCCCAATACTTATCGGAGGCCACCTCGATGTTTCCAAACGCATCACTTTCTACTCTAGTACCAACCATTCTTAGTGCTGTTAACGTCTTAGATTATCCTTGTAATTTTTCTCGGAGTTTTTCAATGGAAAAATTAGGTGTCCATGCAGGGCGGCCGAACACAATCAACGAGGGGAATTATCACCCCACAACCCCGGGGAACCTGGTCTTCTCCACCACGGTGATTAGACCCACAATCGTAGCAGACTAGCATGTACAACAATAAATTAGATAGTACTCAGTAACAATAGGAAAGTACTAGGTTTTACGCATTACGTAGCCCACGGTGTTGCACCCCTCTTGTTCATTGCGGATCTACATTTCCCAAATTCCATACCGCCCTCTTATTCGTCCTACTTGTCTCTGTCAGAAGTGTGTTTATTATGTGCTTATTACTACAAGAATTGGGACTGCTGCTTGCGCTGGACCCTGATTGGGGGCTGCACTCTGGCGCCCCTGAAGTTGTAACGGAACCCGATCTCATGGGCAAATATCTCTCCAAAGCCCAACATTATCCCGTTGATGAATGGCAACACCAAGTTTATAGCTGCTTTTTTGATCAAATCCACTATGGAAAATGACACCACATGGGGCAAAACCTGATTGGATTGGGTTCTGAATAGCTGTACTTCAACGGGCTTTTCCACGTCTTCGGTGTCCTTTTCGTTTTCTTCCGTCTGTACGTCGATCACATTTTCAGTGTCATCGTCTACTACTTCCCAGCTGTTTTCCGAGAGGATTGGCTGGGCCACCTGTCTTACGAACTCTGACATCTTATGGTGACTGGCAATGGTTGGCGCGATGGCAATTAATTTATTGGGGTACAGATAAGTCACGTGTAATATTGGTGCTCTATAAACTATTTACTTTTGACCTACAGACAATCCCTTGGCCAATCTTTGTTCGGTCAAGGCGGCGATAATGGCGGCACCGGCTCCAGAACCATCCTCGGCTGGGACAATGATGATTTGATCTTCTTCGGTTTCCCACTCAAAGATATCTCTCAAACCCTTAGCGGCTCTCTCCTTGAAACCAGGGTACTTGTTGAAGACGGAACCATCAGCTGCACAATGTGCGGTTTTGTATTCTCTCTTCTTACAAATAGCGGCAATACCACAGATGGACAATCTAGCAGATCTCTCACCAATCAATTCGGCGAAACGACGAATGATCTTTCTTTCAGGAACGGTGGTTTGGATGCCCAATTCATTTTGGAAAAGCTCTTGCACATCAGACAAGTTCTCAAATGGATCTTCTTCGATCTTGGCTGGGAATGAGGTGTCAAGAATGAAAACTTCGTTCAATTTAGTCAAGTCTTGGTCCTTGAAAATCAACTTCTTTTCCTCGGCCAATTCAAGCAAAATCAATCTCAAGATCTCTCCCAAGTAGTAACCAGAAATCATCTTTTCGAATGATTGCTCACCTGGTCTTGGAGACTCTTTGTCGACAATGATGTCGTACTTGGTTCTTGGCAAAATGTAATGTTCGTTGTCAAAAGAACCGTACTCACAGTTGATGGCCATGAGAGAGTCAGCAGGAACGTCGTCGTGGAGTTTTCCTTCCAACTTAGGGATGTCACCGGCAATATCGTAGTAAGCACCGTTACAACCAGTACCGAAAATCAAACCCATCTTGGTTTCAGGGTCAGTGTAGGCGGAAGCGACCAAAGTACCGGTGGTGTCGTTGATCAAAGCAACAACCTTCATAGGAATGTTACGTTTTTCGATGGCAGATTGCAACATAGGCACCACATCGTGGCCTTCAACACCATCGATATCGAAACCCTTGGTCCAAGTCTTCAAAACACCTTCGTTGATGGAGTTTTGGAATGCAGGGTAACTGAAGGTGAATCCAAGTGGTAATGGGCTGGACACTCCTTCTGGGAAAAATTCCTTGTAAAATGATTCCAAGCACTCGGCAATAAACTCCCACAACTGGTCAGAAGTGGCAGTTCTCATGTAAGATGGCAAGGCAAACTTGGACTGGGTGCTGTCGAACGATCTGTTACCGTCCAACTTGACGTTGACCACTCTCAAGTTGGTTCCACCCAAGTCAATAGCGATGTAGTCTCCCTTTTCCTTACCAGTAGGGAAGTCCAACACCCAACCTGGAAGCATAGGAATGTTGCCTCCGGCCTTGGACAACCCCTTGTCTAATTCTGTTATGAAATGTTCAGTAATCTGCTTCAACTTTTCAGGAGAAACAGTAAGTTGGTCTTCGATAATCTTTACTTCGGCAAGTAAATCTTCGGGAACATCAGTGAAAGTTCCCTTTCTGTGTTGAGGATGTTTAGGACCTAAGTGTACCATGTTAAATTTTTTGCTGTATAACTTACAGAGTTTTGGGGAATGTCCAGTTTTTGTATGTTTTATATTTTTTTCATGTCGAATCAAGATTAGGGTTGCCTGGCACAAAACCTTTGTGGGTTTGCGGAGTCCGGAGAGAGGTGGGGAGGCAGGGCAAAAATTAGGCTAGAAAAAAAATTATCGCCACAAAAGGGCACAAAACACGAGACCGGCCATTCATTCGGACAAATTATCATCCGACTGCTGTGTTGTTTACTTCACATACGAGCTAGGGGGATCGTCACTCGTAACGTTGGGCCGCTACTAGCCTTTGGCAGCATAAACGGCGATGCGCAACAAAAAGCATTTCCCAATACACTGCGAGTGACCTATATAGTGTGTAGAAAAGGTACCCATGAATGTATATTCTTGGATTACTTTAAATCTATAGAGCCGTTATTCAATTGCATGTCGGGATTACTCTTGCCGGAAGAACTCCCCCGCGAGACAGGGCTACAGAGAATCTCGGGAAAACAGTCGCGTGGTAGCACAAAGAAAAAGAAATATTGGGCGGTCACCACATCTCTTTGGTTACGTCATCAAATCGTTTCATACTCTCACCTACCTTGTCCAAATTCTCTTTGATTTCGGCTACAAACTGGCTCATTTCTGCAAAGTTCTGCTTCCGGTAGAGTATGTCTTGAGAAAACTTGCTGAGATCATCGTTGGCGAAGAACTCATTGATCTTCTCCTCTTTTGTTTTGTCATCTCTTTTGTCTTCGTCCTCATCGGTAGTTAGGGTGTTGAGCTGAGTAAGCTGTTTGCGGTGGATATTCTTATCTATATCATCAAATTGTTGTGTAGCCAATGTTTCCAACAAACGGTTTTGCAGTTGCTTCAACGCTTTGAGCTCGCGGTGGAAGTTCTCGTTGAAAAACGACCCTTTGGATCTGACTTCTTCTGACATGATTTTCACATCATCCAACACATCGATCTGTGTCCAGAGTTTGTCCAGGTAAGATACGCTTGGCTTAGCACTGGGTATTTTATCTACTGTTCGTATACTTTGGTTGTCTGCGCCAATTACACTGAAGCCATCTGTCGTGCTAGTGTTGGTTCTCGACAAACGCAGCACTCGATTCTTGCCTGCAGATGCGTTTGACGACACCGATGCATTGTACGAGTGCCGTGGCACCAGTAGGTTGTTCGTTCCGTCCATCACTGGTTGTTGCCTCCTGTTGGAAACTCGTTTGTAATGTTATTCCACGCGCCACGTGACTCGACCCACACTGTTTTCTCCACCTGTCAAGCTAGAAACGGTCAGAATACCCCATACGTGCCCACTCCGGTCAACACATTCTTTCGCTAGGCATCATGCAGAATCCAACACAGCACTTGCTCCGACCACAAATGACGACCCGAACGCGCTCCAGCGCCGGAAAACCTCCTCCATGGAAAAAGCTTCTCTACTTGAAGCAGCCGTACCCAGATAACTACACCGACAAATCGTTCTTATCACAGTTGAAACGTAATTCCACCGTTGCGAAATACTCGTACGTAAAGCTTATTGGGGACTTTTCCCTAATTGTGTTTCATTTATCCAGCTTGTTAATCGTGGTTCTTACATTTGCTGGTATATATCTACATAAATGGAACTCCACTATAGCTGCAATCGTATCTACAGTGCTATCGGTGATTGGATTCACTATAAAACTCTATATCGATAGCCTGAAATCGTCCACCGTAAAGGTGGCAGGTAGTCAAGACTCAAATAGTGTCAAGCCATACTTCTTGCTAATCTTCATGTTGGCGGTGCTTTCACCCGCACTTAAATCGTTGACGCGATCAACTTCGTCAGACTCCATCTGGGCGTTGTCTGTAGTGTTGTTTATTGCCAACACTCTTCTACATGATTATGGCATGATTACTCCAGACGCGTTGTTAGCATCGTCCACTTCGCTGGCAGAGATCGAATATAAACCTGTCATTTCCACCAATCTAGCATTCTCGAACTCCATTGTTCTAGCTTCACGTCTAATTTCGACTTCCCAGGTCTTTGCATTTGTACTCTTTGCAATTCAAACTAACATCTTGTTACCGTTGTTTGACTTTTACTTGAGAAGACATAGCTACATGAACTTACACCACTTTGTGTTCTTTGGAATATTCCAAACTGCAAGTTGCCTTATATATACTCTCCTAGGCTTGAATGTGTTGATAGTATGGTGGCTCTGTACCATATGCATCCTCTTCGTCATGCCTGCATACTTCTTGTACATGCAAAGATACAAGAACGAACTACAGGGTCCGTGGGACCCCGCCAAACCTCTACTAAAAACAGACTAAATAGTTCTTATAATCTACACACGTAATTCATCATGTACTTTATCTCGTACCCACTTCTGTAATCCTTGTACGAGTCCACCGTACAGAGCTTTTCCCTCTATGGTACTTTTCATACGGTCACGTGACACTTTTCCATCAACAACGAAAACTCAATGGAACAAACTAACTCACATAATACGCAGTTGCCATCACCCCTGTACTATTATAATGACTGGAGAAAATCAAGCGGGCGACAAAGCCGGGCTGAATCAACAATCCACCGCTTCTGGAGCAGGCTCCCCAAGCCCGCAAGCTCAAGCGGTGCGAAACCAAGCGCCTGCGGCCGCAAGACCAGCTCAATCGAGAGGCCCTCAACCACAATTCTCCCAAGCAGAACTCAATAGAATAGTGTTGGAATATCTCAACAAGAAAGGTTATCATAGAACTGAGTCTATGTTGCGATTGGAAAGCTCCAATACCCCAACACCTGCTGTGCCCGCCGTGACTCCAGCAAACACGAAATTGGCAGATCCAGCTGAGATTTCTGTAGGCTCTTCGAGCTCCTCAGCGGCTGCTTCTAAAAGAGAGAAAGATCTTAAAGACAAGTTGTCGAAACACGAGCGAGAAATTCGTGATTTGAGAGATAACCAGATTAGAGTCGAAAGAGACTTACGGGATGCCAGAGATAGAGAGACCAGATTGGCAAAGGAGAAGGAATTGCGAGACCTCAAGGACTTGGAAGAAAAGAAAAAACGCGAAAACGATCCCGACATTTATTACACGGCGTATCTGATGTTGAGAAGATGGGTCGATACTTCATTGGATTTGTACAGACCGGAATTATCCAGAATCTTGTATCCAATTTTCATTCATTGTTTCCTTGAGTTGGTTGCCAAGGGTCATATTCTGCAATCCAAAGCGTTTTATGACAAGTTCAAAAATGACCATATAATCTTACACGGTGTCGAAGTCAAGCGTCTTGCTGGTATCTCTTTGCCAGAACATTTGAAAGAAAACGAATTGGCTTTGGCATATAGGACCAACAAGTACAGAATCATTGTTTCCAAAACGTCCATTAACTTGTTGTTATACTTTTTACACGAAAACGAAGCCGTTGGAGGCGCCATCTTGATTCGTATCATCAATCAGTACTTGAATCCAGTTATATCTACAACCAAACCAGACAAAATAGACCAAGAAGGTGAAGCTAATCCTGAAGAAGGAATTCCGGACTACGTGACCAAAACCAACGAGATCGAAACCTTCAATGAGCAAGCTGTAAAGTTGGGTAAATTACCGATGGACCCAGAGGTTCAAAAAGAAATCGAAGCTGAATTAAAAATCAAGGACGAAAAAGGCGAAGTTGTCAATGATAAGACTTTAGTAGATGAATTTCAAGAGATGACCAAGCCCGAAGCAGACTCTCCTGCTCGTGAATCATTACCATTACCGTTAAAAGACTACTCCGACATCAAGAGAACCATCCTTGCTGTTGAAGATTCCCGTTCAAAAATCAAACTTGGTGCTATACAGGCGAGTGCTCCATCTGTATGCATGTACACCTTTCACAACACAAATAACGATATGAATAGTATTGAGTTCAATGAAGACTCGAACTTGGTGGCTGCTGGGTTTCAAGATAGTTTTATCAAGTTGTGGTGCCTAGACGGGAAGCCATTGAAATCAATATTCAAACGTGATGTCAACAACAACAGTAATAGCCGTAAGTTGGTGGGGCACAGTGGACCTGTTTACGGGTTATCCTTCTCACCTGATAACAAGTATTTGATATCCGGCTCTGAAGATAAGACTGCCAGATTGTGGTCTTTGGACTCATATACCGCATTGGTTTCGTATAAAGGTCACAACCAGCCTATTTGGGACGTCAAATTCTCTCCCATGGGACACTACTTTGCTACCGCATCTCACGATCAAACCGCAAGACTTTGGGCTACAGATCACATATATCCATTAAGAATCTTTGCTGGACACATCAATGATGTTGATTGTGTGGAATTCCATCCAAATTCGAATTACGTGTTTACCGGGTCATCCGATAAAACGTGTCGTATGTGGGATGTCCAAACCGGAAACTGTGTACGTATATTTATGGGACATACAGGTGCAGTTAATTGCATGGCTGTTTCACCAGATGGACGTTGGTTAGCAAGTGCGGGAGAAGATAGTGTGGTGAATATTTGGGACGCTGGATCTGGTAGAAGACTTAAAACAATGAAGGGACATGGAAGATCTTCCATTTATTCGTTGGCATTCTCTAGAGATGGCGGGGTTTTGGTAAGTGGTGGTGGTGACAATACAGTGCGTGTCTGGGACGTCAAGCGCCATACTAATGACGCAGGACCAGAACCTGAAACATTCTCAGCTACGGAAAATCCTAGTTCAGGAGAAAGCAACGGAACGAAAACAGGAGGCAACGAAAACGGCAACTCCTCAAACGGAATTTCCAATTCTGCAAATGGAAATGGCCTGGCCAATGATAATAGGGCTAAGGCTAATGACAAGAGCAAAAAAGAGATTGTGGCCACTAGTGATCATATGACAGCTTACTTTACGAAGAAAACTCCGGTTTATAACGTTCATTTCACCAGAAGAAACTTGTGCTTAGCAGGGGGTGCATTTATGGGATAATCGGCAGTTTTCGTGGTTTCTAGACCATCCAATACTTTGAAATTCAAATAGTATATAGCGCAGAAGAGTAACTATCAATAGCAACATCCTCTTAAAGACGTAACAGTGAGACTTGGAAGGCGAGACACGTTCAATAACTCACTCGTGGTTGCACCCTGAAATAAATCTAGCAAGTATGCAATTTAGTGACAGCCAGATCTTGAAATTTTCTTGGCAAATATCCGGGGAAGCGAAATCAAGAGAATTTCAACCAGGCTGTCCAATAATTATTTTACAATACTTATTGAAAAGATGAAAGGCATCGTGATAGAGGAAGAAAGGTTTCTATTATTGGGTACTTTACGTGAACAATACTTATAAAATATCAATTACGCTTCGCCATAACTTCCTTTGTGTCCCAAACACTAATGAATTTACCCCTTTTAGACGCAATAGTGTAAACACTTCAGCAATAGTGCGAACCTTAAAATAGAGTAGACACTTGGACCTTTTCGTCTTATTTCGGATTGATCTAGTGGTTGACGCGATCAAAAAGGAAGTCCTAAATTTAAGTTTTCTTTTACAGGATAAAAGTCACGATAAGTCGAAAGTAGAATAAACACTTATCGTCAAAATATTAGTCGATATTTCAGTGGGATTGATAGTCGTTTTTCTTGTTTATCTAATCCCGCAAACGTCACTTTCGTTCGTGCGTAGTCTTTATTTTCCCCTCTTTTTACCACTGGATTGCAGTCAGAGTTTCGCTCTGTGGGCTCCTGACATTCGGTTCTTGTCGGATGGTCTTACTCTAGTTCACGATACTTGCTATTTGCTAAGGGCGTTCACCTCATTTGATGCGGAGAGTTTAGCCCTCAAAATCTCACAATCTATTATTAGTACATTCTGCATAACGCACGCTTGTGTCTCCATAACGTCAAATTCGTATCGGGGTTTTTTTTGAGGTACACGTGATGCATAATTAATTAAGCAACACGATTTTTATGTATTGGTTAGAGTACCTGGCCGCATATGGCTGCGAGGAACTCGTGGGTCCAAGTTGGCCAATGCCACATTCCGTAACGAAATTCGTGGTGTGGAGCACATCTACGATGAATTGAATATTACTCTATTTCACTTACACAGTTAGTAGTTGTGGAAAATATATTTCCCACTAGGGCTATTGATGATACAATATGGAATAAGGTTTATTGTAGCAATCACTCGACAGCAAAATACAGCCCCTCGTGAGTGGTTATATGGACTTTTGTGTACTTGACTTTACTTCATGCATGAGCTTTTTAATTCAGCGCAACTTTCAAAGAGGCTTTGATTAAACTGAATGTCTAATTTTAACCCACCCGAAATCTATTTAAACCACACCCTCCTCCAATTAATCTGAATATTTATCATTCCACAAGTCTCTCATTTGAAATGAAATTTTCCGCTGCCTTATTAGCTTTTGCTGCCGTCGCCATTGCTGCTGACTCTTCTTCTTCTGAATCTAAGTCAGACGCTTCCCACTCCGGTTCTGCTTCCGAATCTGCCTCCCACTCCGGTTCTTCTTCCGCCTCCCACGCTGCTGCTTCTAGTAGTGGATCTTCTTCCAAGTCTGAATCTGCTTCAAAGTCTGGTTCTTCTTCCAAGGGTGACGCTGCCGGTGTTTACGGCTCAACTGGTTTGGTTGCTTTGGCCGGTCTTTTGTTATTATAATTAAATAGTTTTGTTCTATTCAGTTAATTAATAAATTGAGTTAATCTCAGTATTGCGAATTGCACAAGAATAGGGGTCAATTGAACGGGTGGACTCCTAAATGTAGAGAGGGGCTTAATAGTTTGGCACTCAGGTGACCAGGCTTTATAACGTGTATTCTTTTGTAGCTGTTTGGGCTGCGAATCGAAATTGTGGTCCCTGGCGCGGAAGGTCAATTTTGTCTCGGTAATTGATCTGTCGCGGTTACGTAGTCCATGACAGGCGCATTGGTTGTGAGTGTGTCAATATATCGAAAGATCACCCATAAGCACTACTCTGGGTTATACGGAAGCCTGCTTTCCCGGAAGACATGGAAAAATCTCTGACCTGACCAGATTTCACAATACATTTCGGAAACGACACTGTATCGAGTTTCTCTATTGGGCAGTGAGCTCGGGTAAAGAAAAGAAAAATAAAAAAAAAAAAAAAGAAAATAATTTGTGTCATCAGAATCATTCAAACCTTTTCACAAGTTTTAAAACTGATGATATAAAAAAGTAGATCTACTCTTTATAAACCAGGCTTGACGAAGAACTGCCATTTCCATATAGTCTCAACGAAAAATTATGCTAAACGTCTTCAGCCTTATCACATTTATCATCGCCTTTCATATTGCGCAAGCAGCTGATGCTTCTGAAGTATCGATCTTCACGGCATTCGTATCAGACTTCAAAGGACATGCGCAGCAATACCTCCAGTATCTAGGTACTGCCAGTAGTGTTCCCACTGGTATCACATCTTTAGCCAGACAAGTACAAACCTACAAGGATGATTCATATACTACGATGTTGGATAATCCCTCTATAGATGTAAGCGGGCTCGTCAGCTTTGCTACCCAATTACCTTGGGCAACCAGATTCGATGCTGCAGCTGGCTCTTCCGGTGGCGATAGCTCCTCCGATGGAGGCGACTCATCTGAGAGTTCGATCACCTCGTCCCCATCGTCTTCAGCCAGAAGCATTTCTACAAAATCAAAGGAATCGTCAAAATCAAAGGAATCTACCAAAACTAGCACATCTCTTGATGGATCAGGTATAACTCGCGCAGCCCCAGTGGGGTTTTTCCTCGGCGCACTCGCCGTTGCTTTGTTATAGCTATAACCGAATTATGCGCATTTATGTCACTTATACAGCACTCGATGAAGCGAACTTCTTCAAGCATACTATAACTGTAGCCAAGTTCTTTGTAGATGGCATGTAGTAGAATAAAATGCCATGAGTTGCTCGTCGCAACGATGGCAATACCTTACAAGTCATCTAATTATAGAATTTGTACCCCGCATAGGATGAGTTAAGGGACCATCGTCCTGACGAAGTATTATAGTGAGATCATTGGTACTTAGGGGGCGCAGTCTAGAAGTGCTCTAAAAAAGGCAAATCATATGCTACTCCAAACCTGTTGAAAATGTCGCTTATTCATCTATTTTTGACATGATTTTATAGTGGGGCCTAACACGTACCATCATGCGACCATAGTCATCGGGTATAAATATGGGGCTTAGAGAAGAAGAAAAAAAACAGACAATTCCAGACTAAATTTAAAGCGCTTTACTTGAGCTAGGTCATTTTAAAAACTTAATTGCACTTTATTGAAACAGATCTAAGATTCGATTTTTC
This sequence comes from Suhomyces sp. yHKS641, assembly GCA_030705105.1. Classification (NCBI taxonomy): domain Eukaryota; kingdom Fungi; phylum Ascomycota; class Pichiomycetes; order Serinales; family Debaryomycetaceae; genus Suhomyces; species Suhomyces sp. yHKS641. The sequence goes on along the minus strand of JANIWR010000004.1, from coordinate 557,233 downwards.
CCCAATTTCTACAAATATTTGTAAAATTTACCTAGATATAGTTTTTCTAAGCCTGAATTCATCAAATAAAATTGACCATAAAACGTTTTTAAGATGACAGCGCAGTAAGGTACAAGATCAAGTACTGTAAATTCCATAGGAAGTTATCAAGGCAATCAATGGGGATACTGCTTGTGATATCGAGCTTCTGGCCAGTCAGGTGCAGCTCACTGTCAATTTCAGACTTAAATTCAGAGTAGATTTCGGTAACACGATTGATCAATATGATCAAGTTCTTATTCAACATGCTTAAGCCCTTCCCAAAAGGAACATTTTTGAGTATAAAGTTGCGTCCTGAAGATGAAATCTCCGGGTCTACCGATAATCGTTCGGTTACCGAGGGATCATAGTGTAACGGATACGTAATCGCGCTATTGTTGAGCTCTTCAAGATTACCGCCATCCTGCTTTCTTGAATTGAAAGAATTCGATGTGGCCGTCAACTTTTCAGCAAAGATAGGATCGATGATTTTGCTGCAGCTACCGTTGTTGATCATTTTGTACTTTAAGTTAGCATTTGTTATGTCTGCAAGAACATTCATCAATTGCACAATATAGGATAGCCCCGAATTGATTTCCTGAATGTTCTGTTGATGGTGTTCAGAGTCATTTGAATAAGGTTGTTCATAATAACAAGTTTCTAATAATTCTTCGATCGACGAAGGAAAGCGAATACCCAATATGCTGAATCGCACCGAATTATCAACATTTACTATGGTAAACACTTGCTGAACGACCTTGGTGAGATTTTTCAAGTGATCTAGAATCTTGGGATAGATTAATGTGACTAGAGACTCCTCTATGGGGTCTACGCGTGCTTGGGTAAGTTCGCTCTGTGTAAGTCCCATATCTACAATTGATTTCTTTTTTTCATGGGTAAGTGTTCTGATCTGATCGATTCGTATTCGACTGTTCAATATCTCTGAAGAAAGGGTATCATTTTTTGATTTTTGACTCTTTATAGAATTATCCAAAACTTTGATCGATTCCTCAAGTTTTTTCAAACTCATGGTGATATTTGCTATATTGGAGGTGTCATAAAGAACCGATATGTTATTTGATATAAGGTGAGTCAACTTATGCTTGCTGGTTGTCAATTCTTGGAGCGAACGGGATAAATTGGTAATAGTTCTTAGTGTATCAAACGAATAAGATTTAAGAAGCTTTTCCGATTTCACACGCCTATGGTCGTTGTTAGGTTTATGCCTTGATCGTATAACTTCAGGGTTACGCTTCAATGATTGTGGTAAGGTATACAAATTTCCCTTCAAATTGATTAGTATTGAATTGGGCTTGAAGAAGTCTTCAAGATTTTCCCCGTCTAGACCATAAGATTCCAATTTTCTCAAGTTTATCTTGTTAGTCGATAACAACACCCAGTCCGAATCCAGATCCGTGGGATGTTGCAAGCTTTGACGACACCATATCTTCAATATTATGCGATGGGTTCGTCCAGGTAGATTCGGTATATACGGCAAGGAAATCTCACCGAAATTGGGATTCGTGTTGCATTTTCGTACTTCACTTATGTATAAAAGCTCTTCTTTCTTGTTCTTACCTATCAAGTGTAGACTGAAAAACGTATCGAGCAACTTGCGATTATTTATTTCCATCAATTCAAGGTGGGATTCATGGCTTTCTATTGCGGGCTCTATGATACTATGCCTGCGCAAATTTCCCTCTGACGGTCCCTTGTGTTCATCGTGTTTCGGCAATGGTGTATTTAGGTATAGGTTTCGTAACGAGATCGACTTGACATTTTGGATCTTTCCATCATTGTACATCTGAAAAGTAGAATTGCGACCGATTGAGGTGTTTCAAATAGTTGGATCGATTAGTAGGTCTAGTGGATCCAGTACATTCACTTTGAGTGTATTGTTTCAGTAGCAATGCTCTGATAATGTTGGGTGCAGTGATAATGTCAATATTTGTTTGAGATAGCAGCTAAATCGCCAGAGCCTCGTGCGAGCCAGACTGACCGGAAATACTCGCGTTGCACGAGTTGGAGCCAATTTTGACCGGATTTGGTGATTCAGCTTCCCATGCGACCTCGTTTAAAAATTGTCTACAATGATTTGAAGGACACTCTTGATGAACCAGAACAAGCCAGTGACACTAGCAGGCAACATCAAAAGCATAGAGGAGAACCAAGAATTCGAGTCGAAATCACTCTGCAATACCTCATTGAAAATAGAATCACTGCTACTCAGTCACGGTCGTTTTTATTGAACCTTTTGGAAGAGAACTAAGAAGTCAAGAGAGTAGACATGTCGGGAGAAAAAGATCGAAGACTGATCTTTGGATCCAGGATATCGTCCATGTTTAACCACGAGAAGACCGTGCCGCATGGAGGAAGGGTTGGTTCCCTGAATGTCAAGCCGAGCACTGGATCCAGCACGTCACTGAAATCATCATTGAAGGCACCGCTTGTGACTAAAACATCAAACGCATCATTAAGACTGAGCTCAAGCCGCCAAAGCAGCTTCCAGCCTAAGCCTAATGTACGGAATAACTTAGATAACAGCAGCACATCCACACTTTCTCGTGCAACCTCCAGTGACCCATTAGTCAAGCACACCAGAAAAGAAAGAACACCACCACCACCTTCGAATAATCCTTCTACTTCGGTCCACAAACCCCGTAGGAAACCACCGCCATCGGCCATAGAAACCCTGGGATCTTCAGGTGAGTTTTTTAGTGGCCCTGACTCAATCGACACCAAACAGAATATGAGTGATATAATAGGCACATTGGAGCAAGAAATCGACCAGTACTTGAAAGTGGATGCTAATCCTAGTCCAAGCAAATCCTTGACAGCAAGCATAGCCGAACAAAGTCCCCATTTGTATCATGGAAGCGGGGAGTCCGAGACTCAGACTCAAGACTCCAGATTAAACTCGCCTGACTTGACCAAAAGCTTGAGGCTTTCACGGTCTCCACCCATGATGGAGTTATCGGAGTTCAACACTCCAGAAAACTACGACTATAACTCGTCGTTGAGATCAGGGAACGGCAGTGCTATAGTCAGCGAAGAACTAGACAGCAATAGCTCCACAGGGCCTGTTTCGACTGCCACCCACGACAGTATTAATACCCCCTATCCACTAGATGACCCATTCAATTCTCCACATTTGGGAAACTTCAACTCAGATATATCCTACGATAACTTCACCAATGAGCTTGGGCCAAGGTCTAGCCAAAGGTCGGACGGCTTTCAGCATAGAGTGAGCTCTGTAATCTCGGCTTCGTCTTTGAATTTGGACAAAGTTGGCGAGTCTCGTCAAAGCTCCGATACTTTCGAGTCCAATGCTGACGTGAGGTCAAGTGCCAGTCTGTCTCAGATATTGCAACTCAATGCAATCAATAGTAATGGAAGCTACGTAGGATCAATGGGAAACAACTATGCTGGATCGAGTGGAAGTAATGGCTATACTAACAAAGCAATAGTCAAACCCGCCTCATCTACCTCATTATCACAAACACCCACCAGAAACCCCATCAAATCAACTAATACCAACATGGATGCGTCTTCGACGTATTCAAACGACTTGATATCACGAACAAAAACCTCCAACACTTTGCCCAGCGTAATGACGGGATCTTCAGTTTCAAATTTCAATAATAAAACTTCTCACAGGCAATCGAGTTCTATAAGTTCCATCAGAAGCTCCAATTCGTACAGAAATGTCAACTTGTCTATTTTAAAAAAGAGCATTAATCTTAAACCAGGAGAAGGTGAAAGGTCAAACTATGTTTTAAGTAACCGAAGAAATGCCGGAACAGCCTATAATGACTCAGGCCCCGGTAAGTGGAAACTTCCAACAGGTATAGCTCCTATGGACAAAAGTGCCAGCCAAAGTAATGCCAATGCCAAGTACAATAGAAGACTTGGTCAAATTCAAAATAATAGATCCAAAAAGACCAGTGGTGTCGAATTGAAACACGGTCACTTACAACCACGTTTATTGGCATCTGAGATCGATGACGGTGATGTTGCTTCCATAAGACTTGGTGCCAAGACTATGCCCAGCAGCAGCATCACTCGTAGTCCCTTCAGCGACAACACCAAGTCGTCTAGTTCCAGTATTGCTGCTCCAACGACGTCCTTGATCAACATGTCCAGAAACAATTCGCTCAACAGAACAACAACAGGAACTTCGGTTTTAACTTCAGATAGCGTGGTGACAGACTCTACCAAGAGCAGAGGTCTAGGTTCGACTTCGTCTTCTTCCTCTGGTAGCATTTCAGATGGCGTGGTTGGAAGCGGATACTACCAACATCCAGGTTATAAGAATGACGATTTGGATAGCAAGGATGACGACAACGATGAACAGAATACAGATGTTGAAGGCGAGTCTACCAGAATGGTTCTTATCAACACCCAAGAAAACTACGACGATTACGAGAGACCCAGATTGGTGTTGGCCAATCCAGACTTTTCAGATAGTGATTGAGAAATATCACGAATCAACGCAAAAGAAAAGGAAAAAGATAATGCCAATGTGCAGGCGTGCTAGGATGTAAATATGCAATAATTAGTAATGAACAATAATGCAGTGATAAAGACATTCTCTTCATGGAACTCCAAACGGGAGAGCTTCACTCTCTCTAATATCATACGATCACGTGACTGAGTCGTGTCTGCCAAATCGTTGATCGAAAAATGACAGCCAACACGTCCATTCTTCAAAACACACCCAGTGAGATCCACGGTGAAAATAGTCGTATAATCGCGAAAAAGAAAGTCAACCATACTCAATCTTCCCAATTGGATAGGCGACTACTTTATAAAGCGACAAAGCATAATTAAATCGACCCACATTCACCATGGTAGACGGTTATACGTTAATTTACGAGCCAAACACGGCCAGTAAGACTTCGGTCAATGAATTTAAAACTTTGCTTGAAAAGGGAAAAGATGAAATCAAGATCGATGCCATGAAGAAGATTTTAATCACCATACTCAATGGGGAACCCATGCCGGATTTGCTTATGCATATAATTCGATTCATCATGCCATCCAAGAACAAGGAATTGAAAAGATTATTATATTTCTATTGGGAAGTGTGTCCCAAAATGGATGATCAAGGCAAAATGAGACATGAAATGATCTTGGTGTGTAATGCCATCCAAAGGGACTTACAACATCCAAACGAATACATTAGAGGTAGCACCTTGAAATACTTGACCAAATTGAAAGAACCCGAATTGTTGGAAACTTTGGTACCAAATGTTCGTCAATGTCTCGAGCACAGACACGCATACGTGAGGAAGAATGCTGTGTTTGCCTTATACTCGATTCACAAAGTTAGTGAACATTTAGCTCCTGATGCCGATGAGTTGATCTACAGATTTTTGTACGATGAATCGGATTCGGTTTGTAAAAGAAATGCTTTCATTTGCTTGGGAGACCTTAACAGAACTGCTGCATTGCAGTATATCCAGGATAACATCACTCTTATTGAAACATTGGATCCTTTGTTACAATTAGCATTCCTTGAATTCATTCGTAAGGACTCGATAGTCAACCCTAACTTGAAGCAACAATACACCTACTTGGTTACCGACATCCTTGAGGGAGTAACATCCAATGTCGTGACATATGAGGCAGCTAACACTTTAGTCACCCTCACCAACTCACAACAATCTATCTTATTGGCAGGTAGTAAATTTGTCGAATTGGCCACCAAAGAATCTGACAATAACGTCAAAACAATCACCCTTGAAAGAATCAGTGAACTTCACAAGAACCATCCTGGAATCTTGCAAGACTTGTCTTTGGACATTTTAAGAGTATTATCTTCCCAAGATATTGATGTACGTAAAAAGGCACTTGAAGTAACCTTAAAATTCATCACGAGTAGAAACGTTGAAGATGTCGTCAAGTTGTTGAAGAAAGAGCTTGAAAGAACTACAAGTGTTAATGAAGATAAGAACAGCGAGTACCGTCAATTGCTCATCAACGCTATACATCAATTAGCTATCAAATTCGTCGAAGTTGCCGTCAATGTCGTTGATTTATTATTGGATTCCATTGGAGATTTGAACACCTCGGCTGCTTATGAAGTTATCACATTTGTCAAGGAAGTGGTTGAAAAGTTCCCAAACTTGAGAGAGTCTATAATAAGTAAATTGATCCAATCTTTGCCATCTGTCAAAAGTGGTAAGATCTTCAGAGGCTCATTGTGGATCATTGGTGAGTACACTTTGGAAGAAAAATTAATCCAAGATGCTTGGAAATACATCAGATCCAGTATTGGTGAGGTTCCAATTTTGGCCAGCGAAAGGAAGTTGAAGGAAGGTAAAACCCCTCAGGGTCAGTCCGAGGAATCAAATGGATCAGAAAAATCTTCTTCAGGTAAGAAAGGTCCAGTTGTTTTACCTGATGGTACTTACGCAACCGAAAATGCTTTGACTACTGATACCACAAACGTCGATTCTGAAGACGATGAATCGAAGCCACCAATCCGTAAGTTGATATTGGCTGGTGACTTTTACCTTGGTGCCGTTTTGTCATCTACTTTGGTTAAGCTTGTATTGAGATTAGAGCGTCTCAAGACTCAAGAGAAGGTTTTGAACGCTTTGAAAGCCGAAGCTTTGTTGATCATGGTATCTATTTTAAGAGTCGGCGAATCGTCATATGTTTCCAAAAAGATTGATGAAGACTCCGCTGATAGAATCTTATCTTACATTAAATATTTGGATGATGAAGAAGATGCCGAGTTAATTCAAAGTGGTTTCTTGGATGACACTAAGGAAGCATTCAAAGCACAAATCGAATCATCTGAAGCCAAGAAAGCCGAACTTGAAGCAAAGGATTTCCATGAAAATGCAGAGCAAGTCGATGATTCGATAGTGTTTAGACAATTCGACAAAGACGGTGTTTCTGGATCTCAGACTGCAAACGTGGATGACATCACATTGGCATCAGGCAGTGATTTGAAGAAAGACGATTTGTCGTCTAGATTAAACAAGATCTTGCAATTGACTGGTTTCTCCGATCCTATTTATGCCGAAGCCTTTGTTAAAGTACACCAGTACGATGTTGTGTTAGACGTTTTGTTGGTTAACCAAACTACAACCACTTTGAGAAACTTGTCCGTTGAGTTTGCAACTCTCGGAGACTTGAAGGTTGTTGACAAGCCGGCTACTGCAAACATTGGTCCTCATGGATTCCACAAAATTCAAACTACCATCAAAGTCACTTCTGCCGACACCGGTGTTATTTTCGGAAACATTGTATACGATGGTCAACACTCTGACGATTCCACCATTGTCATTTTGAACGATGTTCATGTTGATATCATGGACTACATTAAACCAGCTACATGTTCTGAGAGCCAGTTCCGTAAGATGTGGAACGAGTTTGAATGGGAAAACAAGATCACTATCAAATCACAAATTTCCTCATTGAAAGACTACTTGGATGAATTAATGAAGGGTACCAACATGAATTGTTTGACTCCTGGTGCAGTAATTGGCGAGGAATGCCAATTTTTGTCAGCAAACTTATACTCAAGATCCTCATTTGGAGAAGATGCTTTGGCTAACTTGTGTATTGAAAAGCAAACAGATGGTCCTATAATTGGTCATGTTAGAATCAGATCTAAGGGACAAGGTTTGGCATTATCGTTGGGTGATAGAGTAGCCTCTATCTCCAAAAAGTTTAAAAGTGGGGACATTAAAAAGGTTTAAAGATTCTAATTATTCCTAAAAATACTTTTTTTATTCCAACACTAGCAAAATAGTATTGTTTTATAGTGAGCATACACATATACACGTAAAGATTTGTTCGTATTCGTCGTAAACTAGCTTTTTATAGATTGGTCCTTTATATACGAAAGTACTCGATTTCTATTGGCGACAAGCAACAGCTGTTGTGCATCAGTTCTTTCAAGCAAGTTGGGATCTATTACATTACCTAATAACCTTTGCTGTACAGTGCGAGTGTCTTCCATATATGGGATATTCAGCAATTCAACAGCCAAAGATACCAAGACATGAAAGCTCGAAGTAAAGTCGCCTTTTATTCTAGCAACGTTCAAGACCGAATTTTGATAGTAGTTCAAACTAGGGGTAACAGAAATGTTGGAAGAAGAAGGGAGCCGAATAGACTGAGGGATCAAAACTTCCAAATGGTAATTACTTGATTTCAAAGTGAAAACTTCGCTTTTGGTTAAGTTGTTTAGACGAGCATTGATCGTGAACGCTATGAATAATGCAGCCTTCAGTATATCTTCAGATTTGCCGATAAGCGTGAGATTCCTTTCTATTACCCCAGGCACTGGATCAGATTTGGTAAGTTCATGAATATTGAACAGATCCTTGAGATACTGTATTATTTCCGTCAGAAAGTATTCTGCTTCAGAGGTGGATACTCTAATCTTAAGAAAAGAATTCTGGTTGCCATTGGCACTTTTCAACTTGTTCAAGTAGTTACTCACTTTGGCATTTTCTGGAACACTTTCGTAGTGGGTGGATACAGAAGGGTTTTCCAATTGGATTTCCGAATCCAGAGGATAAGCAAAGGTGGACGGGGAGTGAACCTCGCGCTTCCTTTTCCGACCTGCACCTCTAAAGCCTGCTTTAGATTCGTAAGCACTCATGTCACCTGGTCTACATACTCTCACTTGGTGCAGCCTTTTGAGCAGCCAGACCCAAATTGGTCGTGCGCGCGCACGATATTTCCCGAAGCCCATCGCCAGAAATTTTTCAGCAAAAAAGCCTTTTGTAGACTACTTAGTTACAAACAAAGATAGACAAGATGGGAAAGAAAGATAAGGTCTCTAAGAGCGAGGAAGCCACCGGCGAAGACAACTACGAAAAAAGATTGAGTGCTGTTTTGCCATTTGCCAAGCCACTTGCACCAAAGAAATTAAACAAGAAGGTTTTAAAGACTGTCAAGAAGGCATCTAAAGCTAAGCATGTTAAGAGAGGTGTCAAGGAAGTTGTCAAAGCTTTAAGAAAGGGAGAAAAGGGATTGGTTATCATTGCAGGTGACATCTCTCCACCAGATGTCATTTCCCACATTCCTGTTTTATGTGAAGACCTGGCTGTTCCATTTGTCTTCATCCCATCTAAAGAAGACTTGGGATCTGCTGGTGCCACCAAAAGACCAACCTCTTGTGTTATGGTTGTCCCAGGTGGAGGAAAATCCAAGAAGAATGCCGACAAAACTGATGAATACAGAGAAACTTACGATGAAATTGTCAAGGAGATTCCTGCCTTGGAATAAATTACCCACCAACCATCATAAACCGGACTTTCCAACAGAGAATAAAAGATGTCCAATTTTCATTGCATTTTCATATATCCTCCAACTACTGTACTCAAGTGTATAATATTTAGGTCATGAATCCAATAAATCAATAATTATGACTATTTGTTGGCATGGCGTGTGGTTTATGGCATATTAACTTTTAGATATCAGCAGCGGGCCGTACTGGCACGTTACTGTTTCCTCTTCCCTTCATCTTTCTTGTACTTTAATATATCAATAGCAGTAATTCAATGAATTATGTAGTGCCTATGAGTACTTTTCGTCAACTATGTAGTACCTATGAGTCTTCTCTCTCTTTTGTTAGTATCTCCACTAACTGACTCGCGTTTTTTTCAGGTGCGCGATAATCCAATTCACGTAGTGAGGCTACTTGTGAAGTTCCCAGAACAACAATATGAGTTCTACTGACAACAATGATGAGGCAGTCACTGCTCAGGACTACATCCAGTCGCAGCTAGACTCGGAACAGGAAGCTCGCCGTATAATGCCCTATAACTTCGACGAATGCACATACGTCCAAGGGGAATTGCGACAACCAGTATTTGCGTGTTTGTCATGTTCCCGAGCAAATAAGAACGTACCCATAGGAGTGTGCTATTCATGCTCTATCCAATGCCACTCCACACATGATATAGTTGAACTTTTCAGCAAGAGAAACTTTGTTTGTGATTGTGGCACCAGCAGGATGGCAGGGGTCCCGAACGGAGCCTGTAAACTAAGAGTCCGCAATAGAAACGAGCCAGAGCCTAGCTTGCGCCCTCGAACAGGTTCAGACTCGGGATTGGTGAGTGGCTTGAGACTGGAGCTTGAGTTAGGTGCCGAAGATATCGCTTCGCTGTCCAATAACTACAACCAAAATTTCGAGGGCCGATTTTGTTCGTGTAAAGAGCTTTATAATCCTTTGGAAGAGACAAGAAATATGATCCAATGCTACTTTGGATTCAGTTGTGGCGAGGACTGGTTCCATGAGGATTGTATTATGGGGTATCGCAAAGGGTTATTCAAGAAAGGAGCCAATTCTGGTGGAGAGAACTTACTCGATTCGTTGCCTCCGCCAGGGGAAGATGCAGTTTCAGACTTGGGTACTGGGAACAAGGTCAAATCTGAAAGCCAACAAGTTGATAGTGAAGACGACGAAAATGAGAGTGATAAAGTCCCTCATTTCCCCGAGCTCGACGATTTCGATCTGTTCATATGCTGGAAGTGTGTAGCAGATTTCAAAGACGTCTTCAGTGAGATAGAAAATGATGCGGAAGTTGTTTACAAAAGGCTACCTCACTTTGAGGATGTGGCCTCTGCAGACGAGTGGAATTCGAAAAACATCGAGTTTGTCTCTGGCAATTCGAAGCCTGAAACCAACGACGATGGCGCCAGAGTCAAAAGAGTTAAAGTAGAAAAGTCTACTGCTCCTTATTCGATATTGCTCGCCAACAACTTCCGAGAGAAGTTACTCAGGTTAAAAAGAGAGGTAACCCAAACCTCCAAACTCGGCCAGTTTCTTACCAACCATCCATACATATTCGAAGACGACCCAGTATACGAACCTCCTGAGGACGATGATGACACGTCCACCACGAACTCATTGCTAGACTTGGGAGTAGATGCTCTCCTGTCTTTGCCACGAGAGCAAGCAATAGAGGGCCTTCAAGCGTACGATAAAATCAGACTGAAGCTCAAAGATTTCTTCAAGCCATTTGCAGAACAAGGAAAGATAGTTACGGAGAAAGAAGTTAGGGATTTTTTTGGTTCAATCAAGAAAGAACCTTGATTACGTAGTTATAAGTATATATACAAATTTAATGACGATAGTTACAGAGATAAGATACTCATGTTGGTGGGTGCAAACTATCTATGAAAAGTGTCCAGTTGTCGGAAGGCACCTCACTTTTTCTTTTCCTTCTTCTTGGAGTCCAACTTGGCAAACTCGTCTTTCCACACCGAGTTGCCTTGTTCCTTTGAAACCAGAGGGAATACCACGTCAAAGACGTCGTCATACCATTCAACAGGAATGAATCTGATTCCCTCTTTGACTTCTTCTGGAATTTCTTCCAATTCGTTCTCGATATCCTTAGGGAAAATGATGGTATCGCATCCATATCTTTTGGCACCAAGCGTTTTTTCTCTAAGTCCTCCAACTGCCAATACTCTACCGGTAACAGTGATTTCACCGGTCATTGCAATGGATGGAGGTAAAGACTGGTTTAATGCTAACGAGATTAACGAAGACGTAAATGCAATACCTGCAGACGGTCCATCCTTAGGAATAGCACCATCTGGACAATGAAGATGGATATCTGCGGACTCAAAGAATCTGTTTTCGGGGAATTTCTTAACCATGTACAGTTTAGCAAACGAGTAAGCGATTGAGGAGGATTCCTTCATGACATCCTTCAAACTACCTGTCACATTGACACCTGCATGGCCCGTACCCGAACCAATGGAGTTAGTCAAAATCGACTCGATATAAAGAGCGTCACCATTACCAGAAGAAGAGTATGAAAGACCGGTGGCCACGCCTGGTGGAGGGATATCATATACTCTATCCCTTGTATAGATTTCGGGACCAACAAAATCTTTCAAGTTTTCTGGGGTAATTTCAAGTTTGATGGAGTCAGGAATTTTCAATTTCAATGGTTCCTCGTCCTCCTCAACCTTATTTTCTTTGTCTGATTCTTCTTGAACTTCGTTTTCAGCTTCACCTGCAGAGGAGCTTTCTTCAGAGACACCTGAAGCTGTCTTGATGGCATCTTTGTCGACCGTGGAGGATTCTGCAGACTCAGCTTTTTCAGTTTGCTTTGTATCTTCGCTAGAGGCAGCTTCAGCAGTCTTCGAAGCTTGTGGAGCAGACTTGGCAGCCTTCTCTTCCAAACCCTCAACTTGTTCCACAATCTTCAATGATACTTTACTAATAATTCTAGTAATCAATTTTTTGATATTTCTCAAACCACTTTCACGACAGTATTTTTCAATTAATTTGGCGATGGACTCGTCTTTAATAATGACCTTACCTTCGTCAAGACCGGCTTTTTTAGTAGCATCGGGAATCAAGTGTCTCTTTGCGATCTCAATTTTTTCATTATTCGTGTATCCAGGAACATCAATGATTTCCATACGGTCTCTCAATGGAGCAGGAATGTTACCAAGATAGTTGGCAGTACAAACAAACAATACCTTGGACAAATCAACCTTGACATCAATATAGTTATCCACGAATGCGTTATTTTGCTCAGGATCTAAGATTTCTAAAAATGCAGAAGCTGCTCCTCCCGACCTCGATAAATCTAATTTATCGATTTCGTCAATTAACATCAATGGATTCGAGGTCTTGGCTTGCTTCAAAGCAGAAATAATACGACCAGGAATTGATCCAACGTATGTTCTTCTGTGACCTTTAACTTCATGGACATCCTGAATACCACCCATGGCAATTCTCACGTATTTACGGTCCAAGGTCTCAGCAATGGATCTGGCAATAGAAGTCTTACCAGTACCAGGAGGACCGGCTAAACACAAGATTTTACCATCTACCTTACCGGAAACTCTACCCATCGAGATAAATTCCAATATTCTGTCTTTTACATCTTTCAAACCATAGTGATCACGATCCAAGATTTCACGGGCTTGTTTGACATTGAATCTATCTTTTGAGTATATTCCCCAAGGGATAGAAGTCAACCAGTCTAAGTATCTTTCACTGACGCCGACTTCACTAGAATGCTCACTTTGGTTTTCAATTTTTGATTTCTCAGCATAATAAGCTTCTAACGCCTCCTCGGTCATTTTTAGGTGTTGCAATCTTTCATCATATTTTTGAGTCTTTTTGTCTTCAGATTCAGATAAACCAGCTCTCTTTTGTAATTCTCTAATGAATTCTTTTATGAATAACCTGGTTTGATGTTCATCAGCTTTGGAGCTCAAGTTATGGATGGTGCTCTCTTTGATCAGATTGGCTTTTATTTCAATCTTCAACAATTCTAGGGCTTTTGACAATCTTGTCTCAACATTCAATGCTTCTAATATTTCCTGTATCTTCTTTGGATCACCATGTATGGTAGACCCCACAAAATCGGCAAACCTTGCGGGATCATTCACCAAGTCGGTGATTTCTTTGATTTGAAGCTTTTGAAGCGGGTTCTTTCCACCCATTTTACTCAATAAAGTCTTCAAAGCTTCAACCAAGGACTTGATTTCGGTAGACGATTTGTCGAATGGATCTTCCTTTATTGGTTTGACAGTGGCGTAAGACACCTTGAGGTTTTTTAAATACGAAGTAGGGGACTCCTCGAGTTCGTCCTTTTTGATTTCACTTTCAGACTTTCTGGTATCCCTTGGGGAGTTCAAGTCCTCAAGCTGACATCTTTCGAGAGGGTACGCTAAAACATTGAATACACCAGGTCTGAGTGTATTGTGTCTAATGATCTGACAATGAACACCGATGTCATAAACACTTTCTTTATCTTTAATGATGTCGGTATCAGCTTCGCCTTGATCCTTCACATGGAACAAAACAAAGTATGGTTCTCTTCTATCTATGATGGTGTAAATTGATCTGATAACCTCAGAATCAGTGATGTTGATGGCAAAGGGACGACCGGGAAGTGGGGGACGATCTTTCATTGGGATAGCAAGCAATGGCGGATATAATCCAGTGGAAGAATCTTTGTTCGGAGGGGAGCCATTTGGTGGAGCCCCTCCTGCTGGTGGTGCAGGTGGAGTACCACCATTTGCAGGTGCACCAGGGGCACCAGCAGAACTGCTTCCTGAAATAGATCCAGATTCCGATTCGGTTACTGATTCCTTCTCAGAAGTCACTTCTGATTCTTCATTTCCTTGTTTTTCACCGTCTTCCTTTTCGTCTTTCTTGATTTCGGACTCTTTATCTTCTATTTGTTCTGGTTTAGAGTCGTCATTCTCTGGTTTGTCAGCAGTTGGAGAAGGATCGCTTTTGTCGTCTTTACTGTTTGATAAAAGTTTATTGGCACTATAGGCACTCCTTGGAAAGAGGTGATAGTCTTCTACTTCATAGCTTGAGTTCAAATCCTTGATTCTGTAGGTAGTAGGCAATGGCCTCAAGGCAGTAGTGGCAAATCTTAACCCGAGCCGTGATCTCGAGGGATACCTACCCAAATTTATCAAACAGTTACCCAGTCTCATTACTGATGTTTTGCTCCTTTTCCACAAAGACCCAATATATAACTGTGATAACTAGGGGTGTTTGGTGATTGTCTGAATTCAAGCGTATCGATACAGTTCGGCGTATGCGATTTCGGCGTGTGCGGTTTTGGTGAGATCAACTTAGATCACGTGCGCCCACTAGATTCTTCCATGGCTATTGTAATCAAGCAGCACTCCAACTGTAATATAAATTTGCGGCAATTTCTCGGAGAGGTGTTTACTTGTGTGTTTGGCCGAAATCTTGGAACCATTTGTCCAGTTTTTGTTGCAATTAGTAACTATATACTATATGGGAAGCGTAAAACCAAACTGGCATAACCAGTTTTGTATTAAATCTTTTTGGCATGTAGTGTTTGTAACACTTCTAGTAGTACAAAAAGCAGCCTTAAAATCGTGCTGAAAATTAGGCTATAAATATTCTTCTCTTGTATGAGTTATCGGTAGCCAATAATAAGAACTTCAGTGTCTATAGTAAATGATTTGATCAGTCAATTTTGAAAATATTCTTTCTCTTTTTCCTGGAGTTATCAGGCGGAGGAGTATCTTCATCCAATCTGCGCTTCTTGGACGGTTTCGGTGGACTGTCGCCATCCCCTGCAGCAAAATTTTCGTCTTGATAGTAGTTGAGCGAGTTCAAGTTCTCGTCTTCAAGTCCAAAACTCTTCGAGTTCTTCTCTGGCAAAGCGAGGATCTTCGAGGTAGTCGATTTCAGAAGTTTCAATTTTTTCTTTTTACTCTTTGATTTAGTCTCATCGTCAGATTTTAAGCCATTCAACGTGGAATTCGCACTGGCAAATGTTTCGTCATCAGCATAAGAGAACAGGGCGAGCTTTGAATCGAAATCGCTTTTCTTCTCAACCTTCTTGAGTAGAAGCGAATTCGTGTGCAGTGACGCTCTACTAGGGGTAAAGTCTGGAGAGTCAGGATTGGATTCGGATGAAGATTTGTCGAACCCGCGCAACTGCTTGGATGGTGTTTTGGATGGCGTTGGCCGTTTGAGTTCGAGTACCGTATTCCCTATTTCACCTATTTGCTCTTTGTCAGTAATTGCCAGCGAAGTGGAAAGGTCTGCGGGTATTTCCTTCAATGAGTTGTCTTTCGAAATATTTGTTGGAGTATTATCCTTGGGGCTATCAAGCACTTTGTCTTTGGATGTACTGTTTATCGCCAGGGTGGTTTTTGAATCATTTTTCTTCAATATATCAGGTTTCTGAGTCCTTATTCCAGGGTTCATCAACATAGTAAACTTGTTGATATTCTTTGATGTAATGTATGTTCTTTTTGGGGCTATGGGTGAGAGTATATTGTCTCTTTTCAGTATATTAGGGAGTTCTGATTTCATGCTAAATTTGGCGAGAGCGAAAGGTGATAGTCTTTCTGCCCCACTCGCTAGACTTCTTTGACCAAGTGATGCTGTTTGTTGCAACGAACGTATCTGAGCTTTGAGCTTGGTGTTTTCTTCCTTCAAAGAATCAAGACGTGCATCTTGTAGCTTTAGCTTGGTAGAATGCTCTTGCTTGAGCTTATTTGTGTACAATTCATAATCATTGACTTGGGTTTTCAACCTTGCAGTTTCATTGGATTCTTTGCCTGGCTTTTTGGGTGTTTGATTTAAAACGAGAACTCGGTGAATTCCTAGAATAATCAAGTTTTTTCTTCGCTGGTTTTCAGCCTCTAACTCTGATATTTGCTCTCGTATCTCATAGTGATTTTTTATTCGATCTCGGTCCCCCATACTGCTATGTTTACAATCTACGCAGCGCTCACTGTCCTGCTTTTCCTGTGTTTGTATTGATATTTTATGCGCGTTCTAGCACGTGCAGGACTCGCTTACCAGAGATCAACTGATGAGACACTAAGTAGAGGGACGACTCAATAGTTAAGGGTGGAGATGAAAGAAGCTGACTATAAAGTCGAGAAAAAAAGAGTCAGATTGCCCAACGTTTACCGTGCGTGCGATGGGGACTATACAAAATGGCGAAGTTTACACAAAGAAAGGCTCCTCAAGTCACCTCATCACAAGGTCACTATTACAAGTAAGCGTATTGATGTCGAGCTCAAAAAGGATGCTGAAGATTACGAGGATATGATTGCCGGTAAAGGTCACACGGTACCACCAGATGAATTTCTCGACGAAATCAAACCCGGCTCCATCAAAATTCCCGTAAAGAATAGAGACGAGTTTCCCCCGGACAAACAATTGCCCTCATCGGAATTGCTTAAAGTGCTTCATTATTATACCAGCAAGAAGTTTTCGTCAAATAGCAACTTTCACCGTATATTTGATGAAAGTGCACTACTTGCATTCGGAATGTTGGTGGAGCAATGGGTTGACGAGCTTATTACTGAAAAGGCCGCTCGAAGTTTTATAATGGGGTTTGAGAAAGAAACTCCTTTGGATGAAATGGGAGTACTTAATGAACTGGAGGAAAATGAACTGGAGGAAAATGAACTGGAGGAAAATGAGCTGGAAGAAGATGAAAATGAAGAGGAAGAAGATGACGAAGAAGAAGAAGAAGATGATGAAGATGATGATGGTGATGAGAAAGTTAAACATGAAGATGATCTGGACTCAGAATGATAGTAGCTGTATATATAATGATTTACGACATTTCTATAAAGACGTATTGTACAAAGAAACTCACTCTTTAGGAGTTTCGGATCCAGATGGTTCAACTTGCTCTTGAACTGCTTCCTTAGCTTGCTCAGGCTCGGCAGTTTGTGGCTCAGCGGATGCTCTAGCAGCTTTGTCAGCCTCAACCTTTTTCTGGTACAAAGCTTCCTTACCAGCATCCTTTGAACTGGTCTCAATGCCAAACACTCTGTAAAGTAATTCTTGAGAATCTTGTTTGTTAACCATCAAGTTAATGTTGGATTTACCCTTCCACAATGGCAAAAATAAATCTTCCTTGTCCTGTCTGTCTACAGTCAAAAATAAACAACCTTCTTCCATTTCATCAAGTCTGGCTGAGAATTCTGGGTCGATACCAGAGGTTTTGATTTCGTGAATTTTTGGGAATGCTTCTTGGAACAAGAATTCCAAAAGCTTGAGATTACACGAAACTTGTCTCTTGGAGCCCAAGAATGGTCTAATGGTGTACAATGACTCGTTTTGCACTCTCCAGGCACAATTACCGGAGTCATTTCTTTGTGCAACAAAAAGCTTGATACCAGCGTGGACAATCTTGAGCTTTTGCTCTTCAATAGTAAGGATTTCTTTCACGATAGGAGAGACGTAATATATGGTTCTTAATGGTTCACCAGTGGAGTTTCTTACCAAGGTAGAATCACGAGCGAATTTCTCCGAGATCTCATAGAATGGCCAACATTTAGCCAACTGTTCATGATCTGGTGGAAGGAAAATGAAAGGCTCTTCATTGGCATCTCTAGGCATCTTTTCCTTTCTCTGGGCCTGGTGCTTGAATGGAGCGTCGTTCTTTGGTTTTGCGACTTCAGTCGATTCGGTCTTTTGTTTCTTTGAAGCATCCTCGGTTTCTTCTTCTTCGACATTTCTCTTGTTGTTTTCTGGGTCGACCTTTTCGAACACAGTGATAAAGAAACCACCGGTGTTTTGTAAATGTGGGTACACTCTGATACAGTTCTCCAATCCAAACTCTTTGGCTTCTTCGGCGGTAGGAGGGAAAACAGACTCAGGCAAGTCGGAGCCTTCGTGGGTTTCTTTGATGGTCATATCCTTGGCGAATACTTTCCAATCGCTTATACCTTTTCTTCTGATTAAACCAGGTAACTCGTTGTCGCAGTTAACCACCTTTATCTGCTTACCCCATTTTCTCAAAGCAGCAGCCACCACAGCCTCGTTTTCGACTGGTGATAATGAACAGGTTGAGTACACCAATCTTCCCCCCTTCTTTAATAATTGTAATCCTCTGTTCAAAATGTTTACTTGTAAAGGATGCAAACCAAGAGCGTTTCCAACTGTAAAGTCCTTCCACACGTTGACATTCTTTCTCATGGTACCATCACCTGAACATGGCACGTCACAAAGAATTCTGTCGAATTTCAAAAATTCGGTTGCTCCGTTCAATTTGATTCTTGGGAATAACTGAGCATCGTGGTTAACAACCATAAAGTTTGCTGAGTTCAATCTTTTGACTTGGTGAACCAACATATGAGATCTTTTGTAGTCGGAATCATTGGCTAATACAAAACCAGTAGGCGCTTCAGCTTCATCATTTGCGTGCAAGGCTTCAACCAATTGAGCGGTTTTGGAACCAGGAGCGGCACACATATCTAAAACATTGTGATGAGGTTTGATATCCATCAACAATGGTGGGATCATGGAAACAGCTTCCTGTCTGGAAATGTTTCCAACATCAGTCTCAATGACCAAGAATCTTTGGGTTTTGGCAAATTCCTTATTTTTACGAATAACACCCTTGGAAACATCTATTTGCCATCCGAGATTGTTAGGATAATAACTCAAGTTCTTTGGCGTGAGCTTTACACCTTCAAACTCAACATCCTTGAGCTTGGACACGTGATTGTTGATGAAGTTTTCATTGATTTCATTGGCATGTTTTCTGGATCCAGTAATACGGAAGGTCATTGGCAAATTGTCTTGACAGTGTTTCTTGAATGAGTCCCATTCGTCTTCTGGAATGACGTTCATGGCCTTGTAGTAGGTTTCCCATTTTTCACTTTCTCTTACGGCATCGGACCAGGAAGGATCACGATCTTCAGAATCCCCACGCTTTCCGAAGTTTTTTCCACCTTTTCTTTTAAAGTTTCTTTTACCCATACTGCTAAGCTTGTTTTGAAGTGACCTTACAGCTTGTATCTGCCTAAGCATATATCGAAATTGGCAAGTGAATTCATTTTTTTTACCGATGCAAAACGAGATGCGATCACGTGTACAGTCACCTGAAATGTCAACTCATCGCGTGGCTATAAGTCAAGCGAACCTCCCCCATAATATCAGATACGTTGGCTTCTGTGGACGGTGTTGAATGGGACAAATAAAAGACCTGTCACCCTTGTGGGCCAGTCAGAAAAGTCAACGTTTAGTGTAGCAGGAGTCCTGACATTCCCGATACATATACCACAGGTCGTCGAGAGTAATTGCGCGTACGTTGATGGATCAGAGGCGCTCATTAGCCGAAATTTCACTTCATCCGATGTGGGTTGCATTTTAGACTGGATATGCACCGACACCTCCGCGCCTCGTTGCTGCCCCAGACGAAAACGGCGATGATCACAATGGCTTTGTCACGTGCCGTTCGATTGCCACAAAAGTATAGAAATAGGTGATAGATTCTACAATTTCAGATAACGAATCTACAAATCTATGGAAGGCAAAAGGTATACATAACCTGACGCTATCATGCCTCCCAGACGAAGGCTACGATTTGGTGCTGTAAGTACATTTTGCTACCCGGTTTATGTTATCGCTACGATAAATCACATTAAGTTCGTTTGGGATATCTAGTTATAGGGCATTTTACTAACTAACAGATCGGAGCCTTTTTGGGCTTTACTGCCTATAAAAGATTGGAAATAGACAATCAGTACATCAGTCCGGGAACTGTCTTACGAGGATACTGTTCCAAGATACGAACCACAGGTGCTAGCAAACTATTTGAGTCAATGCCGGCTAATCTACAGCAATCCCGACTAAACCCTGAGATTATAATGAAAACGATACGATCAGACATATTGACACCTGCTAACCTAGGATTGGAGAACTACTTGCTAGTTATTCTATTTTTGCTAGTCAACTTCTCGAAATGGATTATATTTGGTCGTCTCAGTCCGAGTGAAGTCAAGACCTTGCGGGATAAAATCACCTACACTGTTTGGGAATTTTGGGTTGGTTTCATCATATTTTACTGCAATTGTTTTGCATTTGACTATTCCATCATACGAAGTGAATTGTTCAAGTTCGGTGGCCTTTTCTTGTGCTTTCTGTTGTTGAAAGGATTCCATTATTTGGCAGAAGCAAGAGGCAACAGTATATTTGCAAACTCGAGTCGAACTCTCAATGGTATGGAAGGGTCCGACTCTCACAGCGTCCGCAGCCACACCCATAGCCAAGTCAAATATATGGGAATAAGGTTTGCAACCGGATTGGTGTTACTTCACTTGGTTGACTTCTTGCTTACCTGCAAATTTTTTCATGAGGTGATACAAAGGTACGATGGCAATTGGGGCTGGTCCAGAAACCCATCATATAGATCCTTTTTTGCTTCCTATTTCGCCCAGGCAAACTCCTCGCTACCCATACCGCATTCGACTATTTTCATAGAAGACAACATTCTTCTAGCTATCTTTGGATTTGAGGTGTTATATAATGCTCCTTTAATCTTTATGACTTCAATCAGATTCACCGTGAACTTCTACGAGTATCTACGCTACGAAGGATTTCCTTTTAGTGTGGATGAAGATTCTGATGATGATACTGAGACCTACGATAGAGGGATATGGAATGATACTAAATTTAAAATAATTTATACTAGTGAATTTTTGGTGAATCTTCTACGTTTCTTTATGATTTGTTTGTTCTCCATTATCTTCATATACGTTTACACGTTTCCATTTCATATCTTACCATCTTCATATTTGAGTTTCCGGATGTTAGTTGAAAAGGCTCGGTGCCTAGTAAACTTCAAGAAAAGGCAGTTTGTTCTTCAAAAGTTGGATACCCCAAACACTTCGTCACCAGAACCTGAAAGATGTGTCATCTGTTACGGCCTGATGGTCAACCCAAGGGAGTGGAGAAAATTGCCACATTGTAACCATCTGTTCCATTTTAATTGCTTGAAAAAATGGTTCGAACATTCTCACTCCTGTCCTACTTGCAGGAAAGTGATGTAACCTTTCCCCCTTTTACTATTCATACTTTTTTTCAGTACTAATTTATTGTTTTGGCGTTCTCTAGTTCATTTTTTAAAATATAATATACAATTTTTAATTTTACATTTAGAGCAATAGCCAGTAACCTCCCCGTCGTATTCTACGTAGTTCGAAGTAGTATTAAAACAGATAATGACCGATATCCCGTGGAGAAGAAGAAATAGAGAATTGAAATTTGATATGACGAAGACAAAAGAACTGACTTGGGTTTCTGAGTTATTTCCACAATTCTCTAAAAGTAGTTACCGTTCGAACTCGTATTTGTTATACCGGCAGTCAATGTATCTATATCAGTTTCATCGTTGGTAATTTGTTTGGTGAACTCCTCAATATTGTTGTGGTGGCCATTTCCCGAACCACCGTTGGCCAACTGGCCATCTTCATTAGTTACTTCATTTATAAAATCGTCATATCTGTAATCTTCGTTGTCGACCTTATTACGGTTAGGATCTACTTCGTTAGCTTCACCAATGATATTGTCCTCTTGTTTTGCTTGGTCGTTGGGTTGAGCTTCTGCAAATCCATCGTAAAACTGTTCTGGAGAATGAATCGAGCTTTTAGTTGATGGAGAAGGAATAGCTTCACCCACCTTCCCTATCGAGTTTGAGTCAATATCTTCTTCTGCTTGGTGGCTCAAATCGTCGGATTGTCTGCCTTCCAACTGTACCTCAGGATTATTGTGTTCGAGATTATTGTTGCTTGTATCAGCTTCATTCATGAACTGGTTACTTTCGTTCAAATACTGGTTGTTTGGTTCCTCCAACTCTTCCAGATTAGAAGGAGTAGAGTTTGATTCAGAAGGATTGAACTCATTACCATCAACATCGAGTACTGATCCCTCTGCAACCGATGCAGCCATAGCAGCCGCAGCGGCGGCTTCCTTTGCTTGCTTTTGGGACGATCTGTGTTCTCCTCTCACTTGTCTGAGAGCTTGCTGTTCACGGTATTTTGCCAAGTAAATTTTCAATACTTCAGCATAATTTTCGAACCCCAAATCATGCATCGAGTACAAGATATCTTCACCATTGATTGTCTTACGTTTGTCACGAAGACATTTGTCACTGGCCTCACTAGTAATAAACGATATGAATTCTGATACGCACTCTTGCATACATTCTTTAGCATCTTTGGACACCTTAGCAGTAGTTGGCAATGTGTTTTTCATGAGTCTGGCTACATTCGCTATTGGTAGCCAACGGTCTTGTTCTCTCAACTCAACATCGTGAGGATTCAAGTTATTTGGATCCATTTTCTTATTATTTATGTGGTGAAATCTGTCTGATAGACTTGATCAGCTCTCTCTCTAATATGAGTATTTGATGTAACTGGGGTGGTAGTTTGTGGTTTAAAGTCTTAGGCGAGCGAACGTTTTTGGGTAATAGCTTGAAACTTTAATTGGAATAGATCTTATGTTGAACGATTAATGAGTCAGGTAGATGATAGGAGTTTCCTGTTTTTGCATGTATCCGTTAAAACACAAGATTTTTGGTCAGACGGTATGATTACTATATCTTAACGGTCTTTGGCTATAAATGCCATGCTCCAGGCTGCATGGAAATTTTTCCACTAATTTGAATACTAACATTCTCGTGATGTAACCTGTGAAATAAGATAAGTCCCCCGCGCTTCTAATCATCGCTGCTAACGCCGCGATTTACAGTTTACACCTCAGAGCTTACAGACACGAAGCGACTTTATTCTTCAATACTGATGTGCATTGGCAGATCATGAGCAACGAAGTGAATCGGCCTCCTAATGAGTTCGAGCCAGAGCTCTTGGTTCAGCCCAATGTCTCGAACAGCACATCATCAGGAGCTACTTTTTTAATCTTGTTACAATTCCTAACTAAGCTCTTGACCTTTGCACTTAATCAAGTGCTAATCAGATTCATATCGCCCAAAATATTCGGGATCTCGTCATATATGGATTTTTTGGTGTCAACCATCTTATTTTTTAGTAGGGAGGGGGCCAGGCTAGCAATTCAAAGAACTGTGTCGGCCGAACCAATTAGTGAAAAAGATACAGGAAGACAGAGCAAACGATATAGTGCTAGCACATCATCTGGGGTGCTGCAAAGTATAGTCAATTTTGGGTTTATCCCGTTATTAGTGGGAATCCCCTTATCCTTGGCTGTATTCTACTGGCAATATCACACAAGCTTGTTCCAAAATTCGATTTCCAAGTTACCCTACCATCAAATTACCATTTCATTGATCTTCTTCCTGATCTTACTAGAGACTTTGGTTGAACCGATTTATATGATCAACCAGTTTAATCTCAATTTCAAAAGGAGATCCAAATTCGAGGGCTTGGCAATCTTGGTCCGGTGTATTTCAACAGTTGGAGTAATTGTTCTTTGCAAGACACTATTATCGGAGCTGAATTCTTTAGATTTTGATGGTTTGGCCGTTCTTGCATTTGGTTTGGGCCAATTCGCCTATTCCTTTACAATAGCATCCCTATACTTCTTGAGTTTCATCTTCGATAATAAGGCTGAACCAGCTGAAAAGCAGCTTCTGTATTCAATTCAAAAGATATACACAAGCGATACCGAGCACTTTTATTTCAACAATAGCGTTGTCACTATTTGGAAGAATCTATTTGTACAAATGATCTTCAAACAGTTTCTTACTGAGGGTGACAAGTTATTGATCAATTATCTTTGTACTCTCGAAGAGCAGGGTGTATATTCAGTAATTACGAACTACGGTTCGATTATCGCAAGACTTGTTTTCCAACCGATCGAGGAATCTATTCGTTTGATGTTTACGAGAATGCTCTCCTCCTTAGGCGACCAAAAGAATAAGAGTACGGTTACTCCTGAGAATAAGGCAAATATCACTCGCTCTTACGAAATCATGAAAAACTTGTCAATATTTTACCTTAACTTTTCCATACTAATTTTGTTGGCAGGAGTCAACAACTCATCATATTTATTAAAATTGATACTCGGATCGAAATCCACGAAATGGTCCAACACCAACATATTTGAGACTTTCCCACAATATGTGATCTATATCCCTTTTTTGGCGTTCAATGGAATATTCGAAGCTTTCTTCAGCAGTATTGCTACAAGTAAGAGTATTCAAAACTTTTCATTATTCATGACTTTTCTGAGCGTGGTGGTATTGGTCAGTCTGTACGTTTTCATCGACTACTACGGTCTTGGCTTGAGCGGATTGATCTTGTCCAACTCTATCAACATGATTCTCCGCATAATATATTGCTACTCTCTGATCAAGCAGTTCTTCGAGTCGTACAATATGCCTGTCTCGACTTTGGAAATATTAAACCGAACCAAAAATCCAGTCAACCTCGCAGTTTTTCTCGAATTGGTGCATCATAAAATCATATTGAATGGAGCGTGGTTCACCACGACGTTCAAACAATTTGCCCAAAGCGCATTGGTATGTTCTGTGGGTCTTATTGGTATGTGCTTTGCTGAAAGAGATCTTATAATGGACAATTTAGATGGAATACTAGCCCGTTTCAAAACTAAAAAAGACTAAGTAGCATCCACTATAATACACAATCACATTTCGCACAACGCGGGGACTTGTTCAATTCGAATAAATTATTGACATTCACGGCTCAGTATTTGTGTTCAGTTGTTCAAGGATGGAAAAAAAGAGTCACACTATTAGGCACTATATTGGCGGTACATTATTCCAGCCTTCCGGCTCGCCTCCTCACGGGTAACGGACTGTGCTGAATTGCTTCCCTCCAGTGGTATTGTTACTCATTGCCTATCATCGCTTAACTGATTACTCAAGTTGACGAATGACGGACCGCGGGGATCGAACCGGGCACGGTTATACTCTCCTCCAAATAGTGCGCAGTTAACGCGTTTCTGCCAAAAGACCATCACAGTCGGAAAAATCAATTTCTTTTCGCCCATAAGTTTTTGAGTAGGATTTATATACAAAATTTATTCAAGTCCCCCATATTTACTAGATTCTATCGCTTGCTGTTACATACTATCATAGGTCTTTACACATCTCTTGTTACTTCGAAAGATATGAAGATTCGAGCTCAATGGGCGTATTCGATGATACTCCAGTGTTGTATGCAGGACCTCTAGTTTGTGCATAAAGTTTGGCAGAGCATCAGATAAAGTAGGCAGTAGGAGAAATGTCGGTAGTAGAGTTACTGAAAACTGTCGATTCCCTTGCCAAATTGATAGTAGAGCGTACAAATGAGCTTGAGAATCTCAAGAAGTTGTATAACGAAAATCTTAAGGTGGTCAACCAGTATGTAAAGAACATACAAGACATAGTAGCGTCAGATCAAGAAGCCGATGATATCGAAGAAAGGGAGTTCACTGACATTATAAAGACACCAATATCGTGCCCCAACTGCCTGCATAAAGTTTACAGCAACGAACCTAAGTCAAATTTCATACTTGTGCCGAAGCACCAGTTGAAACTGATACCGATGGCCTCGCCAGAGTCACCAGGGAATTTAAATTCCAAACTAGAGCGACTTGCAATAGCAGACGAAGAAGACAAATCTACTTCGAAAGAGGTTTACCGAATTCCAAAGGAAAATATGACACATCCTTCTTCTCCAGCAAACACCTACAGTACCTACAATCAGTCCAGACACAACAATGCCAAATCCAAAAGGATATGCTCCTACTGCAAAAAGACAGGCCATTCGCGAGCAAAATGTCTTGTGCGGCTTCTGACACCACCACATGAAAATACCAAATAAGTATCAAAAATTCAATGCATTTCACGGAATGAAATGATCTCTATATTACATAATTAATATACAATTATTTGCTTGATTGGGCCATGGCTTCTAAATCGGTGTTAGTATCTCTCTAAAAATGGAGCAAATTGACAAGTTCTTCTGCAAATGCATTCAAACATTAACTTCATGCGGAATTCTTCACAACAATTCATCTTTACTTACCTCTTCTAGATGCATCTTGTAATAATGTGCAGTCCACGGAGTGAGGACTCATGTGAACGTAACGAACGGTGGAGCCTCTTATGAATAAGTTCTTCACTGATTGCAAGTGTGGATATTTGCTTTCGTTAACACATGATATGTTGTCCAACTTCAAGTTCAAGTATTGGTCCACAGACTTCAAAACTCCCTTGATTTCTATGTCATTTTTTAACTCAACGGTCACCTCTTGATCAACAAGAGTCTTAAAAAAACTAAAGAACAACATTTCCACTGCACTATATCCTTTCAACTACTATATTGATTGTTTGTGGGCTGAAAGGCACCTCGATCAGTTTTTGTCAGTTTAACCCGCACTGTTAAAAAAGGGTCACAAAATTGAGAAAAGATTTTGCTACTATATACCGTACTGACTGCAAACTAGTGAGTACTCATTTTTTGTATCGTTATGTAGTGTTATGCTATATATGGCTGCTCGGGTCTAGTTCGCATTGAAATGAGTCGAGTAAGGCGGCGTTCTCCAATTCAGCCTGTCTTCTCTTCTTTTCTTGCTTTTTTGCACGCTTCTTCGAGTTCCTTATTTTGTTTTTCCGTTTTCTTCTAGCTATTATAGCCAACTCATCATCTGATCTGAACTTAAACTCGGTGCTTAGCTGGAAGTTATTGATGTTCGGATCCAAGCTTATATCGTAAAACGATGGTTCTGGGATGAACCCGTACAAGTCGGTTTTCGAAGAATCATTTTCTTGAAAGAGTTGTTCGTCGACCAAATCAATATTTTGGTCTTCTCTATTAGATAAGCTGTCATATTGATTTATATAACCCTGTTTGGAAAATACTGGCTGCGGAATGTATATGTAGTTTGATTTTATTTCTGGCCTCCAGTCAAGAATATCGGGTGAACAATAGTCAACTAATGATGGGTCGGAATCATTAGTTGTTTGGGGAAATGGCTGGGACGATGATTTGGTCTGTTTGAAAGCTGGCATGCTTGGTAAACTATGGCTATTCTCGTCGGTGCAGGTATCTTCGTGATGAAAGAATTCTGTTTGTTGACTAGGTGGAGCTTGGAACTTGTTCCTAGTACTATTCTCTTGCTGCATCTGATTCTTTTTTGCGTTAGCCCTTGGCTTTTTAATTGTAGCCAGAGCATCATCAGAGTTGTTCAAGTAGTTAGACGGCGATCTTCCTCTTATTGTCAACGGCGGTGTTTGCGTATATGCGATATCAACTGAGCTTCCATCGTCGAAATATCCAACCAATACTACTCTCAAAATGAAATGTCGACTGGTTAAGGTTGGCTTCTTGACATTTAGAAAAGAAGAAAACTGAATCCTCTCATATCTAGCGGCAATTGCTGCTTTCGTACTGCGCGGATAAGTTTGAAGTATTGAATTGGCGTTGTATTCAAATTCAGAGAAGTCCAGGAATAAAAGTTGATTGAGTGAAGAGATTTTACTTTCATTCCTTATATTTGTAGTTTTTCTTATCAACTGATGATCAGGCAACTTTCCAGGAATTGCTGGATATATGGGAGGAGGTGTTTGGGGTCCCTTGTCACGCTTTGCTGTATGCTGCACCAACGGAACCTCAAGATTATCTTCTTGACACCTCGCTCCTAATCTGATTGCAAAATAGGCCAAATTAGAATATCGGTCATATTCGTCTTGTATGAGAAATTTTTCCTTGGCTATGGTGTCAAGCTTTCGATTTTGAAAGTTGAACGATGCCACCAACGTGAAATAATTTCTTTTATAACCAACCCATTCACCGTTCAACATGTCAAACCCTCTATCAATTCTAGCATGAATTAGTGGTTCAACATACTCCTTGGACGATTGTATTACTACCTTTTGTAAAGAGGCGGTTTCGCTGAACCCAGGTCCGATTTTAAACTGTTCTCCCGATCTTGGTGCCACCTTACTATTAGCTTTTATGGCACTAACTTCTTTTGACTCCTTTGGTGAAAGTCTCCTGGAGGAGGCTTCACTTACACCGAAAGTCTGCCGTGTCATCTAACATGTATAAAAAAATTCAATCGAAATCCTTGTAGTGGTACCACCTACCAAACTGAATGCGCCTTTGCCTTAAGCTCAACTCGAATAGTTGCGCCCACCGCTAGTGCTCAAGTTTTTTATTTTTGCAATTTTTTGCAACTATTTGCAACTTACTCACAAACTCGATTTTATTTTTTTGCTTCGTGCTTCTTGCTATATTTATAGTATGAACCAGTTACTCTATTGCATAGCAATTATTTTCACCTCATTTCCATCTTTGAACAATAACCGCTATACTGTTCCATAAGTCGTGTTTCAGTTATAATGTTGACGTCTTCGGTTATTATTGATAGTATACTTTTTGCTGCAAATGGTGCGCACACTACTCATTGGCATTTCTCAAATTTTTAAATTTCTCGAGATGATCATCAAGACACTTCAAGACATCAACGTAAAAAGATCGCAAATATGGGTAAAAAAGCGATCGATTCTCGTATTCCTGCGCTCATCCGTAACAGTGCTCAACTGAGAGAAAGAAGTTTCTTCTTTATTGTTGGAGATGAAGCCAGAAACCAGTTACCTAACTTACATTACTTAATGATGTCAGCTGATTTGAAGCTGAACAAGTCAATTTTATGGGCTTACAAGAAGAAATTGGCTGGCTTTACATCCCATAGACAAAAGAGAGAAAACAAAATAAAGAAGGATATCAAGAGAGGGATAAGAGAAGTCAATGAACAAGACCCATTTGAAGCATTTATTTCCAATCAAAATATCAGATATGTATACTACAAAGAGACTGAAAAGATTTTAGGTAACACTTACGGTATGTTGATCTTACAAGATTTCGAAGGTTTAACTCCGAACTTGTTAGCAAGAACTATCGAAACCGTTGAAGGTGGTGGAATGGTTGTTGTGTTACTTAAGTCGATGACTTCTTTGAAGCAATTATACACCATGTCTATGGATATCCATTCAAGATACAGAACTGAAGCACACAATGACGTCATCGCGAGATTTAATGAAAGATTCTTGTTATCTCTCGGCTCCTGTGCAAATTGTTTGGTGATCGATGACGAATTGAATGTGTTACCTATTTCAGGGGGCAAGCATATTAAGGCGCTACCACCTAAAGATGACGATGAGTTATCGCCAAAAGCTCTTGAATTGAAAGAGTTGAAGGATTCCCTTAGTGATATTCAACCTGTTGGTTCATTGGTTAATTTATCTAAGACCGTCAACCAAGCACAAGCTATTTTGACATTTATAGATGTGATCTCAGAGAAAACCCTCAGATCAACAGTTACATTGACTGCTGGAAGAGGTAGAGGTAAATCTGCTGCCTTAGGTGTTTCCATGGCAGCAGCTATTTCACATGGGTATTCTAACATATTCGTCACCTCACCCTCCCCAGAAAACTTGAAGACCTTGTTCGAGTTTGTATTCAAGGGTTTCGATGCTTTGGGCTATACCGAGCATTTGGATTATGATATCATCCAGTCCACCAATCCTAGCTTCAATAAAGCTATTGTCAGAGTTGATATTAAGAGAGATCACCGCCAAACTATTCAGTATATTTCTCCAAATGATCACCACGTTCTTGGTCAAGCTGAATTAGTTGTTATTGATGAAGCCGCTGCAATTCCATTACCTATTGTCAAAAAATTGTTGGGACCATACTTGGTCTTTATGTCTTCTACCATCAATGGTTACGAGGGTACGGGTAGATCCTTGTCATTAAAATTGATCCAACAGTTGAGAAACCAGTCAACTGAAAAGGGCAGAGGTGATGATACTGAGGTTGTTTCCCGTGACAACAAGTCTCAAGATATCAAAAGCTCTTCAAGAAATCTAAAAGAAATCGTGTTGGATGAACCAATTAGATATGCTCCAGGTGACCCAGTGGAGAAGTGGCTCAACAAATTGTTATGTTTGGATGTTGGAAGTCTCAAAAATTCCAGGTTTTTGACCAAGGGAACCCCACATCCTTCTAAGTGTGAGTTGTTCTACGTCAATAGAGATACATTGTTCTCGTACCATCCAGTTTCCGAAGCCTTCCTCCAAAAAATGATGTCTTTGTATGTCTCCTCCCACTACAAGAACTCTCCAAACGATCTTCAGTTAATGAGTGATGCTCCTGCTCATCAATTATATGTGTTGTTACCTCCTATAGAGGAAGGTGATAACCGTATTCCTGATCCATTGTGTGTGATTCAAATTGCATTGGAAGGTGAAATCTCAAAAGACTCGGTAAGAAAATCTTTATCTAGAGGTCAAAGATCTGGTGGTGATTTAATCCCTTGGTTGGTTTCTCAACAATTCCAAGACGAAGAATTTGCTTCTTTATCTGGTGGTAGAATCGTAAGAATTTCTACAAACCCAGAATATGCCTCCATGGGTTATGGTTCAAAAGCTTTAGAACTTTTGCAAGATTATTTCCAAGGTAAGTTTACCAATATCAGCGAATCTAACGATGTAGCTGATCACAGTATCAAGAGAGTTACTGATGAAGAGTTGAAAAATGCCAGCATCAAGGACGAAATCAAGTTGAGAGACGTCAAATCGTTACCTCCATTGTTGTTGAAACTTTCAGAAAAGTCACCATACTACTTACATTATCTCGGTGTGTCGTATGGTCTCACATCTCAATTGCATAAATTCTGGAAGAGATCTGGATTTGTACCAGTTTATCTTAGACAAACTGCCAACGATTTAACTGGTGAACATACAATGGTCATGATCAATGTTCTACAGGGACGTGACAACAATTGGTTGAAGGAATTTTCGAAGGATTTCCACAAAAGATTCTTACAATTATTATCTTACGAATTCAAGAAATTCCCTGCCATCCAGTGTTTGAATATTATTGAAGCTATCGAAGCAGTTGACCAAGGCTCCAAGTCCAAAACTTTGATCTCCAAAGCTGACTTGGATAACATTTTATCGCCTTTTGATCTCAAAAGATTGGATTCTTATGCTAACAACTTGCTCGATTATCATGTTATAGTCGACATGTTGCCATTGATCGCACAACTTTACTTCTCGAAGAAAACAGGCAGCGAAGTCAACTTGTCATCAATCCAATCCGCCATTTTATTGGCCATTGGTTTACAACACAAAGATATGGATGATATATCTAGAGAGTTGAACTTACCTTCAAACCAATCAATGGCCATGTTCGCTAAAATTGTCAGAAAATTCTCTAATTTCTTTAGAAAAGTTTTGAGCAAAGCTATTGAGGAGACATTACCTGAAATCCAAGAAGATTCCTTCAAGGAAATGAACGGAGAAGAAGTCGAACACATTGATTATGACAAAGTTGAACAACAAATGAATGAAGATTTGGACGAAGCTGGTGATGAAGCCATTAAGGAATTAAAAGAGAAACAAAGGGAATTGATCAATGCCATCAATTTGGATAAGTATACCATAGCAGATGATGCTGACTGGGATGACGCAGAAGAAAGTGTTAAGAAAGCCGTTAATAAAAAGGGTGTTGTGAGTGTGAAAAATAAGAACTCCAAGAGAAAGGCAACTGAGAATGCCGAAGAAATCTACGAAAAGGAAATGAAAGATATCAAGAAAAAGTCAAAAAAGAGCAGAAAATAACTGTTTTGATTCTTGACAACCGAAAACGTAAATAGGTTAAGTACAATAATTATATATAACGAATTCCAATCTGGTAGTTTATAAATCTCTAACAATGCCTATATATGCTCTTGTATTCTATCTAATGACCAATTGACCATGTCTATTAACTTGCTATTGTTGTCGTTTTCAAAACTCGAGAAGTTAAGTTGCTTCTGTATTTCAGGGTCTATTTCAGAATTAACTTCTTTATCCTTGAACAAGTATTCATGACTTTTGACGTATGCGGGCCAAACGATGTTTTCGAAATAGTGAGGTGGATCTACCCAGAAACCTTCCGCTGTATTGTAGCCGTTTCTGCTCTCTCTTCTATATTTCAAAGTATCGAACGACGCATAAAAGAAAAGTTTTATATCGAACAAGTCAAGGATCTTTGGATCGTGGAAAAGCATAAATCCATCAACAAATACCAACACCTCGTTTTCATCGATTTTGATCTTGGAGGAGACAGATGCTATTTCGGAATCAGTCAATTTTAGATCAACATCTCCTTCTAGAGATTTGATATCTACCGTGACTTGACCATTCTTGAGACTTGTGATATATTCCCTAAACTTCTCAAAGTCGATTGCTTCCGGACAATCCCAATTTAGTTCCCCAGTCTTTTCGTCTTTAGGTATTTCATGGTCAGGAAAATAGAAATCGTCTAGGTGTACTATGGAGGTGTTGGGGATCAACAGCTGTAATGTCTTTGCAGTTGTAGTTTTGCCAGAAGATGAAGGTCCACCAAACGCTACAAGGGTGACTCTATTTGAGTTTGACATAGTCCAGTTAGTCTATCTAAAACTCTACTATATTTGTGTAATGGAATCAACACTGTTGCTTAAACCGGCGTTTGGTGTTTATGTATTTACTGGTTGGGAAAGTGGGGTACGAACGGCAGAACTTGATTATGTTTAATTTTACACCAAATGTTCAATGTGATTTGACAGCGCGCGTGCATAAACCTAGATTTAACGGCCGGTTGTGAACAAAAAGTTTTGGTTAGTAATTTTGAAAACTGAACCCTGGTGCTGCATACCAAGAATACTTCGCCGTGAATGATCTAGATATGTAAATAAAATAACTGCTATTTTTTTGTTGGCTTTCACCAAATATTTTGGGTTAATGATAGGGATAGCAAAACAGTTAGTTTCCTGATTTCCTGGTCTTATCTAATCTGAGGCAGCTTGTTGCATGTCTAAAGGCACGTGAATCGTTACGCTATCTAAAACTTTAAAGAAGTGGACCTTAAACTATTACTCCACATTACAGGTGATATAGTTCTCAGGTGTCGACATGTTAGGGAAATTGAGTAAGTCTTGCCTGTATCAGGAAATCGATAGAAGAATATGACCTTTCGGCTATATATGCTACTCTAAATTTGGAATGTGGGATACTTAGTAATCTTCGCCGTGAACATTGTAATCTACGCTAGTGTGCTATTTCCAAACCAAACCCAACATAATCTTTAGAATTATAGACGGCAACGACAAGGCATTCCATATGAAGTAATATGAATTGAGAGAAACAATTTGCTACATGCGTTTAGTAATCGTTTTAACAATCTATAATATTGGACTGGCAGTATGCAAGAAATAGGGGGATACCTAAACTGGTAAGCATTCGAATATTCGAAGGAACTTAATTACGACTAGAATTTGGCAACTATAATCAACTCAAATAGAACATTGTGCGTATTGTTGCAACCAAAGTTATACTCGAGTAAATGAATTTCCCCTTGATGAAATTAGCCCTAGATCCCTGGAATTTGCCCAAAAGTTCTACTTCCTTCTGCCTAGAGCTCTTAACAGCCCTTGCTAGACCCTATTCGGGTACTGAACCCTTGAACCTTTATTACCAGATTCAGTCATTAGTTATAATACCTAAAAAGGTATCACAAAAGAGTTCCTGCATACCATGACTTTACCTATTTAGGAAATGTATTTGCAAAGGATGAGATTGTGATGCTGATCACCCAAGTGAATGCCAACAATTAATTAGGCAAAGCAAGTTCAAAATCAATAGGGCATATAAATATATGATGACTCCCACATACCCGGATTCCCAAATATCAAGCGCACTTTTAGCTGGCACATAACTAAGTTTACTATTGACTTTTGGGCCATCCATAACTTGAACTTGTTTATCAATTCAGACCAGTGAATATTATTTACCTGATAGGTTTCATTCGTTCATTTTCACTACCAACATCAATATATAAATCTTTCAAGAGAAAGGGTAAACTAAAGCGAGATTTGAAGATACTACTCTTGTGAAAAATCTGTTTCAAGAACTTTTCCAGTCTATGTCTCTAGTGTTAAAGTATTCAAGTTGTTGTCTTTAGCAAATCTAATGAACGATAAGCAAGCCAAAGACCAGGCTATGTCTACATCAAGTCCCTCAACTCAACCTAAAACCTTTATTGCAAAGGAGTATGTTGTTCCTGGCACTATCAATTCAGTAAATGGAAATCACGAACCTAGATCTCCTGCTATCAAAGAATCCGATCCTGCAACACTAAGGAAAGAATCTACCCAAGACTCATCAAAGGTATCGCCCTCAAGCAAATTGTTTCTTCGCACCCTCAAGGACTTTAATATTGATAGATCCAGATATAATCATTACGGATATCAGTCGCTGATGACTTCCCAACAACTCGAAAAGATTGAAGATGAGGTCAATGCAAAGACTAAGGACGATACAAACGACAGTAGTTCTAATAAAGAGGAGGACTCTTCACCAAAACACAGTAGGCGTTCATCAAAGAGTCAAGAATCAGGCTCCCCACTGTCAAATAGATTAATTATAGATGAAAAAATATCCGAGATTTTTGGCTTTCCTCAAGGCGTTGTGGAGGAAGAGGAATTCTGGCCCTACAACGTTGATACCTTGAATGAAATAGTCAAGTTCAAAGTCGAGCAAGAAAAGACGAAACAGGAATCATTGAAAAATGAGTTCAGTAGTTCAGCTATTGAATTGTTAAAACTTGCAAAGTCGATGAATATCAACGGAGATTTGATTCCACTTTTATTTGTCTCAAGCTCCTTCACTATAGATGACCTAAGAGAAAAGGTCGAGAAACTTAAAACCGCACCCGAGGAAATACTCAATGAGATTTTACATCACTCTAAGTATGAGGCAGCTGGATCTAAAGCCAAAAAAAGCCCGAAAATGACACCTTCTGGCAAAAAGTTTTCCGATACCCACCTTCCTTCCTTTTCAGAAACTACTCAAAGCTTAAAACCACATAATGTCGAGTCACCATTACGTTCTCCAAATAAACTGCCCAATTTGAGTCATAGAAGGGTGGTTTCGGATAGCAGTGAAACAACAAACAGAGGTAGTAGCACAAGTTCACCACCCACTTATGCACACTTACCTTTACCTCCTTCGGCTCAGCCACATCATCTGCGTCAACACCTGCCTCAGACTCAGCCTCAGCATGTTATGTATCCAGTTTACTACAGTCCGGGACCACCGGGTCAGAATGGAGGACCTCCGACCGGCCCTGGTTATGCTGGACCATCTCATCACCAGATGGGAATTCAACCAGGACAAGCACCTGAGCAGAACCCAAACAATGCATTAGGATCTCCATACTCTCAGAAATACAACCAAGTTGTTTATGAAGGCTCTAATGGTGCAATTTCGACCCCTCAAACGCAATATCAAAATGCCCCCGGATTTGTAGGACAACAACCTCACTATCCGTACTACGTATCCACATCACCAAATAATCCTCCTGGTCCTACATCTCAATATATCATGCAGGCTCCACCCCATCAGCAAGTGGTTCATTCTACCAAACACCAACATGTTCCAACCCATCAATTTCAGACATCCACAGATTCGAACCTGAATAAATCAAATATCACGCCTCACGACGACCACCAACCTCATAAGAAACAAAAGCCATCTGCTAAGACTAACAATATCAACTTCATGATTACCACCCCCAAGAATCCTCCTGCACGCAAATACAACAATCCTAATAAGGATAAGTAACTACCTGGAAATTTTAGTTCATCAAGTCTGTATCATATTATCGTTTATTTTTTTCTTTCCATTATTTTATTGATTCCCTTTTAATTTTTGTTCATTACAATTTACCAATTTCACGAATACATGAAATGGTTGTCTGCTTATAGAATTAATCCTTACAAACAAAAAAACTAGAAGTGAATGTAGCAGTGAATGTAGAAGTGTGCATCGTTCTGAATTATGGAGCCAACAAACATTACTTAGTTGGGGAAATCATGATTTGGTCCTCGGTACGATTCGTCTCGTTCTGACTGAAAACGAGGAGCATACGGCATCCAAAGAACAACAGATTTGGATATCCATGTAAGTTTGCGCAGCTTGATGCTATTCCCTTTTGGTCTAATTGATGCAGCATTCATTGCCTAATTGGGATGCATGAACGTTTCTGCGAAAAAATTCGCCCCACCTTTGCCCTAATGTGGAGGTAACAAAAAAAGATCGGCACAGTTGGCATCGTAATGTTTATCAACGCTTTTTTCACTTAACCGAGGATGATTATGAACATCGAAGTATAAAGGGTCCCATAACTGTCTGGGATTTGTGCTGAGAGTGGCTCCAAATCTTGATGCGATGCGATGCTTACTTTGTTTAACCAATCACTCCACAACTCGACTACTCAAGTTAAATTTGCCAATTAATATCGCTCGCGTTGTATATCGAGCTAACATGACCGGTCAGCGTCCATTAGTCGCAATGCTTGAAATCAATCTCTTCTCTGTAGTACAGAAAAGCTCTACTATAAATTTCTCTAGCACTTACTAATTGGTAGTGCGGCTGCCACACTATTAACCGTTGCGGAATTATTTCACGGCTAGATCCGAGGATGCGTAATGCGGCATGAGAAATGTCAAATGCGAAACGCAAATTGGACTTGAGTGATGAAAGTGCTTGGTAAAAGGCATTCTTGACAATGTACAGACTTAGCGTAAGCGAATAGCACTAGCGATGTCAGCGTTTGTGTGGATTTAGCTCACAGGCGCCTTGTATTACTTCCGATCAGCTTCGGAGCCGTTTGACGGCCGGGATCGCGCAATATCGTGACTCCGAGCTGTGTCAAAGCTCTTAACGGTTCCTTACTTATATAAGATGACAATTGCGTAACTTTTTAAGGGACTAACGGAAAAGAGATTTGATAAGTCCGTTCGTGAGATGAATGGGGTCCTGCCAAGAACCTCAGATCATGTAGATACAAACGCAGATACAAACACAGATACAAACATAGAACCAGAAAGCACAGCAACGGTAGCCAACATTGATCTCGACGATGACACCGATAACAACCACATAAGCGAAAAGCTGGAAATCGATGACAAACAACTACAGGAGCCTCCGTTCACTATATTTAACCATCATGAGAAATTCCTCTTGATAGTGATTTTGTCAGCAGTGGGATTTTGCAGCACCACGTCAAGTCCCATCTACTTTCCAGCATTACCCACCTTGACCAAGTATTTCAAGACCACTGAGTCCGTAATGAACCTTTCGGTTGTGGCATACCTCTTGGCGCAAGGAATCGCACCCACATTCGTGTGTAATATAGCCGACATAATTGGTATCAGGCCTATGATGATACTTTCGGTGCTAGTATACGTGGCAGCCTGTATAGCCATTTCGCAGACCAATGTCTACTGGCTTTTGGCAGTGCTAAGATGTGTACAGGCAGCTGGAATAGGGCCTGTCATAGCCATGAGTTCGGGAGTCTCTGGTCATGTGTGCACACCCAAAGAGCGTGGTGGTTTTGTGGGAGTAGTGTCAGGGGTCCAGTTAGTGGGTAATGGACTCGGAGGGTTGATTGGAGCCGCACTTATCCTGGGATTCAACACATGGAGAGCAATCTTTGTGTTTCTCTCCATTTTTGGTGGAGTGGTATTGGTCTTGACAATATTGATTCTACCTGAAACCTCAAGGTCCATCGTAGGCAATGGCTCGATTTTACCTCCAACCATGGTGCATCGACTGCTATTGTTCGCTTTACCGCATTTCAGGAAAAAGCTTACCGGAGATTACAGCACGCTCGAAGTTAAAAACAAATTTGATATTCTTTCGCCTTTCAAGATCTTGATAAAACCTCAAGTCATATGTATATTGTTGCCCGCAGGAATTCATTTTGCAGCCTGGACAATGGTGTTGACGTCGTTGTCGACCACCTTGGAGGCACCTCCCTACAATTACGGCGTTATGCACGTTGGTTTGATCTATCTACCCCAAGGATTAGTGTGTCTTTTGTCATCGCTTGTCACGGGTAGATGTTTGAACTACTATTACCGTTATAGATACGAGCAGTCGCTTGAAAAATACAAGGAAGTTGAAGAGTCAACCAGACCTGCATTCAACCTGGTGCGGACCAGGATCGATTTGTGTTGCATTCCTGCAACTCTCATGATAATAGGACTCTTGATATTCGGCTGGTGTTTCAAGTTTCACAAAGCTGCGATTTCTATAATCATATCTTCATGTCTTGTCTCATTCTCGGCATCTTCCTTCATGACGTGCTGCACCACCATGTTGGTTGACATGTACCCCAAGAAAGGCAATGCATCCACCAGCTGTTTAAATTTGGTCAGGTGCACATTGGCTGCTTTGGGTGCGGGTATTTTGGACAAGCTTGTCGCAGCCATAAATATTGGCGGTTGCTACACTTTGGTAGCTATGCTCGGTTTGGTCGCGGATCTATTGGTCTTGTACATTGTATACGACCAAAAGAAGCAGGCCAAAAAAGCTACCAAAGCCACCTCATAATTTTTTGCATTGGTTCGGGTCAGCGACTACAAGAACAGAATAGTCATGACAAATACGACAGGGGCCTGATTGTATGCATGTTCTCACGGCACCTCTCGTCTATAATTTTATTTCATTTCAATGGTCTAGATCATCCTTACGACATTTAGCGCTGCTAAGGGCGTTTTTAAACCGATTCTACTAAACTCAATAAACTAGATTGAGCATAATTGCAATATCTCGAACGAATAATTAACCATATATAGAACGCACAATTCGAAGATCCCATTCATTAGACGTGTATCCGCTCTTTGCAGTATAATGGTGAAATTCACATACAAACAAAACACGCATCTTTGTGCTGCGAAAAAATCAATTTAGCCCTTTTAGGCACTCTTTATCTGGGGAAACAATGCTGCGCAGTCGCTTGTGCTCGACAACACGACACAGGAGACTGGGAACAAACGCCCAAGGGTTGAAAAGTTTTGGTTGCAGGGACCTCCTTCTTTAGCAAGCTGCAAAATTATGCGCCAGACAATCGGTTAATTTCACTAACATACGTCTTGGTTGTTCGGTAAATGGGAATATGCCTAATCAGTATTCATGGAATATTATGATTTCGGAAATCAAATGGGCTTCCATTGTTCTTATACATGTCGTCTGTTGTTAGTCTCGTAATGATAACCGTGGATCATTCCTGCTCTACCCACGTTGGTTAACAATCACAGTGTATATATATAACCATTCGCCCTGATCCCTTCCCCTCCTGATATCACAACCTCAACTTAGTCCTTCATTTGTCAACATGGTTGGTGAAACGAAACCACATTACATCAAGATGTTCAAGCTGGACATCGAGCTCAAAGAATATGACGACAACCGCGAGGAAACAAGGAGTGCATTTTCGTCATCCTCTAGCGATTGGGACTCCAAGCTCAGTGATCTTGAGACCAATTACACAGTGGAGACAAAAGAATCTCTACCATACACAATGTTGTCTAAGCGTGAAAAGTATTTTATGGTGGCGCTTTTGAGTTCCAGCGGTATCTGGTCAACATTGTCAACTTCTATATATTTTCCAGCTCTTCCAGTTATTGCTGAAAAGTTCCATATCTCAAGTGACGATGCCAACTTATCTGTTGTTGCGTACTTGTTGTTCCAAGGTGTGTGTCCCACCATCTTGTCCTCGTTCTCTGATTATTACGGCAGACGTCCACTTATCATTGGATGTTTAATATCCTACTCTGCTGTGTGTATTGCAATTTCTCAAAGCAATGTCTACTGGTTGTTGGCATTTTTGCGGTGTCTTCAAGGTGGAAGTATTGCCTCTTTGATCTCGTTATCATCTGGTGTTATTGGTGATATGGCGCTTTCAGCAGAGAGAGGTAAATATGTTGGTTTGGTGAGTGGGATTCAGTTACTAGCCCAGGGGTTTGGTGCTTTGTTGGGAGCAGGTTTGATTACTCGCTGGGATTGGAGAGGTATCTTTGTTTTTTTGGCAATTGGTAGTGGAATAGTTGGCGTTATTACGTTGTTGGCCTTGCCTGAAACAAATAGAACTATAGTAGGAAACATGTCGGTACCTCCTACTAAGATAATCAATATGCTGCCAATATTGTCAATCCCACACGTTGCAAAAAGATTGGTGCTTCATTACGAGACTGTGAAACCAAAAAGTCCCATGAAAGTATTTGGCTCGTGGAAAATCATGATCAAGAAAGAAGTGTTCTTTTCGTTATTACCTGGGAGCTTCCAATTCACCACATGGACAATGGCTTTGACTTCCTTGTCCACTGTGTTGCAGGAAAAGTACCATTATTCGATAATGCATGTGGGTACGTGTTACTTGGCTCCTGGTTTGGGTACTTTAGTTGGTGCAGTCGCTACTGGCAGGATCATCGACTGGTTGTACAAACGTAGAAAAGCTGCTTACGACTACAAGTACTCGGCATTGCCAGAGAATCAAAGACCTCCTTTCGATTTGATGCGTGCGAGGTTGGATTTCGCAGCCATTCCAACCATGCTCTTGATTGCGTTTTCAATTGTTTTTGGATGGTGTTTGGAGAAGAAAGTTAGCATTATCCCAACTTTGATCTCATTATTCTTCATGTCGTGTTGTGCAGTCTCATTCATGAGTGCTTCTACTACATTATTAATCGACATGTTCCCCAACCAAGGGTCTGCTGCTACAAGCTGTATGAATTTGCTGAGATGTTGGATCGGTGCTATTGGTGTTGGTGTATTACAAAAGATGGTAGCCAGAATGGGCGAAGGAGGTACTTTCACATTGATGTCTGGTTTTTGTTTGATTAGTGCTTTGATGCTAGTTTGGGTTGCGAAAAACCGTAAGATTGAAGATGATGAGTAATTCAGAAAAAAAGGTATATATAATCGAAGCTGACAATTAATGTCTAGCTGGATTCTTTATTTCTCTCGTTTTCATCGTGGAGCGATGATTTTTATGACAATTTGGTGGACAATTTATAGAGGTCCATATTTCGGGGGTCTGCAAATATGCGGACAATATACAAATTATCAAAAACAAGCTTCGATGTAGTCTACAAACTGCTTTGTTATTTCTTTTCTATTCAATGCCTATAAATACTGTTAACCATTTGGATTAATTGATACATCTATTGAGAAGCACATTGAACACCCGGACCACCTTGGCCGTGGCCTTCTTCTTCATCAGAATCATAATCACGTCTACCGGCAGCTTGGTGCTTGTATGGATCGATATCAACCAAATCGACTTCGTCAACTTCAGCACCCTTTGGAATAGTGACCTTGGCTCTAGGTGGTAAGATGTCTTCCAACAACTTCAATTTGTCTTCCTCGACAAAGTTATTAGGTGGGAATTTGACGGAGAATTTGACGAACAAGTTACCTCTTCCTCCTTGTCTGTAAATTGGCATACCTTGGTTTTCGATAACCTTGGTAGCACCAGGGGCAATGACTTCACCTGGAATGATTGCAACCTTGATGTAGTCACCAGACACGTGCTTGAAAGCGATTTCACCACCGGCAAGGGAGGTTAATAAATCGACCTCAGCTTCGTAGTATAAATCGTTACCCTTTCTGGTGAACTTATCGTGTGGTTTTTCGTCAACGACGAACACCACATCACCTGGAGTGATACCTGGTTCTTGATCACCTTCACCACTGAAGACAATTCTTTGACCGTCTTTCATACCTGGATCAATGTGAACTTGTAAGATCTTACGTTCTTGTTGGGTCTTCTTTCCTCTACAAGTAGTACATCTGTCCTTTTCATCGCAGATATCACCAGTACCGTTACAGGTTTCACAAATAGTTTGGAATCTTTGGATCATAGCACCCATTTGTCTTGTAACAAATCTGTGACCGGAACCGTTACATGTGGAACATGTCTTAATCTTTCCTTCTTTACCACCTAATCCTTTACAAGTCTTACATAAGATGGTCTTGTTGAGTGCCAATTTGGCGACACGGCCTTTGTATAATTCCTCGAGGGTACACGAGATCGAGTGCTTGATATCTTTACCTCTGGTTGGACGTTGTGGGCCACCACCCATACCACCGAATCCTCCTCCGAAGAATTGAGAAAAGATGTCGTCAGCTCCCATACCTCCCATACCACCTCCCATGCCACCTGCACCTGATAATCCTTCTTCACCATAGCTGTCATAGATCTCTCTCTTCTGTTCATCGGACAACACTTCGTAAGCGTGAGACAATTCTTTAAACTTCTCGGCAGCTTCTGGCGAAGGGTTCTTATCTGGATGGTATTTCAAGGCGGCTTTTCTATAAGCTTTCTTTAATTCAGAGTCCCCACATGATGGAGAGACGCCCAAGACATCATAATATTTGGTATCTTTTACCATTGCCGGATTTGTTTATATCGATATCTGATCTTAATCAGTTAAAACTCAACTTCTACCTTTTGGCAACAGATTTATAGCTTTTCTTCGTTTTTTTTTTCAAATGCTTCGCTGATATTCCAAAAAATTCTATGATGGCGCGTCACGTGTGGAAGCTTCCACGTGAATTGTACATCTACTTACATATGCCGCGTGGCTGCAACTACGGATCATGTGTATTGTTTATATGTCTGTGTGATTCTAGTGAGCGTGTAAAATGTAGTGGGGAACGAAAAGGGGGGACAAAATAGACCTAAGGGTCAAAATTAGCCGGCGTGCTCCACAACTTCACTGACAACCTTGCCGTTCTTTATAGAGTGTTTGAACTGTTCGGGGATAGCAAGCTCAGTGTAGTCATCGGCATCAGGAACATTGACATTCAATGCTGTGGTGCTACTGGTGAAGATCTGAGTATCAGCCTCAATGCTTTCTTTAGAAAGATAGATACTGCCTTCATCAGATTTATCCACACTGACCAAGGGAACGACACCAACAATTTGCAACCCAAATTTGAAAGACTTGATGATATCAATACCTGAGATCAAAGAGTCTACAACAACACCAGTACTCTTTGTTTCGGAAATAGAGATGGCATTTGCCTTACCTTTGATCTGTATAGTAACACCATTACAGTTACCAATGTAGATTGACTGATGCATTTCAGCGTCAATAACAATTGGTTTTTGGCCAGTAATATCAGCTTCAGTGTAGTTTTCAACCACCCATTTAGTTCCATCGACCAATGTTGTGTGGGCAGGTTTCTTCTTAGGAGGTTCTTTTGATGACAAACTAGAAGGTTTCTTAGGAGGAGCTGGTTTCTTGGCTCCTACCGGTTGAGCTTGTCTCAATGCAGGATTCTTGTGGGTCATTTCTGATTTGTCAACCTTTTTAAGACCGGAAGTTATGTTTTCTCCTTTGTTCAAATCAGCAAATACAGCATTCATACCTCCAGAAGCTGGCTCCGCTGCAGCTTCTTTACTTTCAAAGATGGAAGCTGGAGGTGGAGGAGGTGGTGGTGGTGGTGGAGCTCCTCCACTACTTGGAGCAGCCTTCTCACTTGAAGAACTAACATTTGCCAAGGCTTCACCAATTGAAGTTCCTTGTGGATTCCATGATGGTCCTGTAGTGTGGAATTCTTTGACATATGCTTTGAGTTCTTCAAAGATGTTCAAGAATTGCTTCACCCATTCAATGTGCTTTTCGTCTTTTTCCTTGTACGCTTTCATGACTCTATCGGACCAGAATCGAGCACTGTCCTTGAATTCCGAGATGAGTGAAACTGGAGTTTCGGTG
Organism: Suhomyces sp. yHKS641; assembly: GCA_030705105.1. NCBI lineage: Eukaryota > Fungi > Ascomycota > Pichiomycetes > Serinales > Debaryomycetaceae > Suhomyces > Suhomyces sp. yHKS641. The sequence continues at coordinate 513,378 of JANIWR010000004.1, read as the reverse complement.
ACAACCCAGCCCAAAACAGGGGCACCTTCACTGACAGTGTTTAAATGGTTGAAAAAGTCCGATCTTCTACCTTTGTCCTTGATTTCAATGATTTGCTCGATCTTTTGCTGCACAGGACTCAATGCTTCCAAGAATTTAGGGTCGCTCAAGTCTGGCTTTTTGGCGGCTGAAACAACTTTCAAAAAATCAATTTGGGCCTTGAATGCTTCACCAAAAAGATCAGCAATTTGTCCAACCACTGGATCAATCTCATTGGATAACTTGACGAAGGGTTCGATATTGCTTTTGTAGAATTGCTCAAATGCCGTGACAGATTTGGATTTGACTTCTGATTTCACTGGCTCCACTACAGCTGGTTCATTGGCCACTTGATTCTTCTCGGATTGTTCTTTTGCTCCCTCCAACTTTTCCTTTTCTTTAACGCCTTCCAACTTTTCCTTGCGTGCTTCCTCTTGGAAAATGGTTATGTCTTCGATCCGGGAAGTGGCAGCCTCCAATCTTTTGAGGATCGTGACAATGTTGTAGCCCTGGACGTTAAATTGATTGCTCTCTTCAGCAGACATGTTTAAGTGTAATTGATGAAAAGAGTATACTAATAGTATATTTCTCTACCCCTATCAGACGTGTACTCTTGGGGACGAATGTTCGATTCGGTGAACAGTCACGTGGGACTTGCTCGCCATGAAATTCACGATTTTCGATTTAAAGACGCCAAATAGGTGAACAAAGCTTTATTCTTCCAGCCGTTGATAGAATGGCACCTTCTAAAGTCAAGCCCGAGGAGCCTGAGTATCCACCACAGCAAACTTATCTTTTGAAAGAGACGTCTGCTCCAATTGAAGATGAGCCATTCTACAATAACTATCAAACAGGTGTACCTATTGCTTTAGATATTGGAGGGTCATCGTTCAGAATTGGGTTGACTAATTCCCCCGACCCAAACAATGTGTTCCCCTCGGTTATGGCAAAGTACCGCTACCGTAAAAAACCGGTCACAGTTTCCATCGTCGGTAATGATGTATATCGGGATATACTACTCAAGACATCCATAAGATCACCTTTTGACGGTCCACTAGTTACCAATTGGGAGTTCATGGAATCGATGTTGGACTATTCCCTTGAGCATCTTGGTGCTGTTGGAGACGATCAAGGAAGACTAAACAACCCTATTATCATGACTGAACCTGTTGCATGTCCTTTTAGTCAAAGAAAGAACATGTACGAAATTCTATTTGAAGCATATCAAGCACCTAAAGTAGCATTCGGAATAGACTCATTATTCTCATTCTACTCCAATAATACCTCCCCTCAAAAAGCAAATGGGTTAGTTATAGGTACGGGCCACGAACTGACCCATGTAATACCAGTTCTCGATGGAAAAGGAATACTTCTGCAGACCAAGCGTATTGATTTTGGCGGAAACCTGGCTCAACAATACTTGGCAAACCTCTTGTCCTTGAAATACCCATATTTTCCCACCAAACTATCTGCGGACCATACAACCAATATGTTCAAAGACTTTTCATACATTCTGGAAAACTTTAATGATGAATTAAAAACGTTTTTGGATATGGACAATCTCGAAAAGAAAGATGTTGTCATGCAAGCTCCGGTTGATCTCAGCCAGCACACAGTCAAAAAGAAGTCAGAAGAAGAGATTGCCAAACAATTGGAGAGAAAGAGAGAACAAGGTAAAAGATTGCAGGAACAGCAAAGACAGAAAAGATTGGAAAAGCAAGCCGAAAAGCAAGAAGCATTGAACTATTATCTCAATGTTCAAGAAGAAATAGCGTCCATGAACAAAGCAGATGCCACTAACAGAGTCATCGATGAGGGGTTTGATGAAGTGTCTGAATTCAACAAATATGTTCGGAACTTAGAAAAGGCTTTAAGAGTGAAGGGTGAAGACGATGAAGAAGATGATGGCAAAGTTGATCCAGCAACAGCCTGGCCATTAGTGGATATTCCAGATGACCAATTGAACGATGAAGAAATCAAGGAAAAGAGAAAACAAAAGTTACTCAAGGGTAATTATGAAGCAAGAGAGAGAAACAAGGAAGTTCAAAAGCAAGAGGAAGAGGCCAGGATAAAGCTTGAGAAAGAAGACGAAGAATGGAGGCAAAGGGATTTGGAAGGATGGTGTAATACCAAGAGACAAGCATTGACTGAGTTAATAGACAAGCATTTGGAACGTTCAAAGCTTTTGGAGTCTTTCAAAGATAGAAAGTCTATCGCCGCACAACAAAGGATGAAGAATATTGCTGACTTAGCAAACGACGGAAAGGTCAGTAATAGTTCTGGTTCTGCTGGAGGTAACAATGGAAATCAGGGACGTAAGAGACGTCGTGCTGCTGGTGCTGCTACCATCGACAATGACCCAACCGATACTTTTGGAGCTAATGACGACGATTGGGGGGTCTACAGAGATATTACCAACTCTAGTTTGGAAGAAGAATTGGAAGATCTTAATAAGAAGATCGTGGCCACCGAGGAAGAATTGTTAAAGTTCGACCCCACATTTTTCCATGAAGACACCTTCTCTGCTTCCAGAACTTTTGATTGGAAAAACCTGGTTTTACACAAGTTTATTCATGGACCTCGTCCTAATTTGACAGTATCTATGCAAGCAGAAGGAATTCAACCGGACGAAATCGCCAACCATCCAGAAATCATTTTGAAAAACCATCAAATCCACTTGAATATTGAGAGAATTAGAGTTCCAGAAATTCTTTTCCAACCCCACATAGCTGGATTGGATCAGGCCGGTATTATCGAACTTCTGAGCGACTTGTTACATAAAAGATTAGATGGTAACTTCAATCAAGGTGGCCAGGCTTACAATCTCATCAAGAATGTGCTCATCACTGGAGGATTGGCCAAACTTTCAAATTTTGAAAAGAGAGTCACTAAAGATCTTACCGCCGTCTTGCCACTTGGTGCCGATTTGAAAGTTCGTACCGCCAAAGACCCATTGAATGATGCTTGGAGAGGTATGCAGAAATGGGCTGGTAGTGAAGAAAGTCAAGCCGGCTATGTTTCCAAGCAAGAGTATGAAGAATATGGTGCTGAGTATATCAAGGAACATGGGCTCGGAAATGTATGCTTGATGTAATTAGCGAATAACTCCTCCATATGTACAATAGCAAATATAGGATTTCTTTCATTTTATTTTAATAAGTGTGTACTATACAATATCTATGCAAACATGGAATTAAAGTGGTAATCAGGCAGTCAAACTCTAAGACGATTCTTCCTTGGTTTCTTCATTCTTCTTTACAGGTTTCTTAGCGTTTGGATCAATACCTTTTCTTCTCAAATTTCTCTTGATAGTCAGGTCAATGAGGTCTTTATCTTCGTCATCATTGAATTCGGAGAAATCACCATGAATAATACCTTCCTTTTCAGCTTCAGCTCTGGCCAAAGATTCCTTCTCTTTAGCACCAGCCTTAGAAACATCATGAGGAGATGGAGCGATCTTCTTGAACTTGGCAACATAAAATCCATCGACATTATAGGTGTGAGGATAGTATCTTCTGGTCAAGGATATTTTAGGGTTGAAATGCTTACCACGGTAAGAAGTAAATCCTTCTTTACCAATTTGTAATCCAGTTTCCACTAATTTGACATTTGGACGTTTTCTTAAAGCGTAGTCAACCACAGCTTCGTTTTCGTCAACTGCAACAGAACAGGTGGAATACACAATCACACCACCAGTGGCACTGTTGGCATCAACAGAATCAATTGCTGATAACAAAAGTTGTTTTTGTAAATGAGGAATTTGAATGAAATCCTTTTCGGTTCTGTTAACCTTAACTGACTCATCCTTAGCAATGACACCAGTACCGGAACATGGGGCATCCAACAAGATTCTGTCGAATCCTCCTATAACCTTGGGAAATTCTCTGGCATCGTAATTACACACAATAGTGTTCTTACATCCTAATCTGTGAATGTTGGCAATCAAAGACTTGGTTCTTGCCTTGTTGGCATCGTTGGCAAATACACAACCGGTATTCTTCATCATTGCCGAGATATAAGTAGTCTTACCACCTGGGGCAGCAGCCATATCAAGAATTCTTTCGTTTTCTTGAGGATCCAAAGCCATAACAGGTAAGAAAGATGATGCAGCTTGTAATATATAGTGACCAGCCAAGTATTCTGGGGTAGCTCCGATTGGAACTTGAGAGTCAAATACTTGTAATCCGACCTTGGTCCATGCACCAATAGGTTGTAAATTCACACCACGGTTCACTAAGGTTTGAGCCAAATCTCTACGTCTGGTCTTCAAGGTGTTGGTTCTAATAGTGATAGGTCTGGAGATTTCATTTGCTTCGAAGAACTCCATGGCTTCGGATGGAGAGAATAAGTTGAACAACTTGTCGGCCAAGAATTCAGTGTATCCAAAGTAGTCGCATATATCTTTGAGTAATCTGCTGACATAATCGTTTCTTGATTTACCCTCTTCGGCCATTTCCTTGAAGTTTTCCAACACTTTGACAATTTCGATCATTCTGGTTCTTATGGTGGTGATGTCCTTTGGAGCAGCAGCCATCTCTTCCTCTTCTTCTGGGGTAGGCAAGATCTTGGCTCTTGGCTGGTTTACTTCACCCTGCACCAATTCTTGTTCAGCTTCTTCGGCCTCTAATTCGGCTTCCTCATCCAACTTTTTAGACAATGCTTCCATGTTGGCAGCATTTAATTCTTCCATGTCTTCATCGTCATCAGAGAACATTGGATTGCCTCTCTGTTCTTCGTCGGAATCAAACTCATCATTGTCAACATCAAATTCGTCGTCCTCTCCGTCAAGTCCATCATCATCGATTTGTTCGAGATCCTCACCCTCATCGGAATCATCGAATAAGGCTTTTTTGGCATTTGATAATTCTTCCAAGTCAACTTCTGGTAAGTCGACAGGGTCCTTGTACTCTTCTTCTTCGACATTCTTCTTGGACTTCTTGCTTTTATGAGATTTAGGCTTGTCACTGTGGGACTTTGACGATTTTTCAGTCTCACCTTTTACTTTCTTGGGTGGTTTTTCATCATTGTCCTCTCTCTTTCTCTTGCTGTCCTTTTTCACTTTCTTTGATTGAAATTCGTCAAGTGTAGGTGGAACACCCTGCTTATTCTTAGCTCTTCTACCCATGGTTGTGTTCTAATATTTCTATAAACCAGTTTTGGACTTGGGGCAGGTTTCTACTATTCTACATTTGATGAGATGAGACTGAAAAAAAAATTGCGCATCGAGCACGACTCATCGAGCCTAACAAAGATCGAGAGCCCATAGAGATATAGGTCAATACCCAGCTAATTGCAGTATCCATCAATGTCTTCTGCTGTATCCGAGTCAGTAGACCAAGTGTCACTGGTGCCAGAATCGATACCTGGAAAAAGCCGTACCATCATCACTGCCAATCAACATGCATTAATCAGGTTGCCCTCTGAAGGATTGAAAATAGTTCAGCTCAAGCCTAATGGAGTTGTGAGTCTTGGTAAATTCGGATCTTTTGAAGTCAATGGAGTCTTGGGTTACCCTTTTGGCCAATCCTTTGAGATTATAGAGAGAAATACCGTCAAGCCAGTCAAAAGTTTGATCTCAGGATTGGAAGTTGAGGCAGAAGAAGAGACATCGAAGGAACAAACCCCAGATGTAGAGAACTTATCGAAAGCAGACCTTACATCTTTCTTTTCAAACAGCGCCGAATCAAATGAACAGATCATTGATATCGGATCCAAAATCCAATCACTTACCAACGTGGAGATTGACGAATTGAAAAAATCCGGAGCTTCGTCAAATGTCGGTCAGCAAATTATCGAGAAGATCATCGCTGGACATGGTGGGTTTGACAAAAAGACTATCTTTTCGCAACAAAAGTATTTACGTAGAAAGCAACAAAAGTTCTTGAGAAGATTCACAGTTGAATATGTAAGCTCAAACCATTTACTTCAATACTACACTGAAAAGGACTTGCCAAGAATTCTTGATATAAGTGAAGAGACTCTCGGAATAATTCTTAACTACGGAAATGTCAGACCGGGTGGAACATACTTGTTGGTCGATGATACTGGAGGAATAATATTGTATGCCATGATGGAAAGAATGAATTGTCAAGGTACTATTATATTAGCTCATGAAAACGAACATCCAAATCACATTGCACTTCGTTACTCTGATTATTCGGAAGAGTTGATATCGAGTGTGGTGAAGCCAATCAACTGGTTGCAGTTTTTGGAGCCGGAGAACGAAAAGATCGACTTGGAAATCTTGAGCCAAGAAGAGATTGACGCATTGAAGCCTTCGAAGCAAACACAGTATTTGAGGAGACTCAAGAGGTCGCAAGAAATCAATAACGTCATCGAGAGAGTGGAGAAAGGCGGACTTGACGGATTCATATCGGTGAGTACCATTCACTTGCCTACATTGTTGCCTGAAGTATTGCCAAGAATTGGCGGCTCTAGACCTATTGTATTATACAGTCAGTACAAAGAACGGTTGTTGGAGACTCAGCACTCCTTGTCTAACGATAAGAGAGTATTGGCACCTTCTATTTTCGAAACTAGAGTGAGGCCATATCAAACGATCATTGGTAGATTGCATCCAGTGATGACCATGAGAGGTTCTGGTGGCTATGTTTTGTGGGGTACCCGTGTTTTTCCAGAAGAAAACATCCAAGCTGTTGGAAGAGGAGTGAATAACAAAAGAAGAAAGGAAGAGCCAAAAGTTGAAGCCAACGAAGTCAACGAAGTCAAGACCGAATGATTTCTTTTAAGTAGTTCTTATATATCGATCAATCATAATTCTGATAAGCATTGCATCTTAGATCCTTTTCTCCAGCCGACAACACATCGTATTTTGCCAGCTCCATCGTGTATCGATCTGGTGTCCCATGTAGCAGCAGGTAACCTTGAAGCAACGTAGTCTGCTTGCGTTTGATATCCAAGCTCAAAAACAAACCCCAGCACCTTCATAGGAAATACCACATTATCCAACAACGCCTGATAAAATTCGTTCTCGCCGATGAGGGCCAATGCAGGTTCGTAGATCCGTACTGACTTCTCAAGCCCATTTGCAGCCATCGACGATTCGTAGTCTTGTTGTGGAATGTACGGAGGATTACTTACCAAGAGATCGAACGAAGTCTCTCCCAACTCCTGACCAAGCATTTTGCTAAATAAATCGGCTTTCTGGAGCAGAGCCCACTTTGCGCTATTAGGATAAAGTGATCCGTAAAGTTGCTGATTCTCTGTTGCCAAATTGTAAGCATCTGTCGAAACATCGAAAGCACGTATCTTGCTTTTCGTAGTATTCTGTTCATTGAGGATATGGTTCATTAACAACGAGATACACCCTGTGCCGGTACAAGCATCGACCACCAGTATATCGTGAATACCAGATCTGACAAGAGTCTGGCTAAGCTTTGTGACCCACTCTTCAGTCTCCCAGCGAGGTATGAGCACTCCCTTTCGGCAAATGATGTCAAGAGGCCCGAAAGGCTGGGACTTTAGTATATACTGTAGTGGCTCTAGTTGAGAACGACGTCGCACAGCATCTAGCCATTGCGAGCGTGGCAACTCATTTTTGATCCACCGAAGTTCCTGCTTGGCAGACTCGATGTATGGAGATGCTCTGAGCAAGTGTGGAAGTAGCTTTGAGTGTTGTCGGGCCTCATTGATCAAGCGAGGAGAGATTCGGGGCATCGCATCTAATTTCAATCATCGCATTGGAAAATTAATATCTCGCAAAAAATACCGTTGCAACCTTTCTTTCGTATCTAGTGTTTACATTATACTGCTAATATTATATTTACAAGAATTAGAACTTACATACCTTTTCTAACATAATACATGTAAGCTCTTTCGTGGACATCTTCTGCGAATGGAGTGATGACCTCAGAGTGGCCAGGTCTGGCAATTGGGTCTCTCAAGTAGACGGCGTGACAGGTCTTGAAGGAAACTTCGATGTGGAATGGCAAGACGGCGAAAGCTCCCAAGAAAGGTCTTGGGTTCCAGGGGGTGAAGTAAGGTTTGGTTGGGTCTTGACGGCCGAATAACCCTTTTTGCCATGGTAAGTTAACCTTAGCACTAGCTTCGTTCTCCATTACTTCGTCTTTATTTAATTTAGGATGGTACTTCATGTTGGAAGCAAACTCACTGGTAAAAGGTATGGTTTTGGTACCCTCGGCCAATTTGGATTCCTGAGTGGTTACGCGAATGTTTTCCACGGTTTCCTTTTGGATTTCGCTGAGCAATTGCTTGACACTGGATGTCAATTGTTGTTCACCTTTAGATTCGATTTCGGGTTTCTTTCTGTTGATAAAAGACTTGACGGCTTCAAAGCTTGAGTTTTCGACAAGCTCGTGTTTGGCGTCATTTAATAAGTTGTATACTGCCAATGCTTTCTTGGATTGACCACCGAATTGTTCAGCGAAAACTGACTCTTCGACGACAAACTCAGGGTTAGAAGCGGTTTGGCTGCTAACAGTTTCCAAGATTTTACTCAAGATGGATTCTCTGGTGGTTTCCTTTTGTTTTCTGATCATGGTTTTGTCAAGATTGTCGTTGAATGCTTTGACTGAGACACTTTGCAAATTATTGATGGTATCCAATGTCTCTGGCTTGGCTTGTTTCAATTCCCACACATCTCTGGGGTTCTCTTTAGCGGACTGGACATATTTGTTCCATACTACGATCTGTTTGTTATCGGTTTTGATAGCTTGTTCCAAACTTGGCTTAACTTTACCCATGGCAAGTAAAACTTTTTCAGGTTTGACGTGGAAAATATCTCCTCCTTGTAATGGAAATGAAGGATGCTTGATAGTGACACCGTTAACTTGAACGTTGCCTCCAAGAATGAATTGTCTGGCTTGCCTTACTGAAGATGCAAACATGGCTCTGAAGACAGCGAATTCAAGTCTTTTTTCCAAGGCAGCGTAAGTCTGCAAAACCATTGGAGTTGACTGCACTTTGGATCCTTTTAAAGAAGCATCTAACTGTGCCACAGACTCGAGGGATGGGTTGAACAAGGTTTTCCAACGGGATTCAGTCAAATGTTCTCCGTGATACGATCTGGTCTCAGCCTTGGCTTTCCATTTTTGTTGGAATAATGTCAACCTGTCGAAAGATACTCTGTCTTTTTTGTAGAGATTGAACAAGTTGTACTTGTTCATAGAGGCCCGGATACGGCCCCTACTCAAGGAGTTGATGTTCTGCGTCCTTCTAGGCATGTTTACAGCTTTGACAGATCGGGCACTATCGATAACTTTTCAGTATTAGTGAAAAAATTTAGGAATTTTTCGAGATCGGTCATGTGATTGAAAGTATCACGTGTGTGTACATCCACCAGCTAGTACCACTAAGCTAAAGCACGTCTATAGGTGAGAGACCAACAAGCATTGAAGATGTCGGGTTCCAAGCGATATTGGAGTCTTGATGACGAAATAAAGTTGCTCAATCTTGTATGCGACTACAAACCAGCTGGAAAACAAAAGCACAAGAACATGGTAATGATAATAGACAACATAAATAAAGGTCTCACCAATGCAGATCGACCTTTTACTGCTAGTGAGATCTGGGAGAAGCTCGAAACATTGTACAACCTCCCCAAGCTAGATGCATTAGAAGACTATCGAGAAAGTGAGGGTGATGAGGAGAAGGCGAAGGGGATCGCTGACAAGAAACAAGAACCAAAGGAAGAACTGCCCAGTGACAAAGAGGAAGAAGGTGATAAGTCGCCATTGAAGAACAAGAAGCGAGTCAGCATCAAAGAAAAGGGCAAAAAGGCAGATGAATCCTCAGGATTAAGCGACGTTGAGTCAGGTGGAACGAGTGACGACTCTAATAATGGAGAGACTTCGGACAAGGAGACCAGTGCCAAGCCTAGTGGAGCACGCAGAGGACGTGCTACTTCGGAAACTGCTGCCAACAACAGTGAAGACGATCTGGACCAGGAAGACGATACCAAATCAAGAAGAATTACACGTGGCTTGAAGAAGACCATGCCTGTTGAAAAGACACGGTCCGAAAGAAACCGTAGCAGATCTGCGGCCAAGCTCGATGGTGTGTCGTCGCCAGCGCCCGCAGCCAAACGTAGGAATAGCAAGGCAGTCACTCCACCGGCACCATCTACGCTGAAGGTAACTCGAAGAACAAGATCGGGCGTTCACCATGAAGACAAGAACGAAAATGATCTGGACGACTCAGAGCCCAACAAAAAGAAAGAAGACGATGACAAGGAAGAAGACAAAGTCGATGAGGATAGTAGCGAAGAAAAAGATGACGAAAAAGACAAAGAAAACGCCAAAGACAAAGCGTCGCCTGCTCCAGAAGCTGAGCCTCCGCGGTCGACAAGAAGATCTACAAGGTCGAGCGGACCGGCACCGACCAAAATCGCCGCTGTGCCTATCAGAAGAAGCACCAGGAAGAAGTAGAATGTCCGTATCATGTATATTACTGTACTATAATATCAAAAGTAGTTTTGGCTTTAGGCTGAAAAATCGCCAGTGTGTAAATCAGATCAAATTTCGCGTCTCACCACTTTTGAAAAGTGGTGATCTCAAGTGGTGATTTGAAAATAGACGACTAACGGGCAGTATGTACGTTGTTCCAAAGTCCACCATGATATCCAGGCTGCGAGGAGTGAACCTTGTGCAATTGGCCCGGTTTTCGGTGTATTGTCTGTCCAAATACCCCTCGAAATCAAAGGTGCTATCAGAAGTGGCATCGACCAGATCGTCGCAGACCTCCAGCATGCCGGCCACAAATATGCCTACCACACACATACCCATTCCCGACTGGGACCGCGGGGGACGTACCGCCAAGAACAGCTTGACGCCGTTGTATGCCTCAATGAAAAAACTCATCGATGCCAACCCTGGCTGCGTTTGTCTTATTCAGGTGGGCAGCTTTTACGAATTATACTTTGAACAAGCCTCGATATTTGGGCCCAAACTAGGCTTGAAAGTCGCGACTAGGAAAACTAGCAGCTATGCCATTCCCATGGCAGGATTTCCAACGTCTCAATTGCAGAAATTCGTCAAGATGTTGGTGCAAGACCACGAAGTCAATGTAGCTATAGTCGACCAGTATCCCACACGAGATGTTGGAGAGCTGCTAGAAAACATTATCCATCGAAAAATATCCAGAATAGTTTCTCCAGGAACATTGGTAGACGAATCATTCCTAAACTACAACCAGAATAACTACCTTGTGGCCATTTCCATACCTACCAACAGCACAAAGGCTACCGCCGATCCGGACTTGGAAATTGGGCTATCGTGGATTGACGTGTCGGTAGGAGAGTTCTACGTTCAGAAAACCACGTTGGGAGAACTCATGGCCGACATATCTCGAATAAACCCCAGCGAAATTTTGATCCCCAAAGAGTTTCAAGATGATAACTTGGGGAGCGGAAATTGGTATCCACCACTTCAGGATTTGAAAAAGTACTTTGTGAGGTACCATAAAACAAACTACAAAAATCTCAAGCACCAGTTCAAGACTAATCCTCAAGAAACCAGACGGGCGGTCGAGAGTTTCAGTCCCAAAGAAGAGGCGGCCATGAATTTAATCTTGTCTTACATAGTGATTAATCTTCCCGAATCCAATCCCTCCCTTGAGCTACCTGTACAATACTGGAATCAAAAATACTTGCAATTAGACTCGAGGACCCGTGAAGCCCTTGAACTTATAGAGAGATCGAGTCATGCTAAAAAGAACTTGAAAGTGGGGTCGCTTCTCAACACTATAAAGAGAACAGTCACTTCTTCTGGCTCCAGATTGCTAACCCAGTGGATAAAATCTCCAATATTAGACATCGAAGAACTTAAATATAGACAGAGCATGGTGAGCTTGTTTCTTGAGTACGATTTTCTCAGAGTATCTGTTAGGTCCAAGCTTTCCAACTTGGGTGATTTTGTCAGATCAATTCAGAAACTTTCCTTCAACGCAGGAGATACAGTGGCGCATTTGCTATCGATTTCAGATGGCATTAGTAAACTATATGATTTAGAATTATTCTTGCTCAATGAGTACAAGCAAAACCCCAAAACATGCAAGGCGTTGGGCGTCTTACTAAAAGACTTCAAGGTTCCTTCCGAAGTTGCTCGTGAAATTGAACAAACCCTTCACATTGAGTACCTAGAGGATGAAGTTGGCGCAGAAGAAGAGGATAATGAATACGAAGCTCCGGTTGTAACTGAAACCTTAGCCCAGTATGATTCAATGTACGAGACGTCTGGCTCTTACAGTAACAAGTCATTAGAAAAATATTTGGAAGGACCCAAACCAAAGGTGGAAAAGGAGTTTTTATTCTCAGTCAGAAGAGACTTCAATGAGTTGTTTGTAGATTACCATGATCAATACGACAAATTCAAACAACAGGAGCTGGAATTTCTTAACAAAGTTGAGGAGGAAATATACAAAATAGACCCCAAGCTCAAAGTTGTCAAGAAGTGTCAACATGGAAGATATCTTAACGTTATTCACATTTCAGGTAGACAAAAACTGATTGATCTAGCTCATACGGCCTTGGAACAAGATGTCAGAGAGAAAAGAAAAGGCTTTCTACTCTATAAGCCCCGAGAATGGAGCGAACTCCAAGCCTTGATTGACGAAAAAACTGATCAGATTAGGGAGTTTGAAAAAGACGTAATTGAAAAGCTAAAAGTCAAAGTACTCGAAAATGTATCTCAAATTCGAACTGTGGGAAAGCTTGTTGATTTCTTGGATATCACTGCATCTTTCGCTGTTTTGGCACAAGAGAACAAGCTTGTGTGTCCCAAGCTCATCAAAACTCCACAACTAAATGTCACAGCTGGTCGTCACATTGTAGTGGAATCAAGCCTAAAAGGAATAGGATCGATGTTTGTTCCCAATAATACCAAGATCGGAACCAATAGCGACAGCGTTTGGGTGATTTCGGGCCCAAACATGGGTGGTAAGAGTACCTTTTTGAGACAAAATGCATTGATTGTGATTTTGGCTCAAATCGGATCTTTTGTTCCTGCCGACAAGGCAAGCATTGGCATAGTAGACAGAATCTTCACTAGAATAGGTGCGTCAGATGATTTGTTCAGTGATTTGAGTACCTTCATGGTTGAAATGGTTGAGACAAGCAACATTTTGAAAAACGCCACCCCTAACTCATTGGCGATTGTTGACGAAATAGGTAGAGGAACCAGTGGAAAAGAAGGTTTGGCTATTGCGTATGCCACTTTGTTGAACTTACTACAGGTCAACAAGTGCCGTACTTTATTTGCGACTCATTTTGGTAAAGAATTGAATTCACTTTTGGAGGCGAACAATATCAGTCAAAAGAAGCTAAAATACTATCGCACGAGAGTTCTTTACAAGTCGAAGCTATTACTTGACGGAGAAGATAGGGCTCCCGCTGATTTGGATTTTATCATAGACCATTCCTTGGAACCCGGAATCAGCGAAAGATCTTATGCCTTGGAGGTCGCGCAGATGTCAGGCTTCCCAAAAGATGCACTACTAAATGCACAAAAGGCATTGGAGATTCTTGGCTAACTAGCTATATGTATTAGCACTTAATAAAAGTATACCCCATTACTTCTTACTTTATTTGTGACTTGTCCGTTTATCTAATTTTTTGACTTTTTTCATACAAATTCGCAATGGGTGCAAAAAATGAATAAAATGAAAAAATGTTACAAATTGTCAAATTCTAAAGACGCTAACTAGAGTTTCTTTAAATGTCTACAAAAGAAGGATATCTATGGTTGTATAAATTGTCTATTTTAATACAGGAGTTTGCAAAGAATAAATGTCTTAGCTGTGCTATATTCTTAGTTTGGAGGTGGTGGTTGTTGCTGAGGATTAGCATTGTTTTGTTGATTGAACTGATTCACAATCAATTGTTGAAGTTGTTGTAATTGCTGCTGTTGCAAGGAGTTTGCAGGTGGATTCTGTTGTAATTGTTGTTGTTGCAAGGCGTTTGCTGGAATCTGGGTACCATAACCTGGAAGGCCAAGCTGTGCTGCTGTCTGATAGTTTACTTGGTTATGCTGCTGCGGCTGTTGATTCCATTGATTCCATTGATTGTGTTGTTGCACATTTGGATTACCATAGGCGTTGATATGCCCTGGGTATGCTGGAAGACTTGGGTTGGCGAATTGGGGCTGCTGCATCTGATTATAAACCTGGTGGGGATTGTTGTAATCTTGCTGTACCTGGTTGAAAGGAACGCCATAGGGCGAGGGCTGGCCGACGGGATTTTGGTGTCCCATCATCGGTTGGCCATAAGGCGAGCTTTGATACTGAGGTTGATAGGTGTTGTCACTGTGACGAGGATGCTGCATCTCGTGTGCTGGCTGAGCTTGAGGTTGGGGTGGTAGTTGTGGTTGAGCGTAGCCGTATGGTTGGAATCGTTTGGGGTCAGATTCACTCTTGTTTTGAGGGTTGGGTCTCTTGCGCGTTCCCTCCTTGGCCCCATCCTCAGATGCTTTCTTTGTCTTTTTCTTACCTTTCTTCTTCAACTGCTTCATTTCCAACTCCTTTTCATCGTCCGAAAATTCTTGCTCTTCCTCAGGCAATTCTTCATCGTGACAATTACTGGCATCAGTACCCTTTATGCTTTTGATTGTGTCGGTGTAAATGAATTGGGATTCCGGCACAACGTAGTATACTGTTTTTCCCTTTATATCCTTGAACTTTTCAAACTCTTCAACAGTATTAAATTTGACACGGTAGACAGGATTCTGCAATCTACCAAACGTTTCAAATAATGGCCCAATCAACGTGCGGTCTTCAAGACACAAGACGGACTGATCTTTCAATACTCTAAATTCACCTGACACGCTAGCTTTGATAATTACACTGTTTTCCACCAATCCCGTGACAACACCAACAGGTTCAATAGGTGCATTTTCTGGAATAGTGTAATCTTCTGGTAATGTAGGAGCGCTTTCATCAAGTATTTCATTTTTCGACTTTATAGGTCCACTAATAGTTTCACCTTCTTCATCAGAATCCTCGGCATTGGCATTTGTATCAACTGCTTCGCCCTCCTCGTCGGAATCGGAATCTGAGTCGGATTCAGAATCGGAGCTGGAGCCAGAGGAAGAGCTCGAATCAGATCCAGACTCACTGTCTGAAGAAATACCATCTATTATGATATCATCGTCCGACAATGCAGCTATCTCTTCTTGTTTTGGGGCTTGATTGATGAAGTCTTCTATATTGCGAGACTCTTCGGTTGGCTCTTCTTTGTCTATTACTGTCACTGGGGCTTGCAATCCCACTTTTACATCTTCGTATACTTCGTTTGGTGCTGTTTTTGTCTCCACTTTTTGTTCAACGGATTTGGAGTCTGGGGTTTCTTGACCCGGTACCTCAACATCCACGCTGGCCTCAGTCACTTTGCCTTCAGTAACTTTGTCTTCGCTCACTGTTCCTTCATTCACTTTGTCTTCAGGAATGGGTAATTGTTCAGATGATTTTGCCTCATCGATTATGGTTGGTTGCGCATTTTGTGGAGAGCTTTCTTGAAGTATAGGCTGTTCGTTTGGTTGGTTGTGTAAGGCTTGCTCGACGTCCAGCTTCGTCTCTGTGGAGTCTTTCTGTATATGATCTGCAGTGGAGTCGATTTGTCTTTCTACTTGTTGTGTCACTGTTTCTTCTATTGGCTGTGTCATTGCTTCTTCCACTGGTTCTGCAACTATTCCTTCGGCTCTTTCCAGAACTTCGGCGACCTTAGGACTTGCTTGATCGATATGCTTATTTGAGTCTGGCACTGTATCGATTGGTTCGCTCATCTTGGCACTCTAAGGACAGCTTAGATAGTGGAATCTTATTTTATTTTTTGTGCGATGCTCATCGAGAAATTTCACCAAATAGATGAATTGGGTGCAAATCTGGGGAAGAGGAAAACTTGAGTCTATGGACATGATAATACTGAAAATGCTGCTAAAGAGCAACATACTTAGGGCTGTCTGAAAAGATGACTAGACTTGATTTATGGAAGAGTACAGGATTTCCCATGTTCTTTGCACAAGTATTTTTCAAGGAGAGTCGACAACGAGATCATGATCAGGTTCTATCTGATAACGAAGCATTGACCTTTTCAAGATACTCAATAGGTCCTACATTACTCCATAATAACTAAGCACCAACCATAGATGCTTTGATACTATAGTGCCACTCACGTGACACAAATGTCTCTCCTGCGAATATCCTATACCGGTAGCCCTCGTACTGGGGTTCAACAGCACCGAAAAAAAATTGTCGATGCACTTACCCGGTCTTTCAGTTTTGTGTAATTTTTCACCCTCGTTTGCAGAAACAGTTTAAAAAAAATTTTTCACCAAACGCTTGAAGGTTTCTTCTTCTTTTCCTTGTTGTAAAACATAAGTTAGTTAAAATGGGTGCTTACAAATATTTAGAAGAATTGCAAAGAAAGAAGCAATCTGATGTTATGCGTTTCTTATATCGTGTCAGATGTTGGGAATACAGACAAAAGACTGTTATCCACAGAGCCTCTAGACCATCTAGACCAGACAAGGCTAGAAGATTAGGTTACAAGGCCAAGCAAGGATTTGCTATCTTCAGAATTAGAGTCAGAAGAGGTGGTAGAAAGAGACCTGTTCCAAAGGGTGCTACTTATGGTAAACCAACCAACCAAGGTGTCAACAAGTTGAAGTACCAAAGATCTGCCAGATCTACTGCTGAAGAAAGAGTTGCTCGTCGTGCTTCTAACTTGAGAGTCTTGAACTCCTACTGGGTTAACCAAGACTCCACCTACAAGTACTTTGAAGTCATCTTAGTCGACCCATCTCACAAGGCCATCAGAAACGATGCCAGATACAACTGGATCGTCAACCCAGTCCACAAGAGAAGAGAAGCTAGAGGTCTTACTTCCGCTGGTAAGAAGTCCAGAGGTATCAACAAGGGTCACTTGTTCAACAACACCAAGGCTGGTCGTCGTCACACCTGGAAGAGACAAAACACTTTGTCTTTGTGGAGATACAGATCTTAAGTGTGATGGGGATTTTTTCGAAATTCTTTTCACATTTTGGATTTTTTATTTGTATAGTTTATCAAAGTTGTATAAATAAAGGCCGCAGTGATAAAAAATCAGTAAAAAAAAGAATTAGAGAGTGTAGTTTAAATAACGGATCAGCCGTGAGTCCAAAATCGAAGCCCTTCACAGTTGACAGAATCTTCCGTACGAGCGAGCCACTGAGATCTTTCGAGTAAGCTTGCAGTAATTAATCCTTCTAGACGTAGCTTATTTTAGTGTGGGCGATCTTATCTACCGAGTCAAATTGACTCTAATCAATAAATGGGGCAGGTTTTTTTCCATAATTCCTGCACCCACACGACTCATTAACTATGAGTTTACCACCGGTATAAGATCCGTATAATTTTTACTCTGAATAAATCTTTTCAAGAAACAAGACTCTTCAATAATTGAAATAAGTTCATCTTCTTATACCGAAGGAAGCAATCAATCAATCATGACTTCTTACACACAAACTGCGATTTTGTCTGTCTACGACAAGACCGGATTATTGGACTTAGCCAAGGGATTGGTAGCCGCTAACGTCAGAATTTTGGCTTCTGGTGGTACTGCCAAGTTGGTTCGTGAAGCCGGATTCCCTGTTGAAGATGTCTCCAAGATCACCAATGCCCCAGAAATGTTAGGTGGAAGAGTCAAGACTTTGCACCCTGCCGTTCATGGTGGTATTTTGGCCAGAAACTTGGACAGTGACGAAAAAGATTTGGCTGCTCAAGGTATTGAGAAGGTCGATTTTGTCGTATGTAACTTGTACCCATTCAAGGAAACCGTCTCCAAGGTTGCTGTGACTATCGACGAAGCCGTTGAGGAAATTGACATTGGTGGTGTCACCTTGTTGAGAGCCGCTGCCAAGAACCACGCTAGAGTCACCATTTTATCCGATCCTAACGATTACGCTGGTTTCTTACAAGAATTGAAGTCTGGTAAGATCTCCGCTGATGCCAGAAATAAGTATGCTCTCAAGGCTTTCGAACACACTGCTGACTACGATGTTGCCATTTCCGACTTCTTCAGAAAACAATACTCCGAAAACGTATCGCAATTGCCTTTGAGATACGGTGCTAACCCACACCAAAAACCAGCCCAAGCTTTCGTCCCACACGGTGAATTACCATTCAAGGTCTTGAGTGGTTCTCCAGGTTACATCAACTTGTTGGATGCCTTGAACTCATGGCCATTGGTCAAAGAATTGTCAGCCAGTTTGAACTTACCTGCTGCTGCTTCGTTCAAGCACGTCTCCCCTGCTGGTTGTGCAGTTGGTTTGCCCTTATCTGATGTTGAAAAGAAAATCTACTTTGTTGAAGATATTGAAAACTTATCTCCTTTAGCTAATGCTTATGCCAGAGCCAGAGGTGCCGACAGAATGTCGTCATTCGGTGACTTCATTGCCTTATCTAACATTGTGGACTTGCCAACCGCTCAAATCATCTCCAAGGAAGTTTCTGATGGTGTTATCGCTCCAGGCTACTCACCAGAAGCCTTGGAAATCTTAAAGAAGAAGAAGGGCGGTAAATACTGTATTTTACAAATCGACCCTAACTACACTCCTGAATCCTTGGAATCAAGACAAGTCTACGGTATTACCTTGCAACAAAAGCGTAATGATGCTATTGTCAAGGGTACTTCATTCAAAGAAATTGTTTCCAAAAACAAGGACTTGACTGAACAAGGTATCATTGACTTGGTTGTTGCCACCATTGCTTTGAAATACACCCAATCAAACTCAGTTTGTTATGCCAAGAATGGTATGGTGATTGGTTTAGGTGCTGGTCAACAATCCCGTATCCACTGTACCAGATTGGCAGGTGACAAGGCTGACAACTGGTGGTTTAGACAACACCCAAGAGTACTTGGCTTCAAATGGGCCAAGGGAGTCAAGAGACCAGAAAAATCTAACGCCATTGACTTGTTTGTCACCGGCCAAATCCCAACCACTGAACCAGAAAAGACCGAATACGAATCTAAATTCGCTGAATTACCAGAACCTTTGACTAAAGAAGAAAGAGAAGAATGGTTATCTAAGTTGAACAACGTCGCTTTGTCTTCTGATGCCTTCTTCCCATTCCCAGACAATGTCTACAGAGCCGTCAAGTCTGGTGTCAAATACATCGCTGCCCCATCTGGTTCCGTCATGGATAAGGCCGTTTTCGCCGCTGCCGACTCTTTCGACGTTGTTTACGTTGAAAACCCAATCCGTTTATTCCATCATTAGAGAGAAGAAGCACTTACTCTTAGTTTTTAGTTAACGACTCTCTTGCAATTAATAAAGTACAATATATAATAGCACTATTTGTTCCTGCCCATAAAAATCTTTTTGTGTAACTTTGGAACTAAACACGTCAATTACTCCAGTTCATGAAAAAGCGTAGTGAGTGAAGAATTCAATTTGGATTATAAAGATTGGCAGCATTGACGAGAAATATAGATTGAAAGACGGTTGTTTCAGTATAGGTCAGTAGAGAATTTCAACAGTTATAGAAGAAATCTAAAAACCTACACCAGACACATTTCATCAAATATCGTTTCGAAGTCAGTTAATATAAACGTCCAACAATCATGTCATCCGAATACACATATGATGAAGAAGGAGATACATGGCCATTCTTTCTTCTTGCCATTCTTTCGTTCATACTAGTTCCATTGAGTGTGAAGTTTTTGTATTCCCTATTGGGCAGCTCCAATCCTATCAGTGAAAATAAAACAATCAATGGTGCCATAACTGAAAAAGTTGAAGTTGAAAACGTCAAACAAATCAAGAAGTACCAAGCTAAGAGGAAGTCGTCCATATTCTTTGGCAAGACTTTCTTGTTTCTTATCGTTGGTTGGTCTGTGTTCTTTTACGTTGCATACTACTACACCAAAGAAGCTAACTTGCAAGGAGCTTTTGATCCATACGTGATTCTTGATGTTTCGAGCTTTGCAAGCGAGAAGGAAATTAAGAGCAAGTACAGAAAGTTATCTCTCAAGTTTCATCCTGATAAATTACCAAAGGACTTGACTCAAAAAGCCAAGGAAGAATTGGAAGCCAGTTTTATTCAAATCACCTTGGCTTATAAATCTTTAACCGATGAAGTAACCAGAAACAACTTTTTGAAATACGGTCATCCAGATGGTCCTCAAGATGTTTCCCACGGTATTGCCTTGCCAAAGTTTTTGGTCGAAGGAAAGTATTCTTCGTTCATGATCGTTGTGTACTTTTTGTTGATTGGTGTCTTATTACCTTCAATTGTTGGAATTTGGTGGAATAATGTTAAAACTTATACCAAGAAAGGATTACATATCGAAACAGCTGGCTATTTTACTAGGCAATTGACCAACAAAGACCCATCAAAAGTATTCACTGCTTACGATTTATTGGACTGGATCTGTAACAGTTATGAAATAAGAACCACTTTCAAGCATTTGGACTACAATCAAGTCAGAGATTTAGTTGCCAGATACTTGAACCGCAACTTCGAATATTTGGAATACAAACCAGAATTGGAGAATGAAAAGGTCAAATTGATTGCTATGTTACCAAAACTCATCAATGGATTGATTGATATTGCCGTAGCTTTCAGACATAGTGATATTATAATAGTGGCTTCGGACTTGCAAAAGTCAATTGCTCAAGCCGTTAGACCAACCGGTAAGTACCAAGAGTTATTACAATTACCATATGTCAACCCTAAACTGATTGAAGCTTCCGGTATCAAGAAATTAGGTAAGTTATTTGCTATTTCCAAGGAAGAAGCCGGCAAGGCTTTAGGTATTGAAGATCCAGTAAAGTTGGACCAAGCCCTTAAAGTGGCTTCATTGATTCCTTCTTTCAGAATAATCGAAGCCGAATTCAAAGTTCCTGGCGAAAAAGTTGTTCCACCAAGCTCAAATGCCCATGTCTCTATCAAGTTTTTGATCAAGTCTCCAAAATTGAAATCAGCACCTGAAATTCCTGAAGATGATGAAAGATTGGTCGAGGAAGAAACCTTGGAATACATGAGAAACCCGGCCAAAACCAACGACGAACAGCCTATATTACCTTACAGCTATACTCCATACTTCCCTTCTAACATTAGAAACAACTGGTCGGTCTACTTGTTGTCACAAAAGGATGGAAAGATGGTTGACGGAACAAGTGCATCTTTCATTGAAAACGTTGATTTGAGCAACTTAAACTTGGACCAAAAAACCTGGAAAGAAGGTAAAGATGTAGTCGTTAGCTCACACAAAATGGCCTTGACTGTTCCTGCTCCTCCCACTGAAGGCACCTACCATTTCAGATTAATAATGAAAAACAATGCCTACTTTGGATGTGATGCCGACATTCCTCTTGAATTGAAGGTGACTAATGTTCCTACCCCAATCAACTTTAACAAGAAGAAGGAAGTTGATTCAGACGATGAAAGTGACATATCTGACCCTGAAGATGACTCATTGGTGCAAGCAATTACTGCTTTGAGAGGAGGTGTTCCTCCACAGGTTTCAAAGATCGAAGAAGACGTCAGTGATGACGAAAGTGTCTTTTCCGATATAGATACCGAAACTGAAGATGAAGCTGAAGTTGAAGAAGTAAAGAAATAATTAGGTTAGATCTCTATTGGTGAGTTTATGGAGCATCCTATTAACCTGATATGGGCAATCTGTACCAAAATTCGGTTACAGGTATGGGCATTGTAGAATTGCCTCGACATCTACACTGTATACAACTTAATACTAGTATTCGTATATAGTACTTTATAAATTTACATCCATTTTCGTGCACTTCTATAATTATATTACAGCGTATAGCGTTTCTTGACACTTCATACTTTCAATGATAATGCGATCGCATCTGGATTTGGTAATCCCTGTTGTTTATAGTAATCCTTCTTGATTTCACCCTTGACAAAGCCATGTTTGACATACCATTCAACAACATCTGTCAGCTCGACGTGTGCATGGAGCAAGATCTCGTGAACAAATCTCTTTTTAGTCTCTTCAATGAGGTGGTTTAAAAGCTTGGTACCGATTCCCAATCCTCTATATGCTTCTAAAACTGCAAAACTCTCAATATAAACAGCATTTGGAATTTGTGAATTGATCAGCAAACTTTGGGTGTTTTCATATGTACTCGTTCCATTCGAAGTGTTGAACGATTTGGCTTTAATAGCACCCACAGGCAACTCTGAGTAGAATGCAAGCTTGACTAATTGATCTGAATTCAACGAGTCGGTGTACCATTGTTCAGGATAAGTTGTGGCCAAGCTCACCTGGTTGATTCTCTTCAATACCCCGAGGTTGTTGCGAGTAAGATCATCCAACGAAATTATATCTCTACCCATTTGTAATTGCAGTTGGCCTGAAGAATGTCGGAAACTCGAAAAAGTGTTCACCAGAGCTCGCACGTGATCTGGAATCCTTCAACTACTAATTGTTTGGACTACGGGGCTTCATATTGACGAATAACAATAATAGCAAAATGGTTCATGCTTGGCCAGTAATTACCATGTGAGAGGATGTTTCTAATACAGTAACGAACTAATGCTAGCAAGGTATGGCGGTATAGGTCACGTGACTAAAGATGGGGTAATGAAAATGACAATCTTGTGAAATACTTTGATTTACCACTTCATTTTATTAACCATGATTACTACGATCTTAATAGTTTTGTTGATTGTATTCTTATTCAAAAACATCCTATCAGACGTCTCTGTTGTCAATCCATTTGCAGAAGCAGAAGTGAAAGAAGAACCAATTGTTGCAGGCAAATTCACGCCACTCACCTTGCAAAAGTTCAATGGTACTGATGATTCCAAGATTTTCATAGCAGTCAAGAACAGAGTCTTCAATGTGACTCAAGGAGCATCATTCTATGGGCCAGGTGGACCATACGAGAACTTTGCTGGAAGAGATGCTTCTCGTGGTTTGGCCAAGAACTCGTTTGAGCTTGATCTTTTGACTCCACCTGATCAACCAATAGATGACTTGAAAGATTTAACTGATTTGGAGAGAGAATCTTTGAACAGTTGGGAGGAGCATTTCGAAAACAAATATATAGTGGTTGGCACTTTGCATGAAAACGGAGAAATTGATGAAGAAAAAGCTACAAACTAATTATTGACGCATCTACTGAATTGCACATATCATATGTGCGGAAAAGAATGCTAGAAATTTACATGCATGAGCTAGGATATATATGTAAGAAAAGTAAAGGAATACAGTAGCTAGGATCTCTATGTAAATCTATCAAATGCACGCTAGCTATGTACTGCCTTTGTCGCAGATCATGTCAGAAAATGCTGCAACATCCCAGAGAAACTGCGTTTGGAAAGGTTTGGCGTGCGCACACCAATAAAATTATATTTCATTCATTTTATTCCAGCCTTGCAAACATACTAGACTGTGCCCGGCATTATGAGTTATCGTGGTAGAGGAAGAGGAAATTACAACAACCAGTACAAGAATAACAATAACAACAATAACCACAACAATTTCAGCCAACAAGCTATTGACCAGTACGCACAACAAAATGCAGTAGCTATCGAGATTCTTGGTTGGAATGGTGCTAGTCCTGAAGAATGCATAAATTTCATTTCAAGAAAATGTAAGATAGTTGTCAGCAATTATAGCGTTGATCACAACAGTGGTATACTTAAGGGCTACGTCAAGTCAGACCATACCGCCAACGAACTTTTGAATTGGTCTGGAGTGAAGTTTGCTGGAAATCCTCTTCGGTTTTCCAAATCTGTTTTAGCAAATTCGTTCTCTGCCAAAATGGGAGTGAATATGACTAACCCAGGAACCGGTAATGCTATTGAAGCCTTATCTCTGTTTCTTAAATCGAGATACCTGCCAGAGATCAAACTACTTAACTTGAGTTCGGTTAGACAAGATCCAACTGTGAACGCTGGTGGGTTTTTCAGTTCAAACTCGACATCTTCCAAATTCTTCCCTGCATTAATGAAAGTTGCTAAAGATTTGAAACTTGATGTGGTCAGTATCGACTTATCGGGTAACGAACTAACTGAATTAACCACCGTCAGTACTTTAGCACAAACATTCCCAACTTTGCAAAATCTTTCTTTACAAAATAACAAGTTCGCTAAGGTCAGAAGTCTTGAAGTCTGGAAAAATAAATTGAACTATCTCAGAGAGTTGATTTTGGTTGGAAACCCGTTGATCGATGGACAGAATAGCATGGGAGGATTTGGAGGTCCTGCAAACAATAGTAACCCTATATCCACAAAGCTCGAAATCATGAAAATCTTTCCTAGATTGGTCGTCTTGAATGGCGAAATAATAAGAAACGAACAAGCATTAAAAAACAACTTGATGTTTCCGGTGGAAAACCCAAGCACCATGTTTTTCCAAGACGAGGAACTACAGAACGTGGCCACCAACTTTATATCTAATTACTACAAGCTCTGGGATTCCAATAGAGCAGATTTAATGATTCTTTACCAAAATGAATCGCAGTTTTCCATGCAAGTCGACACAGCTCACCCACATTTAATAGACTCCACCAACTCCAATGCCAATTTTTCGGGAGCTGATTTCGGTTACTACATACCACTTTCGAGAAACTTGACCAGAATTAGTGCCTCAAAACAGAGGGCTTCAAGAGTAGCTATTGGACAAGAGAGTATCTTTAAATTATTCTCGCAATTACCAAAAACTCGTCATGATTTGATGACAAAACCAGAGCTTTTCAGCATGGAAGCGTATAGATTTGCTCAGCTTGGGGGAATAATGATTACTATTCATGGATCTTTTGATGAGGTGTCTCAACCGGATAATTTGGAGGCGCTCAATTCAAATGGTCCTAGAGGCAGATTCAATAACAAGAAGAAAATTCCATTGGCCAAAAAGTCTTTCGATAGAACCTTTGTGGTTATTCCAAGTCCAAATGGTGGTATGATTGTTGCCAGCGATTTATTATTGGTGAGAAACCATTCGGGTGCGGATGCTTGGAACATGACCGAAAAGAGAAACGCGGCCGCCGTTCCTGCTTCGGCCACACCCACTCACACACCACCTCCACCATCCGTTACGCCTGTCCCAGGAGTAGCAGCACCTGGACCCACCACAGCAGATCTTCCACCTGAAGTAAAGGCCAACTTCAATCAAGTACAGCAAGAGCTTTTGGTCAAGGTGCTTTTGGAAACCAAGTTGAACTTGCAATATGGAATCATGCTTTGTGAACAAAGCGTATGGGATTACCAACAATGTACTATAAACTTCAAAAACTCTGTTGCAACCTTACCCAGAGAAGCATATGTTCCGTGAATAGACTATATATATAATTAATTAAACGATCATCATCAGTTTTAGTGGAGTCGCGTGGCTTCGAAAACTGATTTATATTTGGTGCAAATTTCAGTAGACCGCGCGGGACGAGTTCACAGTAAATAGTGAAATTGGAGAGATTGACGGCACATATCGAGTTGGCTATAAGCAACCAGTGAATGGCCTAACAGAACAACAACCCCCTATAGTCCCTGACCCTTCATAGTACATCATGGGCTACAACATAGCTATGGTAACAGACTTCTTCTACCCGCAATCAGGAGGAGTCGAGTTCCACGTTCATCACTTATCACAGAAGTTGATAGCACTTGGTCATTCGGTGGTAATAATTACTCACAATTACGATTCTAGAACAGGCGTCAGGACGTTGACCAATGGGCTCAAAGTATACTACGTGCCGTACGTGGCGGTGTTTCGAAGCTCTACGTTTCCGTCACTATTCCTGGCCATGCCCATCCTACGCAACATATACATCCGTGAGCAGATAAATATAGTACATGGCCACGGATCATACTCAAATATCTGCCATGAAGCAATACTACATGCCCGAACTATGGGCTTGAAAACAGTATTTACTGATCATTCGTTATTTGGTTTTGCCGGCTTGTTGACCATCGTGGGGAACAAGATCTTGAAATTTACTTTAAGTGATACAAATCACATAATCTGTGTGTCACATACCTGTAAAGAAAACACTGTATTGAGAGCCACGATCGACCCGTTGCATGTTTCGGTAATACCGAACGCCGTGATATCCAAAGACTTTTATCCCAAAAAAAACCCCATCCCTATAAAAGGCAAGAAAACTATCACCATTGTTGTGATTTCGCGGTTATTCCCCAACAAAGGTGCAGATTTGTTGATTGCAGTTATACCTAGAATCTGTGAACAAGCTCCGCATGTAAATTTTCTCATTGCCGGAGACGGCCCCAAATTCCTTGACCTAGAGCAGATGAGAGAAAAGTACTTCTTGCACGAAAGAGTCACGTTAATGGGCTCAGTAAAGCACGAGGAGGTCCGAAACGTAATGGTTAAGGGTGACATATACCTCCACCCTTCTGTGACCGAAGCTTTCGGTACTGTTATCGTGGAAGCAGCTTCGTGTGGCTTATATGTTGTTACTACAAAGGTGGGTGGAATCCCAGAGGTGTTACCCAGCCATATGACTACATTTGCCGAACCGCAGGCGGACTCTTTGGTAGAAGCAGCTGTGAAAGCAATCGGTCTTCTCGAGTCTGGCAAAATAGATACTTCCAACTTTCATGATGAGGTGAAAAAGATGTATAGTTGGGAGAATGTTGCTAAAAGAACCGAAAATGTCTACAATTCATTATACGACAAACCAGACGAACCATTATTGATAAGGCTCCAGAAGTACTACTGTTGTGGGTTCGTAGCTGGAAAGTTCTTCGTATTATGTGTGATTATCGATATATTTATACTTAAGATCTTGGATTGGTTTCAGCCTGCTGCAAATATCGATTTGGTGACTAAATGGCCAAAAAAGCACGTAACAGAGGAAGAGCCTGCTGATATGGAGAAAACGCATTCCTAATTACCTAGCCATGGACTTTAAAACTGAGTTTCTCAATTTATAGTAATCCTGTGCCTTCTCTTGAAGACTCAATGCAATATACTTCTGTGAAGACGTCCGAGGTTGCCAATTGTTGACGTTTGAAATCTTCACTGGCTTTGTCTGTAAGGCAAGATCTCTTAGGGTCTTTGAACAGTAAATAAATTTCTCACTGTAAGTAGACGTCTGCAGCTTTGTAGCTTTGAATATCGGCTTGTCAAGCCATGAATAGTCATCAAGTTCAAGCTGCTTGTTGAAAGTATGGTGAACCATTTTTCTCAAAAGCACTATTTCTTCAAGTAGAGCCAACTTGGCACCTGCTTCGTTTTCGGATTTCATGTCATCAAAATTGCCCAAGTCACTGGTAAACATCTGACTTGATTTGACATAGCTTTGGATTTCAGCCTCCAAATCGAGGTTCTTCGCTATTAACTCTTCCACTTGTTTTTTACTCTTTTCATGTTCCTTCTTTACGTTTTGGAGTTCCGCATTTATCGCATCAAATTGCTCGCTATGTGCTTGATTTAGTGACTTCATGTTTCCTTCAAGCATTTGAACATTCAATTTGAATTCATCGAGCAACTGATCTTTCTCCAAAAGCGTTTGTGATATTTCCGAGTATTTCTCTCTCAAAGACGCGATCACTTCAGCTGAATTATCAACATGGTCTGGTACCTCTGATTTACGCACCAGTTCAAGCTCTTGATATATTGAGATGATCTCAGTCTTTGCCAGCTCTTCGTACTCAATTGCAGCCACTTGATTGCAAATCGATACAAACTTTTCGAATTCCTCTTCATTAAAGGTTGGCTCTTCTACATCTTGTGCAACACTTTCCCAGTATTTTCCACAAGTAGAAACCGAACTGTTGATAATTTCCATGATATCACTCCATTCAATATCCATACCGTTTCTGATAATACTGATATCACCGTCGCTGTGAGCAAGATCTTGAGATAACTTGATGAGTTTTGTATTGAGGTGTATTAGTTTATGCGAAAGACGGCTTATACCATTTTGACGTTCAAGTGAGACTTCGGCTTTCTTGGTGTCTTTGATTAGCTTTAAGTTCGAGTCTATAGATGAAAGCAAGCTTTCGACCACAATTCTGAAGTGAGCAATCCTTTCGTAATTATAGTTAGTCTGCTCGGATTTCAATTGTAAAAGAACGAGAGTGGAGAGTTCCGTGATAAATGGGACTTGAAAGAATGTATCAATGGCCCCAAAATTTTGCTCTCTGAGACTTTCTATAATGCCAGTGATCAACAATTCCAAATTCTGGAGACATTTTGTAAGTGGTTCAACATTAGATTTCAATGATTCGTTGGAGAAATTGAACTCAAGTATTTGTAACAAAGAATCAAGATACTGACGTAGAATGGTGCTTGAGTTTTGGATTTGAACTTGAAATGACTTGGTGACTGTACTGTCGTCTGTCAATAAACCTAAAACTTTATTTATCACGACGCATTTCAGGATATTGGTTTTGACAGAATTAATGATGCGTATGATATCTACCAAAAAGGATTCGGTCAGTATGTATTTGTCAGTTTTAAGCCGGTGCTGTAACAGTTCAACTTTTGATTGGGCCACGAATAAATCAACGCTATCTGAAAAGGTAGCTATATGTAAATTGTTTATTTGAAGCTTTTGAGATTCGATTTGCTTGAGCAACTGATCGCGTTCTTCAGAGTCAAAAGTCTCAGCCAGAAAATCGGATTTTCCAGTTTTGAAATCTTGAAGTTTGGATGCTAAGAACGTATTTTTCTTCTCAAGCTCTTTTATAAGACCCTGGTCATTTCTGATCACCTCCAGTAGATGCTTTAACTTGTTTCGCAATTCCTCCTCGACAATAGACTGATTTTCTTCCAAGCTTTTATCCAATTCATGTAGCTCAGATAGTTCGTCAACAGTTCCTTGGAGAGTATTGACTTTTTGCTGAAGTTTCTCATTCTCTAAATTCAAGTATTCTATCATATTTTCCAGAGAAAGTGCAGAGTCCAATTGAGACTGTAATGACTCGATTGTCTCATTGGCCACTTCTAACTTTCTGGAGATATCTGTGTAGTCAGCCAATTGTACTTCTTTCTGGTCGAGTTTCGACTTTAAAGTCGCTATCTCTGCATTCATATTAAGTTCCGAGTTGTGCGTCAATTTCTGCAAGCTTATCAATGCTGCTTCCAACTGGCTATTCCTCTGTAATATTATTTGAACATCGTCAGAAGAAGGAGTACTATCAGCATCGGATGCTTGGAGCAGGGACTTGATTTCATTTTCGATCTGTTTATTTAGCTCTATCTCTTCTTGCATTATTTGATAGTCGGTCTTCAACTCGTCGTATCTCAATTGTAAGTCGTTCAATTTAGAAATTAATTCATTTCTGGAGTTTTCCTGAAATGCCATGTCTGTAGTCATCATTTCAAGGGTAGTTTCAAGTTCATTTGATCTGGTTACATGAGAGGCAATATCCTGCTCTAACTGCTCGATCCGGACTCTGTATCCCTTAATGTCTTGTGTAGTGGTTTGTAATTTAGTCTGCAATTTCTCTATAATTTTGTGGAGCGTAGATTGATTAGGACCGGGCGATCTGGTTTCTTCACTGGTTGGAGTCGGCGTGCGTCGAGTGGTAGACGAAGCAGAACTTTCGGAGTGCATGGAAGTGAGAGTTTTTCTGTTAACAGACCTGTCCGTTTCAGAGTCTACTTCACTAAGATCTCGAATCAACTCTTTCCTCACAAATACTCCATAGTTTCCCTTCTTGCTGCATTCAAAATACGAGACACCATTGACTGAACCATTGTTCTTTCCAATTTCTCTTCCCAATTCTACACCATACCATATACCAGAAGCAAACTTTGTTTCCCCGATGTACCTAATGGTTCCAGGCTCATCTCTTACCACCACCTCAGTCCCTAGTCGTAACGACATGATCTTTAGGCGAAGAGTATTTTATCACCTTATAGTATGATTTTAAGAAGGAGACCAACTACCCTCGGGTCTTTACAGCTTCCTGTTCCTATCTGGAGTGTATCACGTCTACTGCGTTGTTGATCTGACTTGTCTCCATCTTATCTCGTGTATCACGTGATCGTTCAAACATCAACACATCTCGAAATTTCGCGACGCGAATCAAACGAAACGTCTAGCTAGAGCTGTTCACAAAATAAAGCACAAACCATGTCACATCAGAACAATTCATCCATATCCAGCAGTGGAAATGGGGGACCCAATAAAAGGGCACTTGGAAATTTGAAATTGGAGTTGTTGAATGAGCAAAAGCAAGAAATTCGAGAAGCCTTCTCTCTTTTCGATATGAATAACGATGGGTGTTTAGACTACCATGAATTAAAGGTAGCGTTCCGGGCACTTGGATTCGACTTGTCAAAAAGAGAGGTTTTGGACATAATACATGAATATGATACAGATGACAGGAATTTAATAACATACGAAAGTTTTTTCCAAGCAGGTAAGTATCTAGTGAGGTGGTAGGACGTAACAAATACTAACTGTTGTAGTGGGTGAGAAGATAGTAAACAGAGATCCATTGGATGAAATACGCAGAGCATTCAAGTTATTTGATGATGATGGAACTGGAAAAATCAGCTTGAGGAATTTGAGACGAGTCTCCAAAGAATTAGGGGAAAACCTTACCGACGACGAGTTGAGAGCCATGATAGACGAATTCGATTTGGATGAAGATGGAGAGAGTAAGTATATTTTCCGCGCCTACAAGTAGACACGATACTAACAACCTAGTCAATGAACAAGAGTTCATAAGCATTTGTACCGAGTAGATGGTCCACTCGTCTAACCCAATATTGTATACTATAAACCTTTACTTCTACTTATAATAGTTGAATCAATGTACCTATTAGCCGACCGTAGTCTTATGATCTTCTTTTGCAGCAGTTGGGTATGAATTTTGCTTGGGCGTGCATTTACCGAAATCGATTCAAAAATTTTATCAATTTTTCGCTAACAAAGTCAACCAAGCAAGAGTCTTTATTC
This sequence comes from Suhomyces sp. yHKS641, assembly GCA_030705105.1. Lineage (NCBI taxonomy): Eukaryota > Fungi > Ascomycota > Pichiomycetes > Serinales > Debaryomycetaceae > Suhomyces > Suhomyces sp. yHKS641. The sequence goes on along the minus strand of JANIWR010000004.1, from coordinate 482,500 downwards.
TAGGTATCCGTCATGTCTTGGAGCACAGCTAAAAAGAGATTAACGAGGGACATTGAGACCCTCCCTAAGCGTCTCCGTGAGCAGTTTCAAAGGGAGGCAATGAAATATGCCTTGCCGACCTTCGACGTCGAGACTCCTCCTATGCTCAAGAAAAAAGACATCAAATCGCTGCATGACATTGGGATCACCGAAGGAGACTTAATTTATATAACAGAGGGTGAAAAGAAAGGCACTATAACCACTGTGACCAAATATCTTGCCAGCTATGATTCGTTTGTTGTTACCAACTCCACATCCAAGAGATTATTCCAAAAGTCTAACTGGGTTGATGGTCAAACCAGTCATCTTATAGATTTCCCAAATTTCATCCCAAGATCTCAGGTCAGACTTGCAGGTAAAGAAAAAGACGAAAATGGAACTACCAACTACTTGGTGGCCGAAGAAATTGAATTGGGTGACAAATACTACGATGATAGATACAAGAAATGGTTACCAAGAAGATTTGTGAAACATCATGACAGCATTGAAATTCCATGGCCAAACCCTCCTGGAAAGCTCGAAGATGGTCCTTTATCAACAGATGGTGATACCGTATTAGAAAAAACCTATGAACTCCAAACTATTGCCAAACCTCCAATTCCTGCTGAAGCTTTAAGCCAATTGAGAAACCCACACTCCAAACATAAGAAGAGAATCCTTTCGGAATTACAAGCTCGTAAACTTAAGGCTCCTGAAATGCCATTGACGATCGAACAAAAGATTTACTTGGCCAAGAACGCCAACAAACCAAAGAAGGTATACTCCAAATTGTCACCTGACATCGAAGACTTTATTGGTACTAAGATCGCCAATCACTTGAAGACTATAGAAAACCCGGCGATGTTGGCTCATTTGGATGCTTTATCCAAGTCCACCATTCCAGATTTCGAAAAGACCATGAAGAGTATTCAAGAAGTTGCTGAAAAGAAACAATAAAACTTTACTTCAAGCTAACACTTCTACGAATAATATTTATCAAAATGAATTAATTGAAGATATAACGCCTTTTGAGCTGATTATAGAATCATTCAATAGGTTATAAAGCATGTATATACTGTTAAAAAGTTCTCCATAACTTATAAACTTGTAAAAAGATTCATTACAACTTTTCGTAGTCCAACTTACCTTCCAACTTCTTGACATCAGCCACCTTTCTAACGGCTTTCATTATATCGTTTTGGACAATGTAATCTCTTTCATCTCTAATGGCAAAGAAACCGGCTTCTGTAACGACGTTTCTAATATCCGCACCATTGAAGCCATCACTCATTTTCACGGCGGCTTCAAAATCAAACTCACCTTGCTTAGATATCTTTGAAGTGTGAATTTTGAAGATTTCCAACCTACCGGCTTCATTTGGCAAGCCAATTTCGATCTTTCTATCCAATCTACCGGCTCTTAATAAGGCAGGATCCAAGGTATCAGGTCTATTGGTGGCCATAATAACCTTAGTTTGACCCAAAGTGTCGAAACCATCCATTTGATTCAATAATTCCATCAAGGTTCTTTGGATTTCTCTATCGGCAGAGGTACCTTCACTGAATCTACGACCACCTATGGCATCGACTTCATCCATGAAAATAATACAAGGAGAATGTTCTTTGGCATATGCAAACATTTCTCTGATCAATCTGGCTGATTCACCGATATATTTATCGACAATAGCCGATGCTGGAGAAAAGATGAAGTTGGCTCCGATGGTTGCTGCCACAGCTTTAGCCAACAATGTTTTACCTGTACCTGGAGGACCATATAGTAAAACACCCTTAGGAGATTTGATCCCAACTCTTGTGAATAATTCGGGGTTCTTTAATGGCAATTCGATCACTTCACGCAATTCTCTAATTTGATCGGTTAAACCACCAATACCGGTGAATGAAATCTCACCAGGCTCAAATGTAGTCATATTGTAAACCAAAGGATCGACTTCTCTTGGCAAGATCCTCATGATGGTTAAAGTAGTCATATCTAATGACACTCTGACACCATTCTTCAAAGCTTCTTTTTTGATTGTATTCCTACATCCAACAATATAACGTGGACCGCTGGACGCTTTAACAATAAATCTTTCGTCATCCAATTGTTTCAACACTTCACCAATGATTTGTCCTACTGATTGAAGAGCCTTGATGTCATTTTCAGTTTTGTCATAGTCTCTATCCAAATCTCGTATACTGAGACGAAGTTCCTTTAGTCTTGAGTCCCACTTTCTATGTTCAATTAACTTTTCTTTGAATTTACTCAAAGCTCTTTCTCTTTCCACATCTTTAGGTTCTGTAGCTTGTTCATTATCGTTTTCTGGTGCTTCATTGTTCAATGCTGCTAAAAGTGGATCTTCTTCGGCACTCATATTGATTTGTGTTGGTTGTGTTGCTGCCGAGTACTAGATGGATAAAGATACAATGCTAACTCCAATTGCCAATCTATACTCTGGGTTGGTAACTACAAGAAAAGTGGCAAAATCAAAACTGAGCATAGCGTTTTGGCCGCGAGCACTACCGCACGTGATCACGAAAAAATTATACTACACTCCTCGTATGCTGATCTACAGATAGGTGAAGACAGACATAGGCTAAGACAGACATACTATGGAGTTTCATGCTGTTATACTTTGTGGAAAGGGCCATGCGCTCAGCCCCTTTTCCCAGACCCGTTCTTCGGGAACATCCAAAGCGTTGTTGCCCATAGCGAACAGACCCATGATCGAATATGTATTGGAATGGTGCGAGAAGGCCTTCTTTTCGAGGGTGACTGTTGTGACTGATAATGCTAGTAAAGACGATATTGAAGCAGCTATTAATAACTACAAGACCGCCGCCTCCAAGATTACAGCCTTGAAACAAGAAACCGAAGGAATTTCCGCCGATGACGGGACTGGGAACACTACTACCTTTGATATAGTAGGCATGGATACAGACCATAGCGGTGATGTATTGTATCAATTGTACAAGAATTTGACACTCAGTCCTAGCGAGAGCTTTGTGCTCTTGCCGTGCGACTTCATCACCAATTTACCCCCTCAAGTATTAATCGAAGCATACAGAAACAAGGACGATTCGGACATTGGATTATTGGTTCACTACAAGAATCAGTTGGACATTGAAGACAAAAAGAGCAAGATTTTCCCAAAAAACTATACCATTTACTCCGAACTCCCTGACGGAAAAATGAACTTGCTTGATATATATGACAAGGAAGCCATCGACTTCCAACAGGCCTTACAAATTAGAACCCAAATGGTTTGGAGATATCCAAGATCTACCGTCAGTACCACATTGTTGAACGGCTCCATCTTTTTTGGCTCTCCCCAAATCTTCAGAATTTTCGATCAAAACGAAGACAAGTTCAATGAAGCATACTTCCACAATAGATCCGTCACCAAAGTTGTCAGAGATTTGTCGAGAAGATCATGGAAACATTCCAGTGCCAAAGAGACCATTGGATTCATGGTGATACCCCATCAAGCAACTTTTCTCAGGGCTAATAATGTGCCTGTATTGATGGAAGCCAACAGATACTTTATGAAACTCCAGGCTATTGCCAAAGGACAAGCAGCCCAGTCGTCTCAGGCCAAGGATAAGTTGGCTGCCAATGTAGGAATAGACTCATTGATTGGCGAAGGCACTGTTCTTGGTGAAAGAACCAACGTGAAGAGAAGTGTTGTCGGTAAAAACTGTGTTATTGGCAAGAGAGTCAAGTTAACTGGTTCACTTGTGTTGGACAACGTCACCATAGAAGACGATTCCCAATTGGAAAACTGTATTATAGGAAACGGAGTCTTCATTCGTAGCAAGGTCAAACTTACCAACTGTAATGTTGAATCGACCCATGAAGTTGGTAAGGGAACTCAAGCCAAGAACGAAACCTTATTGTGTTTTACCTTGGAAGGTTTGGTTGAGGGAAACGAATCGGAATCGCTGGATGAAGACGACAGTGAAATCGATGACGACAGCGATGAAGAAGATTACGAAGATTATGGTGATAATGACGACGGATTATTTGGTTACTAACCACCCACATTATCTTTATAGACTCTTGCATGTAACAAATAAAAGAATTAATATAAACCTCTATAAACCAAAATAAGAAATGAACCAAACTATAAAACCTAGTGATGCAATGTACTATGTATAATCCATAGTTTCTAATTTGAAGAATTATGATCCGACATGGTCTTCTTCCATTTCTTTTTGCCTTGATCATGTTTCAACTTCTTTAAGATGACCTGATCGTCAAGGTCATCTTCGGAACTGCTGGATTTCAGAGGTGACAGCACCAGGTCTTTGTAAAATTCTGCTTTTCTAGCTGAAGGACGATAGTGGTGTTTATGCTGGACGGATAATGGCGAGTATCCGGGTACTATAGGATGCTTGGGTCTGATGTCGTGATCAAAATTGAACTGAAAATCAAGTGGAAACTGGAAATCTGGCGTAGTCGATACGTTGCTAGCGTTCTTTTCTGCCGACTTCTCGATGGCTTCTGCGGTCGATTGTTTCTCTGAATCAGACGAGGACACATTGTGAAGATTCGTGATTTCGGCCCGTTTGGTCAAGGCCCAGTTTTCGACATCACCGTCGTCGGCGATAACTTCCAACAAATCATCCAAACAGTTCAAATAGCCATTGTATTTGAGTAACAGGGTGGCGTTGTGGGTGAGTCTGTACAATGCAGCCACCGATCTGGCTGCATTGGCAAACTCAGCTTTCTGGCTAGCTGATGGTGTGCTGCCTGAAGATGTAGAATTGTAAAGTTTAGCCACAGATTTGGCAGCGTTCTTGAACTCAGTGGTCAAGTCCTTACTGAGATCATCAACCGATGTCTGATTGACCGATTTTGTGGGTGGAAGGTCCATCGATAAATTCGATAAATCCATGATTGTGGGATGTGCTTGGTGGCTTAAATAAACACTAAATTTACGTCGTTAGTCTAGACTGTCGTGGTTGTACTCTGTTAGTGGGCTAAAAATTTGTACTCTTCGTGGTAGCTACACGAAGAGGGTGTATCACGTGATGCGCTCATTCCAACCGTATCGCACTTTGAACAAGTGGTACGTGGAGAAGGTAGGAGTAGAGAAGTACATGCGATGGTACAAGCTACGTTAATCTACCGTTATGATGGTATGTAAGGAGTATAAGGGCAGTCACAAAGGGGAATGCCCATAAAATTGTGTTCAAAACTAACATTCAGCCCTTCCCTTGTGTGGATCAGTAGACGACAATAACGATCCAGCGTTGTTGGACCAAAAGAAAAAGTGCAAGATTCTTATTAGTCGAATCACGCCAAACTCAGAACCACAGGCCACAATTGAGTCCGGTGCCTACAGCATCCACTATTTGATTGTGAATTCCATCATTTACTTAGCGATCTGTGAACGATCGTATCCTAGAAAGCTCGCATTCTCGTATTTGGAAGAAGTCTCATCAGAATTTCAGCATTCCCATGGGCAAGACGCTTTGAGCAGTAGTGCAAGACCTTTCGGATTCAGTTCCTTCGATAATTTCTTGAGCAAGACTAAGAAAATCTATCAAGATCAAAGAGCCCAGTCTAACTTGGATAAACTCAACAATGATTTGGCGGATGTAAAGAAAGTAATGACGAAAAACATAGAGGATTTGTTGTACAGAGGAGATTCTCTTGACAAAATGAGTGACTTATCGTCAAGTTTGAAAAGTGATTCGCTCAAGTATAGAAAGAGAGCCCAGAGAATCAACTTGGAGGCTCTTATCAGACAATATATCCCTATTGTAGGCGTGGGGTTGATTTTCGTTTTCATAATTTGGTACAAATTTTTGACGTAAACACTTGCGTTATCTCGGTACTGCATATAAATACACAACTATTCGTAAGTGCAACTCTTGTAGCGTGAAGATTGTAGATAGATCAATGGCTAAAGAACTACAGGCTGGCAGTGTGAATTTAGATTTGGCGACTGGCCAATCCTTTAGTAAGGATCTGGCTGAAGATTCTGGTCAAAATTCAGAAGATTTGAGCAAAGAGCCGGCAAGTGCTGACTCGAATAACACACACCAGCCCAGCGAAATATTACGGCCACTACCCAAAACTGGGCTTACACTGTCTGATTTGCGACACTTGTTGCCCAACGGAACTCCAAGCCCGCAAATGTCGGCGTATGAAATCCCCAGAAGACCTGCTGCCTCCATCGGAATGTCTAGCGGGCCCACAACCGCAGTCAACTTGGAAACAGTCGGGGTCGACTCGTTCATAGACGAATTTGAACGTGCCAACCAGCCTCTATTGACCACAACTCGCCTGAACAATACCAGCATTTTACATTCATCTATATCGGGAGCTAACTATAGCAGTGATGAGCATGACGATAGCAATTTTATCGACCAGAGCCGTACCCAGGACGAGGAAGATCTCCAGAATGTGCTCAATGATCTCATACGAAATGAGTCTAGGCATAACGGAGATGCCTCGACTAATAACCCGATTTCTTATGTCGATCTTAATATTCTGGGGAATAATACCGAGAAGCTTAGTGAAGACGAATTTTACCGCAAGTACATTCAAATAGACAAGGGAGAAGACGAGGAAGCGTTTCACAATAAGCTCAAGCAGTTTTTCATTCTTTCATCTGCTGGCAAACCTATATATTCCATGAATGGTGCAGATGACATAATCATAGGCTACATGGGTATCATCACCACCATCGTTTCTACGTTTGAGGAGAATGTGAAGGACGAAATCAAGTCAGTGACACTCGGCGATAACTTAAAGCTTGTATTGTTGAACAAGAATGAAATTATTTTGGTCGCAATCACAAAAATAAGTTACGAATTAATGACTCCCCAATTCAACGATAAAGAAGAAACTAATGAGAACGAAAGCACCTTGGCCAAACAGCTCGAGACACTATACAACTACTTTCTCTCCATTCTTTCCAAACCTTCTTTAAAAAAGAACTTCCACAACCGTATGAATTATGATTTGCGCAAAGTACTTACAGCTCTTGATTTTCACAACTTGGACAACCTATGTATGAAGTTAACCTATGGTCTCGAATATCAAGCGGAAGATGACAACCAACTGGCAAAGCAAAGTGGAGCTGGTTTCGACTATTTTGCGAGCCAATTGTTGGGGTCTAGTCTTCAGAATATCAAAATTACCAATACCTCTCGAAGTCAGCTAAACAACATATTGCTCTCGACTAAAAAGCTCAAAATACAGAAAAGCAAGCAAGCTGACAAACTAGAGAAGTTCCTGTCGTTTTTTGGTTTAGGTAAAGAGGGGGATGAAGAGAAGTATGTGAGCGAGAGTCTTTTATTTGCATTTCTTACTGTTTCAAGTAAGATTCTAAGTTTCTTGAAACCCAAAAATCATGATATGGCTAACCAGGATATAGCCTCGCTATTTGCCATGATCGAGTCTACCGAATCACATGGGGTAGAAAACGACACAGCTGGCGATCTTTGGTTCCCACTATGTATGCCCAACTTCAGCGAGAACGGGTTCTTGTACGTGTTTGTTCGTAAATTCTATTTGGGAGATTATATTGGGGAACATACTGGTAGATCGGCAGGACCTCCGATGACCATTATATTGGTTAGCAGCAACAAAAACACGTTCTTTGAAATGCAAGAAATTTCAAAGTATATCATCTACAAAATCATCAAAAAGGAAAAATTCAAGACAAAATTGTACAAGGAACTCATCTTGTCTACCAAGTTATCGATCTTGCACGATATCAAAGTGCCTGTTATCAAACACTTCATTTATAAGGTGACCAAGAGAAACCAGTTTATAATGAGTGACATGGTGCACTACAATAGCAACGCCGACACCAACAGCTATTTTCAGTTGGTGTACTTTTACTCAATGTTGCATAATACCAAGGTCAAAAAGGTGCTACAGAAAAAGGATTCAAACAATTCATTAAACAAGGGTTTCAGTCACAACAAACGGTTGACCTACACAAAATGGAACAACAATGTCACCGGATTTATGTTATCGGACGATACTTTTGAGTTTTATTGTATATGTACAGACAAGATCGATTCTAAAGACTTGATAAGCCATAGTCTCAAAGTGATTAACTGGTGTGAAACCAATTATAAGCGGCTTTTTATAGGTGAGGGAATCAGTTTTTAGTAACCTACTTTAATATAGCGGTCTCGGCAGACTTGAATGCTTCGGTCAATTTATCTAAGTACAGCTTGTGCAACTTTTCAAAGTCTTGTAATGCTTTCTGTTCCGCATCACTCTTTTGTTTTTTGACTTGCTTGGCAAACTTGTGCTTGACATCTGATCTTATAGAGGCAAGAGTACCTTTTGAGGAGCCATTTTTGAATTTTTCAAAAGCTTCCTTCAATTGCTTGACACTTTCCTTTTTGGTTTCCGTATTCACCGGAGGTAATGGCACCTTCAATGTGTACTTGTTGGAAGGGTCTACTTGAGCATTCATGTTCAAACCTGATCCTAGGATGGCATTGATCACATGCTTTGAACTGGCTGGGTCGAATAAGGTGATGATGAAGTTTCTGCCCTTCACTGATGTTTGGGCAACACTGCTAAAAGGCACCTCTTCTTCACCGTTATCCACAGTGAGTTTATCAAAAATACGAGGATTGGTTTTTCCAAGTTTGCTTTCGTTGGCGAGCTTCACAAACTTATCAATAACCTGACTGAACTTTTGTGTGGCATCGTCCATATCTATCAAAGGCCCTTGAGGCTGTTCTGCGACGTCCTCAATGACCGCACCCTTCTTAGGCTTCTTCTTTAATAATATAGGTGTAGTTGAAAAAGCCCTGACCGGTGCTGATCTGGGCAATGCATATCTAGCTACGAATAAGCTCCTACTAACGGCTCTGAACATGTTGCTGGACTACTTCTTATTTCTATGATACATGATATTTTTCATGAAAAGGCTTATGCAGTATGTATGTTTATGTGCAGTACGTGATATTTATACCGTAGCAGTGGGAGCGGGGTCTTGCAACTTCTGTATAACAGCAAGACAGGAGTTTGCTTCTCTTCCTACTTCTCCACCTTCCTTTACCAAGGCCTTCAAGTTTTTGGAGCACGGTTTTGCAAACACATCAATCATAATTTTGCGTCTGGTATCCAAGTCTTCGGACGAGATGACATCCAAGTCTTTAAGTGTAAGGCTGCCGTCAGATGCTCGAGATCCGCCGGAATTCTTGTCAGTCAGCTCTGCAAGTCTAGAACGGGGTAATGTAACTGTGAATAGGTTCAATGGTGAGAATGGCTGTGGGGTTTGTTGCATGATATACTTGAAAGACTGGGGGTGGATAGACACCAAGTTCTCAGTTTCGAGCACCGCCGACTCGTCTTCAAAGAGACATATTTCTAGAAGGTTACGAAGTACTTCCAAGTGGCCAATTCTAGCCTTTTTGGTAGAGCCTTCGATACTGGTGGCTGAGATGGCTATGGATTGGGCTCTTTTGTCGTCGGTAAGTGTCCAGGCCATTATACCAAAGAAGTTTTTGATGGTTTTAATAAAGTACGTACGAGCCAATGCCCGAGGTGCATGTTTGACCAAAATTTGTAAGAACTTGGTGGAATCGTTTCTGATTTCGGGCGATATATGGGTCATGGCAGAGTAGATGAACAACACCACATTTCGAATATGAAGATCAAGCAACCCTGGCTGCTTCTCCGCACAAGCCTCGAATAGCGAGACCAAAGCTGCGCGTACACTTTTGGACTGGTCCACGATCAACGGTATTATGGCGGTGAGGATGTTCTTGTAGAATGATGGATTGGATGGAAGATGCAGTTCGATATATACCAAAACTTCTTTTCTGGTTGACGATGCATGATGTTTGGTGAGGGACAAGTGGTGGCTCAAGTCCACTTCTTCTCTTTCCTGCTGAGTCGCAGTAGCTTTTTTGGCTAGTGACTGGTTGGGCAAGTTGATTGCACGCGCCACAAACGACGTATCAGTATGGTTATCTGGTTTTGCGGCGGTTTTCCCCACCTTCAACTTGGGCTTGACAAAGTCCTTCTGCTTCTCGGCCTTCTTCCTCTTCGAACCCATGTCTAAATGTAGTGTGTGATGAGATGAGCTTCGAAGTCTCTTCTCATCGCTATATCGCGAGAGTCGTGCGCGGGCAAATCCATACAACTATCGAAATCTGGCACCCACTAAGTGGCAAGCCAGTATGAGTTACGGCGACTTTGATGGTATCCTCAATTCGCTATCTCTTGCGGATAGCCCTGGTTATGAAATAAGGCACCGTTACCATGATGATAGTGATGATCGAATGGAAATTGACTCGATAGATGAGCCCATGCAGCCAGAAGTCATAGAGCCTGAGGTGGATGAAGTGATAGAGCGCGAACCATCGAGGTCTGAGCCAGGAAGGACTGAGCTGAAACGGCTTCTAAGTGTTCTTTCACCCACAACGTTGGGTGCCCAGTTGGCCGTACGACCTCAGCTCTTGCTAATGCCACCGCCGAATACAAAAACTGAGTCCAATAACGAGTTTGATCATGAGTATACTCTTAGCAGGATGCCCAAATCAACCAGAAACGTAAGTCTGTTCAACTCACAGTCGGATATAGAATCTTTCCTCGAGAAGGAGAACCAACCATACAATCACCCAAACAATATTTCATTGCATGGTGAAAACCAAGATACTCTTCGTGACAACGCGTTGACGCAAAGCTACAACTACCGCAAGTCCATGGCCCACACCCAAAATTCAAGTGAGATGGATAGAAATCATGCGCAAAGTCTCTTCAATTACACACAACCTTTTTCACAGCACACACTTCCAATTGTTCAGCCATCTCCCTCGCCTGTCGTGCATCATCACCATTACTATTATGGAAACGAAGTGGCTAAAGTGCCTTCTCTGGTAGAAGAAACGCGCGTGGAAAAACGCTTGGAGACCAGAATGAATAATCAAGTACAATTGTACGATACAACTGTTGAGCTACCACAACCGTGGTCGCCCACTTCTCGGCCCTCGGCCCAACTTCCTTACGTCTTATCATCATATCTCCAGCTAGCTGCTAACGCGATGGTGTTAATGTATGGTGCATATCTTGTGTGGGTAGTGGTTCTGTCGATCAAACAAGACGTTGCGTTTCGCATATCGCAGCAGACTCTTCACATTGCGGTGGAAATCGAGAGCTGTCGTCGGTCGTACTACGAAAACAACTGTGATCCCGATTTGATTGTGCCGGCACTCGAAAGACAGTGTGCGTATTGGCACAAGTGCATGAGTCAAGACCCCACCAGAACCGGCAACATGTCATCTATCAGTGCCAATACTATTGGAATACTTATCAATTCATTGGTGGAGCCTTTGGGATTGAAGTTCTTTTGTGTTGTTGCAGCATTTATTGTTGTTATTTTTGGGTGCAACTTCAGTTTTGGTTATATCAGAGCAAAATCATACTACGGATGGGATACAAAAGACCAACAACTTAAATAGAAAGTGTCACAAGTACTAGCTGTACCCAGAATTAAAATGGACAATTCCATCACACTCCTTGAACTTATCTATCATGCTTCCATTCCACTGATGAATGCAAGGACAAACTTCAATCGTTTAACCGATAGTTAATACTATTGGCGCGAAGCTGTACTGCTCAACGTCCGTTTTTAAAGCCCACAGAATGAGTGGATTATCATTATTATAATAGCCCATTTAAGAAACTATTATATTTTAATAAAAACATACAAAAGAACAGCATTGATATTTGTATACCTATTTATTTCAGCATACATGTACAGACTGTAGAGATATATCAACTCTCCTCTTGTAATTTCACGCTCAGTCTCACATAACTTAATAAGGTACGTAATGTACTACTTGATTTTAGTTACTGTAGTGAGAAATATGAGTTATTCCGATTGGCTCCTGATTACTCTAGTTCTCAGTACTGTATGTGTCCTCTCTACCCTCACAGCTCCCCTTCACTCTGGAATACTTCCACTTCTACAGTCTATATATATCTTGTATCACGTGACACTACTCGTACCAAATTCTTTGAATAGACAGAATCAACTTCATACAACATCTCAAAATCATCAGAGATGAATAACCAAAACAACATGGGCAATGGAGGGATGAATAATCTTGGGGACACCAACATTGGTGGCAATCCTAACAATATGAACCGTCCTCAGGGAAACCGTCAAATAAACGTCCAGCCCAACCAGGTTTCTCAGCTAGTTCAAGCACTCAAAAACGAAGTTGCCTTGGCCAAAGCTTCAACAGATGATCCAGTGAAGCAACAGCAGCACTATAGCAAAGCAGAAAGTATTAGGCAGATATTGCTCAACTACCAGGCACAACAGAGAGCAAGAATGCAACAGCAGCAGCAGCAACAACAACAACCCCAAAGACCACAACAGCCAATGCAAAACCAACAAGTGCCTAATACTGCACGTTCGCCGGCCATGGCAGCAGCACAACAGGCACAACAGGCATTTCAAGCCAAGAATCAAATCGCACAATCACCTATGAATATGCAACAAGGTCGTCTTTCAGCACAAGCAACGCCAGTGATGCCAACGCCTGGTCTTCACCAGTCCCCCAATATGGTTCGTCAGTCTCCTGTGATGCAGCAGCAAGTAAGACAGTCGCCTCTTATGCAACAAACGCAGCCTTTTCAGGGCCAGAGTGGCCAGCTGGCTCTGCATCCACAACAGCAGGTCCAGCAACAGTTTCAGCAACAGATGAGGAGTAATAATCCCCAGGCCGCAACTCCAAGTGCCAATCCCACGGCCACAGGAACACCTGCTATTCCTCCTAATGCTGTGACTGTCGAGAGATTCAACCAGGTGAAGCAAAGATTGCAAGAAGTAGGTAGAAAGATCCAGATATTACAGCAAAGCAAGAAAGGCAATGTCACTGCAGAGCAGCTGGCACTTATTGATAGAGAAATCACCGACTTGAAAGCCAAGTTTGCTCAGTTCCAGCGAGTAGGAATCATTATGAGGAACCAATTGGTTCAGCAGGTAAAGGGGAATGCAGGTGCTACTAGTGCTACACCTACAGGATCTGGCTCCGGTACGGCCAACGGAAGTACTAGTGGGTCGCCCATCAACGTGAATCTGGTACCTACTCCATCGGCCAGCCAGAATCAAAACCAGTTCATTCCTCAGCAAAACTTGAATGCCGTCAACTCTCCTGCAATGAACAACTTGGGAGTGTCACAACAAAGACCCGGTCCTCAAGTTAGTCAGATCCAGCAAGTTCAGCAGCAGGCCCAGCGTCTTCTTCAGCAGCAGCAAAGAACGCCTGGATCTACACCTCAGCTCCCGCAAACTGCTCCCAAACAGCCGTCGGCAGCGCCTTCTAGCCAAGCCCAATCTCCCGTTGGTTTTTCTAGCACCGCCAGTCAGTCGCAAAGACCTTCGTCCAGTGCCGGTATCGCTCCAGAGGTCAAGCCTTCGCCTCCTGTAGTCACCCCAGCCAATGCTGCTGCTTCTGCTAACGCAGCCAACAGTGAAACCAAAACAGGCAGTCCTAGCAAAGAAGACGCCTCGTCACTGAAACCTCAAACCCCTTCACAGTCCATTCGGTCGAGCGAACCTCCACCTATCAACTTATCGGGAATCACCAAGCCCAGCGTGCCGTCGATACCTATTTCAAGTACCATTAATGTCAAGCCACCTGTGGCAGTGACGTTTAAAGCCAATGAAGACATACGGCCGTCGCTTACCGGAGGAGCAGCCAGCAGTTTGGGCTCGTTACTAAACACGCCAGCCATTACAAAACTTCCGATGTTTGATCTTTCTAACAATGGCAGTGCCAGCAACTTGCCAGAGACAGGAGGAAGAGTGCTTACGAAGAGGAAACTCACAGAATTGGTCAATACAACTGGGGTTGATGAAGGAGACGGCAAAACCAATATGGACGGAAACGTCGAAGAACTTCTTCTTGATTTGGCAGATGAGTTTATCAATTCCGTCACCAGTTTTGCATGCAGACTTGCCAAACACCGAAAAGTCGATACCATCGATGCCAAAGACGTACAGCTACACCTAGAAAGAAATTGGAACATTAGAATTCCAGGTTATGCCATGGACGAAATCAGATCTACCAGAAAATTACAGCCTACCACCAGCTATAATCAAAAGGTCAGCGGGGTGGAAATTTCCAAGTCCGTAAACGGCAACATAGCATAAGAATAGCATGAATTAGTCCCACACCATACAACAGCCAAAAGGAACGAGATCACGTGCTTTATCGCGCTTGCTTTATCTGTCACGTTCATAGTGTTATCGTAATGAACTGGGAATTCCGCGCAGCGCTATGCCCGAACGGGTTAAGCGAGTGGAATGGCGCTAGTTAGTAGAATGATATATAAGTAGGAACTTACTTGTGATATTTTGGTAGATTGACATTTTGAACTATGACGCCTACAGCAACTACAAACAAGGGATACGAAGCGGTCACCGAAGGGTCGCACAACATCGCCAAGGGAATGGATCACCCCCACCCTATACCCACCTTCAGTGATCCGTACGAAAAACGAAAGTGGATGTTGCAACATTTGGCCGGCGCTTTCAGGTTTTTTGGCAGATCCGGCTGGTCTATGGGCGGTGCGGGACATATTTCCATCAAGGACCCCGTCACACCAGGTACCTTTTGGATCAACCCCCTCAACAAACATTTCTCGCTCATCAAAGTCAGCGACTTGGTTCACGTGGATGAAGAGTGCAACATTTTACCAGACGGTGGCCAAAGCGCGGTGAATGCGGCCGGATTCTCGATCCACGCGGCTCTCCACAAAGCCAGACCAGATATTGCGGCTGCGTGCCACGCCCACCTGCGCTATGGGGTAGCATATTCTGCGTTCGGCAAGGAATTGGAGATGATCAACCAGGACGTGTGTGTATTCCACAAGCGTCATTCGGTGTTTACCAACTTTGGAGGAGTCGCGTTGGACATGAGAGAAGGTCAGGAGATCGCCGAATCTCTTGGCCCAAACGGGGTAGCCGCGCTCCTCCAAAACCATGGCTTATTGACAGTTGGGTCCACCGTCGACGAAGCCGCTTTCTTGTTTGGTTTGTTGGAGGCTTCCTGCCACATTCAGTTGTTGGCTGATGCATCCCAGCAAAAGAAGAAAATCATTACTGACGACGTTGCCGAGTATATAGTTAAGACCACTGCAGACCCCGAAACGTTGTACGGAGAATTCCAGCCTGATTATGAGTTGGAGTTGGAATTGACCGGTGGTTCTTTCCTCAAGTAGTGGTCTGACCTCTAGCTTATCACGCATATACGATTTTGGCTTAGTCTTTAAGCTTTATTAATGAAATTTATTGTTCAAATAAACTATTTATCTTTATGCAACTTTCTAACCAGTTTGGCCCAACTCTTGACTTCTTTATCATATATGCCTTTGGCAACCCCACTTAAAAACCCATTCTCATCTTGCAATAAGTCCCAGGGCGATTTTCTGACCGAATCATTCTTGATTAAACATGAATCTATAAACTCACACAAGGATGCATCGTATAATTCATTGGTTTTAGGATTGGTTTTGTTGGTTAATGTTGGAGGTGTTTCGTTGACAATTCGTTGCAACAAGTCCAATATACCCTCTGGTCCGCCATTGCCCGCAAACGAATTATCTGTCCCCTCGTCGTCATCGCTCCACACAGAAAGTCCACTGGCCAATTCAATAAGCATGAGTCCCATGGACCATACATCTGATTTAACGCCGTAATTTAGTCCTTGGATTCTTTCGGGCGACATGTACGTGGACGTTCCTACAAAGGTATCAGCCATGGCCAACGAGTTGGTGAGTTCACGAGATACCCCGAAATCACAGAGTTTGAATTCACCTTTATGGGTCATTAGGACGTTGGAAGGTTTGATGTCACGATGAATAATCTTATGAGTTGTGTAAAGATAAGTCAAACCCGACAATATAGAATATGCCAATTTTTTTAGTACGTAGATGGGAAACTGTTTCATTTCACACAAGGGTAAAATTTTATCAAGTGATCCACAATTGCAGTACTCCATGCAAATAACAATAGTGTTATTGTTATTAACAAATGCTCCGTAAAACTCTATAATGTAGGGAGAATGACACTCATGGAGAATCCTCAACTCCCTGATGATCTGAGTTTTGATCACCGTTTTCAGGTCGATATGAATGATTTTTTTGGCCATAGTTTTTTGGGTGGGGATATGTAGGATTTTCGAGACCGTCCCTGAATTACCGGCCCCCAAGCTCTTGAGGGTAACCAAATCGTTGTTGTTGAGTTTTATAGACGACGTGGTCGCGATTGGTGACGAGTTTTCTGTAAATATATTGGTAGACTCTAGTAAATCTGAAGGCGAAGTTGCCGACGACTTTGTTGGGGAGATCGACGAAATGACCGTTTGGCGTTTTCGATTCAAAGGTTTGGGTGTTTGGTTAATGGTTTGGCTGGGTTTGTCATTGAATATGCTGGGAGGGTGTTCTTTCGCGTCCTTGATTTTGCCAAGTTCCAAGTTAGAAAGTTCATCGATGATGAGATCATGCGAGGACTGGGAATCGGGATCGATGTTTCTGCTGCTTTGCTGCACGTTAAGTTTGGTGTTTGACGAGCTCAGAGTTCTGCTGACTGTTTGGTGAATGACTTTTGGCTTTGAATCTTGAGAATTATCGAGCTTCAAATTGAGCACAGGGGCAGGACGCATGTTGGTACGTTTCTGTCGTAATGAGGAGTTTTCAATTTTCAAAAGTGATTCGGGGTCATCCACAGGCACCTCTTTCACAGGAGAAGA
This sequence comes from Suhomyces sp. yHKS641, assembly GCA_030705105.1. NCBI lineage: Eukaryota > Fungi > Ascomycota > Pichiomycetes > Serinales > Debaryomycetaceae > Suhomyces > Suhomyces sp. yHKS641. The sequence continues at coordinate 465,731 of JANIWR010000004.1, read as the reverse complement.
ATCCAACGACAACTTCTTAAAGTTTTTTCTTCTTAGTGTTTTGACCTGGAGAAACTCGGATTCTTGACTGGAGTTGGGCGTAACATGCACTACGCCATTCAGAGATATGCTGGTAAGTGAATTGGCTGTCGATCCTGAAGACCCTACTCTAGAAAGTCTGTGGGTCACTCCTGATAATGAAGTTGGCGTGGTTGGGGGTGTGGACATCAGAATATCCAGTTTGGATATTCTTCTTGTTTCTGTCCTTCTGGGATCAGACGGTGCCAACGGTGACGACGGCACGGGCTGAGGAGGAATGGGCGGAAGTTGCTTGTCCTTTGATGAGTTTATCGAGGATTGGGAGCTGTTATTTAGGCGCATCATGTTAGTCTAGCCTTTATGAATTATCAATGATGGTATAATACGATGGTACATGCAACTGCAATGCTCAATTGGGCGTATGTGTGAGTGAGGGAGGCAGCGACAAAGACACGTCGATATGATAATTCTGAGAAGCAAAGCTCGGTACCACGGTCTTGATAAAGGCGCGGCGCTAGAATTAGGCTTGTTTGGTACAATAATTACCCTTGGTGTGAATGAACAAAGTTGTAAGCAACTTTTAGGCTTCAGATTTCTCAAGCGTGGTTTTCTGGTTTTTCGGGAGACGCTGCAAGCGTGCAGCGCGATAGGACCGCAGAGACGAGCTACATGAGAGTTACTAAAGAAACTTAGCCATACGGACCAGACATGTAGCCAACTTTGAAAAGGCCAAAGAACTGACCATTAATTGATCCATGTTTCTATTGGCAGCATTATCTTGGCCAAATACATTTTGGCTGTACTACAGTGCCACTCCCTGCCTATTGGTCCGGTGTCGCCTCGGTGGGTCTCGCCACAAAATCACCAACATGTCGCGGTAGTGATGGAAGTAGACGAAACTTAAGGGATCTCTGGGCAAAGGGACGGGCGATGACGACAGTTAGATTTGATAGGCATTGTATTGAGAAAGGGGTCCCGCCTTGTCGCGCCATCCTAGCATTAGTTAACTCCACTATTGTTTGGGTCTTATTGTTCTCAGCCATTGATCGAGGAAAGATCGGGCGCACAAACATACAAAAACAAACAGCCTACAAATCTATGGTTTACTAGGATATGTATTTATACAATGCCATCCAAAGGATGGCCGTGGGCTCACAAGGCACACGTCAAATCTAAAATACAATGTAATCTATGAAGTTTGGTGCTGGTTGACCGAAGCGTACGCCGACTGGAAATCGTCCACTCCCGGCTTCTGCTGGGTGAGCGCGGCCGCGTACTGCTGCTGCTGAAGCTGCTGTTGCTGCATCTGCCTGGCGTTGTGGGCAGCCACAACCTGTTGCTGTTGTTGCTGCTGTTGCTGTTGCGCCTGGGCCTGTGCAATGGCCTGCGAGAGGGCCTGTTGTTGAACCACAGCCTGGTTGTAGGCTTGGGCTTGGGCGTACTGCTGCGGCGTGGTGTAGTGCTGGGCCATGGGTACGGTGGCGTACGGAACCGATCCGTTACCAACTTGCATCATGCCCATGTCCGACGAGATCATTCCCATAGGAGGCTGCGAGTTCAAGTTGGTTGTAGGAGGTAACGCTGCGATCATACCGTGTGAAGGGTCCTGCCCGTTGAGGCCCTGGAGCGGAATGGGTGCCGGGTTAACACTGGCGCCTCCTCCAATGCTCTGCAACCGACTGATCAGTCCGTTATTGCTTGTAGTATTAATGTTCTGCGACAACTTCTTTTTTCTGCTTCTACAGGACAAACACACCTTATGCTTGCCGATATCCGAAGCGTCGAGCGCCTTGGCACATCTATTACAGTTGCCCAACCTCTCGAGGTTAGTTCTCCTGATCTTGTCGTTCTCTCGACATCGCTCACACACCTTGTAGTTCCCGATTTTCGATCGGTCTTTCGACTTACCAGAGTCACCGTTTGCAGTACCTGGAGGTGATGCTGATCTCTTTTTCTCATCGGTAATAATCGATGCATTTAGTGGGCCCGAACAGTGGACACATCTGCCCTGTGCCGCTCGATTGGCCTTACGTTTACGAAGATTCTGACGACACGACGGACACAATACAAACCGCTGCTCATCGATTGGAATGTCGGATCCACATCTACGGCACGCTCCTTCCTTGTCCTTGGTCTTTTTCTGCCATCTACGAGACCTTTGGCGCTGTAAATCACGACAATGTTGACAGAGCTTGAAGATTTTGGGCTCGGCAAGAAACTTGGTTTGCCCCCCTTCTTGGTTGCTTTGTGGAATGATGATTGGCTGGTCAAATTCCTTTTTACACCTCGAACACGATGATCTGAGCATTTGATCTGATGGTGCGTCCCCACCTTGACCTGCTGATTCACCGCCTTCACTGCTGCCCTTGTCCAAGCCGGGCGAAGGGTCTTGTTTGATTTGAGGATTAGAAGGCGACGTACCATTCGAGTTGTTGTTTTCGGATCCATTTACAATCTGTTGCTGTACATGTAAAGGAGGAATTGGAGCTACAAGTCCCTTCTCGTAGAAATTGGCGGATGGAGAGTTGCGGTTGCTGGTACTATTATCGTCGTAGCGAGCCTCCATGTGGTAACCCGACTGTTGCATCATGTGCTGCAGCGGAATTGGATGATGAGGTATTGGTGGTGGAGGCAACAGCTGGGAGTATTGTTGGCCGTTCATGGGCATTTGCTGAAGATGGGATCCGTTTGGAAGATGATGAAACAGATACGAGTTGGCCATACCCATCGACTGATTTGGAATGATTTGAGGCGGTTGTTGCTGTTGAAAATGTTGCTGTGATTGGGGCTGTTGGTGCTGGTATCTCTGGTCGTTGTGAAGCAACGCTTGGGCAGTTGCAATCGAAGGATTCGACGGGTTGGAAAGATCAAAGTCGCTGGTTTTGCCACCGTTCTGGTGATCGAGGTGCACCTGCTGCACAGAAGGCGTACTATTAGAGGTACTTATCACTCTGGGCTGGTTGTTCGAGCTTGTATGGTGTTGTTGAGGAGAGACTCCAAGCTGAGGCTCCAACTGAGTTTCCACTCCTAAAAATGGTTGTTCCATAACATACAATGTTTTTCTGTGGTATATGCAATTGAAATGGGTGAATTAGATTATTGTACAAGTTTAAGCCCAAATATTACAATCAGTCATGCGTATAGTGTACACTTTTTGAATCGAGGAAGGTATAATTTCTTGGTCGGAAAAAACTGTTAAACGCCGGGAAGTTTACTATGGTTTCTGCTTTCGCGGTTATATATATGATGAAATGATACTAGAAACGTATTATCAAAAAGTTCGTATATCTTTACGTGACAAACAAAACTCTAGGTGATCAATTATTTGGGTGGTATCAATTATTTTCTCTGTATTAGAAAAAAGGCTGAAGTATGTGGTACGATGTGGATGGTTTTTTTTCTCGAGTCGTCTAGGTGTAGGATCTTATGTGTCTGATTCGAAATAAGATTGTCCAACTAAAATAAAAGTGCGAAAGCGTTAAGGTGGGAGAATTGATTCCTACTTAAATAATCTCGACAGCTGTTCTATTTCGATGTTTACTGCAATCTGGAATTCAACAGTATATATAATTCAGACTAACTAGATACAGAGTGCAGAAACCAACAAAGTACGATCTAACAAGGGGTTCCATAAAATCAGGCAGCAAACAAACACAAATATGACACTAAAAAAGAATTTTTTTACTGGCCCACAACCAGTGCGTCAGACCACAAACCCACAGATGATGTAACGTGGGGGTAGGGGGCAGTAGAGTACTAAAAGAGCAAAATTCGATGGCCTACTCGCCGGCATTAGGCTCAATACCTTAATCCGCGAAAAAGCGTGACTCGGGCCTCCAGATTACCCTTCACACCTCAAACCTTTTTTCCCGCAACTACGTCATCAATTGGAGGATGATGTGTTAGTTGATTACAGTTGGGGGAAGTATTCCAAATGCCCGAGACCAAGGTGTGAAGGTTAATCCTACAATTTTACCCAATACTTTTTTTTAAGCCTCGGCTGACAGAGTAATCGCCTTCGTGTTTTGTGAGATTCAAGTCGTGTGGATTAATCCTGTGGCAGATATGTATGAATCCCACATTTGTTTGTTTCTCTGGTAAAGATGGTTGACTAAAACACCTATTTTGAAGGGTGTGAGCACTGATTATAAAGAAAATAATAATAGAGTGCATCGGCACGGACACGGGCGTGGTTCCGAAAGATTGCTTGTGGTCGTAAGCCTGACGCAAAATAGTCGAGGGCAACCACAAAAAGCAATGGGCGATATGCACGATTACCAAGTCGTACATGAAGTAAAAATTAACGTAGTGTCCCTAAAACCGCCTGCTTGGAGATGCTCGGTTGGTTTCGGGGAAATAGAGGTGAAATCCACATAAAACTCGAAGATTTTCGGTATATACTACAGGAGCGTGATTCTACATTTTGGGTAAGAAAAGAAAATAATTATAATTCTTCAACTAGCAGATATGCACCACGATCGGCATAATTGGTTATGATCATGTTCACGCAACTATGCAAGAGCTGGCAGCTCTGTCTGCGAGACTGCACCTGTAAACGGCGACTTGGGCGGGATTGAAGTAGTTAGTATCACGGCATTTTGTACATTGTTCCGTTTCCCCTTAAAATAAAAAAGGGACTAGAAGTTAATGTAGCGTGGCACTGTGGTTATCTCGAAGTATTGGTTTGTCTCACTGGAAAGTCGGTATTATTTGATTCTTGATAGATAAGTGCTGCCCCATGCAATCAAATCAATGCTGTACAAAACCAAACTTGGTTTTAGCCGCTCACACATTAGAAACAGTTTCACCGGTACTATGGTGTTCCATGCAAGATCAATAAAAACTGGGTATTCTTTTTAAGATCGGGCGTACCAGAATAAGCCCGACCGACTAAAAAAATTTTCCAATTACCTACTTGTCATGTCATATGACGTAGTCTGATTCGGCAAAGTTATCCTGTGTTGATTGTCCCCGTTGGATTAGATTACTCCGATTCTCATAATCGTTCGTTAATCTGACACAAGATATAGTCCTCATCGCACGTATCTTCGAAGGCGAGTGCTCCAGTACAGTGGGGCGTGGTGTATTCGGGTTCCCAACACCATTTTTCTCTAAGCCAACATCTTAACTCTATATCACGAGCACCTAAATCGTCATGTAATCGGCTGTGGTATTGGTTATGCGCCCTTTCCTATATTAAGAATTTCAAAACATAAAAAAAATAAAAAATACTGGACTTCGGAACCGTTTAGCATCCGCTTCCGCTCCCCAAACTTCACAGTCAAGTACAATTGCATTCTTGCAGTTCCATCTATTGCGTTTTCTTTTGATTGTTGGGACAGTGTGCGCAATTGGCTGGAATTGGAAACATCGAGGTGTACTGAGTGCTTCTCCGATACCGCATCAACCCTCCGCGATTCTTGGGTGGAGCCCCGTCTCCAAACCCGTTCTATTTTATGCGCACAGGTTTCAAAGATTATACTTTAATAGAGCGTTTGAAGCTAAGTTTTGAGGTACTAGCTTATCAAACAAAATGCGCTTGGTTATGAACCTAGAACATCTTGGATCTTACAATAGCTCCTAATCTGGTTTACCGCCTTTTTTTTTGTGGGAACGACCTCGAAGCCTCCGTCAAAGTTCAAGTTTCGTCGATGAGGAGCGAGCCCCGGGATATTCAACGAGATTACCCCTGTCTAAATAATGTATTAGCGACTCACTAAACTACTAACCCTAAGTAGTCTAACCACATTTTTAGCCCAGTCGACTGTCAATGTCGACATCAAACCACTATCAGGTGTCAATATGCAAACAGCATAGCATTTGTCAAAAGTGCCGCCAAATTTCGAAATCAATTAAAGTGCTACAATAGACATCAGATCCATTTTTAATAGCCCTGAAATTTTACTTTTCTAGTATATGAGGTAATTTTTTAAGCATATATATTTACATATCCAGATGAATTTGGTCCGTTCTCTTTTTGGCTCGTCGCCTCATGAGAATAGTGTTCGCCATTTTCCACTGTGTGCATCGTATGCCAAGGATGCAAAAAGTATATGGCTGAAAAGTTGACAAAAAATATGGTAATTTTCGACGGTCCTACATTGTACCAATGAACTTTAACCATCAATCAATCTGTATCAAAATCAAATCGATTGAGAAGTTCCTTTCAATGATCCATATTGTTAAATAAATGCACCATAAGGAGCATTTTTTAGCGTCTTGGATGTCAAGCATTTGTAGTGAAGCTCCTCTTTCTCGGTCACTTATCTGCGCTTCCATAGCATTTGAAATACTTCTCCTGCTCTATAGGCGCCTAGACCCACGATCAATACTCCTGCGCTTCTGACGGTTCGTCTCCACCATAAAGGATGCTTATTTAAATCGATCTTGCCTGTCTCATAGTCTTTAAATACGTAGTTTGTCGATAAGTATGCTCCCCCAAGTAAGGCGACAACCGACTGCATGGCCGTGCACGGCAAGCAGTCCGCCTCAATCTCTTCCGGTGTCCATGGCCTTGAGGGTGGTGGATTGAATACTGAGAGTATATTAGACATTTCCGTAGTGGTTGCCACTCCATCTCTTGCACTGTCTGTAAGTTTGTGTGTGTTCACGTGATGTACTCTTCTCTACCATTCGATCCGTTGCTTTAGCGGGCGCAACATCCAGCAATTGCCTCCCTCAGGTGAACGAGTCTTAAGAGTCTTGTATTTAGTTAAGCCCCCGCTCAAGCTCAATTCGCCAGCAACAAGTTTCGCAAGCGATGTCGATTCAAAGATTGCCTCGTTGTGTGGGCACAATCAAGAGACCGTTTCACGGTGCTTGCAGAAACCTACAGAGAACTCAATCGATTAGAAAATACACACAATCACAATATAATTATCACCAGCAATACAGCCAGCACCAACTACGTACCTCGTGGACCAAGCGCATAGCATATTTCCTCTTGGGAACTACAATTTTTGGTGGCTATGCCTACTATCAGTGGTGGCCCAAGCATACATTTCCATCTTCTGTAGCCAAGATCTTGAGAAAAGGGCTCTGGGCAGAAAGTGACAAGGGCGATACCGATTACCAGTTGGCACTCAAGTACTATTTGGAAGCTCTAGAAGAGTGTAATGAAATTGGTGTAGACCATTTGTCTGACGAATACACCGGTATTCAATTGAAAATAGGAGAGATGTTTGAGCGTCTCAACATGATTGAAGATGCTGCGTATATCTACAATGAAATTGCGACAATGTATTTGACAGTACTCACTGCGCCAGCTGGAACTGCCGAAAGTGCCCGAATCAAAGACAGGCTTCACAGGCGCCACTTAATACAGAAAGACTTGAGAATCGCCATTAAGTTGGTGGAATTGAACAGAGAAAATCCACAATTATCCAAGGCCATTTTGATTACTCATTTAATCATAGCACAAGACGAGATTAGTAAACAAATGTCTGCTTCCCAAAGGCTCACCCAAATCACCGGTGGAGAGAGCTCTGACGCGTCGGGTAATCCAAAAGATTATACCGCTAGTTTGACTGCAGACTCTATTACCTTTTCCAACGATGGAAGTACCACCACGATCAAGAAGACCCCTGAAGTGTGGGAGCCTTTTGCCGATGAATTCTTCAACGCATTGGATATTTTAGGTGCCATATGTGTTACCTTGGGAGACTTGGCGATGGCTGCAAGAGTCAAAATATCCATGACTGAATCCATGCTCTTGGCTGATGCAGAACCTCACAAGATATTGTTATCCCAATGCAATCTTGGCTCGTTACTTTACTTGCAAGCAGATGAATTTGAAGCACAAGAAATAGGCTTAAGAAAGAAATTTGCCGACATTGCAGGTGTCGACTACCAAAAATTCAGAACCGAAGAAGCACTCAGTGCAGGCGACGCAGATTCCGTCAAAAACAGCATTGAAGATGCCATATCTGAGGAAGACAAATTGTTATACCTCAACACCATCAGCTCTAAAGACAAATGTATTCAATTGGCAACCAAATCGTTTGAATCGGTGCTCGACTTTGCCAAGTCTTTGCCCCAGGAGACTATCAAAAGTAATGCAACAATAAACCAGACCGTAGCATTGGCCACCTATGGGTTAGGTGTGGTGAACCTTCATCTTGGGCAATACGATAAAGCGGAGAGATTGTTCCGAGAATCCAGAGTGAGATCCAAGAGCTGTGGCTACGATGAATTGCTTGGCGACATTGAAAGGGAGCTTGGAAAGTTGTTCAAGGAAAAGAAAAAGGACAAGCACGAAGTGCCCGATTCGACCGCTCCCATTAGTATGGACATTCACATCAAAAAGTAACTTACATGGTACATAGGCATAGTATTTATAAATCTAAATAAATATTATACTAGTAATTGAGTTTGCTCATTGTTGCCTTCAGCTTTGCGACCGCCCAGCCTCTTTTTGTTACCGCCAGCAAGCGACTTGAAATAAGTGGTGATGGCATAAGGAGTTTCTTGTTCTTTTAATTTGTACTGGAATATCTCATCGAACGAAGGCGGCTGGATCTCTTGTGGGATCGAAGTAGGATCGAACTGAGTGTAGCCGTCAGCGGAAGAGGAGGATGCTTCCGAATGTACTGAATGTACTGGTTTAAGTTGTGGTGGTTGTGGAATATGTTGTGGAAGAGGTGTTCCTGTGATAATACCATCCAATTCTGGCCTCATCAGCTGAGGGTTTCTAGCTTTGGATGCAGCAGTTGGTTGAGCACGGAACCCATCGTTGGCAGCAGTAGTAGGATCAGGGGCTCTAGGGGTTTCCTCGCCAGAACCATAATTGTTACCACCAGTATTACCACTAGAGTGAAACGAGAATATAGATGAGCTATCGTCAAAAACAGAACCCATATCCTCCAAATTTAATCCCTTGGTTTCTGGGAACAAGAACTGTACAGCCACGAATGAAAGAGCACACGATGTAGCAGGAATTAAATATGTTTTCCATTTTATAGCATCTAATAAGATAGGTGTCATTTCACCCACAATAAAGTTGAATAACCAGTTGGTGGCAGTTGCCATTGCAGCACCTTTAGATCTAACTGAGTTTGGAAACACTTCACTCATCAACCAAGGAATTGGGCCCCAACTGTAACCAAACGCGGCATTGGTGACAATCACCGATACCACAACTATAGTAGGCGTAAACTTGTTATCCAAGAAAAGTGAGTATGCGATAATCACTAGAGGAATGCCCATAAGAACCGATCCAGACAACAAAAGGGGTTTTCTGCCCCACTTATCAACCAAATACCATGGTGGAATAGTGCTGATGATGTAGATTATGGAGTTGATACCTGTCATCAAGATAGCATCTCTACCTACCCAACCGGCGGATTCAAAGATCATTGGAGCATAATACGAAATGATATTAATACCGTTCAATTGAGCAAACATCTGGGAGAAGCACGCCACTGATAATCTTTTGGTATACTTGGTGAACAAGTACTGGTACGAGCGTTCGCCGCCCTCAATTCTGGCCACCAAAACGCTTTCCTTGATATTTCTGTACTCCTCCTTGGCATTTTCATCTTCAACATCACCATCGGAATAAAGATCGGAGATCACAATCATGCCTTCGATATTATGGTCATGATCTAGTAACCATCTTGGAGTTTCCACAATCACAAACGAGCCTAAATACAACGAGAGTCCAACAACACATTGAACAAATAACGGGGATCTCCAGGACCAGTCGTTTTGAAGGTACGAAAAGAAGTAGTCTACCCAAATACTTGCCGAATACCCCACAATGTTTCCAGTGAACTCTAAACAAGCATAGAATCCTCTATCGTCGGGAGGACTAATTTCAGACTGATAGCAAGGTATAATGGTGGTCAAGAAACCAATGGCTATACCACTGATGAATCTACCGAGTCCCAAATTGAGGATGTTGACAGAGGTGGCCTGGATGAGACCTCCTACTACAAAAATAAATGAGCCATATCTAATGGTTCTTCTTCTGCCCACTTTGTCACCCACCTTACCAGCGACGAACGACGAAAAAAGAGCACCGATTTCAAGAATTGCAATCATGGTACCGACTTCGGCAGGCGTGGGTTCATTGTAGTACGCTTTGAAGAATTTGTTGGTCAACAAGGACGACATCAACCCCTGTTCGAAACCAAATAGAAATACCCCCAAAGACACAAAGATTGAAGTGAAATTGAGCAAAGCTCTTCCCACCAACCAACTCTCCTTGATCTGGATGTTATGGTGACTATTGCGGTGGACCTCCATAGTGTCTTGCCTAGTAGTAAAAACGATCTAAAGAATTGAAAATGCTTAATCTAGATTAATTGATAAGAATAATCGTGGTATCTCCTTTGTGGGTCCCGACACGACAAAACTTGGAGCAAAGTTGATCTAGCCGTTGAATAAGCCTTGTTTTAAGAAAGAAAACAGCACGACTAAAACCGATCGGCAATCTAGAGCTACGGCGGCAGAAAGCGAAGAAAGTCGCAAGAGGAGGAGTTGGGGTATCGAGTATACAACGGTGACGTCATGTTAAGCGGCCAGTGAGGTTGCAAGGTTGCGAAAGATCGAAAGAAACGCAAGGAAGCGCGCAGAAAGCTGCCTGCGGGCTGCCGATCAAGTCCCAACCTACTGACAATAGATTACCTAGCTAGCGAGACTCACGCTACATTTTCTTTGTAGATGAGATAGATCGAACCCACGATGTATCGAGCAAATAGGATGTAGTTCTATAAGATGTTGGGGTGATATCTATCTTAGGGAGTGGGGAGAGCCCGGCTCATGCCAAGGCTCATGTCGACACCAACAGGGCCTAGGAACAACAGCATTGTACAAAAGATCAACTCGTCGCATGATCTGATCCCCCAAGCTCCCGGAGCCTCCTACATTTAGGGTTCTCGCACTGCTTCTCTACACTGGCCAAATAGGCAACACCCCGGAACTGCGCTCGTTTCTTTTTTGCGAAGACCATCGCCATTTTTCGCTCCATGTCTACAACTCATCCATCTATACCTATAACAGGTTAAATGTGCTAGTCAGTTCTGTGATTGATGTCGACTGTTCATTATATTCAGCACGCGGAGCTCCCCGAATCTAAAAGAAGAAAATTGGGGGAACCCATGCCTCAGATTCTTGGTCTGTTTGAGTATACAATTCACACCACAAGCTACGACTATGCCAGACTGAATAACCTCACAAATACCAACGGAACGCAGCCCGGCAGTGCGCCCGTCAGCGTGTCTCCATCCAACGAAATCGAAATGAAAAACCCGGACGAGTGTCCTTGTGGCCATCTTCACGGTCCTGGTCAAGGCGACCATGATGACGTTCATGCAGTTGGCCTTTCCGGTGCACCATTACTCCGCGGTCCTGATTGACCATGTACTATACTGTAACAACAACTGTAACAACCAAAAGACTTGTTAATATACGATGTAACGAACTTAAATACTGTAGAGAGAAAATGAGAGAACTAATGAACGAGCGGTGGAAAAGTAGGTTTACGCGGAAGTGTTGATCTACCTGCTATTTCTTAATAATCTTGCGTTGTGAAAGGTGTGGTACATTCTGCTAGAAGAAATGTTATGCTAGGTAAACGCTGTACAACAATTAGTACTCTCAACTGTAAGAAATTTTCGAATACTGTGCTAGAGAAAAACTACAATTAATTCAACTTTAAATCAAAAAAGCAAAAAAATACCAAACTGTCCTAACTACGTAAGCGTTGTCCTACACCCACGATCGCTCATCTTGCTTCACACTTTGTCTAAATAAAATTTATAAGGACTAGGTAACTGGTGATTCCTGGTGATTACTTAATTTATGAGCTCCTAATGTGCGCTGGGTAGGATAATCCCAATTGGGAAATATGATCTTAATTAGACGCGTCGTCACACAAAAATTAATTCATAAAAACTTCATCGCCATATTTCCAAACACCAGTTCTGTTTTCAAACAAACACTTCCTTAAACAGTATGTCGTCTCCACCATCACGTAAGAGACAGGTTGACGAGTACAACCAACCTTCGTCGCCTATTTTGGCATCTTCGCCACAATTGCCACCATCCTCACCCGCCATACCTTTTGCACAAGAAGACGAAGAGAACGAAATCCACAATGACATTGCCGACTTGAACCCCTCTGATGAGGAAGAAGGAGAGGACTTGATGGACAACTTGGAGAGAGACTACCGTCAGAGAGATGACCAAGACCATTACAATTTAGGAGACGGAAACATCGACGATGAAGAGTACGAAGAATTGGATGCCGCCAGCAGAAGAAGAGTCGACGACCAATTGAACAGAAGAGACGAAATCTTACTGGGAACCAATAACCGTTCACGTCAGCACGGCTTTTTGGATGACTTGGAAGATGACGACGGATTGGGCCAGTCTATAGACGGTTACGGATTGCCTATCCAGAGAAGAAGAAGGTACCACGACGAAGATGACGATAATATGGACCAAGGAGATGATGAAATGATCGATCCGTTCAAGCAAGAGTTGTCATTGGAATCCTTACTGGATATCAAAGCTGCTAGTATCACCGAATGGATCACCCAGCCTGCGGTGGCCAAGTCCATTGAACGTGAACTCAAGTCGTTCTTATTAGAATATACCGACGATAAGGGTAGATCGGTGTATGGTGCCAGAATCAGAACATTGGGTGAAATCAACTCGGAATCCTTGGAAGTGACATACTCCCATTTGGCCGACTCCAAAGCCATCTTGGCCTTGTTTTTGGCCACATCTCCGGTCGAAATGTTGAATATCTTTGACGGCGTGGCCATGGACGCTACTCAACTTCATTACCCCAACTATTCTCAGATTCACCCAGAGATTCACGTCAGAATTGTGGGGTTCCCTAACAAATTGAACCTTCGTGACTTGAGAGAAAGCAACTTGAACCAGTTGGTTAAGATCGGTGGAGTGGTTACCAGAAGAACCGGTGTGTTCCCTCAGCTCAAGCACGTCAAGTTTGACTGTCTCAAGTGTGGGGTTGTGTTGGGACCGTTCATTCAAGAATCCAACACCGAAGTCCGTGCTTCGTACTGTGGAAACTGTCAATCCAAGGGTCCTTTCAAGTTGAATACCGAGAAAACTATCTACAGAAACTATCAACGTATTACTTTGCAAGAATCTCCAGGTACAGTACCGGCCGGACGTTTGCCCAGACACAGAGAAATCATTCTTTTGACTGATTTGGTGGACCAAGCAAAGCCCGGTGAAGAAATCGAAGTCACAGGTATCTACAAGAACAACTTCGATGGTCAATTGAACGTCAAGAACGGGTTCCCAGTATTCGCAACAATCGTGGAAGCCAACTCCATTAGTAGAAAGGAAAGTGTAGGAAGCGAACTGTCTGTCAGTTCATGGACAGAGGAAGAGGAAAGAGAGTTCCGTAAGTTGTCACAGGAAAGAGGAATTATCGACAAGATCATATCGTCAATGGCCCCGTCAATTTACGGCCATCGTGATATCAAGACTGCCATTGCATGTTCCCTTTTCGGCGGTGTGCCCAAAGACGTAAACGGGAAACTTTCCATCAGAGGAGATATCAATGTTCTTTTACTAGGAGATCCCGGTACTGCCAAGTCCCAGATCTTGAAATATGCCGAGAAAACAGCCAACAGAGCGGTGTTTGCTACTGGTCAAGGTGCTTCTGCGGTAGGTTTAACTGCCAGTGTGCGGAAAGATCCTGTCACCAGAGAATGGACTCTTGAAGGTGGTGCGTTGGTGTTAGCCGATAAAGGTACCTGTTTGATTGACGAGTTCGACAAGATGAACGACCAGGATCGTACTTCGATCCACGAAGCCATGGAACAACAATCCATTTCCATTTCCAAAGCCGGTATCGTCACCACTTTACAAGCAAGATGTGCCATTATTGCAGCTGCCAATCCAACTGGAGGCAAGTACAACTCAACTTTGACGTTGAGTCAAAACGTCGACTTAACCGAACCTATCTTGTCAAGATTTGATATCTTGTGTATTGTGCGAGACTTGGTCAATCCCGAGCTGGATGAAAGATTGGCTAGTTTCGTCATAGACAGTCATATGAGATCACATCCGTTGAACGATATTGACGGCAATAAAGACGAAGATATGGAGGATGCCGAAGAGAACGAGGAACCAAATAGAGGCTCGCGTAAATCAAGGACTGATAAGTTGAACAAGGAAAAGGAAAGTGAAATATCACCCATTCCTCAAGAGGTGTTGATAAAGTATATTCACTACGCAAGAACCAAGATCCAGCCCAAGCTCCATCAAATGGACATGGACAAAGTCTCCAGAGTATATGCCGACTTAAGAAAAGAAAGTATCAGCACAGGATCGTTCCCAATCACCGTTCGTCACTTGGAAAGTATTTTGAGAATTGCCGAAGCGTTCGCCAAGATGAGACTCAGTGATTTCGTCAGTCAAAACGATTTGAACAGAGCAATCAAGGTGAGTATCGATAGTTTTGTGGGTGCTCAGAAGGTAACAGTCAGAAGACAGTTACAAAGATCTTTCCAGAAGTACACCTTGCCCACCAGAAGATAAATCCAAAGACAAGTCGAAAGATAAGTCTACGCCTATGTATTATTGTAATAAACGACCTAGTAATGAGCTGCAAGTAAGGAAAGATAGCGTCCTGCACACAGCCCGCGGTAGACTGCGGTGGCGCCTACGCGTAAAACAGCATTCGAGATGAAGTAGAGAACAAGTAGACAAGATGTTGAACTTGGACGAGTAAGTAGCCAGTGCAGTATACAAGAGGATTAAGAAGATTCTAACGTTCAGGACCATTGAAAACATCAAGCAATGCAAACACATTCCAGAGCCGGATGTGGAGGAGTTGTGTTCCAAGGTGGTTGAGTTGCTTGTGCAAGAGGCCAACATCCAACATGTGGATACACCAGTGACCATCTGTGGGGATATTCATGGGCAGCTCCACGATTTGCTTACGTTGTTCAAAACAGGCGGCGAGTGTCCGTCCACGCAATACTTGTTCCTTGGAGACTTTGTGGACCGAGGCTTCTACTCGTTAGAGAGTTTCTTGCTCTTGGTGGCCCTCAAAGTTCGGTACCCTGACCGAATTACGTTGGCTCGAGGCAACCACGAATCAAGACAAATAACAACCGTATACGGATTTTACGACGAATGCGTGCGTAAATACGGCTCCGTAAACGTATGGCGGTATTGTTGCGAAGTGTTTGATTACTTGTCGTTGGGAGCCATAGTAGGAGGCAGTGGTGGTGTGTTTTGTATACATGGAGGACTCAGTCCTGATATAGAAACAGTTGACCAGATACGCATACTAGACAGAAAACAAGAGGTGCCGCACGAAGGAGGAATGTGTGATTTGTTGTGGTCTGACCCTGAAGATGTTCCTGGGTGGGCCATTAGCCCGCGAGGGGCGGGTTTTCTCTTTGGAGAAAATGAGGTCAACACATTTTTGCATCGAAACAATATATCACTTATCGCGCGGGCGCATCAATTAGTGATGGAAGGTTACAAGGAGATGTTCAACCAAGGTCTAGTAACAGTGTGGCTGGCCCCAAACTATTGCTATAGATGTGGGAATATCGCGTCCGTTCTTACCATAGACGACAATTTAAATAGAGAGTACAAGGTGTTTGAGGCGGCCACCCAAGACGTGAACTCCATTCCGTCGAAAAAACCTGCCGTCGAATACTTTGTTTGAAGCTAATGTATATAAGTTGTGGTTCAAGATTACTGTAACGAAGAATGTGTCTGTTGTAGAATCTCGTGGCTCAAAACAGAGCACAAAAAAGAAAAAAAAATAAGATCACTTAAGCGAGTTTTGGAGCGTGTAATTATAATCGGTAATGTAGAGAGAGGGGCAGCAAAAAGCTAGATTTGTAATCTCGAGTAATTGCCAGGCTCAGGAAATGCGTAACAATTACAACAAAGACTAAAGGAGATCTAGCGCATATCAAACACAATCGTAAAGGACCGAGCCATCGATTTACGCCCTACCTTACATAGTGGAACAATGGATACACAGAGAGGATACGCAATTGTTGACGTTCCAAAAGTGTCAAATGGCAATTGTTGAGGTGATCCGAACAAAGCGTATAATTGCGCACTGGCGCACTACCCGAGCTTCGACCAACCAGAGTTTGTATTCACGATTGCGAATTGCACCGCCAGAGGAAAAACTTTGCAACTGCGATTACTTAATTCGGTTTTCGAGTAATTGAACAAGGAATTGTTCTGCGTCATACTACGCGCAAGTACGCGACTATTGCGCAGCATCTTCACGGAAGCGAGAGTTGTGATTCACATCCTAGCTCCTCATTATCATGTGGTAATCAAGTCAAGCCGGATGCATTGGCCAGCTGCAGGTTCTTGTCACCAGTAGGAGTTGCCAATTAGTAATTGTCGACCACAGGGGTTAATCGTGCCAGAGTTATTTTTATATTGTATATTTACGTCGTAAGGATTGCGCGCACCTGCCCAGTACTCGTAACCCCGGTGTTTCGGGTCTTCGAAAAATTGCATTGCAAACCTTTAGAGATTAGAGTTTTAGGACTCATTTAGATCTTTTACACCAAGCATAGCCACAGGAATACACAGCCAGCATTCCGGCCAGTAGAATTCATGTTACTTTGTTGGGTATAAGTCTCTCCTGATTTTCGCTTCATGTCAAAAACGAGACACCGTCGCAGAAACTACAAAAGAAATTCAATAATAGATTTTTTCGAAAATAGATCGCACAAAATACGGATATGTCAGTTTCCATCTAAGATAACCATAGCTCAGTAGTTAAGTCCGGAATAGTCTCGCGGTTTTGTGCTACTGGAGGTGGCTGAGACATTCGTTGCTTGGGCGATGATGTAAAAAGTGTGCACACTCTGCATATTCTACTGCAAAACTCCTGCCATAAATCCTTCAGATGGTTTTGAGTTCTGGCTCTTCGACGAAAATACCGATTTTTCCTACAGTACCTGGCTACTCATATAAATACCTTCCTTGCCCCTCAATCCTGATTTACTTGAGTCCTTTTTGCTCATAGATATTCTTATCCTATCTATCATTATCATAAAACCATGAAATTAGACTTATTGTTATTTCTCGGCTTAATCCGTTTAGTCATCGCAAAAACTACTACTACTAGTGCAACAACAACTTACGTGTGGGCTACGGGAACTAATGCAGCAGGTCAAACTACAGTTACCGAATCGCCATTTACCCAATCATTCACAAGTTTGTTCACAAGTGTTGAGGAACCATCGAGCGGTTCCATTGGCTTGGGCTCAATATCAGGAGAGGTCGGAAAAATTAGATCCTACTCACAAACCACCGTTGGTAATTCAGCTTCGAGTGTCTTCAATCCTATCCAAGCTACAAAAGTATTAACCAATTCATGGGCCATGGTCGCTCTTCTAATTGCATCCTTCCTCTACGTTGGAATTTTTTTCTAACCTGCTCCCGAAATTCGCATTGATGTTGCAATGTGCATTCCCGATCCCAACTCCTTCATTAGTCACCCTCATTGCAGAGCACTAACAAAAGAAATAGCGCTCGTCTTTTGTGCAACACATAATCGAAACTTACGATTTGAACTGGTTTGACGCCAATACGATCAACGTTCAGTTCAAATTGAAGCAGATTCAGCATTTTCATTTCGTTTACCATATACTTTTTCTGATAGACAATAAATATCGCATTCTCATACTGTCGACCGCAGTTTTTCGAAAGGGATGAAACATTCAAGCAAAAAATTAGAAATCTTGGCCAGCAGGAAGGTCATTTTCTTATACCCGCCAAGCAACAAACACAGGGAGAACTAGCGAGTAGTGTAATATTTTTCTTGTCTCGCTAGCGTCGTAGCACCGTGACGAACACGATGGAGGCTGGGTTCAGAGGCTACGTTTTAGTCGGTATCAAGAATCGAAGCTATCGTAAATTTACAGTGCTGCTACTGCTTATCATGCGTGGTGGCCGCCATTTCTTCCAGACATTGGGTAAGGGCTCATTTTTGTGATAGATGGAAATTCCTTTTTCCAAATTTCATGATTTGCAGCTAAGTACCGGAGGTAACAGACATCGGTTCCCTGAGCCCTTCGTAATCCGTCAAATAACCCGAATCGGCTAGATCCTAGTACCCCTGATCACGTGCATCTTACATCTTCGTCAATAGATAGTGCAGTAACTACTTGCGAATGCCCAATTTTGTAGACTCGAAATACAGGTAAATTGCGAGGCGTACGAATCAATCAGTCTGATCTCGGATCGCCACAGTTTTACCACCAACATCATTAATTGAGATTCCAAATTTTCGGTCCGAGTACAAAAAAAACCAACTCATTCGAGTAATCTAATAGAAAACTCGTGACTTGATATTAGAAGGATAGAATCGAATCTAGCTACTTGAATGTCAGCAAACGAACCACTAAATAATTCCAGACAAGCTTCATACGACTCAACACTGATGGGCGATTATCAGGAAGGTGCTCGGAGACGGAATAAGAGTAGCGTCGAGAATTTGAGTCCAAAGCAGTTTCTGCCAGCTCCAGAGAATTCCAGTATAACTAATAGTGCGGGCGCTAGTAAATCCATAGGGACTTCTGGGATATTTAATAAAACCAACAAAACTGACACAAGTCAACAAAGTGGATCCAATGAAGACGCTTCAAAAACTGGACCCCCTGAGTTCAGCCTCAAAGATGGTTTAGACGTATTGCAATTACGTTCTATCCTACTAGAAAACAAAGGGTCTGTGGCAAGAGACCACTTGGCCAACGAGAGAACCTTTTTAGCGTGGTTGAGAACCTCACTTTCGTTCATAACAATTGGAATAGGTGTGACGCAATTGTTTAGATTGGAGAATAAACTGACGCATGTGGAGGTAAATGGAGTCACCCTGACTATTTCAGGCTCGAGCTCTAAAATCAACAGATTTGGTAAACCTTTGGGAGTTACATTTATTGCATTGGGTATAGTCACGTTGCTATTGGGGTTGGTCCGCTTCTTCAGGGTGCAAATCATGTTGACCAAGAACTACTTCCCCGCCTCAAGATTGCTGTTGGTAATACTTATAGTGATAGTACTAACAATTGTGTTGACGACATTGGCAATGGTGATCCAAGCAGCATGATATTGTCTTTAGAGTTAAGTCATCTACAAGAGAATATATATTAAACGTATACGTATCGAGTATTGCATTAATTGATGGCTGTAGATCTGAAGACACTGGCTGTGAAATCTGAGTGTTAATTGCGTCTGTTGCATGTGACCTTTCTGAGCTCGCTTAACACTGCTACAAAAATATTGCCAGGGTACTTGAGAAACAACCCCCAAAGGGAAGCTCTATCGATGTCGATTAGTGGAAACTAAGTTATCGCACGTTTCTTGTCTATAAGATGTATAGTCGGTATAGTATATAACATATTACCTTTCGTTCCCGCCCCTTTTCCTATATAACACTGTGATGGGGCTGACCGTGCTTCAGCCTTGTCGCACTTTTCGGGTTCCAGCCCTAATCGTCAGACGTGTCATGTGATCATATTCTCGCATATTTTAATGTGCAAATTCAATTAAACTGCAAACTTATTTTTCCATGTTGGGCGCTCTCCACCACAACCTGTAATTTCCCGCGAAAATCCCAATACTGCCTTGCCACCGCTACCAGTCCCATAAAAAAATTTTCTTCTTCTCAAAGT
Source organism: Suhomyces sp. yHKS641 (assembly GCA_030705105.1). Taxonomy (NCBI): domain Eukaryota; kingdom Fungi; phylum Ascomycota; class Pichiomycetes; order Serinales; family Debaryomycetaceae; genus Suhomyces; species Suhomyces sp. yHKS641. Next base: position 446,061 of record JANIWR010000004.1, on the reverse strand, counting down.
ACTAGCACCTATCAATACTATACACAAATAATACAATATGGTATGTAGATACTGATGAAACCACTGTGGGAGGTCTAGGATACGATCCAGGAGAGATGTGAGATTCTGAACTAGCTCAAGGAAGCATCATTGATATTATTAAAGAATGGCCAAACTCAACCAAGATCACTAAATTTGAGCAAAAATTTTCCATATTTGAAGCAATGTGTACGGGCAATGGAAATCATACCAACAACCTAATCAAGGCAACCATCTCCAGCAAATTTTTCAGAGTCCAAAGCAACATTTCAGTACAGCAAAGCAACCTCAGGGATCACTCCATATCACTTCCTTCAATATCATGCAGAATAATATACTAACTCCTTTAGGGTAAAGTTCACGGTTCCTTAGCTCGTGCTGGTAAAGTTAAATCTCAAACTCCAAAGGTTGACAAGCAAGAAAAGCCAAAGCAACCAAAGGGTAGAGCTTACAAGAGATTGTTATACACCAGAAGATTCGTCAACGTCACCTTGACCAACGGTAAGAGAAAGATGAACCCATCTCCAGCTTCCCAATAAGCTAATCGCCAGTTTATTTTGTCATGTTGATGGTTTAATGTTCGTAGTTCTTTAATAAATCGTATTAATACAACTACCGAAAGAGATTCGTCAAAATTTCAAGTCTCATGTTACATTAGTTCTTTAAATCGAATATATATTATAGTAAATCTATATCTTATCAGTAATTTCGAGTGTATTGTACATGTATTATTCAAAGCTACTTACCATTGCGGGTTTAAGTAGTAGGCGTAGACTCTGGCTCTAATTTCGACCGTTTCCTCATCTTCTTCGAACATAGGACTCCACGAAACCATTTCGATCTTTTCTGCTTTCAAATCGTATTCTTCACAGAGGGTGAAAAATTCCAAATCCTTACTTAAGAGCTTGGGTCTATGAGGAGAGAACACTACCAAACATTGGCCGGTTTTCTTTAATGCATTGCGACATGTCTGCAACAACTTATGGTGTTCGGTGTGATTGAATACCACGTCGGATAAAATAATTGTATCGAATTTGTCCTCCTCTGAGATTTCAGTAGATTCGGTGAAATTTTCATAAATGACTTCTCTGACATCATTACCCCAAATGTACCCTTTTACTTTATAAGGAGAAACAGCGTCTCCAAACTGCTTATATAAGTTGTCGAAGTTGCATTGAATGTTGTAAGTAAGTTCAGGATCAGGATAATCGGTAGAAATAACCTCTTTGGCATTATTGATTGCTGCGATTAATGATGGTAATGCGCTGGCAGCACCTAATTCCAATACTCTTTTGCCTTCAACCAATGTGCTGGCATTCTTGTCTAAGAAGTCAGCAGTGTAGATACCTGCGTTCCAGAGTAAATGACCCCATAAAGGAGAGCTGCCTACCAATCTGAGAGTGATTTCTGAAGCGTCCGGCTTCAAGTCCTTGCCTTTACGGTTGTACTTGGCAAAGTGGCATTCTGGAGGAGGCTTGACATATCCTTCAGGCTCTTCGAATAATCCAGTTGCGATTTCAACTTCGTCGTCAGACATATTTACAGGGTTTCAATCTTAATTTACAGTAGAGATTCAAATCATCTCAATTTTTCATTTTTATTTTGATGCGAATGACAAGAGCCATGGTGTATGAGGAAGGGTACACGATTTAAAGGAATAGATCCTAAAAACGGCAGTAACTGATGACTATCCAATAGAGGAAACACTTTGTTAGTGAATTTAAGATCCGGTGCTTGAACGCTTTGATCTCATATTTGAGTTCATTGATAAATCAATAAGTAAGATCTTTAGCTCTGAGATATTTTTGCAACTTTTCTGAAAAAGTCTAAAAATTTTGAAAAGTAGTTATTTAAGAGACTTTGGCTAATATAAACCCCATACAGCAGTAAGAGACTCTGAATCGAGTTCCAATTGCCATAAGCCACACTCGTCTATAGGTATAAATAGGTTAATGCCTTGTCCCATCGGACACAAAACTCCACGTGACTGCTGCTGTAGATCTCAAAGCTGAGAGTTGGGCATCTCCGATCTTGAAACTGGACTTCAGCAAATTGTACAAAGGGATTATCGGAACTTGTGACTTGCGATGAACGAGGTTAACAGCAAGACGTATTCTTCAATTTCGAGCGAACTTGTGCGAGATCCGGACAACTTTCAGTTGTGGCAACAGCTCATCGCCGCATCAGAATCCAACAACAAGAAGGGCATAAATAAGACAACACCTTTAGAGGAAGTAGAGGTCTTAAGGTCTACATATAACAGATTCTTGGATAAATATCCCAGACTATTCAAGTACTGGATCAAATTAGCAACTTGGGAGTTTCGGCTAGGTAACGCCGAAAGAGCTGAGGCAACTTATCAGTCAAGTTTAATCCATTTGTCTTATTCTATAGAAATATGGATAAGCTACCTTAAATTCAAAATCGATACTACACATGACCATTCTATAATCCTCGAATTGTTTGAATTGGCAAGAAAAAAAATAGGGTATCATTTCCACAGCTACGAATTTTACGATCTTTACTTGTCATTTCTCGAAAGCTATCAAAGTGAAGAAACTAACAACTATAAACTCAGATATCATATTTTGCTAAGAATTATAGTGGAAATGCCGTTGTATTATTATGAATATTTCTTCAAAAAGTTGTTTGGTCTTATCGCAGCTTTGGGTGCAAATAATGATACAAAGGGCATAAGTTTATTGGTTCCAACCAAGGAATTGAGTCATATCAAGGGTGCCAAAAATGCCTCTGTGCAACTTAAAAAATTGTTTATTGATGTATACATCACCACCCAGCATAAAGTATATGAGTTGTTTCAATTTGAGAAGAAGCTCACTAAACAGTATTTTGACACCAACTTCATATCCCAACAACAATTAGATGTGTGGCTCATGTATTTGGACTTCTTGCAAGTTAGAGAGTACCTGCATGACTATATGGTTTTCAGTTATGAGAGATGTTTATTAGCTACGGCTCTATATGCTAAAATGTGGATCAAGTATGCCAACTACCACGTTGGCAGAGGCGATATCGAATCGGCCATCGAGGTTTTGGAGAGGGGTTACTCCTCCAATGGCCAGTACCAGTTGTTGGTAAAGTTGGCTGATTGTCATATCCATGCAAAAAGCTATATCAAAGCTCGCGATTTGATAGTTGGTTTCATAAGCAACAACGTTTCAGTACCCATTCCAATCTACGAAAAGTTGATCAATATCGAAAGGTTAATTAATCCAGATGACGACCAATATCTAGTGAATGTAATCAAGGAGTTGATACGAGAAACCAACCAAGATTGGTGGTTCAATCATATACTCTACTATGATATTGAGCTTGAGCAAAAGCTTCAAGTATTCACAGAGTTTGAAAATTCCTATAAAAATTCAAGCATATTCCAGAAATCCTTACTAAAGCTCAAAAATTTTAATAATATGAAGGAGCCTAACAAAACGATCGAGTTTAATAAGGGGTATGATGATGAAATTAATAAATACATATAATCAGAGGATAAGAAAGTCCCGACCACTATCCCATGTAAAAGTTTATCCCAGTGAGGACAAAATACCATAATAATGCAAAAATACCAGCTCTTTTGTCAAATGTCCAATTGTTCAAGGGAAGGTATATCAAATAAAATGCAATGATGACCGTCAAGGCCAACGTACTAATGATAACATCCGTGTTCAAGGTGAATTTTAATGGAGAGAACGATTCATCTTTCATTATTGTCAAAAATCCATTCACCCCAATTCCCAATAGAATCATCATAATGGGAGTACCAAGACAAGCATTGATACCCAATATTGGGTCTATCTTTATGGCAATGGTTATGTTGGTGATGATATCATTGATAGAATTACTGATTGAAAACACTAGTAATCCAAGTAGGTAATCGGACATTCTCCAAAGCAACCCAAAGTTTTTTAGAATATGAAGAATTAAAACAGAAATATTTGAAAGCACCACAATACTATTGATCACTCCGAAGCAATTAACAATTATCGCTGATACTTTGGGCGAAAACAAACGGTTCAGATAGTAAACCAACATAATCGAAGTGCCCAATATTGGAACAAGAATCAGCGGACTGGCGTGAAAAAATTGATAGTTGTAAAACAAAGGAATATCAATGGCAAACCAGACTTTCACAAGAAGAACCACGTTTGTCTTATTGGGAAACCAAGATTTTAAGTATTCAATCTCAGCAGTGTTGAGTGCTGTTGGGATTTGCACAAAAAACATTGCACTTATATAGGTCAATGAATCCTGTACAATTCTCAATAAGTAGTGCTCTGTGTGTTCAGAAGGTTCTGGAGATGGTTGGGGTGGTGCTCCATAGATGTTCTCTAGTGATTCAGGGTCGGGCAGTTTACGCTTATTATTGTGATCTCCGGTTGAAGGTTCATATTCGTCATCAGATAATATGAGTAGTGCATCTTCGATACTGAAGGGTTCTTCAATGCTTTGACTGGGCGAGATAACCAAGGAGTCTGGGAACTGAGATATCTTTTCTTTGTCGAACAAGTTCAAGAACACGATGTAAAGAATATAACAAGCACACATTAAGACGCATTCCACCCATGTGATTTGTGCATCCGATAAGATAAAGATAAACACCACTAATACAAATAGCACACAACAAAAATCTATCAGTAGCATCTTGTGGTGCGTAGCATTGTAAGGACCGGCCAAAATACTGATCAAACCTATAATCACAGTGAACATTATGAGTATGGAACCTACCAACTGACCCAAGACAAGATCGGTTGCCCCGGAATCCAATATGACATAATAGTTGATAAGATCCAGGAAAGTGTTGGTCAACGGTATCAAGATAAAGCTAAGGATTTTGTTGTTGATGTTTAAGGTTGTCGTAAGTTCGTTCAAGTTGCGGAAGAGGTAGTTAGAAACCACCACGCTCAATGAAATCAAAATGACTATAAGTGCCAATAATATACCTATCAGCAACAAAATGAGCAAGCCTAATGAGTATTCAGCAGTAGAACAATAGTAGTAGCGAGCGATTGCAAAATAGCTCTTGTCACATTTGCTGTCGATGAACGAACATACCGACCTATTTGAGCCTAGGTTACTTGGTATATCACATACATTGCCCAGATGGTATTTTTTGAGTTGGATAGTAGAGCTGTCTAGTTTAGGAAGTAAGGTGAGGAAGATGAGTGCCGGTACTAGTAAGTACCATATTTTGAACTTCGGTTTGGCAATTATCATGGTTCATAATTAAGATTAGTATGTAGTAGCGTGATATTAGAAGTAAAGAGAGAAGTTGCTAATTTTATGATTCGGTCTAGGCTTAAAGGAGCAGACCCTAATTGAGCAACCAAGAAAAAATGATCCAGTGATAAGAATAAGGTGATAAGTTATGAAGAAGTGCAATATGGAGAAACACAGCGTATGAAATAAGCAGTCAGCTATGACACAATACTACGCAAGAGCTTCCAATTACGTAGGCTAAGAAATCGGCATACATGTGCAGAGACGCAAACCAAAGCTGCGAAACTATCTGTCTAGTTTAAATATAGAACATAAATCTAAAATATACGTGCGCACACTGCAGTTAGCGATACGCGAAAATTGGGCTACCCGGTAACGCTCATGGACCCTAGAATAGATCGCTAACAAACGATGCACCATTGAGAGAAATTGAATCACTTGAACTTTTGATAGTTCTCTTTCTCAAGGGTATCAAGCGCGATCTTGATATCGGTGTTGATGTCATTGATCAATGCCTCTATGATATGTTAGTAAATGTCTCTCTCGTAGTCAGATAAATGTACTTACCTTTGGTTGTGTAATTCAATTCTGGTCTTATGTATCCTAACACCTTATACTTGATGGAAGCACCGTAAAAGTTACCAGAAAATTTATGGATTATGTGCACTTCTGCAGCCTTGGATTTATTGGCAAAGAATGGGTTCCAGCCTATGGACATAACCATTGGAAGGGTCTCCAACTCAGGGCCACCAAGGTTACGACCATGGTTGAATACTATATCGGTTCCATTTCTATCGCTGTGACTATCGGGTTTGTCTTGAGGAACCAATTGGCACCAGCCAAAGTAGATTCCAGTGTCTAATGCATTGAGCTCATCGTTTATAGGGATATTAGCTGTAGGTATGCCTAGTTCCGATGATCCTCTACCGAACCCACTGATTATAGTTGATTCAAGTGAGATGGGGTATGGTGGCTGTGGCGTTTCTGGTATAGGGACATCTTGTGGTCTCATGGCTGTTGATTTCTAGTTGATAGTGCTATCCCAATGATCTATGTTGAAATTGACATTATCTAGGGTGTGGAGTGGCAAAAAATAACGAGCCAAAAATGTGAAAATTACGAAGCTATTGATTACGTAGGACTACAGTATTCTATAGGAAGATCAAATTATTGACGTTGTTCATTAACTATATATGATTCACATTCAAATCATTATTTAGAATCTAGATTCCAATTCTTTCAATAAGGTTTCAGCGTCCTTACCGAAAGCTCTGATACCTTGAGACAACTTTTCAGTGGCCATGGCATCTTCGTTCAAGGAGAGTCTGAAAGCTGGTTCGTCATCGACGAAGGTGACCTTTTCAATGTCAGCAGACTTAGCAGAGGCAGCATCCAAAACCTTTGGAACATCTTCAGTAGAGTTTAACAATTCTTCCAATAATTTTGGAGCAACAGTTAAGAAGTCACAACCAGCCAAAGCCTTGATTTCACCGGTGTTTCTGAAAGAAGCACCCATAACGATGGTTTCGTAACCGTACTTCTTGTAGTAGTTGAAGATTTGCTTAACGGAAAGCACACCTGGGTCAGATTCGGCATCGTATTCCTTACCGGTAGAAGCCTTGTACCAGTCCAAGATTCTTCCAACGAATGGAGAAATCAAGGTAACCTTGGCTTCAGCACAAGCAACAGCTTGGGCAAAGGAGAACAACAAGGTCAAGTTACAGTGGATACCGTGCTTGGCTTCCAATTCACGAGCGGCTTGTATACCTTCCCAGGTGGAGGCGATCTTGATCAAGATTCTGTCCTTGGAGATACCAACAGACTTGTACAATTCAATCAATTCAATGGCCTTCTTGACGGTGGCGTCTTTGTTGAAAGATAATCTAGCATCGACTTCAGTAGAAACTCTACCTGGAACGATGTTTAAGATTTCCTTACCGAATTCAATCAATAAACGGTCCAAGGCAATTTCGGCCTTTTCTCTCTTGGAGCCACCCTTTTCCTTAGCGTAGTCAATGGCAACATCGATCAATTTGGCGTATTCAGCCTTCTTGGAAGCGGCCAAGATCAACGATGGGTTGGTGGTAGCATCTTGTGGGGTGTACTTGGCAATGGATTCGAATTCACCAGTGTCAGTGACAATGGTGGTACCGGTAGCTTTCAATTGTTCTAAAGAGTTGGAAGACATGATTAATTTCTTAGTTTGACGTATTACTTAGAAGTCGCAGAAATTGGATCCTGTATTCTTATATATACATTAAATTTCAATCCTCACTCAACGTTGGCCCAACACGCCTGCCGGGTGCTTGCCCCCCAGGTTGTGCAATTGGTCATCCGGGTAACCTGTATGCACACTTGCTGTTTAGTAAGTGAGATCGCCTAGAACGCAGTATGTGTAATATTGCAGGTACCAAGTATCAGAAAATAGTTAGTTTTTGGCTTACATGTGGTATAGAGAGTCAATGGCTACAGCTGGCGCAACGTATTTAACTTCAAGGGTGCTCGTAGGACACGCAACGTGCTTGGACGGAGTCCAATTGATGCCGGTGATCGGAGTGTTTGGTGGAGCGCGCAGCTAATTTTCCGGCTAGACCCTGGCTCGGTGCAGGTCGTTGCGATTAGTATGCGAAAAATACCTGGCAATGCTTCTGCTTGGTAAGCTCCCTCGTCACGTATATCTTATTGAGTTAAGAACCCAAATCGAAGAAGGCGGGGTTCGACTATTTCCGTACGCCTTGTGTACCGTTTTTACCAACTCATTATACGATCCTTCAATGCTCTTGTGTCGTACTACTCTCCATATGCGTTTTCATGGTTCCACGGTTTCCAAACAGAGTGATGTCATGTACATGCACGTGATATGATTTTAGCAACCCAAAGGTGGAATTCTTCCAGAACTTCCATCAAACATTGAATGTTAGTAACTCAGCATGGCTATCATCAAGAGATTACTTATCAGAGCATCGGGTCAATACGATGAAGGATTCAAATTGGTCCCTGTAAACACCAACAAGGGTGTTGAGATCGAATCTGACATTGGTGTTTTCAATCTTAAACTTAGTATCAAAGACTTTGATGGAGCAGCTCCTCACTTATCAAATAGTTTGTACAATATAGGAGACAAAGTGTTCCTTAATGGCGAACCTATTGACTCCAGAGTGAAAGATATAGACGAATTAACCCGTTCGCTTCTCCCAAACCTTCGTTTAGAAATAGACTTCAAGCCTAATAAGGAAATCAAAGGTTCCGAATTCCTCTTTGGAAATGACTTCACTATCCCAATCAAGGATTATGTTCCAACCACATTACTTGCCTCGGGTTTAAAGTTTTTCACCTGGTTTGTCAACAAAACTGTCAAGGGGGATATCTACAACGACAAGCCTTATCTTTACGCACTTGCCTTGAATAGTTTCACCACATTTACAGTTCAAAATGAAAAGACCGGTAAGGCACACGCGGAGCTTATCAACAAGCCGAAAAAACGCGAAACTGATCTTTCCAACTTCAAAGAAAACTTGACTGACAATGGTGATGGCATAGAGGTGCCTGATAATTCTTGGGATCGTAGAACATACTTCAACAACTTTGCTACCTGCTCCAAGTTCATACTCAAGCCAGATTCAACTTACAATGTTAGTTTCGATACCAGTTTTCTTAAATTCGCCAATTCAAAGTATGCTGCTAGTATTCCGACATTCGGAAACAAGACTTTCGATATTGATGTTTCCAGTTATGCAAATGACAAGTTGAACAATGTCAATTGGATCATCAAGGAAGGTGGATATGAAGGAGTTGGCCACGGTAACTTGGGTTTGGTGATCAACTTTGCCTTGTTAGACGAAGAACTGAAGGACTAAAACATATAGCTACAATTTTAAAGGCCTTTGCCAGGAGCAAAAGCAAAATGATTTAAATCAAAGCATTATTTATAACTCTTCAATCGTAACACATCTAGATGCCCTATCATAACTTCCATAGATAACACTCGCTATCAGTACGTTTGGGTGCAAAATATGGCCGCGGGTCGTGCACCACCCAACATGCCTCATCGCCCCAACATCATGAGACAACAACAAAAAAGCAGTCACATCAACCCTGCTATCAAAGAAAAAGCAGTCACAATAGTCACACGTTGATAGTGTACAGTGAATATATCTACATGTCTGAAGTGAAATGGTAGACAACTTCGAAGATAATCATTCCAATGATGATATAGATCTCAGCCAGGTAATTGCAGATACAATTTCGTCGTTGGCGCCTCACAAAAATGACGAGTCACAACAATCAAATGAAGTCATGCGAGAGCTGTCAGATTTGCAGCCAAATGAGTATGCGGAGAACGTGCAACCCGAAGACGAGCCACATGAATCTGGGGAATTAGAACTAGACTTGGAAAGTGCCATAGGCAATGTGTTTAGTCAATTCGACTTCACCAAAACAGATCAACAACAACAAGAATCACAAGCACATCAACAAGAACGCGAACATATACAAGACGAGGAACTGATACGACAACAACAGCAGCCAAAAAATATTGAACAAATTCATCATCAACAACAAGGAGATGAGAGAGAACAGCAAGAAGTTACTCATGCAAATGAGACTCATCAAGATTCACGAAATAATATAACCGATGATATCACCAAAAGTTATGATACCGTTTTCAAAAACCAAAATAGACCTACTACTGAATCTCAATCAAAAGAGAAAGAGCCTCTGTCAGGAGATTCCGCAGGAAGTGCAATTGAAAATTTAGCTTCAGGCGAGAGAAGTTCTTCATACGAGCCTTCAGCTAACCATGAAGAGGAAATCGATGATGCTATAGGTAATGCCTTTCTGGAGGCTATGAAGGAGCATTTTGGTGAGCAAATAGAAAATGCAACCGACGAAAGAGCAAAACCTCAAGTCATGGATGGAACAGGTGGAAATGTTATACATCATGAGAAACAAGAGTACCACGACGAAGACAAAAATGAAGATTTAGAACAAGCAATTGGTAATGCATTCAGTAATCTAATTCTGGAACAATCTCATAAGTCTCCAGTTGAAAATACACCACAAAGCGAACCATCCAGGCAAAATAATTCCGAAGACTTGACTGACCGGACAGGCAATAATGAAGATGATGACCAAGGATTAGAAGATGCAATCGGAAATGCTTTCAGCGATATATTTAAGAGTAACGATCAGGGTATCGAAACATCGAACGCCGAAAATACCAAAAACTCAGAACCTAATTCCGACCCAAAGGACCAAGAGCCTAGTTTGAATGGTTCCATTGAAGACGTTTTCAAGGATATAATGAATAAAGACGGTGCTAGTCACAAAGAATCGACGGAAACTACAAAAGAGTCTAATGAGATGAATAATGATCCAGACAAGAGCAATGATATGGATGATATGGACTTGAACGCAGCTATAGGTAATGCATTCAAGAGTATAATGCCTGAGCAGAAAGAACAATCAAATCAAACTGAAGGAATGGAACAAACAGCACAAGGTAATGAGCATGATGGCGGGCAAGCTGATCAACCAGAAGATGAGAAAACATACGAGGACAATGACATGGATCTTGAAAATGCAATCGGTGAGGCTTTCAAATCAATCACTGGTGAATCGTCTTCCAAGGCACAAGAAGTCTTAAATACAGACGTCAGTTCTGCACAGCAAGCTAATATAACCGATCACGATGCTAGCATAAAAGAAGACGAAGGAAACGATGATTTAGCTGCCTTGATTTCGGCATCATTCAAGAAGGTAATGGACTCCACTCAGCATGAAAACAAACCAGCAGAGAATTTCCAATCTGAAAATGATAATGATATAAATCAGGAGGATGATAAAAACATGGAAAATGCAATCACAGAAGCATTCATGTCAGCGATGAATACAGAACAACCTCCCGTCGAAGGCACTTCATCGTCTGAAGCCACAAATGGAATTTCTGATCGCCGTAAGTCTGATACACAGCCAGTGGATTTATCAAAAATAGTTCAATCATTGGTCAACCAGATGGCGACTCTGAAAGATTCGGAGAAACAGGATAAGCATCCAATTTCGCAGGACGTGTTAAAGGGTTTAGCTTTGGAAATTACCAGTCAAGTTCAGGATCATTTGGCTGAAGACGAATCGATTAAAAAGCAAAATACAGTTATGAACTTGCCTCAAATTGAGGAGAATGTGTTGGCTCATTTTCAAAAGGAAGCTGAAAAAGATCTACAATCTCACGACAGCATACCTAAAAGTAAGATGGACTCAATTGCCCAGGTAGTTCGAAATGCTATCAAAACGAATGACATAGAAAGAACGCAAAATCCTGTTAGCTCTTCTGACACCGGTGGTACTTCAACAGATTTGGAAAATTTGCAGATGAACGATATCTTACAAAATGCATTTATGATGGCAATGGAAAATCCACAGGATTTGCTTCAGGACCTCGAAATGGATGAGGTTTTGGGCGGCACATCTAGCTCAAAATTTGGTCAATTTGCTCAACATGACAGACATATTTCAGGGACCGATTCCAGTATTTATTCTGGAAAGACAGGGAATTTTACTAGAACTCCAGGAGCAGTTGGTGCGTTAGAGGAGCTCAACAGAAATCAAAGAACTGAAGCAGGTCACATAGAATATAGAAGTACTGATCAGTCTTTGTTGGGAGGATATACACTTACACCTGGAGCCGAGGGTGGATCTAGTGGTGAGAATGACGATAAAGCTCAAAAGGGAAAAACCTTATCCATCGCAGAGACTCTTGCATTGCATCGTTCTTCGATGATGAATGGTCCTCGTAGAGACTATTCAACAATCGAATCATTGGAAGAGGCGCTCAATTCCGATAAGTCAAGTACCGGTGCTAATGTTACTCCTATTAGATCGCAGATTTCGAACGTCATCAATTCAATCACTTCGAGAATGAATAATAATGCTGTGAAGTCTTCAAGCGATACCCACTTGCTCGGAGCTATACAGAAAATGACAAAGATGCTCTCATCTGGCGGAAGCATAAACAATACCTCACTTTTATCAATTTTGAGAGAGACTCCCAGCGTCACCGAAATCATATCGACCTACAAAGAGATAGAAGAGAAAGAAACAATGATCAACTCATTGATATTGGCTAAAAACTTTCTCGATAAGCTGTCCTCTCCAGTTGCGCAAAATTCCAAGGCAGCTTCTTTGATTGAAACTGTTATCAAGCAGTTTCGTAGCGATACAGACTCAGATTCCAAGGCATCATCAACACTAGCGAAATCTGGTTCCTTTCCACATTTGCCGAATATCAAGACAGAGGTCATCTCCAACATCAGCAAGTCTGTGATTTCGGCTATTTCCAGCTACTCCAATCAAAGAATGAGCAGTACAACTGTCCAGAAAGAAATTGTGAAGACTGATGAAAATTTCCGTGAAAAAATCAGAATTGAAAATAGAGCTAGGAAAAAGAGATGGAGGGAGGAGAATTCTGAAAGGAATAAGGATAATGATCTTAGATCGAGAGTTTGGAAACGTGCAGCATTCCTATTTGGTGAGAAAGACACTCCTGAAAAGAAGGCATGGGCAGATAAAGAATTCGGAAAGCGTAAGGAAAAACGAATGGCTAGGCAAGAAAAGCAAACAGTCAAAAATGACTCGGATGATTCAAACAATCAGGATGGAGCAGACCGGGGCAATATCAAAAATGAGGATATGGCAAACGACCCTAAGCTTATCAAACCTGTCACAGATATCTTCAATATTCTCTCAGGATACACACAACAGGAGGACCCACAAGTGGCGTTAGCGGCCACTTCAGCAGCCACTGCCACCGCAGCAGCCATCTATGCATCCAACAGAAAATTGACTGACTTTGAGCAAGTTGATTCGGCTGTGTCACTAATATTATCTTCCATCATGGAAAAAATTAATTCGGTAGGACAGTATGAGAGAATATCTAGTCTTACAAAGGGAGCCGCAAGCAGATCATTTCAATACACTAAGCTAGGATCTGATTCTATTAGATCTTTATCGCACCTGGCTAGCAATCACTCGGGCGGGGTATTCGATAAGATATCTTCGGCCATTAATGGAAGCTCTTCAGTGACACTTCCAGATTTGAAAAACTTGGATATCCAAGAAAAAAGAAAGACTGACGATATTTTAGGTGGAGAGTTAAAGAAACCTAAGATTGAAACTGGATCTACATCAGAGTACTCTACTAACCAAAGTTCCGGTTCGTCAATATCCTGGGGTAATACTAAATTAAAAATGCCCCACTATAAAAAGCCGGAGTACTCTTCTCCAAAACCATTCCACAGCAACGAGAAAACAAGTATCCCCATGAGCCTGATATCTGTTTTGTCGAAAGCGGCATCTCCTTTTATTTCTAATAAAGCACAGTTTGGGTTGGGAACAGCCAAGTCCGATCCATCCAGGCCTTTGTCCGGCGGAGGATTAAGAAAGCCTGGTAGCTTTCAACTTCCTCCAAAGCACGATAGAACAATTGCTAAAGGATTTGGGTTCCCTACGGCCTAGTCCGATTCCATAAGGTATACTTAATCTGGTAATTATATATTCAGTTCTTGTATCATATACAAAAATGTTAATAGATGGGCATTTATTTTTGGGAATAACTGAGAGTTATATAATTTCTAACTAAAACGGTAGATTAAAAAGGAGCCGTTTCTTTGACCAACCACTTGTAAGCTCTCTTATCTCCTAGTTCTAAGATTTTTTCCCCAAATTCATCTCTAATACTCTTGTGGTACTCATTTATCCAGTTTATCTCAAGTTGTGATAAGTATTCGGTGTTGATCAAGTTTCTGCAAAATGGTACTTTCGTCAAGTATGCAAATCCCAAGAAATCTTCACCTGATCTTGTTTTGCCGAACTTGTCAGAAAATTCGATGATCTCCAATTCACTTTCAATTCTAAAACCCATTTCTCCGTCTACATAGTAACCAGGTTCGTCGGTCAATATTGCCCCTTTCTTGAAATAATCTGGCGCATTGGGGCCACTGGATGTCAGCACATAAAGTGGACTTTCATGAACGTTTCCAAAACTTCCGACACCATGGCCCGTACCATGACCGAAATCAAGGCCCTCATTCCATAAAGGCTGTCTAGCGTATGAGTCTAAAATCGTTCCAGTAGTATACGAAGCAGGTGGAAATTTGGCAACTGCAACTGCCAAGTGTCCCTTCAATACCAAGGTATAGTACTTCTTCATTCTTGGTGTCAAACCTTTCGAACCAAACTTGTAGGTTCTGGTAATATCTGTTGTACCTTCTAAATAATGACTTCCCGAGTCGATAAGGTAGATTTTCTCTGGATCAATTATAGCGTTGTCGTCTTTGGTTGGGGCATAGTGGACGATAGCTGCATTTGCTCCCGTAGACAGGATGGTTTCATAGGAGAGTCCTTTGAAGTTAGGGAGCTTTTCACGAATGGAATAGATCTTGCAAGCAGCATCGTACTCAGATATTTTCTTTTTCTTGTGAATTAAAGAGTATTCCAACCAGGAAGAGAACAATATAAATGCCAAAGAATCTTTGTATTGAGCGATTTTTGCATTCAAAAGCTCGGTGGAGTTTTTGACAAGCTTTAGAGTGGAGATGATCGACTCAAAAATGATTCTTTGCTTGGCATCAGATTGAGGAATTGCATTGACTAATGCGGTTGAACAATTGGCTTTGCTAGGTAATACAATCGAGGTATTGGCTGTGGTGACTGTACCTTTAAGATGTGCCAAATCTTTGTAAAACTCATCATAGTTTTTGACAATTAGACCTTTAATGGATCCCAAGTATTGTTTAAGCTTCTCAGATCCGTTTTCAATTTTCTCCTTCGCAATATAGAGTGTGACGTATTTCAAAGTAATGGTAGCATACGAAAAGAATACGGGGTTGAATGGAATGTCGTTGTCGGATCTAAGATTGAATAACCAGGCAATTTCATCTAAAGATGACACAACCAAATGGGTGCATTTATAGTCTTCAGATTGTAGGATTTGTCTAATTTGTTTTAACTTGTCATTCGTATGAACACCAGAGAATTCTAGCGGAAGATGATAAACTGGATCCTGAGAACGCAAAGGCTTTTCATCTCCCCATACCAAATCAACCAAATTGAATTCTAAAAGGGGTTTGAACTCGTATCTTCCAGAGACCCTTTGGGAACCTTCAAAAAATTCCGCAGTACTCAAGCTGATTAAGCGAGGGTCAACAGAAATAACCTTGCTAAATTTGTTGCTAGAAGCTTTGCCAATAGCATAGTTTTTCCAATTCGGATATCCAGCAACTCCACTCTTGAGTAACTTCCATAGTTTTACATCCAATTCTTTTTCTGCCTGCAAAAAGTATCTGCCATCCGTAGATAAGACAGCCTCGCCTTCGAGCTTATCCTCGTCGTCCAAAGTAACCACAGCGATACCGGCACTTCCCGTAAAGCCAGTAATGTATTCTCTTCTTTTGTCGGCCAACGCAGTATACTCAGATTGGTGCTCGTCTTCACTGGGAATGATATAAACTCCGATGTTGTGTAACTTCATCTGGAGACGTAACTGATACAATTTCTCTGCTTGTGTTAATCCAGATACCGACAATTTAACAGGGTTTACGACATACGGCAAGTCTGGCAAGGTTTCATCGTCGTCATCGTAGTCGTCTTCAAATTCTATGTCATCTTTAATTAACTTCCTTGAGAACTGAGGGAGATATTGTAATGGCTTGGTGAGCAAGGTTGCGAAGGATGGGCATCCAATTGTAGTGGATTCTGATTCAGGATGGTACTTGATCGAGTTTTCCCTCAAAAGGGCCCGCTTCTCGGAATAGCTCATATCGATCTAGTCCTCGGGAGTTAATCAAGCTAAATATAAATGTAGGATTGCCAATCTGTCATGGCTCACATACGACCGTGTGCAGGAAGCTCGATAAGTCATGGAGCCCCCGTATCGGAGTTGCAACCGCATTTTTCCGAACGAGCCCCAACATAAAGTGGTAGTATGAGTAGCAGAGTCAGTATTTTTATATATTGCTGCTTGAATACAAGGCTATGCAATTAAGCCGCAGCAGCCCATTCTAAGCCCCAGCTGCAAAACTGAACTTGGTATGGATCGACAAGTTGCTGTTTAGATGAGTCTCGATACTTAATCTCCATCTCTACTCCACACACAACTGAAATGGATATCACGTGATGATACTCGCTTATGTTTAGACGCGTCTTTTTACGATAAATCGGATTTAGTTGACATCAGCTGTGGTATAGCTAGTCGTATTTCGAAGTAAACATGGGAAGACTTATTGGCCTAGAACTTAAAGACTTCAAGTCATACCGTGGTGTTTCTACTATCGAATTTGGAAGCTCGGTTTTCACCTCAATTATAGGTCCCAATGGTGCTGGTAAATCGAACATGATGGATGCGATATCTTTTGTGTTGGGAGTCCAGTCGGCCCATTTAAGATCCAGTCAGCTTAAAGATTTGATATATCGTGGTAGAAAATCCAACAATGTTCCAGACTCCACGTTGGATAACATAGAACAAGATCCTACCAATGCTTATGTTATGGCTATGTATGAAAAGGACGATGGTCAAGTTCTCAAGTTGAAAAGATCGATCTCCTCGAATGGAAGTAGTGATTATCGCATAAATGATCAGTCAGTTACTGCACTCAACTACTCCATCGTTCTTAAGGCTGAAAATATCCTTATTAAAGCTCGTAACTTCTTGGTCTTTCAAGGAGACGTGGAGCAAATTGCGTCTCAATCTCCCAAAGAATTAACACAGCTTATCGAGACGATAAGTGGGTCTGCAGAATTTACCAAAGAGTATGAGAGTTTAAAAGAAGAACATGAAAAGGCCCATGAGCTTTCAAACTCCGTTTTCTCCAGAAGACGGACTTTGAATTCGGAATCCAAACAATATAAGGAACAGATGGCCGAACAGATGGAGTTTGAGGAGAAATTGACCCAAAAATCGCAAATCATTAAGAGCATGAATCTCTTTAAGTTGTACCATAATGAAAAAAATCATAACCAGATGGTTCAAGATCTCAAGCACAAGACTGCAGAATTAAAGTTGTTGAAGAGGCAGTTATCTACTCAAGAATCAGCTTATAAAAACCTGATGGCAGAATACTCGAAACTAGTGCTAGAATCCAAGCAAAACAGAACCAATCTTGCTGAGATCGCTCTGAAAATAGAAAACACCAAACGTGAATTGATCCCAATAGAAGCTAACAAAAAGTCTTTGAGCAACAAAATTAATAATATTAAATCGAAGATAGAAGACATATCTAACGATTACAACCGCCAAAAGGAACAGAACTCACAGATCGAAAAGCAACTAAGAGATGCTGAAAGAATGTTTGGCGATTTCCAAAATAAAATTGCCAAGTCAACATCCTCTTCAATCTCAGCAGCTGGCCAGAAAGAGTATGAAAGTTTGAGATCACAATTCTTAGCTAGTGAGGGTTCTCAACTAGAAGAGGAAATAACTTTATTGCTCAACGAGAAGGATTCAATAGCGTCCAATGTTGAAAATCTCAAAAACCAAGCTTTGAACTCATCTAGCCGAGTCAATGAACTTGAACGAATTATTTCGACTGATTTAAAGTCCAAACTCGCTGATTTGACTACCGAGATAAATGATATTTTGACTCAAAAGCAGCAAAAGAATGATATAAGAAACGAGCTTATAAAGAAGAAAGAACAATTCAACTACGAAGAGTTACAATTGAACTCTCAATTGCGTGACATTTTAGTTAAATTAGATGAGTTATCTTCACAACAAAGAGAATCAAATAAGCAAAAGAAATTACGCGAGAATGTATCGATGCTTAAGCGTTTCTTTCCAAAAGGAGCCATCAAAGGTTTGGTATACGATTTGGTGCGTCCTTCGAAACTGAATTATGAAGCGGCGTTGCTGACAATTCTCGGTCGTAACTTTGATTCTGTTATTGTTGAAACCACATCAGTCGCCTACAAATGTATCGAAATTCTCAAGGAACGGAGATTAGGAATCGCAACATTCATTCCGTTGGACTCTGTGGTGGTTGACGCTTCAAATTTGAACTATTTGAGAACTTTGCATGAGGCTGTTCAACCAGGAATTGATATCATAGAATATGACGATAAGTCCTTAGAACAAGCTATTCACTATGTAGTAGACAATGCTTTGGTAGTGGATAGTATTGAAAATGCTAGAAAATTGAAATGGAACCTGAATATTCAACTTGGCAACCACAAGCTTGTCACATTAGATGGATCCGTGATTCATAGATCAGGATTAATGACCGGTGGGCAGCAAAGTCAAAAAACAGCTGCCGGTCTCAATTGGGATAAAAATGAATGGAAGAGTCTTAACGAGCTTAAGGAAGACTTAACCGCTAAGTTGGCAACGTTACAAGAAAGAAGACCAAAGGAATTGGAGATCAACCTTATTGCTGAAGAAATCAGTGTTTTGGATGAAAAATTGCCAATGATCAGGAATCAGAAATCCAACATCGAAAGAACCATACAGGATAGACAAAGTGAAATAGACTTCCAGACTGAGTTATCCAAAGATTTTGAGAGTACGATCGAAAGTAAGAACAAAATGATTGCAAAAATTGAAGAGGATATTTCAAAAGTTCAAAGTAAGATAAGTGTTTTACAAAAGAAAGTCTACGGAGGATTTTGTGAAAAGTATGGCTTCATCAATGGTGTGGAAGATTATGAGAACTTGCATGGATCCACCTTGAGAGTTAGAGCCAAAGAACGTGCCCAATATACTAAAGCGATCTCGACCTTGAAGAACAAGCTTGAGTTTGAAAACGACAGACTAAAAGAAACTGATGTAAGACGGAACAGACTTGAGACCCAAATCACTGCTCTTGAGGAGGAATTACTGGCTCTTTTAGTGACTAAACAAGATTTGGAAAATTCTCTTGATAATTACGAGGCTGAATTGGAAGTCATAAAGACTGAAGACGTTGGCCATGCCGACGCAGTTAAGCTGAAATTGAAGAGTACCAAATCAATTGAGTTGGAAGTATCGGAAATAGAACGTGAGATATCGACACTTGGAAAATCTATAACTTCAATTGAAGAGCAGACTCTCAAGATTGATACTGAAAGAGCGAATTTGCTAAAGAACTGCAAGATCCAGAACATTAATATACCATTAAACAACGGGATTTTGGACTCTATCCCGATCGGTGAATTCTCCGACAACCTTGTTAAAGGGATATATGATATTGAAATAGATTACTCCGATTTAGATGACAAGTACAAGAGATCGTACAATAATGCGTTTGAAACGGAGTTTGAAACAAAACTCCAATCTACTATTGACCAGCTAGAAAGGTTGGCGCCAAATTCGAAGGCAATTGAAAGATTGAAAGAGGTAGAGAGTAAACTCAAGGAGTTCGAAAGAGACCACACGTTGGCCAGACAAGCCGAAAGAAAAGTGGCCAACAAGTTTCAAGAGGTAAGAAAGAAAAGATACGACAAGTTCATGGAAGCATTCGAACATATCTCAGGGAAGATTGATTTCATTTACAAAGAGTTGACCAAATCTAACGCGTCACCACTCGGAGGATCGGCCTATTTAATACTTGAAGACGAAGACTCTCCGTACAGCTCGGGTATCAAGTACCACGCAATGCCACCCATGAAGCGGTTTAGGGACATGGAGTTGTTGTCCGGAGGAGAGAAAACCATGGCTGCGCTTGCTTTACTATTTGCTATACATTCATACCAGCCTTCACCATTCTTTGTACTCGATGAGGTCGATGCTGCGTTGGACAATTCAAACGTCAGTCAGATAGCCAGCTATATACGAAAGCACGCCGGTCCGAACTTTCAGTTTATTGTCATCAGTTTAAAGAGTTTGTTGTTCTATAAGTCGGATGTCTTGGTTGGAATATATAGAGATCAGCAGATAAATAGTTCAGGGACGTTGACCTTGGATTTGAGAGAGTATCCTGAAGAGTTGTACCTAGAATCTTAGATTGATATATAATAGATTATGAAAACTTCACAATTTTGATTGCAAAATTCGCATCTCAAATAAAAACAATTTTTCAGTAGTTGCAAGCTCCAGTAAGCAACATCGTAAAGTAAGCAGATGATAACAGTGCGAAAAGGACGGGGAGCCGAAACTATATCGGGTCGATTCAGTATACTGCTAGTGAAAGTTCCGACTTTGCAATGTCCTAAACTCATCACGAGATCAATAAGATGTTTTTGCAGCTCGACATCCAAGAACATATTTGTCGCCAGACGAAAGGCAGTAACTGATACATTGTCTGTTCAAAAACCGTATGACCTCCAACCAAAGTCGAGATCAGATTCAAAGGTCTTGAGAGACTTGAAAAAAGTCAACAAAAAGACCAAAAGAGATACTACCGATAGTACGAGTAAGGACAATTTAGCATTTTTAGAGACCAAGGAATCGCTACTTGTATATAACGAAAGAGTTATTTCCAGATATAGAGCCAAAAATGGCAATGCGGATATAAAGGATATCCCTGGCCAGATTAAGCTTGAGCAAATATTGAACACTCCCCAACTTATCGATGTGTTTCTATTCTCCAAGAATCGGCCCGTCGTTACTATACCGAATTTGGAGATCATCTACCAAACAGCCGAAGGAAACGGGATAGGAATTGTTCCCAAATCGATGTATGTGACCCCGTTCATTGAATCTGAGGAAGACATTTTCAATATGTTCACCGTAATACAGGTACCCAAAACGTTGGTAGGTGATAAAGTCAAGGTGAAATTGGCATTGCACAGCAAATACTACGCCGAGGGTGTCTTGATCGAGGTGAATACGTCGACTAACAATGGGCGTAACGACAGCTTAATCATATGTGACAAATTCCACCAATGTAGTGGATGTCAGTTGCAGATGTTGAATTATGACAACCAGCTCAAGTTCAAAGAGGAAGTTATTGCAAAAGCGTACAAATTCTTCTTTCCTCAACTTCTTGAAACTTTCAAGAGCCAACAGAAGGAGTTTGGCACAGTTTTTGGCTCGCCTATGGAATATTCCTACAGAAACAAAATCACTCCACACTTCAAATTTCCTAGAGATAAGAATGGAATTCCCGCAGAACCCAAGTCTTTCAACATAGGCATCCAGCATATCGACCCCACTAAGGGGGTGGTAGATTTGAACCGTTGTGACATTGCCACTCCTATAATCAACGAAGCCTTAGAGAAGAAAAGAAGTGAGATTTTGAACAGTCAAGACCAGATACCCGATGCTAAAAAGGGCAGACAGCAGACTTTATTTTTAAGAGAAAGCGTCAGGGTCAATCACGAAACAGGAGAGTACGACCGGATCTGTGTAACCAATCCTAAAAAGCTGGTAATCACCGAAAAAGTTGAAGATTACGTATTTCAATTTGAGCCATCAGGGTTTTTC
Organism: Suhomyces sp. yHKS641; assembly: GCA_030705105.1. Classification (NCBI taxonomy): domain Eukaryota; kingdom Fungi; phylum Ascomycota; class Pichiomycetes; order Serinales; family Debaryomycetaceae; genus Suhomyces; species Suhomyces sp. yHKS641. Next base: position 424,421 of record JANIWR010000004.1, on the reverse strand, counting down.
CAAAATAATAACTACATCCTTCCGGTTGTTCTTGATTACTTGAGGTATCACATCGGCGAAGGCCAGCAATATAAGTATCTAGTTGACACCTACTGTGGATCGGGATTTTTCGGCATTGCATTAGCGAACCAGATATCAAGTACGGGCAAAATATTTGGTATTGAACTATCACAGCTTTCTATCAAGTATGCCACTCACAATGCAAAATTGAATGGACTCAGCGTACCTGAAAGAATCCAGTTTATCGAAGGCGATTCAGAGGAGCTCTTCAAGAGCGAAGAGTTTGTAAAGTCGGGCATAACTGGTGAACACAGCATCGTAATCATGGATCCTTCTCGAAAAGGTTCCAACGCTTCATTCATGAAACAGTTACACGAGTTCAAGCCCAAACTCATACTTTACATCAGTTGTAATGTGTTTACTCAGGCTAGAGATTTGGCAAAGTTTTTCGAAATACAAGAGTTGTCCGACTCTTCTACAAAATATCGCGTTAGAGACCTTGTTGGATTCGACTTCTTTCCTCAGACTAAACATGTGGAAACTGTTGCTGTACTTGAATTAATAGAATAAACTAATCTGTATATACATGTAAAATAGAAAGTGCATTGAACTAGTAATCTTTTCCTCTCAAAAACTCCTCTATGATATCTCTCCAAGCTTCAACACCCCATTCGACTCTCTTCTTCTGTTTTCTTCCGGTGATTATGTCACTATTGAGAACTTTGTCTTTCAAGAAGAATTCTATTCCTCTGAGTAAGGTGGGTTGTTCTTGGGCCTTGATTGTTCTTTCAATCAACAACTTTTCGTCAAACTTCATCTCGTGCATCTTTTTCAGTTTCAGTGATAAACCGGCTCCAACAGAGTTGACTTGTGATTTCTTACCAATTTGATCCAAGAATGATACAAACAAAACCTCCATGAACAAAATAGTATTACTGCTGGCCGTAACAAAATTAATCGTTCTGAGAATATGCAATGGTAAAGATCCTTCTGACAATAGATACCCAAAGAATCTGCCCAAATTAAGAATACGCTTCAATTTAGCTTCGTCATCGACGTCTTCGTCAAAGGAGAAAAAGTCTTCGCCCTCTTCATCAGAATCTCCATCATTAGAGCCACCTTCAAACTCTTTTATAATATCCCAAAGCATAAACTGAAACGTCTTTCTATTAGAATGGTTTTCACACAATTTATGAGCTAAAATACCATAGTACGGATTCCAAGCTGGTTCAATACCGGTGCAATGAATCAAAACCCTAGGTATTTCTCTTTCTTGTGCTCTTTTCAAGGCAAGCTTGTCAAGTTTAGTCATTGCATCCACGTAGTCATTAGCCGACATGATGGAAACAAAGATGGCTCTTCTGATATTGGTGTTCATTCTTTGCGCTTTGGCCAATTCCATCCAGTTAGGTTCGGCGTTGTCGAGGATATCATTAACAGCCATATCAGTTTCCTTATCATCGGCTGCCGGTCTGGCAGATTCAATTCCCTTCCAAGCTGACCCAACTAACCACCATTTACCTCTAGTTTCAATATTGTGAATGTCATCAAGACTCACTTGGATAGGATCATTGAACTTGTTATTGTTGATTGAGCTCAAGTACTTCTTTAAACGAATAGCTAATTGATGATTGGCTTCATTGTTAACTTTCAATTTATTATTCTTCAATGAAGTGATGGTTTCAATCAAGAACTGAGTTCTTGGGTTAAGTTGTTGTTCTTTATTCAAATTGGCTGATACTTGGTTTACCAAAATGACAATTTCCTTTAATGCAGTTGGATCGTCAGATCTCATTTGGTTACCCGAACTTCTGATCAAGCGAAGTAAGAGCTCGGCATTCACTTCGTTAAGATCAGAAATAAGCACTTTGATGATATCGTACAAAAGTTGAGAGCCGACAAGAGAGAAAAGATAGATCGAAGACAAAAGTGATATCAAATTCGATGCTTCTTTCGATTTCTGACTAATTTTAGTTTGGTCTTTAGCGGTTGATTCGAATTTCTCTAACAACGTTTGAATGAAATAAGCTCCAAATTCAACTCCCTGTAATCTATAGATAGCTGCAACCAATGCGGCATGGAGGTAGACAAAAGTATCCAACAATCTACCCTGCAGAACAATACTTTCTATAATCAAGTTTGTTAATTGTTCATTGACATAATGACGAGCATGAGAGAGATACAATCCGTCAATTTCCATCACGATCGTGTTGATATTGGCCTCTGACAATCTGTTCAATGGACCCTTTATGGATTTGCGAAGTTGAATCGTCTCTTCTGAAGTGTCGCCAGATTCTAGTGCTAGTTTTCGACGAAGTGCTGGTGGAATATACTTCGAAGTTTGCTCTTCCTTCTTTTCCTCTCGCTCGTCAGCATCTTCAGTTGGTGCAACATACGGATTTTCTCGCACATGGGGCTCTGAATCTTCTCCACTGAAATCAGAATTGTCATCATCGTCATCTTCCAATTCGCTATCGTCTTCTTCTGCTACTTCACTCAAATTGTCATCATCACTTTCGTCACCAAAATCAAGATCGAGTCCATCTAACAATCCCCCAATTACGTCATCGTCGTCAGTCTTGGTAAGCTTGGATTTCTTTCCGTTCTTCAATCCTAATTTTTTGGCATAGTAGTTAATATCCTCATCGTCTTTTGCAAATAAATCTGGTGTTGCCAATTCAGGAGTAGCATCATTTTTGGATTTATGTTTCTTGCTTTCTTTCGACTCTTTTGATTTTTTTGCTTCTTTCAAAGCCTTGAGTTTAGCCAAAGGATCTTCTTCTTCTTCAAGTTCAGAAATATCTTCATCATCATCAAATCCTTCAAAATCGTCCTCCTCATCAAAGTCTTCTTCTTCCTCTTCCTCTTCTTCATCGTCTTCCTCTCCCTCTTCTTCTTCATCTTCATCTTCTTCAAGTGCTTCGAGCTCGTCTTCATCAAAATCTACCTCGTCATCTTCGCCTTCATCGAAATCACTTGCGGAATCGTCACCAAGATCGTCTTCCTTTACAATTCGTATTTCCAGCGGCTTTGCGTTCTTTTTTGCTTTTAAGGCCGCTAATTGTGCTAGCGGATCATCGTCCATGCTAGATTTTTCGGTTTTAGATGCTTTCTTGGATTTGAGTGCAGCTAATTGTGCAAGAGGATCGCTTTTGGCTTTCTTGGCCTTTAATGCTGCCAATTGTGCCAAGGGATCTTCCTCTTCATTCTGTGCCTTTCTCTTGGTGCCTGAAGATGTGGTTTTTTCAGACTTTTTATTTGCTTTTAATGCTGCTAATTGTGCTAATGGGTCTTCCTTGGATTCCTTCTTATCAATTTTCTGAGTTGATTTGGCCGGTTCCTTAGGTTTCCTGGAATCTATACTCTTTATTCTCTTTTGCTTCTTTGCTTCTCTTTCCTGTTGACGCTTTTCCTTCCTCGACAATTGTTTCCCTTTACTCTTGGGGCGATCAAACTTGGTGAATCTCGAATTATCCTCTTCGTAATCACCTTTGTCTTCCTTCTGTTGGATTTGGTCCAAGAGCTTACTTGGAAGTCTTATCTCATGCTCTTCTTCTCCTCTAGCAGAACCTCGAGACGAAACCATTATTATGTCTATAATTCGCTTTAAGGTCTAGGGTCGATCGCTCTCTTAAGATCATCTCATCTCTGCTCTTTGGAAGTTTGACAGTCGCAGCCGAATTATTCTCCAAGCCGCACGACCGGCACCTCAACCCAAAAACGGAGGCAAGTCATATCCGTAGGCTATAAGAAAAGAACCCTTCACACGAGAAGAATGAATAGGTTCAAGTTGGATTTTGGAAAGTTCAAGGTGGACTTGAAATATATCGGAGACATTTTTATTTTGGCGGGAGCTGGGCTCTCTGTATACTACCTATTAAATTCTATACTAAATGATTATGTTGACTCGTCGGTGAAAAACAAGGATTCGGATAAGAAGGGCAAGGGTATTCTCAAGAAACTTCAGGCTACCAATCCTCATCTCAAGGATATCACATTTAGTCAATACGAGAGATCACTACTCAATTCGTTAGTGACACCAGACGAAATCAATGTCCTGTTTGATGATGTAGGAGGGTTGCAGAACATTATAGACGAATTAAGGGAAACAGTTATATTGCCGTTGATTGAGCCCAGCTTGTTTTCTACTCATCTGAGTTTGATCCAGTCACCCAAAGGTGTGTTGTTCTATGGACCTCCTGGATGCGGAAAAACAATGTTGGCCAAGGCCATTGCCAAAGAAAGCGGGGCATTTTTCTTACTGATCCGTATGTCGACAGTCATGGATAAGTGGTATGGTGAAAGCAACAAAATTACGGACGCCATCTTCTCTTTGGCAAACAAATTGCAACCATGTATTATATTTATTGACGAGATCGATTCGTTTTTAAGAGACAGATCTTCCAATGATCACGAAGTCAGTGCCATGTTGAAAGCCGAGTTCATGACCTTGTGGGACGGTTTGCAATCCAATGGCCGTATTTTGGTAATGGGAGCAACTAATAGAAAGAATGATATCGATGAAGCATTCTTAAGAAGAATGCCAAAGACGTTTGCAGTAGGTAAGCCAGACTCGAAGCAAAGATTATCAATTTTGACCAAAATTTTAAAGGATACCAAGGTTGACGAGTATGACTTTGACATGAAACAAATTGTTGCAAACACTCAGGGCATGAGTGGTTCCGACCTTCGAGAATTGTGTCGTGAGGCTGCGATTTTGCCAGTGAGAGAATATATAAGGGAAAATTACAACTACAAAAGCGGCAAATTAGAAAACGGCGAAGACATGCCTGTGCGGCCCTTGAAAACCTCAGACTTTATCAAAAACTCCATACCCCTGGCCTCTATAGATTAGTTCAATACATTAATTAAAACCCTACCAAGTACACACGTGACGATCACCAGGGGTTACCCGCCCTACATGTCCCACTTAAAAGCATCGAACCACCCGCCAGAAGAATTCTGTTCACCATAGCACTACGTATAGAAGACCAATATACACATTTGAAATTAATATTGTATCAGCTCTGAAAATTGGCCTCTTCGAAGATCCTTATACTTATTCGGTAGTATAATGATTCAAAGCGAAGCCTAGAATAGAATTCACGCCTATTTCAACCTTACTCTTAAGTATCAAGGAATACGTTAGGGGAGTAAAACTAGTTATTTACATAACTAGAAGATTAGTGTGGGACATTTTGTAGACAACGCAGTTCTCCTGTAGCGGTTAAGCACACTCGATATTTTTTGTTCCTGTATTTGATCGGAGAGCAATGATTAAAGATCGGGAGGCAAATACGTAATTATAAGTACCACGCAATTGCTAACATAGCGACCACAAATAACAGTGTCAAAGAACTCGTATCATATAAATTGACCTTCTTCTACTAATACTTCGAATTGTCCCAAACGTCATCGCATTAACTTAAGTTACCCTTATTCTGGGGATTCGCAATGCTTAATCTGTTCAGACTCTGTGCTAGGAGACTCAATTTCTCCACTGCCGGCACCAAAAGGTTGGTGAGGTCGAAACCAATACGTTGCCACACGGCCAGATACTACAGTGCTGACGTGAAAGATATCAAACAACAGGTCTCGGAAGAAGCTGATGAATCTGCTTCAACTACAGGGGTATTGGATCAATCGACCTCCGAGACTGTCTTATATTTCGATAAAGTATCTCCTTTTGGTGTCACCCATAGTCAGACCAAACAGTACTGGAGATGGTTGGTTGGGCCATTGCAAAAGTCAAACACCACCCAATCCATGATGGACAAAGTGATCGAGTTATCGTCGCCATTGCCGCCTAATTCGCGTATCACTGAACTTATTCCGCTTCATCGTGACTCAGGGGCCTTTGTTAAATTCGAAATTCCAGAAGGATACAACAGAAAAGAGTTTGTTACCAAAGTTATCCTGAATGTCAAGAAACACGAACATCAAGCCACAAGCAATTTCTTTCTCAAGCTTGTTAACCAAGTATACAAGCTATGTCCTAGCGCGTTCGTGGTGAAAGGTACCCCGTGGATCGAAGACTTGAGGAGATTTCCTAGCTCCAGACTTAAGGTGATTTACGAAGGTGAAGCCTTGACAGAGGAGGAATTGTACCTCTTGTTCAGAAGATACGGGTTGATAGTTGATATCATTCCTGGAAAAGACATTGCAACGGTTGTTTTTGAGCTGACCAGATCTGCTGTGTGTGCCAAAAACTGTATTACTGGTATTAGTCTTGCTAACGGAGCAACAAGACTTCACTTGCAGTACATTCCTATTAAAAGAGTCAACCATCTCACCGACTTTATCATGAGCCACCAAAGGATCTCGATTCCTATCATTATTGCTATTCTTGCAACGACTGCAGTGCTTATTTTTGATCCTATCAGACTTTGGTTCATCGAACAAAAAATCACCAAAAAGTACACTATTACTGCCTACAAGAATAACAAGTACCTTCAGTCGATTTTCCTTCCAATAGAAGCCGTTGGAAACTGGCTTGGTAACAGTTATGACTATCTTGATTCCCAAATCCATGGTTGTGATGCTGCAGAGGCCAAGTCAATCGACGAAGCCAGCATAGAACCAGATATGGGAAATATATGGAGTGAAAGATTTGAAAAGGCCAAACAGCTAAAGCTCTGGATTCAGGAAAATATTAGCACCTACATTGTTGTCAAGGGCCCTAAAGGTTCTGGTAAGGAAGAGTTTATTCTCGAACACACTATAAATAATGATAACGACTTAAACAGAAACGTACTTTACATCAACTGTGACTCACTTGGCAAGTCCAGATCAGACAGTGCTTTGATATCAAATACTTCAGTCCAATTGGGTTATTATCCAGTCTTTACATGGACAAATACCGTGACTCAATTTATCGATTTGGGTGTTCAAGGTTTGACTGGACAGAAATCCGGTCTTAGTCAGAGCAAAGAGAGTGAATTAAAGAACATGTTTGCTCTAGCAGCTCAGGCTATTAGAAACGTTGCTTTGGTAGACTACCAAAGATACAAAAAGTCGATTGAAAAGAGAACTCAGAAGGGCGACGAAGAACAACTCAAGTTGTTGAACGAAGACGAATACTTGCAACATAATCCTAGATGTAAGCCTATTGTTATTATCAATAACTTTGCAAGGAAATCTGAGTCATCTAGTAATGATCTAATCTATCCTATCATTGCTGACTGGACTTCCAATTTGATACAAAACAATCTTGCACATGTCATTTTTATTACCTCTGACGTGGGCAGTATTCAGCACTTGAATGATTCATTGCCAAACCAAGTCTTCAAAACCATTTCCTTATCCGATGCATCCAGCAAAAGTGCCAAGCAGTATTTAATTAACCAATTAAAGAATGAAGATCCAAAAGTACTTGAAAATAGTTTGGCACCTTTGGGTGGCAGAATGTTGGACTTACAGTCTTTTGTTAGACGAATCCAATCAGGTGAGTCGCCAGAAGATGCCATAAGTGAAATGGTTAACCAAGCAGCAGAACAGATAACTACTTTCTTCTTGACCAATTCTAGGGTTGAAAAAGGCGAGACTGATGGCAATTGGACTCCTTCCCAGATTTGGCTTATCATGAAATTACTTAACGACTCGGGAGAAATCAAATTCGAAAACTTGGTCAATTCTCCATTATTCAGCAACAAACAAGAGACTTTATCTACCTTGAGTACCCTTGAAAAATTTGACTTGATCACATTAAGTAGAAACAAAGGAGTCCTCGAAAAGATTTTGACCGGAAGACCACTATACAAGGCAGCTTTCAAAAACTTGATTGAAGACGTCAAAATTTTCAAGTTATACGAAATTGATTTGTTAAAATCTTTGATCAGCTCTGAGAGCTCGACCATCAGCAAACTAGAGAATGAATTGGTTTCGATCAATGGCCTTGGAGGTAAAGTGGAGAACAGAATAAACTACTTGAGTAAAAAGATCGAAGCTTCAAATGAAAAAATCATGAACTTGGAGAGTGAAATTAGCAAAATCAAGAAACTGACAGGCAATGACAAGCAGAAGAGTTTTTTAGGTTTATTTTAAGTTTCTTGCTTAAAATGTATTAGTGTATAGTACAGTTATATAATGACGTATAATGATTAGTTTTGTAGCAATTCTTTGTTGAGAATCTCATAAGCCATTCGTCTCCTGATTACCTTCATGTCATTTTGACTGTACATCAAGGGAGATTTGGTGCTGACATATCTTGCAGCTGTACATGCAAATACCCCACAATCATAGCCGTTTGCTTGTTGAGGTGTCTTGACATTTGGTAAAAGTTCGTAGTCTATCTTTGAATGATTTAAACGTTCTGCTTCCAGCGACATATAGCTCGATATAGTCTTTACTGCATTGAGGTTCCCTGAGCTTGACAAGGAATCATAATACTTTATTTTGCGTTCAACATTGTCAACCACAGCCAACGCCCAGTGAGTATTCATTATGTTGATTGGCACCAATATTATATCCTTTTCAAAGACATTGAGTTTTCTGCGCTTGGCCCACCTAGCAACTCCCTGATATCCTTTCTCTTGTAAAGTTGTAAAAAAGTGGGTCGTCCATGCATAAGCTTTGGGGTTGGCTTTCGTCACCAAGCTGAGGTAAAGATCTATGATATTATCGTTCAACCATCTTCCATCCCGAAGTGTCTTTATATCATCGTGGTACACATCTATTTGGAATAAATTGAAGAGCTGACGATTATTTTTAGAAGTCCATATTTCGTTAACTTTGGCTAATTGGTTCTGATTAAGAGGGACAATTTTGGATAAGGACTCGATTCGATTCTTCGAAACTAGTTCTTGTAACTGTCTATGGTTATTTTGGTACCTATTAGAAGTATTGTCATCGATGTAGAAGTTTGATACAGCTGAATCTATGACCGAGTAATCGGCTGTGGAAACAGGTTTCGAAGGTATATAATAATTTAGTACCGACTGGTGGTACTTTCTATGCGAAGACAAATCATGATCAGTCAAGTTCAATAAGTCGTCCACCTCATCTTCATCTTCATCATCAGTGAATTCATGTATAGGAGGTTGATAATTTTGCTGGTACTTTGAATTTTTCAAGAACTCCCTCGATAACAGAAGATCGGTTCCATATTGCAAAGCTGGTTTTTGGACCGGTTTGATCCCCTTTATTCTACTGTTCACCAATGACCTCAAAACATTTTGAGCCGATCTGTGTTGGTTGTCTTGTGGGGAGCTGAAATCAGGTAATTCTGAAACGTCATCAGTAAGTATACTATTATTATTTTGATGATTTACACTCTGTCTGCGTGATGCTAGGTGGTTGCGTAGTATGTGAAAGTCATTGGTGACTATTGGTTTGAGTTTATTGATTTTGAGTATTTGGACGTCCTGGTCTGACTGGTTCATCAACAGCTCGTAATTGGTCTCTTCAGCGTCATCGGATTGACTGCTCGAAGACTCTGTCAATAATCTGTCAATTGCATCAAGTATGGATTTTAGTGGAATATGCAAAAAGCTCAATAAAAATAGTACGATCTTTGACCCACTTGATGACTGCTGATCTTGCTCATATGTATCCCCACTTCGTACGTCATGCAACGGTTCCATTCTAGTGGGTTTCCTTCTCTTGATGTAGTTCAGGCTGAACTCTTTTGGTTGTTGCGCTGTATGCAGAACGTGACGACATGCCTAGATACATATTCGTCACCTAGTAATACATGCAGCTGTGTTCTCTTGCGAAACGGATGTTGTGAAAAAATAGTAGCAAAGAGAAGCTTCGCCGTCTATGTCATTGCTACATAAATTATCAATGCATCATTCTACGTTGACTAGGCCAATTCTACCTGAGAGCTCCTTGCAGTCTGTAGCGCAGAAATAATAATATTCGCACGCTACATGGAGGATAAACTCACCCGAAATTCCAGTTAAGCTTTTCTGGCCTAATAACAATCTTGCGTACCGACAGATACGAAAAATAGATTTGGCTTATTTTCTCAACGACAATATATTTCGAAACTGACGGCTATAATAAGCATTGATAACAATTACAATTATAACTTAAACGGAGCCAAGCAGACAATGTAATAATGGTGGCTCCAAGACTTTTGGCCAGCTGGTTGTCATCGGCTGGAGTTTCAAATCACTTCTTCTACATGTCATTCCTACTCTATAGCCATTAACTGGTGTGTTTCCTCAGTGATAAGAGTGCGCAAATCTCTGCTCGTTTGTGACAGTATCGGATTTTCTGCCAGGTTGTCTCAATTTTCGAATGCACAATTACCCCCACCCACGTGTATGGGCTCCCTAATAAAGGCTTAATTATTATAAAGTTTCGGCCATTATACGTGCACATTCCATGTTCAACATCAACTTTATAAATAAATCTGCATCGACAAGCATATAACTGAGCCCAATCCCAAGATGACTGAACCTACTCAGAAAGAGCATGACCCTCAGCAACCCATGCTTTTCGCCAATAAGCTTCAGCACGAAATCTACAAGCCTTGGAATGATTACTATCTCAACTACAATCGTTTGAAAAAGTTACTCAAGGAAGGTGTTATACTTCAGAACAATTGGACAGAGAGAGATGAACAAGATTTTGTCAGTGCTTTGGATTCCGATTTGGAAAAGGTTTACACTTTTCAGCACAAGCAATTCGATATCTTGAACGAAAAGCTTAACGAGCTTCAAGCGCAAACCGAATCTGCCGACATCAAATTCGAAGTAGACAAGTTCCTGCATGAATTGGATGAATTGTTGACTTCGGCTCAAGAATTGGAACATTTCCAACGTTTGAACTATTCCGGTTTCATCAAAATTGTCAAGAAGCATGATAGACTCCATCCGCAATACTCGGTCAAACCTCTCTTGAACGTTAGATTAAAGTCCTTACCATTCCATTCCGAAGACTACTCGCCTTTGTTATACAAAATTGGAGCCTTGTTTCAATTCTTGAGAGACAACTACAGTGTTGATCAATCTTTATCTAAGTTGAGTTCGTTTACGGAATCTTCTTCCGATAACTCTGAGTATCAATCATTCAAATTCTGGATTCATCCTGAAAACTTGATGGAAGTCAAGACTACCATCTTGAGACACTTACCTGTATTGGTTTACAACAATCGTCCAGGTGGAGATAACGATGATGACGACGACGATGACGAAGATGACGAAGATGCACAACGCGATAACCAATCCAACCAAAACATCAACTGTCTCTACTTTGACAATGAGCACTTTGAAGTGTACAATAACAAGTTAACCAAGATCAGTAACTCGTCGACCTTGAGAATCAAGTGGATTGGAAAATTACAAAACAAACCAAATATTGTTTTAGAAAAGAAGCAATTTGACTCAAACTCAAACTTCCATCTCGACGATAAGATTTCCTTAAAACAAAAATATATCAACCAATTTGTCATTAACAAAGAAATTCCTAACAAGTTGAAGAAAATCAATAATCTCGAGTCATTGGAAAATGTACTTGGATACATCAAAGACTTGAACTTACAACCGGTATTAAGAACCGTTTACAAAAGAACCGCATTCCAGATTCCAGGAGATGAAAAAGTCCGCATCATTATTGATTCCGATCTTACATTCATTAGGGAGGATTCATTTGACCAACAACTTCCTATTAGAGACCCTTCTACTTGGCATAGAACTGATATTGATTCCAAGTCATCGAATCCTTTGCAATACTTAAGAAAGGGTGAATTTTCCAAGTTCCCTTACTCGACTATGGAAATCAAAATCAAGAAATCGGCTGTTAAGAACTCCAAGAAACTTAACTGGATCAACGAGCTTATTTCATCCTCTCATTTGATTAAGGAAATCCCAAACTTCTCAAAATTCATTCACGGTATTGCATCCTTATTCTTGGAAGATGAAAAGTTAGAGAATATCCCATTATGGTTTAATGAATTGGAGAACGATCTCTCTTTCAATCCTGAATTGTATCTTAGAAAGTCCAGTCAAGATGCTGGTATAAAAGAAGATATTACCAACGAGGACAACTTGTCTAAATTCAAATCTATGCTTCTCAAGAATAACAGCTCCAATTTCCAGCCAAGATCCGCATCATTCTCGGGTTCACTCTTGCTTAACTTGAACGACTCAGGTGAGCAAGAAAATAAACCACAAATTAGTGAAGTGATCGAGGAAAATGGTGAGGAAACAAATGCTACAACTGGCTCGTCCGACTTTGATGATGAAGACGATGACAGTGAAGAAGGTCTTTTCCGCCCTTCCAAGAGTCCACTTTCCAAGATTTTAAACTTACCTTTCCAGTTCTCAAAATTGATTGATGCTGACTCTGAAGATGAAGAAATTGAGTTGCCATTAGGTGTCAGTAAACCAGAAAGCTGGATCAAGAACGCTGGGCCCCTCAAAATTGAACCAAAAGTTTGGCTTGCAAATGAAAGAACTTTTAACCGTTGGTTGCATGTCACGACATTATTTTCTACTTTGACATTTGTACTTTATTCCAGTTCGAGAAAATCAAACTTTTCTGGAGTCTCTGACTTTTTGGCTTACGTCTACTTTGCCTTGACCTTGTTCACTGGTGTTTGGGGCTACTATATTTTCATTAGAAGAAGATCCATTATCATGGAAAGATCAGGTAAGCATTTGGACAACATAATCGGTCCATTATTGGTTGCGTTTGGTTTGATTTTTGCTTTGATCTTCAACTTCATATTTGGTTGGAAGAACTTGGAAATTGACTTTACAGACAGTTTCTATGTTAATAACCAATGGCATAAATCTGTTCATGAATATGTCATCGAAGCCATAAATTAAAATTGCTTAGGCTGAGCCTACCTTATCTATTTTTGGCGCCAAACAACATTTAACCTTAACCTCTACAGTTAAAAAAGCTAATAGTGCCACTAATATATTCAATTCTTTATTAACCGAAATAGCCGTAAGCCAGAAATGTTCATATACTTATTCCTCTAGGAGACGCATCACGTGATCGTGCCTCGATTTATCGAAAGCCACGGTGACAATATGAAAAAATGGACGATAGCAGATCAACGCTAATCAATCATTCCCAGCATACGCGTGGCTTTCATATCATAACATGTCATTGAACACATCATTATACACCATATCGGCAGTCTTGATACTAGATAATGAGGGTAATCGGTTGTATGCCAACTACTATCAACAACAAGCACAACAACAGAAAGAAAATGGCGGTGATAACAAAATTGAAGGAGAGTTTCTGACCACAGCACAACAATTGAAGTTCGAAAAGGCTTTGTTTCCAAAGGTCAACAAGGTTCATCAAGATATCGTCTTGTACGACAATCACTTGATCACGTATAAACAAACAAACGACGTGATTTTATTAATCGTTTCCAAGATCAATGAAAACGAATCTTTGATATATTCAGCAGTTGCCAATTTGTTCGAAGCTTTGAAAATATTGTTGGGAAACACCGTTGATAAAGCTACTATTTTGGAAAATTATGATTTGGTAAGTTTGGCCATTGATGAAACTGTTGACGACGGGGTGTTAATTGAAATTGATCCTGCCATAATTGTTAGCAGAGTCACTGAAGCTCCAAAGGTCGATACTATGAAGATAGAAATAAATGAAAAGACCATTTTCAGTGCTTTTAATCTAGCAAAGAAATTCGGTGAGAAGTTGCAACAGGGGATCTAAATACTTCATATATAGTAAAATTACGAATTAATAGCAAGAACATTTCAAAAGAAAAATTCAGATTCCATACTTTCAGTGTAGAATTATAGATCACTAGCCTCAATGAATCTAAGGTGTTCCTAGAATAGATCGGAGTACTTAGAGTAGACATAGGTTGGTATAGTATGGTACGCGCACGACTGACTTGAAAAGTAAATAGTCAGGCAGCAAGAAGGTCTGTTAGCTTTCAATAAGATTGGATAATAGAGGGGTGTGGAAACAGCTATACATAAACAAAGTTGTATAATATCAAACGAAACATGGATGATTCATTCCACTTTGCATTATTGAGGATATCGATATCACAAATCTTGAAAGCCAATGGGTTTGATAAATGCAAACCATCAACGCTCAACACGTTGACCGATATATATATACAGCAGCTTAAAAGGCTATCTAGTGAAGCTGTACGGCTCTCCCAGTTGCGAACTCGATCAAATAACGTTGAAATTCAAGACGTCACCGAAGCATTCAAATTAACTGGAACCATCAAATCTGAAAATTATTTGAAACTTGATGATACCAAAGACAGTGAGAAGCAAAATGCATCATCCCTAACCAAACGGAGTAAGTCTGAATATAACACCATGTCGTTGGAGTCTTTCCGGGACTGGCTCAAATACAGCGATTCATTCAGGGTATCAAAAAAGCTAAATGAATTGCCCAATAGCTTGATAAAGAATTTGATGGAAAAGCGTAAATTAGTGTTGGATGATGGTGAAACAGATCAAGAAAAGAAGAAGCGGAAATACAAGGAAAGACAAGACTACTATAATCAACTCAAGTTGAACGGAGTGTTGGGTCACTCCTCGGCACATAATGGACAAATGATAAATGGTGATGAAATGGAGGATGACGATCTCAACGATGGCATAAATGATAGAGATAGATTGATGTGGCTCAATTACTTGATAGAGAAAGACTTGAAGTTGGGGCACGACTTAAAATTCATAAATACTAGCTTGTACAATGAGTACTTGAAGTTTCAAACAAACACCAAGTTCCATCCAGTTATGAAAAGTAATGACAAAAACGGTTCGCGAGGAGGAATGGCGAAAATCAATGATGTGACCGATAGATACCAACAGCTCAAAAACCAGGTGAATAACATAAACAAGTACGACTATATTCTTATGGGCATTGAGGACGAGCAGCCTGAAATCAAAGAAGGAACCAACCCCGAAGAGACCGAAGTTGCTCAGATGGTACGGCCATCAGAAGAGCTAGAAAACATTTTGCCGTATAATCTCAAGTATGAAAGCTATCTAGTGAGTGACGAATTGGACCAATTCTTGCCCCAAGGTCCTGCTGATGAAAACACCGCTGAGGGTAACGAAGTAAATATCAAATATGACCCAGGAATCGAGAACCATACCATACCTGAGGATGATTTTGGCGGAAATGACAACAGCCTTATGTTCTGAGAATAAAGTTTTACAACAAAGTAATATAATCAAAACTTTAATCGCAGCATTAATCTATCATGCAGCTAAACTGTATAATTACGTTTATAATAATCGCAAGAGTCACATTGTATCGACTTATAAGTGGGTTCATTATGAAACACTGCGACGAATGAAATGACCTCATCTGATAGATATAGCAGAATTAGCACAATACTAGTGAAAATGAGGTGTAGTTCTGCCTTTCGCCTTCGCCTCGCGTTCTGATCTCTTAAGGGCTTGTTCGTAAAAAGAGGATGTTTGAAAACTGCAGGAATAAGCATGCGGACCCCGCATAATTAGGAAGAAATACAGATTTCGACATATAATGCAACATCAGATCTGTATGCATTAATGCAAGCTAATTACGCAAACAAAGCCTGGTCGGATTATAGTTCAAACTTCGATAGGTCGCTACAGCGTCGAAGGGTTGTGTACATACAAAAAAGTCTGAGACAAGATGAAAACCAGACAATGGATATTGTGTATGTAGATACTGACGCACCTTATCGACGATTAGCTACAGTAATCGGGATCTAGCTCGCATGAACTGAAACATATCTCCCTGTTTGTCATACAAGGGACTACGAGGATTTGAGAAAATAAATCGCTTGTACGACCAGGGTGGGAAGCTACAAATTGAATTACAAGACATTATTCTTGATGAGGCGGGGTCGTAACAACACACTAACCCATCAAAGAAACCTAATTTTCCGTTGTTCTTTGTGTTGTCAAAAGAACTGCAAGTACCCATCAAAAATGAAGTATTGGGAGTTGAGCAACTTAGCGGCCCAACACCTCGATGTAAAGAATACAATATTTTCAAGTGGAGTGCCAGGGCCCTCACTGATTGCTGTGAATGCTATTGATTGGGAAGGTCCATGCAGATGTCATAAAAATTACAATATATGGTAGAGAAAAATTCGAGATAATTTGTCCAAAAAGGTATAATCTGACTTGTCCCAATAGGGGAAAAATATATCCTATTGTTTCCTGTGACTATGGCAGTTATCGTCGCGGACACATGCTTCATTTATTTCCGGCCACCAGAACGATGGCTCGGATGTGCTTTTGCAGCGATAAACGCGTGGATTACGAGAATCATCCATCCACTACTCCGCACATCTCTTTCAGCACTCGGAATTTTCGAGTAATTGCTAAGAACTTCAATTCTTAGCTATGGCTCCATAGTACAGGGGCCCCCATTGAACGTAGTGCTTTGTGTATGTGTATGTATTGACGTGTCAAGATGTTCAAAGAGCGTTGCTAAATTTGTGTGCCTATTGTTTGTTGTTGAAATTCAACTTTAGAAGCTCCATTTTTTTTCCTTCGTAATTGGTTGGGCGAACCAGTTGCACTCGAAACTGAACAGACGACACTAGAGCAGGTTCAAACGAATCGAATACTTATGGTCCGAGGTTTGCGAAAGTTTCAGCAAATAATAATCCCCTATTTCTTGAGTCTTTACAAAGTCCTTATTTTTGAACCCTGTGAACAGACACAGCCATCGGTACAAGGCTTGGTATATTTTTCTATTTTTCAAAATCGAATCTCAAACCGCAATCCACCATATCCTAATCGAGCGCTCATTTTATTTTTGATATATATATAGACTCGAGTTTTCCCGCGTCCCTGCAACACTGTAACCACCAAAATCACGAGACTTCAGCAACTACAATCTGAAGACAATCAAGCCAACCCTTCAATCCTTCGCCCAGTTTCTTCCACATATATAAGTGCTGCAAACGCCATTGGAATTGTATCTGTTTGGTTCCTGAAACAAACAATCCCCTAAAAAAAAAATCGATTACCTTTAGACCCCCCAAGATTGCTTCTAACGCATGACTGGTTAAATTAATCCACACGCGCTTTTTCCCCCTTATTTGCGACGCGCTCAATCTACCCTTTTCGGCCGATCACGTCTTATTCGTTTAGTCTCGTTCAACCTAGGTAAAGTGATTAATACCCCATTCGATTAATACAATAAAGTAGTAATTCGCCATTTTATCTACGCTTGATAAAAATTTCTTGAGACACTCGAATTAACATTAAAAAATAGATTCGTTTCACCGATATTTCCTACCAGACTTTTGACTTGCCAACACACTAGGCTTACACCAATACCTTTACACTCTCAAGACAAGACTGTTAGATAATGATGAATAATAAAGGTTTAAAATTGTCACTCAAATTGAACGAGTCACTCCAAAACTTAAGCATGGACGGACCTTACACGCCCTTGGAACAGACATTAAAGACCCCTATCGACCACGCCTCCCACCACAACTTTGTTAGTACTCCAAGCATACAACAGCAACAGCAGCAGCAACAACAACAACAACAGCAGCAGCAGCAGCAGCAATCATTTTACTTTGCTGGCCACAACCAAGCAAATCCAAAGCAGGAATCTTTGTATAACCACCCGCGTTACAACGAATCGGACGATATTCTAACTGATTTCGATGAAACGAATGGGAACAACTACAAATCTACAAAGAATTATACAGTAGCATTCACTCCCAACTTTGATCAGTTGGTAATGACAGTTTACAATCGCATCCTCGAACTTCCTACCACAACCCCTTTTCTGGGCAGTATACCACCAAGTGGCCTTGTAAGTAAGGTGGCCAATGAAACGATGGCCAATCTAATTACTAGCACCAATAATCCAAATCCTCCTTTGTATGACCATCAAAGCATTATCAATTTTGACTGTCTTAGAAATCAGCTGTACCAGCCCATTTTCTTACAGTTGATAAGAATAAGACTTATAGACTTGTGCACATTCAACAACCAGGGCCATAACAATAATCGCCAGAGTAATACCGGCGTTACGCAACAGGCTCCACAAATCAGACTCCCAGAAACTACTTCAGTTTCTGTGACGTCTTCAAATGGTGGAATGGTCATGAACAACGGCGTTGCCGGAGGAGCCGGTTTGAGGCAGTCTTCGATTTCAAATTTGTCACTTACCGAACTAAACATATCGAACTTCAACAATGGCAACCTCTCCGCAGCACGTTCTCGTTCTTCGTCTATGAGCTTGAGAAAACAGTCTCTTACCAGAAACAACTCTTACAGCAACAACAGCTGGCTTCATGTGGGGAATATCAACAGCATTAGACCCCACAGTTCTGGCAGCAATCAAGAACAATTCAGCAGCAGCACCGACTCTTTGCAGTCTATCCAGGACTATGTGCCGCAGTCGTTTATCAATAGATCTGCAGGCGCAAACCACCCATACTCACAGAACGGTTATAACTCGATGATGATGGACTACCAAACACCACCCAGCTCCAGCAAAGGTTCTAACCCGGCGTTGACTCCACCAAATGGTTCCAATGGTACCCAGCCTGCTAATTCTGACTACGAGGAGTTTCTCTTTCAACAGTACAATGCCAGGTCTAGGTCATCTTCCAGAGGAACCAACTCTTTTCCTCGTCCACTAACAATAAACACTGAATGTGCCAATGCGCAAGCCTTGAATGCTTTGAATGGTGTCACCGGAAATACAAACACCAAAAACGGCAACGGTCAAAATGCTTTGGCTTTGGATTCCCCCTTCATGTCTGCCACCACCCCATCTGAAGATTACGGATACTTCAGCAACGGATTCGGGAGCATGCAGCATCCAGGAAGTGCCGACGGCAGCACCACATCGTCGCTCTCGGAAAGTCCTGTCAACCTCAACAATGGCAACAATGATGCCATGTTGATAGACTCTTCTAAAATTAACTTGCCCGGTCAATTCAGTTTGAGTGAGAAAAAGAGAGATTCCTTGAAGTTGAAAAGAGGGATCCACTAAAACAAAATTCACTGTATATTATTGTATTAATACTGAGTCATTTCATATTGTTGTTTATTCTGTTGCCGGCTAAAATCATAAACACCATTTACAAACATTCTGTTATCTACTTTCTCATTGAACACATGCTAGTCATGCTGTTCGTCTTATTCCCTTCTTAGACCTATTCTCCCTAAGTATTTTAGTATAGATATTTGACTTCTGTATAATAACATGTTCAGCTTCAAAATTTCGCATTCAAATAAATAACACAAGCAACCAGTCTTGACAAGGCATGATACGAAATGCGAATAAACACTTGCTAAAAAGACTACATACCACAACCATAGCGCGCAGCAATGTCTCTGATAGTGAGACCCTTCCTTCATCGGAGGTAAGCAACGAGTTTGGCCCCATCAAGCCGGCCTTCAACGAGACGCTGCAACTCATCAAACAGTTTATAATCCATTCACCTGACGAATCCAGGATCCCTGATGAGAAAAAAGAGCCACTACCTTTTAATGCACCACTAGATAACTTGTATCATAACTGGAATCTTGACTCCACCCAGTTCCTACCATTATTTAATCCCAACCAGCCAAGTCCATACACATTTCATTCGACCCAAAACGCGGATCCTTCATATCTTAAGTCACCCCGGTTAGCTGTAACAAAACTCCTAGTGGACAGTTGGTGTGAGTTACGCGATTATTACAAGATTTACGCCGGATCGCCTACGTTCGTACCAACAAGAGCTACCATTCTTGGGCTGCAGAGGCACGCGGAGTTAGAGCACGAACTCCATCCTGAATTTGACACCACAAACCTCTATAAGGCAATAGATTTGCTATACGAGGAAGCTAGCAAAACAAAAGACGCACTACAAGAGCTGGTCTACGGTAATGCTGATGGCAGTGAGCTAGGTATAGAGTGGTCGGAAAAAATCATCAGCAGATTGTACCAGGTTATCACCACTTCAGAAGCCAGAGAGGTTTTGGCGCATTGCTTCATCGATTTAAAAAAGAAAACTTATTTAGAGTCAACAGCTCAATTGCTTTCGAAATCAGGACCAGAGCCAAACCATTCTAAAGTTCTCGTCAGTGGAATAATAGACAGTTTGCGGTTGCTAAACAATTCTGATCCCGAAAACTTGTCTCTATTTGAAGAAATTCAAGTCAGTAATGAATATAGTTTCGAAAGAGCTATCAACAATCGCCAAGTCATTGACTTGTCGGAATTCATACCAAGAATCAGTCCTATAATCAAGGATAATGCGAATTCTTTCAAACTAGTCATATCGGATGTAAAAACCAGATCTTACAACGTGATTCCAGCTCAGCAGTCAGTTTTGGATTCTGCAAAGCTTCAGACTGGTTACTATAGAAAAATGATGAGTCTTTTGGCCAACGAGTCAGGCGTAAATCCCGACTTTGCCTATGAATCACTCTTGCAAAACGCATTAACGAGAGGCATTGATATTGATAAACCAATCAATTTCAGGAGCATGATAACCATTTTGAGGCAAAACTATCACATCTTTTATGAAGACTTTGTCAAACTTGCCAATGGCACACCCCTTGGTTTCGAACCTTATGATTACTGGGTGAGCACCCTGTCATTTCCAACATACGATGTGAGTATGCTCATTGATGAGAATGTCGAGGCCACTCAAGAATCTGAAGATATATTAAGCACCCTTAGCACTGATGAGAACTTTGAATACAGAGAAATATTGACGTCTGAGTTGGTAAGAGAGTGGAAAGTGCCTCTAACTTTGCGGTACTTTGCAGCTCGAAGTGCCCAGATGTACCAACTCTTCGCCAATATCCTCGGCGACTCAACTAGTGTGGAGTATCATAATGTGAAGACTGGGAATTGTTTCTACAAAGCTGACTATCATTATGACCCATCTGAGCTCGATCATCACCTTGTCAACAGTGCTTCGTTCTGGAATGGCGATAGACTACCGATTCACACGGACGACTTAAGCAAGTGCAAATACTGTGACTTCAAGAGTAGATGCTCTGTTCCCAATGAGGAAACCGACGCAATAAGCGATAGAGCTCTAATAGGTGCAAAGGTCCGCCAGTTCCTTTACCACGATTCGGAGCATAAGATGTAAACCATCATCAAAAGAACGTTAATACATGGAAACGTATCAACTCTTCTGCAGATGTTTCGAGTTCAATATTTGGGATTCGTTTACTGTCTATACCTGGATATGGCGTATAGATAGAGATAAGTCCCAGTGCTGTTTCTCTACATAAAGATTCTGTTTCAAAATGTGTATTGGTGTTATATTTGCTTGAAGCTGCTTCGCTATTTACATTTTGCAGCTACTTATAGTAAAAAATTTTAATGTTACCCGGCCCTCATTTTACGCGCACCACCGATTTTGCAGCTATAGGGCTTATGTAGACCATGTGGGCATTTAAATAGGCTCTCTGATGTCCTGTCTGCCGTTGGGACAAAGTTTTGCAGCGTCGAAGCCTTTAAAGTCGCCATACATTTCTTCCAAATGGCTGCGTAAATGTCTTTTCAAGAGGGGAATATTGGCCACCGGTAACCCGCAATGAAAGCACTTCATGTTCAGTTTGATTAGATCATTCAATAAAACTGGATTGCGAGTATGACGTATATAGGTTACTGATTCGTCTGATTGGGAGCCATAATCGGAATCGCTGTCATAATCTTGCTCATTGCGCTTCGTTGACCTAAGATACCCCTCATTATATCTAGGATCCAACAGCTCAAAGTCTACAAAGAATTTAGTCGCAAACGAATTATAATGTTTCTTGTGCTTCAATCTCAGCGAGTGGAGGTCTTTGGTAATTACGTGAACATGCATGTTATTCATCGACGGAATAGAATGTACTCCTGCCATGATATACTTTGACTTGAACAGCGCTAGTTTCAAAGAATCGTCATCCTTCATGAGCGACAGAAGATCAGATACTATCATATCCTTGGCCTTTTCAACATAGCGCAGTATCAAATCGTAAAGCTCTTCTCCACTAAACTCCTTGTAATTCTTATTGAATACATCTAGAGGATGGGCTTTGGTTACTGTCCGGTCGCGTGGTAGTATTAAATAATGACGGATGGCTTTGGGAAAGGCATCTTCAATTATTATAACGTTTTCATCGTAAAACAACACCCCCTTGCACTTGGATGGCTCATTGATGTAGCTTTGTAATGCAGCTTTGTAATGCATATAGGCTCATGTAATTGATCTTGATGGCGCGAACTATAACTAGTTCATATCACACCTGACTATTTTACCAAGATGAGTTCACCGCCAGAATTCTACGCGCAATAGTAAATTGGCCGTGTCTTTGCCAATGTTAAATCAAATACGTATCTTGTTCTAAATCGTACACTCTATACTATTATTACGTATGTACAAGGTTATTGCTGTTATTAAATGCAAGATGCCGAGTAGGTATGTGTATACAAACCTAGACTTTTCTTTTTCTGACCGGGGTAGTTGGTTCTACACCAGAAGCTTTGACTGTAACTTTCGTCTTCTTCGCAGATGGATCCTCTTCAGTCTCGGACGATTCTTTTTCTAATTCTTGGTTTGACTTCAATTTAGTCAGATTCAACTCATTGATGAACCAGATCACTGATCCATAAAGTAACACAGCTATTACCAAAAGATTCACAAAATGGATAGATCTACTAAGGAAGATCAATGAAATCAACGAGATTATTAACAAAATAAACGACACGTGCGTTGCAGTAATTAATGCAGGGGTGGTTCCTGGTGTGAACACAGAGTCCCACAATTCAACAATAAATGCCATTTTTCTAATAACTTTGGGGTCTACTGCCCATATCTAACGCCTTCTCGAAGATCAACTGTGATCTCAGTGATTGGTAATACCTTACATAATCAATAAGTGCCACTTTGCGGTGCACGCACGCTCGAAAATCGAACATTTTTCTGGTCAAATATTTTGGATCACACTAATATTACGAACAGTTTTTAAGACTTTAGTTTATACAAGTTCACCATAGTAAAGATACAATATACCATAGCCAACCATGCTCCCAAGTGACGACTCGTTTATCAGTGATGATGAAGAAGAATTTTGGTAAGTATACAGATCTAGAATTTTGCCCTCGATCGCAAATTACTAACCAATATAGCCCATTATGTGTAGAAGAAATGGACATATCAGATAAAAATTTCAAGCCGTGTCCATGTGGATACCAAATATGTCAGTTCTGTTACAACAATATTCGTCAAAACCCAGAACTCAATGGCAGATGTCCTGGTTGCAGACGTCTATACGACGATGAAAGTGTTGAGTACAAGACGATCAGTTCTGACGAATACAAATTGCAGCAGTTAAAGAGAGAGAAGAGAGAACGTGAGAAGAAACAGAGAGAGAAGGAGAAGAAAGAGACTGAATTGGCCAACAAAAAGCACTTGGCAGGTCTCAGAGTTGTGCAAAAGAACTTGGTATACGTAACGGGACTCAACCCGCCATGTAATCCTGATGATTTACATTCTGTTTTAAGATCTGACAAGTACTTTGGTCAATATGGTAAGATTCTGAAGATCGTCATTAACAAGAAATCCCCAGCACCTCTGACTCCACATCACCACCAAAATCCTGGTTTGGTTGTCTACGTGACGTTTGCCAAAAAAGAAGATGCGTTGAGGTGTATCAATGAATTGGATGGTACATTATGTGACGGGCGTATCTTAAGAGCTGCCCATGGTACTACCAAGTATTGCTCGTCATACTTGAGAGGCCATCCTTGTCCAAACCCCAACTGTATGTTCTTGCATGAACCCGGTGAGGAAGCAGACTCTTATACCAGAAAGGATTTATCTACTCAGCAGGGACTCAAGATGGGTATGGTAGGCTTGAGTGGATCGGGTGTGAACAACTCAAATGCCAGTAGTTCATCACATCCATTCAACAGTTCTAACACTCATGTAAACTATAGTGGCGAGGAAGATGATACTTTTGAGCAAGAAGGTGAACATAGTTCAAGCAAGCCAGCTGCAGTAGCAGCTAAAGCATCAGCACCTCCACCAATCGAAGGTCCAGTACTACCAGCCACTGCTCACTGGGCCAAGGGAGATAGCGTTTCTGCAAGTAATTCCCCTAGTGTGAGCAACAACACGCCGTTGGCAAACTCGGCAGCATTCCCTACTTTGGGAGAAATCTTCAACAATCAAAAACAACTGCAAAAGAAGGATAGTAAGCAGAAGATGAAATCCAAATCAACCAAGGACAATGTGTTGTTGCCTGATGATATCGACATAGATGACGATTCAGCAATCAACTTCGTGGAGCAAACTACAGAACAATTGAAGAACTTAGCTGAGAAGAAGGAGAAACTAAATGTACACTTTAAGACCATGGCTTCAAGTGATAAAAAGCTTCCGTTGTTTGCATTCAATCCTAGTGCCACATACTCCACTGACACCAAGCTTGAAGACGAAATGGTTCTTGCTCGTCAAGTGATTGAGAGGTTCATTTTGAAACCAATCAAGAACTACCACTTGGCGTACCAAAACCACCCTATCAGGCAACAACAGTCTCTCTTACAGGCCCAATTACAACAGCAGCAACAGCAGCAACAACAACGCCAGCAAGCGTTGAATTTGACTCCTGGCTTACAAGCTGCACAGTTACAAATCTTACAATTAGAACAACAAAAGAAGTTATTAGAAGCATCGCAACAAAGAGGTGATAACAGCTCATTGGCACAACAACAGGCTCAACAGGCCCATGAGCAATTGTTGCTTCTTCATTTGCAGCAACAACAAGCTCAACAGCAACAACAACAACCACAAGCCAATACCAGCCAACCCAATCAAAACCAGATTAATCTTCTCAGAATGAACGAACGTGCCAACACATCAACACCTCCTCCTCCAGGTTTATTCGCCGCTGGCGGTGTTCTTAAATCATCACAACTCAGTCCTGCTCAGCTTCACGCTCAACAACATCCAGGAGCCTTCAACAGTGAAGGCGCTAGCCAAGTCGGCTCCGTGCCTGCCTCTGTTCCAGCTCCGGGTCCTAATGTTGGGGGAAATCCCTCTTCCAGCTCCCAGTTGTTATCTCAATTGATGGGTGGTAAGAGATAATTAATCATTTAGAACTCAACTCTCTCAAAGCATATATCCATAATAATGTATTATAAGTCAGATATTTTCAAGCGTAGCATGGTAATTGCAATGATCTTCTGAATCACTTCGCTCAATTTATTTGAATTCCTAAATAAGCACGGCGCAAATTTTCGAAGCCACAGTAATTGCTCTTGGGTTCCTTATAACTGCCGTATAGAAACCTGAACATATTCCCATTAGGAACATGTATTCGGCATTGTTCACCAAGAGTACATTAGGTAAATTTCTTCCCACGTATGCCTTTATATTATGGTAGCAAGAAGAAGAATTGCTGAACTCGTACCCCACAGAAGTTCGTCAGAAGCGTGGTGGATATCTCGTACATCATGGCCCATTTTCTGAACCCGTAGTGCAAAACATACCGCACTGCCTTGGCACTCACTGTGATGTTGAATACTTCGTTGAATAGACGTCAGACATTGAGTGCACAATCACACACACGTGCATATTGCTTGTCCGAAGCTCCCTGTATTACGCATGTTACGCTCTCGGCCATGAGCGATTCAAAAATAACCACATTGACTTTGGGCGATTTTTGAGGGGTTCAGCCTTGAAAATTCGTGGAGACTCTTAAGAACCGATAGGAGGATCGCGAGCTCATATCCCAAAGATTAAGGATCTTGCCAGCTTCACGAGCATTCTCTTGTAACTCTCTCCTTACTATAGGTAATCGTTTGATAGAATCCGAAAGCTCGGGAATGGGCAATTTGTTTTGCATTGATTGTGCTAAACGGGAAATTTGATCAAGACAAGCCTCCTCTTTTTCATCCAAGGAAATTTTGGAGAGCTCCACATAGGCCCTGACTACGTAATACTCATAAAGCAATTCGTCTAAGCGAAGTAATACTTCAAACGAATTCGTAATGAACACTTCTTCAGAGTCCTCAATCTCTAATCGTAAAGCCGCATACTTTTCGACAATTTGCGATTTCTGATACGTATAATTGCCTGCTTTCCGAGCCAAAGAATTCATCGCTGATCTTTTCCTGACCTTGTATAATGTATCTGCCCCGGTCTTATCAATATGTTGCAATATATTGTGTGTTTTTGCTTGTCGCGTTTATCTTTCTTTACTATTTACATTTATCGGCTGTATATACAGTATGAACCGGTCTAATTAAGCACCGAGTGGCATTTTTTGCACAAGTGTTCTGGTTCAGGTGCAGTGTACTTCCAGCATCTTGGACACTTGGCACTGTCGGAGGGTCCTATTTGGATCTCCACCTTGGAACCGTCGACTTCAACAGACGAGGTTGATTTGTATTTCAAGTTGGCTCCAAGTTGGCCATTTACACTAACTTTGGATACCAAAAAGTAGTCGTCGAGGTATTTGAGATGGGTGTCGAGGACACTTGCAATGCTGCTCTTCTGGTCTGTTATGATGTTCACTTGGGTTTCCAATTTGTTCTTGTACGCTCCCAGCTCGCGTAGTTTCTCGAGCTCTTTATATATGTGGTCTCTGACTTTCCATACGCTTTCAAATTCATTTTCAATGGCTGGATTGGAATATTGGCTAGGAAGCTCGAAGCCCTGCTCCCATTTACCCATTAAAAATGGCGAAGGTTCAGAAACATTAAAGAGCTGAGCATACTCGTTCCACACCTCTTGGGTCACCAATGGTTGAATGGGTGCCAAGAGACCTATGTAAGTGCGGACTAGTTCTTTCAAAACAGTTTGGATTCCTCTCCTTCTGACTGAATCTTTCGAATCGGTGTAAAGACAGTCCTTGGAAATATCAAAGTACCAGGCACTCAAATCATTATTCATGTGGAAATTGATGTCACCCACTACTCGAGAAAAGTTGTGCTCTTTGTAGAACTCAACGCATGTGCTTTGAAGCTTGTGAAGCCTCGACAATGTGAACTTGTCCAATGGACTAAGCTGGTCATAGGACACTGGATCGGTGAATCCTTCCAAGTTACCCAACATGTACTTGAAGGTGACTCTGATTTTCTTGTAGTTTTCGAACGTTCTGGTCAATACTTCACTGGTGACATTGACGTCCGAGTTATAGTTGGACGATGCCACCCACAATCTCAAACCATCGGTTCCCAAACTTGGCAAAAATGGTTTGCCTCCTCCTTCCATAGCGTGCTTGGGAGCAATTATATTACCTTTGGACTTTGACATCTTATCATTCTTACTGTCAAGGGTGAACCCATGAGTTATGATCTTCTTGAATGGTGCCACGGGCTTGAAGTTGGTTCCTTGTTCCCCAGACGCAATGACTTTGTTCAACAATGACGATTGAAACCATCCTCTGTGTTGGTCACTTCCTTCCAAGTAGACATCAGCAACAGGCCTATCAGATGAGAACAATGCATTGACATCTGATGATAACGTGCTCCATGATGTTCCAGAGTCAAACCACACATCCATAGTGTCCTGCCCTTTATAGTACTCTTCTCCTTTTCCTGCAAACTGGCGAGGCAACCATCTGCTAATATCGTTCTCTACGACAAACCATTCATCAGTTCCGAACTCGTTCATCCGCTCAATGATGTGTCCAATCACATTCATGTCCTCAATTGGTTCTCCAGTAGACTTACTATACACTATCGGTAATGGTAAGCCCCAGGACCGTTGCCGGGATATACACCATTCGTTTCTATTTTGAATGAACAGCGGTAATCTATTCTTGCCCGACTCAGGGTAAAATTTGACATTTTTCAAAGCTTCCAATGCAGTAGCTTTGATTTTTTCAACATTTACAAACCACTGCGGTGTGGCTCTTTGAATAACAGGGGTCTTAGATCTCCAGTCATATGGATAAGAGTGTTTGAAGTTCTTATTGATATTGTAAATCATATCGTTGGCCTTTAAAATTTCAATACAATTCCACACCGTTGTCGACTCAGTCACCTTTTGGCCATCTAATGATTGGAAACCTTTTGGAATTAATTGAGCGAGATATCTTCCCTGATTATCGATAGCTGAAGTGATTTCCAAGTTGTGCTCCTTTCCTATCAAGTAATCCTCACCACCGTGTGCTGGTGCAGTGTGCACTAATCCTGTACCAGCAGTTTCAACGACATGGTCACCATGCAAAATTGGGAAGGCCACATCATTGGCTGAAGCTGGGTTGACATATTGGCCACCTACCAAATCAGATCCCTTGAAAACAATTTCACAAAGTTGCCAATTCTCAATGTCGATCTCAATAATCTGATCTTTTAATGCTTGGGCTACCACCAAATATTCCTTGGTGTTTATATTGTAAAGCACGGTGTAGTCCATATTTTGGTTGACACAAATGGCTTTGTTGACGGGAATGGTCCATGGAGTGGAAGTCCATATCAATGCCTTCAACTGATGCTTACCCAATTTTACGCCCAACCTAGACTCAAGTAGTTCTGTCAATGTATCCGCCTTAACTATTGGAAACTTCACATAGATCGAGATCGATTTGTGATCATTGTTGTATTCCAATTCGGCCTCGGCTAGCGCAGTCTGCGTCTCACATCCCCACCAAACGGGCTTTAGCTGCCTTGACAACAATCCATTTTCCATAAGCTTTTTGAAAATCTTCAACTGGTTAATTTCATAGTCATGAGACATGGTGATGTAGGGATTATTGAAGTCAGCCATAATGGCAAACTCTTTGAATTGTTCTTTTTGCAGATCAATCATGCTGGTTGCCAATGTTCTACAGGCATTTCTGATTTCGACGGCCGTTAGCGGTTTTTCCGATTCCGACTTCTGTGGGTTTTCTACTGATTTCCCTTTCCCCTGTTTCTTGCCTTTCTTCTTCTTGATTTCTGTTTCCATACTGGTGGCTTTCATTTCTATCGGGAGCCCATGACAATCCCAGCCTGGAACGTAATTTACTTTGGAGTTGTTGTAGATCAACTCAAACCTGTTTATTATATCTTTCAATATCTTGTTGAGGGCATGACCAAGATGTAAGTCACCATTGGCGTAGGGTGGTCCATCGTGTAGAGTAAACTCAGACTGACCCTTGTTCAATTGCAGCTGCAATTCATATAGTTTTTGACTTGTCTTCTCAATGAGATCAGCCCGTTCTTGGCCTTTGGGCACTTTTGGGCCAAATTTAGTCTTGGGTAATTGTAGCGTATGTGAATACTGAATTTTCTCGAGATTTTTGGCAGAGACCGAAATAAATCGCACACCAGACCCTATTGGCACACTGCCAACTCGAATAAAACAGCTCCGAATCCTCATTAATGAGTAAACCGTCCAGGTACTTATAACTATTTCTCCACTGACTCAACTGAAAAATTCATACCTGGTCACGTGCATTATTTAAAGCCCTTCAGATATACAGCCTATATATGTACCTACAAGTAATCGAAGTCAGTATCGTGGTAAGAGTCGTCAAATTGATACACATTCCAGCTCTAAATCTGGACACAGTAAATAAATAAATATTTTTGTTAAATAAATAGACGTTAATATAAGGCTAAGACTCTGTATATCGGTTCATTTAGAACTTGACTTAAGCCTTGATGTTCTTGACCAATTCGATGTACTTTTCAGTAGAGAAAGACTTTGGTCTTTCAATTGGCATACCTAAACCACGGTCCAAGATCAATTGTGGCAAGACACCGAAAGCTCTGGAAACACCGAATAAGACAGTGTAGAAGGATTCTTCCTTCAAACCGTAGTATTGCAATAAGACACCAGAGTGAGAGTCCACATTTGGCCATGGGTTCTTGGTCTTACCGTGCTTGGTCAAGACACCTGGGGCAACTTCGTAAATGTTGGAGACCAACTTGAATAAGTCGTAGTCTGGCATGTGCTTAAGAGCGAATTCTCTTTGAGCAGTGTATCTTGGGTCGGTCTTTCTCAAGACGGCGTGACCGTAACCTGGAACAACTCTACCGGCGTTAAGAGTTTCCCACAAGTATTTTTCAATAGCTTCCTTGGAAATGTCACCCTTCAATTCTTCCTTCAATTTGAATAACCATTCCAAGACTTCTTGGTTAGCACGTCCGTGTAATGGACCAGCTAAACCGTTCAAACCAGCAGCCAATGACAAGAATGGAGAGGAAAGAGCGGAACCGACCAAGTGGGTGGTGTGGGCAGAGACGTTACCACCTTCGTGGTCAGAGTGGATGGTCAAGTACAATCTCATTAATTCCAAGAATTCCTTGTTGTCACCGTAACCCAAAAGGGCGGCCAAGTTGGCACCGTAATCCAATTTGGAGTCGATTTGAGCTGGCAATTTACCATCGTGGAAAACGTTTCTGTAGATTCTAGCAGCAATGTTTGGCAACTTGGCTAACAATTCAATGGAGTCTTCGTAAGTGTATTTCCAGTATTCAGTCTTGTTGACACCCTTGGCGTAAGCCTTGGCGAATTGAGATTCGGATTCCAAAGCAGTGACGGCAATGGAGAATTGAGCCATTGGGTGCAAGTGAGATGGAGATCTGTCGATCAATTCTTCAACGTGCTTTGGCAAAGCAGATCTGGCAGCCAATTCTTCAGAAAGGGCCTTGGTTTGGGCAACAGATGGAACTTCACCGGTCAACAATAACCAGAATAAAGCTTCTGGCAATGGTTCGGAACCGTCAGCGGCATGTGGCAATTCCTTTTGGATGTCTGGGATGGTTCTACCTCTGAAACGGATACCTTCGATTGGGTCCAAGACGGAACCTTCCCAGACCAAACCCTTGATACCTCTCATACCACCGTAAGCTTGTTCTAACAAGACTTCACCAATGACCTGTAATGTTAGTAATAGTTTATTTTCTTGCCCCACAAAATCTCGGAGTTCCTGCATATAGCGTCACTGGCGCGACCAATCTTAACGGAGCTAGAGCACCGAAACTTAATACCCACGGAACCAAATTATCGGCGTTCTTCTCGGTGAAATCAAGAGAGTCCGAAATCCCGGCTTTTAACCTCCATCAAATTTTTGAACGCCATGTACCAATAAATTTCAATGGAAACCATTGAAATCTGTTAATATTCACTGGCATCAAATTAATAATGTAGAGAACTGTAGACTCATGGGGCTTAAAGTGAAAAGTATACATACGGTTTTACCATGTTCTTTTTTCAATTGCTTAACTTGTTCAGCCTTTTCTGGCAAGATTTCAGCCAAACGAGCTTTTAAAGTCTAGTCGCAGGTTAGTAATTGATAATGTTAGACAAGTGGGGTCAATCCAATTGACCAAATAGTTGAACACTATGTGTTGAATAAATCAATTGGAACCCCCACACTTTTTTTTACAATTAATACTTACTGGTTCAGCAGTAGCATAGGTTCTAGTGCTAAGGGCAGCTCTCTTTGCGAAAGTAGACGAACGTTGAATTGATCTAAGGGCAGACATTATAAATAATTAATCGTATGAGAAAGAAATCTTATAAAAACTTGGGCTGGGAAATTCAATTATATATATACTTTGCACCTGCATTAGTTGAACACCTCAGGAGGATAAGTTGGCACCAATGTCCCACAAGATGATCCTGTCGCGCGTGCTGGGCCAATCACAGCACGTATTGGTGGAACTTTTCCGGAATCACACGGCCGTGTTTCTTTTTTTTTTTTGGTCGTGTAGTAGCCATGGGCACCAAACGGGAGTGATCGGGTAATCGAGCATGAAGTGTGGTGCATCCGCGTGGACGTTCTGCGGGTGAAGTACCCTCGGACGATATGTACGAACTAATATCTTACAACCAATAGAGGTTTGAGCTACAATTGTCGGATGGTAATACAATAGCAATAGTAAATGCCGTTACGTAGTGCGCTTAGATGAAATTATGATGTGTTGCAGTGCAAACGCTACAATAGAGCCCGAATTAGTCCCACGCCCCTTAGTACCCCAGAATTCGCCCAGGAGTTGAAATTAAATCTGTTTTCCATGGCTGGTAACCATCGCAAAACTCTTGGTTCGACGAAATTGATTTTTAAGCAACGATATGGGTGGCATAACCCAATTTTGCTCTATTGTTGCGGATACATTCCCCAGATTTCGGAGTACAATATTTTTTTGGTGTGCAAAAAATGGTCATGTGAAACTCGGCACCGCGAGGCAACAACAATCAACCCAGAATGCCTATCATCATTTGCGGGACGATCTGCAGCGTTGTGAAAGGGTCTTGCTCAGTCACGCTATTCGTGTTTCTTTGTTGACTCTGGATGAACGGTTGGTAGTACTCTCTTTCCTCAGAACATATCGCCGGTGCACCGGCGGCACTATGGAGCCTTAATCCCGAGCAATTAGGGGCTGAGCGGGTAACCCCAGACTTTTAAATTTTCGAGCCTAATGTGACGTAAGGAAGAGGCGGGTAACAAATGCAAAGCTCCTCGGACTAAAATAATACTTCCTGCTAATGATCTCGTACAATAACGGCGGGGCACAATTGTTGGCCAGTTACGTTATGAGACCAAATCGACTAAACTGTTACGGTGATGGGCATTTTTCGTATATAATGTGGAGTCCGAAATAATTTCAAAAAGGTCGTAACTCAAGAATTAGAGGAAAGTACGGTAGAGTAAGGATTTAAAAGCCACATCTCAATTTTCTGTCAAATTTTTGTAGTTTTTGTCAAAATATCTGGATTAATTGGAGTTACGATAAATGTATCCCGAAGTACAACGCGCTTTGATATGGAAAACAATATTATTAAGAACTACATACAACAGTAAATTCTTCATACTCTAACATATACCTATTTCAACTACCCAGAACCAGCCCGAGATTGCCTGAAATTGACATGGTGCCACGCATCCTCACCTAACTAAGCAGACAAGACAACCAGCTCCTCGTCGATAGTTGGAAGAGTATGAGTATATCTTTTGTCAAGAGCTTCAACTTGTGAAGGAACTTTTTCAACAGGGGTGCCGATAACAGCGGCTAAAGCAGTTGAGGCGAGTGCGACAAAAGT
The DNA here is from genome assembly GCA_030705105.1 of Suhomyces sp. yHKS641. Lineage (NCBI taxonomy): Eukaryota > Fungi > Ascomycota > Pichiomycetes > Serinales > Debaryomycetaceae > Suhomyces > Suhomyces sp. yHKS641. The sequence continues at coordinate 391,501 of JANIWR010000004.1, read as the reverse complement.
TGCAATTTGGGTGAATTTCATTGTTGTTTGTAGTGTTGTAAAGAAAGCTTGGAAAAGTATATTGCGATGATAGCTGAACAAGCTACCTCAGCAGAAGAGCGTTTTCATCCTTATATAGTCTTGCGCTTCTCCCTTTAGCCGTGCTACTATGGCACCAGATTAATTAACGTTGCATCAATCAAATCACTGCGACACAAAACCTACGGCTCAAAAAAAATACCCTCAGCACTGAAACTAGAAGAATTGCGAAGTTCCAGTAGTTAGATAAGAGCAGCAACTCTATTCAGATATGGCAGAAAGGATATTAGGGGCGGTTTTCCATTCTTCGATTGAGCCACTCAACAAAAATGTGGATCTTAAGAAGGAATATGGAATTACTCACATAATATCAGTGCTACCAGGCCCCATCTCATCGCAATATACAGAAGAATATATTCACAAGCAGATACCTATAACTGATGAAGAGACAACAAACATCTTGCAATATTTCACAGAAACTAATCAGTTCATTGAAGAAGCACTTAACGGTGAAAGTAAAGATGAGGACACGAGTGTCAGTGCCACACCAGGAAACGGTGTGATGTCTAATAAAACTAACAACCGAGTCCTTATTCATTGCGCACAAGGGGTGTCTAGGTCCGTAACTATAATCGTGGCTTATCTCATGCTCAAATACAACCTCGCCTTGAAACAAGCATTGTATGCTGTGAAAAGAAAGTGTCCAGATATAGAGCCCAACCACGGCTTTATGAAACAACTAGAGTTATACGAATCATGGGGGTGTAAGGTAGATAAGACCTCGTCTGAGTACAAAAATTTCACAGCTAATTTAAGTTTGGATGTTGATCCCTCGGGTGAAACATTGCGTGCTCAACTCCTTAGTCAACAGGGGTCTCGGAAAGATTCTGATCAAAGTGAGTATGATTTAAGGTGTAAGAAGTGCAGGCAAGTTTTGGCGAAAGGCAACCAGATAGAATCCCATATCCCTCCTGATGAGACTTCAAGGCAATCACAATTTATCAAGACTGCTTCCAATTCAAGACGTATAATATCAGCACAACCTGCTAGTTCAACCTGTTCCCATTATTTTATGACTGAGCCATTGGCATGGATGAGACCAGAGTTAGAGAAGGCCGATATTGAAGGGAAATTTTTGTGTCCAAAGTGTGATTCCAAAGTAGGGGGTTATTCATGGAGAGGGTCCAGGTGTTCTTGCGGTAAATGGATGGTTCCCGATATTCATATACAATCGGCAAAAGTCGACAAGTTAAGGCTGAGGCCTCTTCCCAGCACATAGACAGAAACGTCTCTCATAGCATGGATAATATTGTCTGTATAGCATAGATAACACGTAGTGTTAATTTAATAGAATTTACTTAATCTTCGATGACCATATCCAAGTCTGATTGATCGTTCTCTAGTATATCGTTGCATTCGCGGGACGTATTGCCATAATCTTCTCTTTCTGCCGAGCCTGCAATCGAAGTGAAGTTGGTTCCCAAGCTGTCTCCTGAGTTGATATTGCTGACGGCTGTAGATCCCGTGGTCCCACTATTAATTAGCATATGGCTGTTGTTACCAGCGATCACAGAATGGTCATCTTGATATTCAACTTCGTCAGCCATGAACCCTTCGGCAATTAGGTTGTCTCTAGTTGGCGCCGGTGTCTGTTCTTGTGTGTCGCTTTCATGGTAACCTGGATTAAGAAAGCCACGGTGGTTTGCGATACCTGTCTCGGCCTCAGCATCCAGATCATCGGTAAACCGACTGTTCTGATCATTGTAGTCATTGTTTTCAAACTCATCACCTTCTTCTGGCACATCCATATTCATGATTTGGGCATCCAAATCTATCTCTGATTCAGTGGCTACATCTCTCATCGACACATTACTTCCATTGACACCGGCTCCTTGGCCTTCAGTATTGGTGTTTTCTGCTGTATGGATATAAGACTGGTCGTCATATTTCAGTTCACTGGTACGATATCTTCTGGCATTATCAAAGTCAATTTCTTCCATGGTACGGTTGATCCCGATGGGTCGTATAGTGGAGTAGCCAGTATTACGAATTTCTTCCAACTGATCAATTTTGAGCTGCGTGAGAGGCGTTATAGATGTATATAGCATAGTTGAAGCGCCTGTGGGTTGGTTGCCAGGAAGACTTGAAGTTTTTTGGATGGTATACTCCAATTGTGATAAGTTGGCGCCAGCATAGTTGGCAGAGTATGCCAGCAATGGCGGCGCAAATAGCAGTCGAAGATACTTTCTTTGTTCCTCTGCTTGTTCGTTGGAGCGAGCGGAAGAATTGCTGGCTTGTGTATTGGAGGGGCCACTTGTTTTGTTCCTGAACTCTTCGAATGCTGTTATAGACTCACTACCTTGGTCATGGGTCCATAGCTTGTAAAGCTCATTTGGGAATAAATTTGGCGAGTACATATCGATGGTGTTACCAAAATTGCAAAATCCTGCCTGAAGATACAGCTAGATATGACTGAAATGCTCCTGTTACCTTCTGCTTTTAGTGTTATATGCTCTTGCCAAAATAGCGGTTATCGTTTGTGCTGCAGGGCAAGATGCAGGAACAGATCACCCCAATACGGTAGCAGAACAGAGCTGGTACAGGAACAGGCAGGGCCCGATTTTGCAAGAACACGCTACTCTAGGCTCATGTTTATCCCTCTAGTTTATTAGTATGTCTATTTCTTTATTGTTAAGTCTATCTATTTACTCCTCATCATCAGTAAGTATGTATTCATCGAGAATCTCCTGGTCGTTGTGGGCAGTGTAGACGTTATTCAACGCTTGTTGGGAGTCGTTCTTTAACGGCCAAATGAACCCAGACTCTTGTTTGACTCCTCCCAAAGTCACTATACACCCATAGCAGAGATCTACCGGCCTGAAATCTCCTTCGTTCTCGCTGCGCTCGCCGAACGCTTCCTTGTAGGCCTGAACATACGCACGTTCTTCGTCGGTCTCGATGGGAGCAGCTTTATTCACGGTGATTCTTCTCAACCAGCTCTTTGGATCTTGATAGATATCCACTCCACATATCTGGCAAGTACAAAGCACCGAATCAAACCTGGGCGCACCTAATTTTTCTCCTGTTTTGACTACTGTAGAGGCTGTAGAGGCATATCCAGTAGCATCTAAGGTGGTAAAGTAGTTGGTGGTCAAGTCACGTATGGTAAGATTACGAGTAATTTTTGATTTCTGGACTTGGGACTCGATTCTGAACGCCTCGAGTTCGGCTAACTTGACGTAGGCTTCTATTTCTGCATACAATACATCACGAAGTGGGAATAAGACTCGATACTGTTTGTCCCTGAAGGTTACATCGTGGTCCGATATCGCCTGGTATATTGTAGATCCTCTTCCTTTGACAGTCAAAGCTATGACCTCGTTGGCGATTCTCGTCATGCTGTGTCCATATAAAATAGTACCACATCCTTCGAGATGTGCGGTTCTCAAGATGAGCTCATCATACACTATGGTGAGCAAATCTTCGGCTGAGGATTTATTGGTGCACAAACTCAATAAGTCTTTTAGAGAGTATTCTTTTGTATGTTCAATAGACTCTGAAATACCGCTGAAATCTTTGTCTATCTGGATTTTTTCCAACATGCTTTGGTCAAGTATATAGCTGCTTAGGGACAACACTTTATAGTTGATTTTAATGGGAGTGAATCTCTTCACTAGATCAGGCATAACATCTACGATATTCTTGTTAAGGGTATCGATTTCTGACTCGTCAACATTCAATATCACTAGTTCAAACCCTTGCTTGGCATTGTGACTATTGTACTGCTCTTGGAGTAGTGATGCCATGACGTCCAAAAGTACAAGCGATGATGGTCCTCCAGAAAACGTCAAAAGTACTTTGTGCAAGCTCAACTTCTCTTTTTCTGCTCCATATTTGACCTTGTACTTTTCATCTTGCATTTGTTTCCGCTGCTTCCCTCTAATAAATCTGATGAAGCAGTTCTTACAGAACGGTTCCTTTCTGGAAATGAGAACTCCTTTCTCAACCTTACATCTCTGACAGAGTCTGCTGTCCTCAGGACTAGTGTCCAAGTACTTTATGGGCTGGTTGTCCGTCATGTTAGAGTACTACTGATGAGATGTGATCATCTCATCGTATTATATGTAAAGTGCAAAGTAGCTTACCACCCATTTTACAGTTTACACCGAGAACTTGATCTCTCCGCATATCGCGAGGGAGTAAACCGGTAGTAGCTATGTCGGACACTACAGGGGCACCCAGTTCTGATGAGAACACCAAAGCGCCCTCGGTACCTGAGCAGGTCTCGAGGACTGATGTTTCAGCTAATTTGGACACGGGCGAAGTGATCAAAGAGAAGTCCAAAGTCGACTTTACCAAAGACGGTGTAGACAAATACAAGTTCTATCCAGACAATCCCGAGAACCATAGGCACAAGTACAAGTGGTCTATGAAAGAGCCATCGAAATATTACGATCCTTGCGAAGAAAGTAGACAAGCTTCCATGAACTGCATATTAAGAAACCCGGACGACAGGCTGGTATGTCAAGATTACTTTGATGCCTACAAGGAATGTAAAAAGGACTTCTTTGCAAAAAGAAAGCAAGATAGAATAGACGGTAAGAAAGGCTGGGGTTTCTGGTAACCAAACTGTACATACTATATCCTGTAAATAATCAGCTACAAACATATACTATAAAACATCATTATTGTAAGATCCCTATTTCCTGTTAAATTCCTTTAATTCCCTAATTGTTTCTTTATTATTTCCAATTTAGTTTATATCAAAACTTGGATTACCCTCTCCGCTTGCAAACCCACAGTTAAGTCCCAATTTCGAGTAACCGCACATATCAAACATCCCAGAATCTTCTGTATTATAAGGTCCAAAGTACATCGAGTTATCCCGATCCCGATTGTATCTTGTTTGCGAGGTTCTCGAAGGTCTCCCGGTGGTAGTATTGTTATCATCCCATCTTCCCCATGAAGTATACGAGTCAAACAACGCGCTTGACCTTTCCATTGAAACCGGAACACTACTTGATCCTGATCTGGGACCTCCAGGGTACCTAAAGAGACCAGTATCAACCACTCCGATATTTCTTCTTGTGCTTTGGTTTTTGAAGCTAATACTAGGCAAAGTATTATGGAGCTCAACCTCTCCTGTCTTTCTATTCAATGAACAAACCAATATAGCCAGTATATCTTCATTTTCGGTATTTTCATTGTCAAACAACTTGGTGATTTCCATCAAATGTCGTATTTCTTTGCATTCGTTGGCCAAGTCAATCCCATCAGTTTGATTGTTAGTTTCTGATTCCAAGTTATCAACAAGATATTCCAAGGTGTTGTCTAGGTACTTGACAAGGTCAATTTTCAACGTGAATAGAATATAATTCAACTGCACATTGATCAATTCGGAACAGTCCCCGTCAGTAAGCTTCTTGAATAATTCCTTACTCAACCATTCTTCCCAATAGTCAGAATAAAACCGGTTGTTGTCTCGGGGCAATTCGCTGGCCCTTGGCCTATTATGTTTACGAACCGTTTTTGTTAATATATGGAAGTTTGAGCAATATTCATTTACTAGCCCAATGGTATCGTCGCTAGGAGCTCTTGAACCGTCCGATGACATCTCCTTCAATACCTCAAGCATATCTTTGGTGTATGAGAATAGGTATTCATCCTTGAATTGCTGGAATGGCTGAAGGCGCATCCATTCAGAAACCTGCAAGGTCACCAAGTGAAGTTTAAACCACGGTGACAGAAGTTTGGTGAATGCATACGTTCCACTTGAATCTTTGTTTTTAGAATTGAAATTTGATGCAGGTAAAAACCTTAAGTCGTTCTTTTTGAAATCAACTATTTTACCACTAAATGGAATAGTGATCGATTGAAGTTTTGAAGAATTGGGCTCGCGGCTTGAAGGAAGGATCTTTTCGACCCTTTTTAGCAAAAAAAGTCTACGTGCAAAAGATGAATTTCCAAGTAATTTGGTTTCGGAGAATCTTTCTGATCCACAAAAAAAGTTGGTATATGAAGACAATTTTGCCCAAAAGTTTGACCAACTATTATTAGAGCCAAGATCAAAATGTCCGTTGATTTCTTTGCTTTCATAATTTATCTCCGAGAAAAATAAGTCACTGTGTAAGTTGGCGCTTCTAGATGGCGCTACTCCGAAACTCGAACCAGCTCTGAACAAAGAGCTATATTGTACACTTAGTATGTTAAAAGTCTCGTCTGTTGAAAGATCACCAAAGGATCCATCGCAAATTGTTTCGTCTTTCTGAGTGCTCTCTAATTCTACGCTAGAATCTCTGGAAATAGCTTTGAGTTTCCGTCTTTTCGAGTCCCGACGAGTCGGCACTTCAAGCAGTGGCGGGGCCGAGAATAACTTTCTTTTTGTCGATGGAGTCGGGACTAGTTTGGTTCGTAAGCGTTTGCTATTTTCTATTTTCTTAGCCCATAATGCACGGCTCTGTCTGATACTCAAAAACTTATCCATTCTTTTGTCCAACTGAAAATTGTGTTCAAGATCAGCCCTGATGTAGCCAATCCTTCTGCTCGATCCCAAGAGACTTTTCTTCAGTCCTTGGCTCATGTAACTATCAGAAAACAAGGAATATGTACTCATATTTTGTTTGAAATCCTCAAGAAATATCTTGAGTTCTTCCTGTAAATCTGCCGAGTCCATAGTTCTGCGTCCTATGGTCAACTCAAGAAGTTTCTTTTGGTCCTTCTCCTCCTTTCCGCTGTTAGTTTTATAAAAGACTCGTTTGTTGGATGATCTTGCACGAGTTCTGCTTCGCAATGCATTTTGCCTTTGCAACGGTATACCTGAGTTGTTTCTATTGGGACTTTCACTCCTGGCAATAGGAAGAGGTCTAATGATAATTCTGTTAGAGCTAGTTGTGTTCTGTCTTGCAGAGGAAAGTAGTAATCTTTCGTTTGACTCATTTGCTCCAGGAGGGACTGTGCTGCGCATTCTTGAGAAGTTACCTATATACGGCGTCATCCCACTTTCACCTTCGATAGGATCGTCCCTCACATCAATGGAATCAATAAATTGAATTGCCCGTTGTGTATCTTGTTCTGAGTAGTCTTGGAGATCCTCACTGTGCCCATCACTCAGGTAGCGATGCGTCAAGTATCTTGGATTGGTGACATACGGCATGTCATCTTGATCGTTTTGATCTTCATCATCATCGTCGTCATCGTCATCATCATCATCGTCAACATCATCATCATCATCCCCAATCTCAGCACCTTGCTGGTCCAGATCGTCATTGGCAATTACAGTGGCACTGCGAGCCCCTATTGTTGAGTCACTCGATCGAGCAATTCTCCAAATGTTTTCCAATGTCGGTAACGTTCCGGACGATGCGCGGGATTCATTAGAAGGAGTAGAAGATGGTCTAGGCTGATCTGACCGATTTTGAAAGTAGTAATCTGATATTAAGTCTAATGAGTTTAATCGTGAGCCTGAACCCCGTGAATTTCTAGTCCGAAAGTATGAAGGGATAGCATCGCCAAAACGACTAAATGGAGGCAAGGTGTTCAGATGTGTGTCATTCGTGTTGGTGGTATCAGATAAACGTTCTACTGGTTGTGGATTCGTGCTTGTCAGTTGCTGGTTATCTGAATGATCGGAGTTATCTGGAGAACTTGGTGGGGGCATATCCGGTTCAAATGTTGATTTTTGGGTAGGAAAACGAAATAGTATGTCCTACCTTAGACCACTCGTGAAAGTGTACAAATATATAACGATTAATTAATTTTGATCTGTTTATATTGACGTATAAATGACCTTTACAATATTATACTTAATTAAGCATACTATTTACAGCCACTCAAGAAATTATTTGTCGCTAAGCGTGCCGCAAGACATGTCGCAAAATTGTCGTTTGGTCCGCCAGGGTTTGTTCGCACGATCGTGCACAAGGAAGAGCTGCGTACCAGGATGAAACGCAGTGCAAAGTCTCACAAGAATTGGTCGCAAAAGCGCCAGTGCGGCTTGTGATGACAACATCTTCATAGAGAAAAATAGCCTGATTAGTGAGGCTGAGCTGGCATATTTGAATCACGTCGCGGTGAGCTTTGCAAGCCTACCAGTCTACTACTCTATCACTTTTATTTAGTCGTCACTCAAGCAGTTTCACATTCCCACTCAAATCAAAACATTTACGTCAAACGAAATTTTAATCTCTAGTAAAATGCACTCGCGCCGCCTTGAACGGTGATTAAATGCCCTGGCCAGATACCGGAGCCAGAGCCCAAACGTCACCAACACGGAAATACTAGCTAAACGAACAGCGTATATAGTCTATGTGGCAGATTTACAGAAGCATGAATGGAGTGCTTCCAGTAATTATCTAAACGACTTCTTTAGTTGCCCTAACATCATCTGACTCCTCTTTGGTAACGCCTTGCGATAATCCTCATTTCTTTAAAGGGAAAATTAATGTCCAGATTAGTCACGTGATGGATGTAAAAAAACGATACGATAAAAGAAAATAACATTCCAAACATCACTTAATAGTTCTGTTTTATACTTCTTGAACACACTCATTCAGGTCTGTATAAGCATAAATCAAACCAGACAGTTGGTGACTTTTCTTTTGGCAGAAAAACAACGATAGTGTTTATCTACAAAGTAGAAACACTGCAGGGGCCAGCGACAACAATCCCGTGTCAATATTTGTCAGAAATCAGAACAGAATATAATCAGTATTACTGCTGGATTTAATAGCTCAAACATTTAACCGAGTATTCAAACACCATTCACTACTTGAACTTGCTTCCCACATTCCTTTTTACCACTATACAATATGACTTCAACTTCTGGTACAACGTATATTTGTATCAAACAGTTCAACGCCCGTTTGGGTGACGAGTTGAGCTTGAAAGTCGGCGACAAAGTCGAAGTTTTAGCAGACGATAGTGAATATAACGATGGATGGTATATGGGTAAAAACTTATTGACATCTGAAGTAGGTTTATATCCTAAATCCTTTACTCAAATATTGCAACAACATAACCAGGATGGCTCATTATTAAGATCAAGATCCAGGAGGATCATAAGCAATAACAGTACTGGATCGAATACCCCCGTCAATACATCAACTCCTAATGGTTCCAAAGTCACAGACAAGTTGAGTAAGCTCAATTTGAATGGTGACTCGGAGTCTTCTCCCACAACCAAAGTCAACAAGACTATGAGCGACATAGACAGGGCTCTACAAGAACTTCAGACCGAGAGTTTTTTAGGAAACTTATCAGGTTCGAATAAGAGTAAATCAAATAGTGAAAATAGGGAGGTGAATGGCCATAACGACAATAACGACAATTCTAATGATGACGACTACACAACCCTTCACCTAAGTTCGAAACAAACAGGTGGTGTTGATGGTGATAAAAATGGCTCTCATCAGAGGACAGCTTCAGCACAATCTATAACCGAAGACTTAAATCCTTTGAAGGCTGCTGAGTGGACTTCCCAACAAGTGTCTTCTTATTTTGCTATAGTGTTGGGATTTGATATGGATATAGCAGGAAAGTTTGCTAGACACAAGATCACCGGTGCCATACTATTTCAACTTGATTTGGCCCACTTGAAGGAATTAGACATCGATTCCTTCGGAACGAGATTCGAGGTTCACAAGGAAATAGATAAGTTAAGACAAATCTCGTCCAGAAACGCCAAGCATAAGTCGATTAGTCGTTCGGTCAGCAAAAACAATTTATCTGGAAGAGATAATGGCGATAATACCAACAAATCGTCCACACTTCGGGAGATGTCCATGGCGGATGACGAATTTATCAGTCCTCCAGGATCAGATACTGCATCACCTAATAACTATCGGTCGTATCTGGAAACTGCCGACGAGATATTAGGTAATGATACGACAAAACGCCAATCCAGACAAAGCGCATTTTTGATGCCATCAGCGAACTTGAAACCATCGGGATCATTTTACAAGAGTCATCAAAGAAAGAGATCGCAGTCGTTGGATAATGTCAATGAGAAGGATAATTCATACCTCTCCCCCAAAAAGTCTGGTGGCAATTTCAATGGATCGAGTCCAGCTGATAGAAGTTTCGGGTTTAATGACAGCTCTCAAGAGCCAGGTTTGTTTGTAAGCCGCTCAAATGCTGGCTTGGGATTAGCCACAGCGCCAAGTAGACCATCCTCATCCATCTACGAATCGTCCATGATAAGTCACAACAGAAACACCTCTCAATTTTCTGGGCAAAACCATCACCGCAGAAATTCATCTGCAGGCACTCACAGAAGACATTCTTCGATGTTCCTGTTCTTGTCTGGCAATGACGATAAACAAATGCCGAACGGAAGGACTGGCAATTCTCAATCACACAACGACAGACCAAAGGATACATCAAATAATGACCTGGAAAATGTAACTGATCCTGAAGCTGACGATGTACCTAAATTGATATCTCCCGCCAAGGTAAAGAGGAACAATTCCTTGTTCTCTCCAAAACAACGTAAGAGTCAAGGAAATGGTAACGATAATATTGATATCGACAATGCATCGTTTTCGCCAAAGAAACTGAAATCGATATCTCATAAACCTGACGACAAGAATAAAGTCGAGTTTGACGAGAAACGATCTGCCTCAGACTCGACTGGAACCCAAGGGCCAGGCGCTGTATCACGCTTAAAAAATTTAAGAACCACTTCTACTCAAAACTTTAAGAACCTTACCACTTCTAAAAAGCTGAAGACTTCAGCATTCCAAGAAGGTATCAGAGATGTGACACCGGATGAGGCGATTAAGACGGCCAACTATAGTGGGTTTATGTCTAAGAGATCTGGCAACACTTTGAGTTGGAGATCCAGGTACTTCACATTACACGGCACAAGATTGTCGTATTTCACATCGTTGAAGGATAAGAAAGAAAAGGGATTAATCGATATCACTGCTCATAAAGTGATACCAGTACATGCTGAATCCGAACACAACACTGGATCCAACGATAAGTACATTGCCTTATACGCTGCCTCAACCGGGTTTGGTAGATATTGTTTCAAGATAATACCACCTGCTCCGGGTTTCAAAAAGGGTTTGACGTTCACTCAACCAAAAACGCACTATTTTGCTGTGGACACCCAAGAAGAAATGAGAGGTTGGTTGAAGGCCTTGATGACTGCCACCATTGACATTGATGATTCCGTTCCAGTAGTCAGTAGTTGTTCAACGCCAACGGTCAGTTTAGCGAAAGCACAAGAATTGTTGTCGAAGGCTCGTGAAGAGACCAAACTCAAGGATGAAGAATTAAGAGCCAAGGGTTACATACGAGATGGCTTTGAAAGTGACTACGGTCTGTACTTGAATGAATTGAGTACTGACTTACAAACATCCTTGGATTCGACTACATCACCAAACATTGATTCAGTTGACGAAACGACTGTATCTTCGGTTCCTCAGAATGCCAATGGACAGCCCAAGCTTTCTATTGATACTAGTGGGTCATTATCCAAGACAACTACCAAAACACCATCGACTCCACAAGCAATGACAAGTGCTTCGAATCAGGGAGGGTTCGCTTCGCCTTATTTGTTAGCCTCGGGTCTTTTATCGCCCAGACTGGGCCACAGTGCAACTGCTTCCTCGCCAACGGGTACTCCAATATCCAACCTGAAAATCTCGGATTACTTCAACGAAAACACTACCCCAACGGCCAACTCTACTTCATCTACAGTCACGCCTACTGCCCCTTCTAGCAAAGCCGACAATGAAAGCACCGGTACTCCGAAGTCAGTGTTCTCTTATAGTAACGGAAAGTTTTCGGGTGGAAGAAAGAAGTCGATATCTACTGATAAAATGTTGGCTTATACAAGTGATGGTTCAGGTAATCATACCTTTGTAATTAAACCAAAAAAATGATCTGGTGAATCCAACGACGCCCCGAATACCCAAGTAAACTGGGATTAAATAGTATCTCTTTAATTTTACAGTAATTTGAAAACTAACTGATCGTCTGTGTATGTATAAAAGCTTGTATACAATTAGTCGTTCGTCTGATATGTATTTGAAAGTGCTTATAATGGTGATTTCGCGCGGCTGGTAGCGCTGAAAGTTTTGTTTACAAAGTCAAATCCATCTGAGCACAGGAATCGAGCAGTCTACTAGATAAACGAAACATAGGAAGAACCGGGCATATAAAAACGCCAGAATCATATAAATAAGATCTACACATCAAAAATCGATACCCACACCTCAATAATATTCTGCTCACTTACAGGCTAAGTTGCAAGTAGACTGTAAATCAATCCACAAAATGCAATCAGAACCCCATGCAGCTCATTCAGAGTCTTCGTATGTTTATCAACACCTTAGGTCGGTAATAATCCACTCCCTTGACACATTCAATTACAAGAATGCCGAGTTTGCCTGCGAAAGACTTCTTGCTTTGGATGACGATAACTTGGATTCCATGTACTTGTACTGCTTGACTTTGTTTCACCAAGGCAAGTATAAAACATGTTACAGTTTGCTCGTGGGTCTTTTGAACACTGGGCACTTGGGCTTTGGCTTTATATACGCAAAGTGCTGTTTGAAGCTCAAAAAATACAAGGAGGGAATTTATCAACTAGTAAAGCTAAACTATTTATATAACGAATCGTCTTTCGGACAAGCTCAAGGCTACAATGACAATACCAATTCCCCGTTTCTGTTTGCCTCATCCCAGCAGAAATACAACTACGAACACAAACGGTCAGTGTACCCTGACTCGTCAATCATATATCATGTTTTGGCCGATCTTTACAAGGCAAATGGGGATATTAAGAATAGTGCTTTGAACTATGTGCAAGCTCTTAAATTTAACCAGTTTGATTTCGAAGCATTCCAGGAATTGTGTAAGTTAGGAGTCAATGTGAAGGTCAAATCGATTTACAAACCAAACCAATTAAAAAGCAATAGTGTGTTGCACCCTTCCAACGATGATATACTACCAAGTGCCAGCCATTCTTACGATTTTAACGACAGTATCTCCAATCCCTTTTCTAATTCTGTTCCGGGTGGAGCCCCAACTCCTCATGGAAACCAAGTCAATCCTGCCCAGTATGAAACCCCTTTAATTCATCCGGATGATACCTTCAACCATGCCATCTCCACCCCTCGAATAAGAACTACTGTAGTGCCGGATGCGCCATTACGAAAGTCCAATCCCAATTCCACCAATACAAATGGAGCACCACCTAGCCATTTTGAATTCACGAAGCCTAATTTTCCTATAGATTCAAACGATAAAAAGCACAAAAAGGAAAGCACCTACTCCAAGATCACGTCGCGATTAATCTCACAACCTGGCGTCTCTGGTGGTGCAAGTGGAAACTCCGGTCCAAACGGTACATCAAATGCTGGTGGAAACAGCAATGGATCAAAATTGCTTGAAACTCCTGGATCTAAGAAAGGAATAAGGTCTAATCTCAAGCGTAATAGCTCCTCTGGGCTTATTCCCACCATGAACCAGAATAATAATGATCAGGAGTCACATACCTCGATGACCATGCTCAAGGAGATAGAAACAGGTGAGGCTTTCCTTCTAAAGTTGTACACTGTTTTTGCCAAGAGTTTCAAGTGTATGTGTAAGTACGACTGCTACAAAGCTATAAGGCTACTAGAGGAATCTTTGTCGGAAAAAGATAAAGAGACTCCTTGGGTTTTGAGTAAATTGGGAAGATTGCACTATGAAATCGTGAACTACAAACAATCTGAGTACTTTTTCAGTAAACTACGGAAATTGGATAGAACAAGATTAGAGGATATGGAATATTATTCAACGTTGTTGTGGCACTTGCATCGGAAAATCGAATTGACTTACTTGGCCAACGAACTACATGATTTGGATCCAAACTCGGCAATTACTTGGTGTGTTATAGGAAACTTGTTTTCTCTTACCAGAGAACAAGACGAAGCCATCAAGTGCTTTGACAAGGCAACAAAGATAGATGAAAACTTCACGTATGCTTACACTTTGAAGGGACACGAATATTTCGGTAACGACAACTATGAAATGGCGTTGGAAAACTTCAGAATCAGTTTGTTGATCGATTCCAGGCATTACAATGCATTATACGGTATAGGCATGGTTTACATCAATTTGGGAGACTACCAGAAGGCAGATTATCATTTCCGAAAGGCCGTATCGATCAATCCCATCAACATTATCTTGATATGTTGTGTTGGAATGGTGCTAGAGAAATTGGGTAAGAAGAACCTCGCTTTGAGACAGTATGAGTTGGCGAACAAATTACAGCCTTTGAACCCATTGCCTATATTCAAAAAAGCGCAATCGCTATTCGCGATGCAACAGTTCCCGCAAGCACTCAAGTATTTCGAAACATTGAAAGAATTGGCACCGGATGAAGCGTCTGTTCATTTCTTGCTCGGACAATTGTACAATATTCAAAACGATAAATTTCTGGCAATCAAAGAGTTCACCATTGCCATGAACTTGGATCCCAAGGGAAATTATTTGATTAGAGAAGCAATGGAATCTTTGAAGACTGACAGTTAGTCAGTTACTACGTAATGATATAGAAATATCCCGCAGGAAAGAAAAGAGACATCTAATTCAGCCCCGTAGCGTATTTGAGATTGACGCGTTTATTGTGAACCTCTCTACTCGTGCCCGTATGCATCTCCACAATCTTATTGTTGGCAAAGACAATCGATCATCTCTGTACTAAGCACGTTTATAGAATCTTTCCAGATAAGTTCGTTAACCTTCACATTATACAATACGCTAAGCTTACTCTCAAAGTCCACAGCTCGTCCGTCAATTATTTTTCAATCCTGTGAAATTAATGAAAGTCTATTTTTTTTTTTTTGGCGAGATACTTCAGATCAAAAATATCCCATAACAATCATAAAGTTTGAAGAATAAACTACCAATATCTAAAGAGCTTCACTACATCGCGGCAGCACATAGGAAGCAATGATAAGAACCGGTCTCGTACTAACCTGGTTGATTGCTTTGGGGACATGTTTTGATTTTGGTAAACCAAACTACTACCGCACAGGTGATAAGGTGGATCTTATAGTCAACAAAGTCGAGTCTGATATTACCCAACTTCCATTTGAATACTATAACTTACCCTTTGTATGTCCGCCTGCCAATTCTGACAATCCCTTGGCCTTATCTCTCGGCGAAATAATGAGAGGCGATAGGCTCTGGGTAAGTAGTTACGACTTGAAATTTGGCATCGATATGCCCTGTATGAGACTTTGCGATTTGATTGCAACCGAGTCAGGTATCAAAAAAGCCGACTACCTCATCAGAAATGGATATGTCACACATTGGCTCCTTGACGGCTTGCCTGGTGCAACCACCTTTGTTTCTGAAAAGGGTGGAAATAAGTACTACGCGGCTGGATTTCCCTTGGGGTTCGTTGAAAAAGACTTAAGTTACATCTACAACCACGTAATGCTAGTCATAAGATATCATAAGAACCGTCGAACTGGCGATTCTACTATTGTGGGCTTTGAAGTTTACCCCAGAAGTGTTATCAATGAGGAATGCCCTGGCAGTTCCACCAACTACAAAAACTTTGCTTTGAAGTCAAATAGTAAGGAGTTAGGAAAAGATGGAAAGCCCAGAGTCGTTATCCCATACACCTATTCCGTGTACTGGAGAGAAGATAACTCTATAGACTATGACCATAGATGGGACTTATACTACGAAAACGAAAACAGCCACGACAACCATAAAATCCACTGGTTTTCCTTTGTCAATTCTCTTGTCTTGATGTTTTTGTTATCTTTGGTGGTGGCAGCTGTATTAATAAGGGTGTTGAAGAAGGATATTCTGAAATCTACCTCCTTGCCACTTACCAGTGATTACAGCGGGGCCAACGAGACTAGCGACAGGGGTATATTGAATGGATTGATCGAGGCTGTCAATAAGTCTCCAAGCTTTTCGACCCCTTTGACTGTTTTAGTCTCCAGTGGTATTCAAATGTTTGTGGCCACATTTGGAGTTATCCTTATATTTTTTATAAACTCGAACTTCAATCTTGGCCATTCCAAATCGAGCAGCAGTCTATTCAACAACCATCAGGGTGCAGTTCAGTCATTGTCAGTGTTTAGCTTATGCATCTCGGGCTTCATATCATCATATAGTGGGATCATCTTACACAAACTTTTAACTAATAATCATGTTAATTTGGAATACTCTAGGAAAAAGGCTATATTGTTTTCCATGGCGTTCGCCGGGTTCTTGCCTACCTTGGTGTTGTCGGTAATTTTGTTCCTTAATTTCTTTGTATGGGCCAAGAAGTCTTCAAACGCTTTACCATTCGGAACCATTGTCGTCTTGTTGCTGATAATAGTAATTATAGAATTGCCACTAGGAATTGTTGGCGGATATTATGGTAACAAGAAGAAATTTGATAGAAAATCCATATTATATAATACCACCGACTATAGTGAAAAGAAAGAATCAGGGAAGACACTTCAACCATCGAAGTCTAAAAGGTCCTTGTTCATAAACCCGGTCCTCAATACTTTAATTTTTGGGCTGGTTCCTTTTGGGATAGTGTTTGTTGAGTTGGTTTTCTTATTCAATTCCATTTGGTTGGAAAAGACTACATTTTATTATATGTACGGGTTCTTGTTCTTCAACTCAATAATGCTATTGATAATAATCGCTGAGTCAGTAATAGTGGCGGTTTACATTTCATTGGTCATTTACAAAAACTCCTACTGGCACTGGTTGAGCTTCAGAACTGGATCATCTCTAGGTTGGTACGTGTTTGCATACTCATGTTACTATTTTGTATTTTACTTGAACATCCGGGACTTTGTGAGTGTGTTATTCTATTTCACATATATGGCATTGACAAGTATCTTGGTTGCAATTAGTGGTGGTGCCATTGGATTATTGACAGCATTGATATTTATCAAAAAGATTTATGGAGTGGTGAAAGTAGACTAGAAACTAATTTCTCAACTTAATGTGATAGACAACTTTAGCCGGTTTGACCTGAAAGCTAACTGTCAGGAAGACTAATATTATTCATTCTTCTGTATGTAATTGTACTATATTAATTCAGTTTTCTTCATGGATCTCGTTTGATTTTAACATAGAGATATTTATTCAACGTCCATCTACAGTTTGAACCTATCAAGTCCTCTACAGAGATAATATCGTATGATTTTATTGTGATAACATTTTCTTGGTTATTTAGGAGTCGAAAGAAATAAAGAGCCCAATTGAGAGCTTATGCTAAGCTTTAACTTTCTAATCCAAAGAGGAAGCACCAGTAATAATATCAACCAATTCGTTAGTAATAACAGCTTGTCTAGTTCTGTTGTACAAGATAGAGTAAGAGTTGATCATGTCACCAGCATTCTTGGAAGCATTGTCCATAGCGTTTCTTCTAGCAGAGGTTTCAGAAGCGTAACCTTCAGCCATGGCGGTCAAAAGGGAGTTAGACAATGAGAATTCAGATAAGGTCTCAGAAATACCTTCGGTTTCTAATTCGTACTTGGATAAACCTGGGGCCTTTTCAATGGCTTCAGAAGCAAAGACGGAGAATTGGGATGGTTCGAAAGAGACACCAGAAACGAACTTGTTGTACAAGATTTCAATATCGTCGTACTTACCCAATTGTTGGATTTCGTCGGCAATCAAAGCGACTTCGTTGAAGGTTGGAGCTTCCTTACCAACACCAGCAAAAGACAACTTCAATTGGTCAGCGTGACTTCTTAAGAGTTGGGCCTTGACTTTTTCACCAACAGTGACAAATTCAACTTTGTTGTCTAATTCAGCAGCTCTTCTTCTTGCTGCTTTAGATATTTGAGTGTGGATGGAACCACATAAACCTTTGTCGGAAGAAATGACAACTAACAAAGTCTTGGAAGGTTCACCCTTTTCTGGTTCAGCGTTCTCAAAGAAAGCAGAGTCTGACTTGTTGAAAACTCTTGAAGATTCCATAGCTCTTTGGGCCTTGTTCAAACGAGTGGAGGCAACAATCTTCATGGTCTTGGTGATCTTTTCAATGTTCTTAATGGACTTAAGACGGGTTTCAATTTCACGCAAAGTGGCATAGTTTCTAGATATTGTTAGTATATAAGCTTTTTGTCGATCCTGGCTGAAGAGTACACTTGGCAAAGGATGAAAAGTACAATTCTTTGCGTCAATGAATTTGCTGTCGAGTTGAATATGGATGGACGGGAGATCTATTACTTGAGTTTTCAATGGCTCTGCAAAATGGCTCGATCTCTTATTTAATATGCGATTGACAATTGGTCCCTTTCAGTGTTCAATTGTATGAGTGACAGTATCTCGACAAACGTCCAAAATTCGTTAAGAAAGCTCAGGATATACATTTCTCAAATCACATACCTCACACCCGCACGGGCAATTTGAGTAGTACCTAAACGAAACATGATATAATCCTTGATCAATTAAATACGATTCCTAGTATAAACTCGGTCGCTAGCTTAAGTCAAAACTTTTTCAGTGCCAGGTGCGTTCGGATTCCGATGTGGGACAGATCTGATTGGCTCGCGCGAATGAGCAAGACACGTCGGGTCACGTGACGAGATCCAAACTAAAGCGATAATACTAGTGGTGGTTACGATTAGTGTAAGAGGTGCTAGTTTACAGTTACAATCTACAAACTACGACAAATTGGATTCAATAAATAGTCGACGTTGTTAAAATTAGTAGACAAAGGAGAATGGTAGTGTGATTTCTTATGGAACCACCTGAATATATGTTTTTTTATATTTAATTCTTAAAGGTAGATAGGTTGATTCTCTATTACGAAAATAATCTATTCAAGTGGTTGATTATTGATATTAGAACGCTCCATACAAAAATGGTTCCGATCTAATACAATTGATAGTTTTGGAAATGATATGACAATAGTTTACATGAGACTGCATTAAAACATGCGGTCTTATATATGCATTGAAGCTTGCTGGGAGACTTCATTGTGAGCCTAAGAGCTCGGGATCTGGACATCCTGGTCCAAATTACTTAGATGGATCGTTCTTTTGGTAACCTAAGTAACCTTGCAATGGGTAGGTTTCGATCATTTTCATGTACTTCAAAATCAATGGTCTGCAATTCTTTTGGGCATCCACCTTGTGGTATTGTTTGCATTTTCTTAAAGCATCGTGGGTCACTCTCAATGCGTAGGTTCTTATCCACTGTTCTCTTAACATGGAGGTTCTTGCATCATTCACTTCTGGGAACTTTTCATAGTCGATATCATCGAAGGACACCAACTCTGGCCTTTTGTGGTTGTCGTAATTGTCTAATCCTATTCACTGTTAGTACTTTGCATGCGGACAATCGCTACTAAGTCTTACTTACCCATTCTTAAGTTATGTGTATACAAGCCGGCTCCACTGTCACTATCAACACTTTAGATAATGTTATAAAAAGAAGAATTTTAACTGGATACTTTTCTGACAAAAGTACACGACCAACGCACCGACAAGGACCATTCGCCGAGCATCATGTGACACTCAGATCTTTATTTACTGCGGAGAAAGACACGTCTGAAAAACCGAAGTATAGATTGGTATGGATCTACCTGAGTCGTTTTTTTGATTCTTTATGTAGAAAACTCCCACTCACATCTCACCTGATCATGATGTTGATCATGATGTTGGTCTTGGCGTAACTGTTTGTAGAAAGCTCTTTCAAAGCCGCTCCTCGGGGTACAATGATTGAGGTAGCCACGACCTGCCAAAAATAGGTAACTTTCAATCGTGTTCGTGGGGAAGACATCAAGCTCAGGTATAGATGACTAAACCCGTCAAAACGAGCCCGGCACCGCTGTGTTCTGGCGAGAAACAGCAGGTGTTTGCCATCAATGCCAGCGTGATTGCATATGCCCACACTGTCTTTGCCTATACCGCTTTTTTATCGGCTTTGATCGTAGGATGCTGGCTTCATTACTACAAAATCGTTGAAAACTCGTCCTTTGGATATCCTGACGAGTGGTTTCCATCAGTTTCAGCCACAATTGGTGATAGATACCCTGAAAGATCACTTTTTCAAGTTGTTATCGCCGTGACTTCGGGTCCAAGATTCTTATTGGTATTATTCAATTTCATCACATTGTTCAAGAGTGATTCTATATTACCGTATATCGCTCTTGGCTCAGGATTTATAAGAACCTTCACTTGCGGTGGTTGGGTTTATATAACCTCTGGTGATGACCATGACTGGCACGATATCTTCATGTTGGGTTACCTCGTGTTGACTATTCCATGGACAGTATGTATCACCAAGTTGTCCATCAAAAACTCCAAGGAGCGTAGCGGAAGATTTTACACCGCTACTGCATTTTTCAGTACCATTATTCCATTGATTTACTGGTTTATACAACACAAAGTGCACGTTAGACCGGGTGCTTATTCCATCTATGCTTATTTCGAATGGGCATTGGTTTTATGGGACGTTGCTTTTGACGCTTGGTCGATCATTGACTTTAAGAAGGTTGAAATCAGATTTTATGCTTCGGGTATCTCTTTGGCCAAAGTTACTGGTGCTCCACCACTAAAGGTGGTTGTTCCAGAAAAAGAAATCTCGAGTGTGCCAAACGATGAGTTCACTACAGTTGAATTTTTACTCAACTTGATCAATGCCAACATATTCTGGTCAGTTATTAGTGCCTTATTATTATGCGTTTGGTACTTTCCTTTGTGGTACATGGGGCTTTCAGGATACGAAGTAACTATAGTTGCACTTTTTGTTCCTAACATTATTTTGGTTTTACCATTCGTTAGAAACTTCCTCGCTAAGTACCTCTTCATCACTCGCTCGTTGACTGTGATCTTGGGTATTGGCGCATACAAACTCGATGACCCAGAACAGAAGCTTTTGGCCGTCACAGCAGGTACTTCCTTTGCCGTTCTCTCATTTGTCACTGACTTTTGGGCATTATCGAATCAGCCTAAGAAATTCACTTCGTATGCCACCACATACACTCTTGGATTGTTGTTCACTGCGGTGTTGAAGTACTCGTTCTACTCGAGCAATCCTATCTGGCCAATTATGCATGCTCAAAATGGTGGCCACAATGCTATCGGGGTGTTTGTTGGCTTGATTGGTGCCTTCTTTACTCCCTCGTCCGTTTCAACTGCTGCACCAAAGTCTTCTCCAAGATCAGGTGGCTCGTTGATATTGGCTGCTTTTGGATTCGGAGGCTACTTTTATTCCCTTCTTACTTTTTTGGCTGACTCAGGTACTTTGTCAACATGGATTTGGGACGGTTATCCGATCACTGGTCCAACACCGATCACCGGCGGTATGATCTATTTTGTTGCCTTCTTTTTTGGTATAATCGTATCATTAAAGACCAACCACAGCATATTGAGCTCTGCCTCATATAACGTTATCGTTGGTGGTGGTTCAGCCCTAGCATTCTACCATCTCAGTGGTTGGTACGCATTTGCTGGTGCAAGTGTGTACACCGTTTATTTACTTTCCGTCACACCTATTATATTCCAAAGTGTTGTTGGTTTCAATCCAGGTATAGTTTTCTTCCTTGCTTTCTGTATTGATATCATCATATCTTTGGCACACATTTGGACTGTTGCTTATGCATTTGTTCCAGGTGGAAATTTGCTCAGAGAAAGAACCGATATAATCATGGTCATCTCGCACATTCTGATATTATTGGGAGTCTTCAATTACAATCTTAGAATCAAAAGTTCCAACATTGTCAAGATCAATACCGGTAAGCACTTGTTCAAGCAAGCAACTACCATTTTGACAATCTTTTTGGCTTTGACTGCTTCTACTTTTCTCAATAGAATCCCAGTAGCTTCCTCCATCAAACCATACAATGAAGATTCCAAGTCTTTCACCGCCGGTGTTTGGTGCGTTCATTTTGGCTTAGACAATGATATGTGGTCGTCAGAAGTTCGTATGGCAAATTTGATTAGAGAAGCAGAGGTTGATATAATTGGATTGTTGGAAACTGACACACAAAGGTTAATTGGAGGAAACCGTGATTTCACTCAGAATTTGGCTGCAGACTTGGGAATGTACAGCGATTACGGTCCCGGTCCAAATAAACACACATGGGGTGTAGCATTATTGTCGACATTCCCTATCATCAAATCCACCCATCACCTTTTGCCCTCTCCTGTTGGTGAATTAGCCCCTGCCATTCATGCAACCTTGGATATCTATGGTGAATTGGTGGACGTTGTTGTGTTCCATTCGGGCCAAGAAGAAGACGTGGAAGACAGAAGATTGCAATCTTTGGCAGTTAGAGATATCATGGCTGGTAGCGACAAACCTTTAGTTTTATTGAGTTATTTAGTTACTGTTCCATTGGAAGGAAACTACAACACCTACGTGAGTGAAGAGTCGAGGGTTTACGATATCGACAGTACTGATTGGGATAGATGGTGTGAATACATTTTGTTCAGAGATCTTAAGAAAGTTGCTTACGCCAGAATTTCTAGATCAACCATCACCGATACTGAGTTACAGATTGCCAAGTTCAAGTTATTGAGTGATGAGCAAAAAGAGAGTAACGATTTGGATTTCTTGTATGGAAATCACTTTGTGAACGAAGATGAAATAAGCGAGGATTTAAGAATGCCTTCCTTGTTTAGAGGTGATGGTGTCAGAGGTCATAGATACCACGTCTTTGATGAACCAAGGTATTTCAAACAGTAGTTTCCGATGCCTCTATTAGCTCTTTAGGTATGTGATAGTTTGTAGTGAAACTCATGAAAAATCATTGAGTGGCCATACCTTAAAAGATATAGTAATAATTACATTGAGTGTTTAAGTGATTAGTTTCTTTGGATACCATCTTTCAACTAAAGAGTTCAAGTAAAATGTGAGAGTCTGGAAGATACTTTGTGTTGAGCATTTTTGTAGTATTTTTTGCAAAAAAGGTCAAAAAGTTTCAGATACTTTTAAGCCCAAAATCAACGAAAGACTATGGATTATTATGCATTTTTTATATACATGAAGAACAGCATCTAAGCTGAGTACTTTAAAACTATCTTTTTTAAAATTTAAATGCCAATTAGGTAGACAAAAGAACTTGTGCCTGAGCTTCTCTTTCGTCGAGGCCATCATATTCGTCTTGAGCTGGTCTACTATTGCTTTCAATAGAGTCCTGCTGTTGCCTGTGTCTTGTTTCATATAGCTTAACCTTCTTGGCAATACGCTTCAATTGCCACTTTATGGGAATGAACGGTGCAACACCTTCTCTTTCTTCATACAATTTCACTTCAAGCCATACAATGACTGCGAGCCAGTACGCAATATAGGAACCAACACTTCCATAAGTGGCTGAGTTTGTCCAACCAAAAATAGCGTTGAAGACCATCCACCAACCATCTTTAAGGCCGTTACAACAGTTCACGTGCCACACGCTCTTGGCAATATCATAAGAGCCTGGCCCACTTCCAGTTTCTCCAACATCTAATCCTCCACAAGCCCTGACATAATTTTCGAGCTCCAAGAACCACACACCTCTACTCATTAAGCCAGCACTGACAATGTAGAGGAAACAAGTCGATAAAATCAAGAAATATTGTAAAGACATTTTGTTACCACCTTTGTACAAGATATATCCGATTACGGCACCAAATAAAACACCTGCAATTATTGAAAATGGAATAGATGTAGGTGGCAGTGACATACCAATACCACCAATAAATACCACTGCTTCTAGTCCTTCTCTTAAGGTAGTGACTAAAGGCAAGATGGCGAGAAAGTACTTTTTGGTGAACTTGGATCCTTTTTTATGTTTATGCTTGTAAACAGATCCGGTCAACGGACGTGTACTGTCAGCACTGAGACGTGAATCATCATTACTCGAGTCGAGATCATTAGTTAGTTTGACGCCTTCTTCACTCTCATTGTAAGCATCACCAAGTTTGATCCACCACTTGACTTTCATGACCTTGTTGATACGAAGGAGCCCAATACCCATGATGGTGATGATTATACTCGAAAGTAATGAAAATACACCTTCCCAAATTCGTTCGGCATATGACCAATAGTCGTTGCCTATTATATAAAAGCTGGCAATGAAAATCATTCCTATGACGAAACAGATTACAAGACCTAGGATTGCTCCTACCCAGACTTGGAGTTTGAGTTTATTCTGTACGCTACTGAACTTTTTGCTCTGTTCATCGTCTTGCGTAAGGTTGTTGGATTGTGATCTTTGATTTATGAATGAAAGTAATACTGATATGATAATAGCAGTTTCCAACGTTTCTCTAAATATTATGAAGAAGATCTGTATCGAAAAATAATCTTCCATCATCTTAACTGAACTTTCGATGAAGAAACGCCGATAGAAAGCCTGGTATCTATTAATTCATGCCAAGCACAAGGCAGTATACGAAGTGCATCTCCGACACGAAAATGAAGAGGCGCGCACGTGAATTACTACATCTTGAGCACTGTACTAATTATGTATCAATTCGTTTTTAAGATAAGACTAAGCTTGAACAAGAACTAAAACGAAGGGCAATTATGACGACATCATGCTTTGATATAACAGATAAAAACTTGCATCTAAAATAACTCTAACTGTGCAATTTGTAAAAAGAATAGAGCTCGGTTATCAAAAGAAGTAAACGAGAATGCTGCACCCGCAATGGTACAATCTAGAATTAGCTAGTTTATAAGCCTTCAGGAAGGAAATCAACTGTAGCACTTAAACAAGTAATGAAAACATCGTCTTTGGTGTAAGCTCTAGCATTAACGGAGTATTTTCCTGGTGGAACTTCTGCTGGAATCTCGACTGTCTTTTCGATGACCTGCAACCCCTTTTTGATAGGGCACTCTAAGTCAACCTTAGTGATTTCTTCACATAAATCGTAAGTTTGGTGAATCAATTTGATGAAACCATACTTAACATCGACTTCGACGTATGCACCATCAGTGACATCTTGACTGATAACACCAACAGCGGTGAAAGTCAAGTTTTGACCTCTGTTAGGAGGATTAGGACTGATGACGACCTTTTGCAAGTTCAAGATTTGAGGTTCAGAGGCATCACATTGGACAATTGGGGATCCTCCAGGAACTGGTTTGGTGTTTGGCGCTGGCAAGGCCTTGATAATCTCGGGTTGTTCCGCGGTTGGCTTGATACCGAAGACGGTGATAATTTCATCGTAAATAGGATCAAGGACAGGCTTGAGAGATAATGCTTGGACGGAGCTAGTGGCAAGACCTAATACTGCTAACTTTTTTAAACTGACCATTTTATAACTGGTTAAATTGAGTATTGCTTAGTTACCCAATTTATCTATCTCGAACCTTAATCTAGGGGGAATATGGCCGCATGGGAATGACAACCGTATCACGGTATCACGTGACATAGCAATTGTTGTATTGCGGGGTTATGTGCAGGCACCACTGTGGCACAATAGAACTGATGCTTTGTATGTAAAGTTAGTTACGCAATGAAAAGGTATTATGGTGCAGTGTCTAATTAACACTGCAGCTGTTGGTCCAGCCTGTCATTCAGCCGGTCGCCGCTGCACTCTGCAATTAGAACCGAGGTTAGTTTTATCTGTCATCAAATAAATTATCTAGTGTGTATTGTCCGTATTTATCTAATTGTGGGGTTTAAGAAGTAAAGTATACTACCATTAAATAATATTAGGGTAGAATTAGAATCAAAAAATGAATTTAAGCATAGCTGGGTGACTGGCATCAACCTGCTATGACTAAATTGGCAGTCATGGTGTCGAATCTCTCACGCACTAATTTGGTTTGTATCTTCAACAACTCGTTAAAGATAGCTTCGCCATTTGGATGGTTCAACAATTCGGTAATTTTTTCATTGGGCAACTTCCAAATCACACTATCGGAAACAGTGGTGTAGCTCATTTCTCTGAAGTTGGGCCCAATTTCAAAGAAATCCCCGAATGCTGTCAATGGCAACACACTTGAGTGCAAAGTTCTGTTATCACTTTCGAGTTTGAACACTGACCTTACCAATCCTGACTCAACAATAAAGAAGGCTGGACGATCCCTTGACGAATTGTAGAATTCATAATCTTCAGGTATCCGTTCTTTAACAAAAAATGAAGTCACTTGTGACCAAAACTCTTCATCTTTATCAGATAATCCCTGGAATGTAATCATGATTAATGGAAGCGGTTGTTTTTTGAATGAAGAATCGCTGGTGGTATAGTATTTCTTTTGAAGATTTTGCTCATCATATACTGTTCTCTTTGCGGCTTGATAAACGTGCGTAGTACGAGGCGTACCAAAGTCAAAGTTTTGGTTCATCAAGCTTTTTGAATTGAGGTTGTTGCCGGTGCCATCAGAGTTTGGTATGGAGCCAAATTGTCTTTGATTCAAAAGTGGGTTTGTTGAATCAGGTACAATGATTTTGTTTTCGGTTCTTTTGATAGTTTTATAAGTCTTCAAAAAAGCGTTTTCACACCATTCTAAGGCATAACTCAAGGTATTGAATAACTTGATTGTGTGGTCATCACTTCTTCCATCCCACAAACCGGCATCTCTCAAGCCTCTGATAATGTCGTCTTCTTCAACAACAGATGAGAAGATCAATTGAGTTCCGAACTCGTTGGTCAAATTTAAGATTCTTCTAAAACCTTCAGCTGCAGAAAAATCTATACTGCTTACTCCCTTCATATCGAGGATCAAGAACTTGATGGGGTTGAGCTTATAACTTTCATCCTCAAACTTCAATCTGATAGCTTTTTCAACTCCACCAATTGACCCGAAGAAAACAGTGCCTTGTAATTTTATGACGCAAATTTGATTTCCAACATCTTTGAGGAACTCCTGCTGTTTAGGGTGTCTCAAAACGGTGGATCTGGCCACATTTCCGGAATAAATACCATGAACAACCGGGCTTCCTGCTGCCTCAACAACAAACGAAAGACACGCCAAAAGAATACCTACCAAAATACCAAAGACGAAATCAAATGCTCCCATGGTGACAACTATAATGATGACGGTGGTGTACTCGATTTTTCTCAATCTACCGTAAGTATCATATAAAGCTTCCTTGAGTAACTCGTATCCTAACAAATAAATCAAGGAGCCCACAACACAAACAGGTATATAGCCAATGACTACAGGACCTGCCATCATAACTGCACCAGTAGCAACTGCTAGTAAAACACCAGCCAACCGATCATCTGCACCGGCTCTGATGAACAAAACGGAATTGGTATAGACAAGATAATTCTGGATAGACCCTACTAATCCCGACAATACATTGGAGTAGCCGTGGGCCACCAATTCTCTGTCAACATCGAACTGATCCATACCCACACTGACAGCCAAGGCAGGAACATTGATGGGAACATGCAAAATACCAAAGAAGGTAAGTGCCAACATTGATGGAAACTGTTTCAAGATACACCACCAGTCGACCAAATTGAATTTATAGAGCAGGTAGAAGCCGTACCAAGGCTCGTCGTCCTCAACGGAAGGGAAAACCCAACCAAGTTCTCTGGCTTTTGACAAGTTCCAAGATGGAACAATCAATACTACTAAATGGAATGCTGCAAATACTGCAATGAAAAATAACGGAACCAACAACGAGTTGTGGTACTTATGTTGTAAACCAATCAAGATGATGGTCAAAATCAAGGGAAATGTCCATTCTAAGAGAGTGACATGATTGTAGAATAAGTATTTGAAAGTTTCGAGGTTGTAGGTCAATCCACCTTCCAATCTTGAAGAGACTTCAATACCAGTAGCCACCAAGAAGTAGCCGACTCCTCCAATACATCCCACAAGAATGTGTCTAGGGAAGAAACCGACCAATGAACCAAGCTTGCACTTACCCAAAATGAAGAAAACCAAGCCGGTAACAATGGACGATACAGCGTATGTGGTGATGGTTGTGGCAATAATGGCATCCTTGCTCAAACCGGCCATTTCGCTGGCAATCGACAAGGCCATTGTGTGGAAAAACGGGGTAACCTCGATCATTTCCGAGCCAATACCCGACTTGAATGCTGAACCACCTAATGAGTAAACCAATTGCGAAACCACACACGACAAGTAGAACATCGACAAACCTGCTGGTGCTAGTTTCGAGAAAATGGCCTCGCTTACGGGAAACATGATCATACCATAAGACAAACCATCCAAAATGTTGAGAAGCGTTCCCAAAAACACTGCAGGAATGAACCTGATTGGCTTTACCACGTACTGGTGAACCAACGAAGGCGAGCGCCCGGTGTTGCCTGAGTTAACATTTGGGAGCTTGAGGGAGCCAGGAGTCTTGGGCGATGGCGAGCCAGTCTCCAAATCTGGATAATCATCAGTATATCTTGGGTACGGCACCTTCGAAATCAAAGGTAAGTTCGCGTTCTGATCAGGAGAACCGGTGTCGTAGTAGGGTTTAGGAGGACCTCCAGATGCAATTGGAATGGGAGGCGAGGAACTGACGAGATCATTCTGGTCATCCGAATATTCATCGCCGTTGGACACGTCTCCCCCGTTGTGGTCGCTTGCATCGTCAGTAACTCCAATATTGGCCAAATTTGCCGTCTGCTCATGGACTTTAACGCCCGAGAAGATAGTAGGAGAGTTGGCACTGATGCTTGGCCGTTGCATACTGACGTAGCTTCTGCCACCAAAGTCGAATGGAGAAGGACTCATGTGGCTCTTCTGGAACGACTGGGCAAAGGCGTCGGAAATCGAGAACTTCCGCTTGGTATCATTAATATTGGGATTCTGTTCATCCGTATCGGGGCTTGAGACTTTTAGACTCTGAGATGGCGAGTAAGGGTTACTCATTGTGATGCTGGGATGAAACCTACCTAGAGTCTCGACCTACCGATTTATTGAAAAACCAGTAATGAGAAGAATTCTGCGCCTTAAAATGGTTTTGAATATAAATGGTCAGAGATACGAAAAATTTCAATTATCATTGTGGCCCTCAATCGGGATGCAGCGAGGTGTAGCTAAAATGGAGTTTAAAGTAAATAGAAAACACAAAAAAGCATGGGTTCCACACCCTTCACAACCAGCCTATAGATACCGCATATATCATACAATAGCTGATAGCCTACCCTCTCTCTACTTGGTGCCTCTGACTCAAGCTTTCCAACTGCCCGTAAAACTGTGCTAGTTTGCCGAAACATTTTGTTCCATATCGCTGCATGCTGATTAGCATCCTACTTTTTTTTACTCGCAGGGAAACTCACCGCGGAATTAGCATTGATAACAAACATTTACGGGACGAGGCTGCTGCCTCAAAAACCTTCATTCACGTAGAAGAGAAAAACGTGAGCTTTGGTGAAAGGTGGAATTTCGGTCGAGACTTAATCACTTATTATATAGTGAACCCTGAATAAACTGATATCAGGCTCAAGCCTCACTGTACTCAAAATGCGTCATAATTACACTTTTTTTCATTAGCGCCTCGCCTAATGACTCGGCTCGGGCGTCACTGTCACAGTATACTACAAACCTCTCTCCTCAGTTACCATAGCTACAGGTATGGCGATGAAAATATTGCTGTCTGCAGCCATCGATCCCACGTGATCTTGTCGAATGCCAATTTTGATGATTCCGGGTAACGAAAACTACTCGAGTCCGGGTAACCCGTGAATCTGCTACTGATCTTACAACGCGCTTAGCTCTGACTCATTACCGTTTTAGGCCACACTCTAATAGGCTCAAAAATTTTTCACCCGATTTCATGTATATAATCTTGACATTTCCTTCCCAAGTATTTTTTCTTTCTAGTTTGATACTTCACTAGTTAGAATATTTGGTTGTCCTAAAAAATGATCAACTTAAGCTCGATATTGTACCGGACTGGTAGTATCAGTACTAAGTTAATAACCAAGCAGCCTGTCAAGAAGTTCTCCACTTGGAACAACTTTTTGAGAGCAAGTAACAGCCCTTCATATGCTGGTGCTGAGTTGTTAAAAAACTTCACCGATCACAATGCTCAGAAATTGGTCGATGTGTCCAAAGTCTTGGTCATCGGTTCGGGTGGTTTGTCCATTGGTCAAGCTGGTGAATTCGATTATTCAGGATCCCAAGCTATCAAGGCGTTGAAAGAAGCCAACAAACAGTCGATTTTGATCAACCCAAATATCGCTACTAATCAAACTTCTCATGCCTTGGCTGATGAAATTTACTACTTGCCTGTCACTGCCGAATATATCACCTACATTATTGAAAGAGAGAGACCAGATGGTATCTTATTGACATTTGGCGGTCAAACTGGTTTGAACGTTGGTGTGAAATTAGATAAGATGGGTGTTTTCGAAAGATACGGGGTTAAAGTGTTGGGTACTCCAATCAAAACCCTTGAAACTTCCGAAGATCGTGACTTATTTGCTCAGGCATTGAAGGAAATTGATATTCCTATTGCCGAATCTACTGCTGTTGAAACTGTCGACGATGCTTTAGCTGCTGCTGCCCAAGTTGGATACCCAATCATTGTTAGATCAGCCTACTCGTTAGGTGGTTTGGGTTCGGGATTTGCTGCCAATCCTGAAGAATTGAAGAACTTGGCTTCCCAGTCCTTATCCTTGGCTCCACAAATCTTAGTTGAGAAGTCTTTGAAAGGTTGGAAGGAAGTTGAATACGAAGTCGTTCGTGACAGAGTCGGAAACTGTATCACTGTTTGTAATATGGAGAACTTTGATCCTTTGGGAATCCACACCGGTGACTCGATTGTGGTCGCTCCATCTCAAACTTTATCTGATGAAGAATACCATATGTTGAGAAGTGCTGCTATCAAAATCATTAGACACTTGGGTGTTGTTGGTGAATGTAACGTTCAATATGCTTTACAGCCAGACGGATTGGACTACAGAGTCATTGAAGTCAACGCCAGATTGTCCCGTTCCTCCGCTTTAGCTTCCAAGGCTACTGGTTACCCATTGGCCTACACCGCCGCCAAGATTGCCTTGGGCCACACCTTGCCTGAATTACCTAACCCAGTTACCAAGACCACCTCTGCTAACTTCGAGCCTTCTTTGGATTACATGGTCACCAAGATTCCAAGATGGGATTTGGCCAAGTTCCAACATGTCAAGAGAGATATTGGATCTGCCATGAAATCGGTCGGAGAAGTCATGGCTATTGGTAGAACTTTCGAAGAATCTTTCCAAAAGGCTATCAGACAAATCGACCCTTCATACGTTGGATTCCAAGGTGACAAGTTTGATGACTTGGACTTTGAATTGGCTAACCCAACTGACAGAAGATGGTTGGCCGTCGGTCAAGCTTTGCTTCACGAAAACTACTCTGTTGACAAGGTTCATGAATTGACCAAGATCGACAGATGGTTTTTGCACAAGTTGATGAACATTGTCAATATGTACAGAGAGTTAGAAAGTGTCGAAGGTGGCTTGAGTGGTATCAACAGTGATTTGATGAGAAGAGCCAAGAAATTGGGTTTCTCTGACAAGCAGATTGGACTTTGCGTAGGCTCTAAGGAATTGGAGGTCAGACAGGTCAGAAAGTCATTCGGAATCATTCCATTTGTTAAGAAGATCGATACTTTGGCTGCAGAGTTCCCTGCCAACACCAACTACTTGTACACAACGTACAATGCTACCTCTTCTGACTTGGAGTTCAATGAAAACGGTACTTTGGTTTTGGGATCTGGTGTCTACCGTATCGGATCATCTGTTGAGTTCGATTGGTGTGCTGTTTCCACCGCCCGTGCCTTGAGAAAGGCTGGCCGTAAGACCATCATGATCAACTATAACCCAGAAACCGTATCTACTGATTTCGACGAAGTCGACAGATTGTATTTCGAAGAACTTTCCTTGGAAAGAGTATTGGATATCTACGAGTTGGAAACCGCCCAAGGTGTGGTTGTCAGTGTTGGAGGACAATTGCCACAAAATATTGCGCTTGACTTGCAAAAACAAGGATGCGATGTCTTGGGTACTAATCCAGAAGATATTGACAAGGCTGAAGATCGTCACAAGTTCTCCCAAATCTTGGACTCCATCGGAGTTGACCAACCTAAGTGGAAGGAATTGACTTCTGTTGCTGAAGCCGAGGCTTTTGCCAACGAAGTTGGATACCCTGTTTTGGTTCGTCCATCCTACGTGTTATCTGGTGCTGCCATGTCAGTCATTAATAACCAAGGTGAATTGGACGCCAAGTTGTCCAACGCTTCTAAGGTTTCTCGTGACCATCCTGTTGTGATTTCCAAGTTTATCCAAGGTGCTCAAGAAATCGATATCGATGGTGTTGCCTCTGAAGGTCAAGTGTTGGTGCATGCTGTATCCGAGCACGTTGAAAATGCCGGTGTCCACTCTGGTGATGCCACTTTGGTTTTGCCACCTCAAAACTTATCTCCAGAAATCTTAGCCAGATTGAAAGAGATCGCCGACAAAGTTGCTGCTGCCTGGAAGATCACAGGTCCATTCAACATGCAAATCATCAAGACTGATTCCGATGAATTGAAAGTCATCGAGTGTAACATCAGAGCCTCCAGATCGTTCCCATTCGTCTCCAAGGTTTTGGGTACCAACTTCATTGAAACTGCAGTCAAAGCTTTGATCAAGGAAGATGTCCCAGCTCCTGTTGACTTGATGGCCCAAAAGTACGACCGTGTTGCTACTAAGGTTCCTCAATTTTCGTTCACCAGATTGGCTGGTGCAGACCCATTTTTGGGAGTCGAGATGTCTTCTACTGGTGAAATCGCTTGTTTCGGTAAAGACTTGTTGGAAGCCTACTGGACTTCGATCCAGTCCACCATGAACTTTGTTGTCCCTCAACCAGGTCAAGGTTTGTTGTTTGGTGGTGACTTGACCAATGACAAGTTAGGTAAGGTTGCACAAACCGTCAGCAACTTGGGCTACTCATTCTACACTGCCTCTCAACCAGTCGCTGACTACTTGAGCAAATACGTCGAAGAACCTGTTGAAGTTATCGAGTTCCCAAAGACTGATAAGAGAGCATTGAGAGAAATATTCCAAGACAAGAAAATCTCGGGTGTCTTTAATCTTGCATTTGCTCGTGCTGAGGATTTGTTGGACGAAGACTATGTGATGAGAAGAAATGCAATTGATTTCGGCATTGCCTTATTCAACGAGCCAAACACTTCACAATTATTTGCTGAATGTTTGAAGGCCAATATTGCCAACAAACAACCCTTCGACGTGGTACCAACTGAGGTTGTCGTGCCAAAGGAAGTCAAGAGATGGAGCGAGTTTCTTGGCGGAAAACCAGTCTAGACTGCAAAAACCAGACGATGCATGAATGAACTGCAATCGGATAAAAAGAAAATTAAAATATTCAAAAAATAACCAAAGGAGAGTCTTGATTCCGAGAAAAACTCCAATAATGACACTTATAGATAAGACTTAATGGATCAATATTACAAAAGATCAAGATCAATTACTGTAGATTGTAGGAGGTGGCTGTGACATTCCAAACCTTAGTAGCGGCAGAAATATTAGTGATTGCTAGCACTAAAAAGTCTATCTGGGTGAACAGGACTGTTAGCCGCCCCAAGGTCCGATCCTGGACGGGGCTACCAATCTGATGGATTTCCGCCACTTAACGAAAATACAAGTCTCGCGCGGCTAGATATTTTTATACCATCATGAAAAAGGGTGTATTGAAGTTCGTAATAGAAGCTGGTAATGTCTAGTGGATGAAAGTTCCTGAAATTAATGCCCCTAAACCTTGCTTTGCATTTACGCTGATCGATTGCCGTTTTGCATAGCCATTTCATTTATTGTCCCCACCGCGCTTTCCGCGGTTCGCACCGTTTTGGGAAGTGAGATTCGTTCCATATGGGGTACTTATCGCGGCTAGCACCAAAAGATATGCAACTATAATTGTGGGGAGTATCGTTGATAACAAGCAAGAAATAGAGGAGAACACCAAATGTAGTCATTAATGCACTATAGCGTTTGTCTGGTCACCACATATCCGCCAGTTTTCCGCGTTGGTACTGCTCGTATGTGACCAGCTTTGTTTAGTGTTATCTTGACGTCGGTAGAATCTAATTTTTCTAATCAATTTCCAACAATAAGGTTATACGCAGTCGCCTATCTAACATCGTTTATCGCAATTTTCTCCGCATCGAGCTCACGATAACCTAAAGGCTCAAATCAGATAATGTACCGTTTCACCCAGGACTGGTCACTTCTTCAAGAAGTATATATTGGGTGAGGGCCGCCGTTTTATTTCAACAACCAAACACCAACACAACATTTTACTCACACAATGGCAGAACCCATACAACTGGACCCTGTGTCCGTCCAAGATTATGTTCCAGGTACTATTCATCTTGTCGATATGCTCGGAGACCTTAATGTGCAGAAAGACAGTAGTAATATCATTCTTCAACCTCAGCCTAGTTCTAATATTAATGATCCATTGAGATGGTCCAATCGAAAGAAGTTCCTTCAGTTCGGATTACTTTGGCTATGGTACGTATACCATCTTCTGTTTGACTATCCAATCGCATACTAACACTATTTCAGGGCTTTCTTGCTAGCTGTTGCGGTCGGTTTCTATGGTCCCATCTATTCTGTGTGGATGGAATCTATTCCTTGTACCATTGACGATCTTAACAAGGTTACGGCCATGATCTTCTTATTTCTAGGTTTAGGATGTGTCTTTTTGCAACCAACGGCACTTAAACTTGGCCGCAGATTTGTTTACTTGCTCTGTACTATTTTTGTGATTATCGCTCTTGCTGCTGGAGCCAAGGCCACCTCCCTTGCTGGTTTATACGCCTATTCTTGCATCTCAGGATTCGCAGCTGCTCCTGTTGATTCGTTGGTTGAAATTTCGTCCACCGATGTCTTCTTTCAACATCAGCGTGCCACGGCGATTTCCTTATTGATTCTTGCTCTTTACGCTGGGCAGTACTTGGGACCTGTGGCCGCTGGCTATATCAACGATTCGAAGGGATGGAGATGGTGTTTCTATGTTCAAATTATTATATTTGGAGCTCTCTTTATTGGGTTGCTCTTCTTGATGGAAGATACTACTTTCAGAAGAGATTTTGATCAAAGAGATTTGGAAGATGATATCTTGCATGAAATCAAATCTAGAGATACTCAGCATGAAAACGAGCAACCCTCCGAAACCCTCAAGAACAACTACAAAGAAAGGATTGCTACTGGTGATGAATCAACTCAGGACGACGCTGAATCTGTTGACTATATGATTCCAAAGAGAAGTTACTGGCAAAAGATGAAATTGATGGAGTTCGAATACAATGATCGTAGAAGCTGGCTTTGCATATTCTACAGACCCTTCTTTTTGGTCACTACTCCAGCATTTATCTGGGGAGGATTGATTTACGGTGCTCAAATGATGTGGTTGTCTTTAATTTCAAATACTCAATCGTTGGTTTACAGTCCAGCTCCATACAACTGGGCCCCAAATACCATCGGTTTGTCTAACTTGGGATCATTTTTTGGTGCTGTATTTGGCATGGTATATGGTGGGTACTTTGTTGATAAGCTCTCTATCTACTTGGCTAGAAGGAACAATGGTATTTTGGAACCTGAATTCAGAGTTTGGGCGATGATTGTCCCAACTATATTCAATGCTGCTGGACTTCTTGCTTATGGGTTAGGATCTGCTAATGGTGTTAAATGGCCTATTCCAGTGGTGCTTGGTCAAGGACTTTTAGGTTTTGCCATGAGTTCCTCAGGTGCCATTTGTTTATCCTATGCTGTTGATAGTTATGGTAAAGTTGCCAGTGAGGGTTTGGTTTTGATGCTTTTTATCAGAAACATGATCGGTATGGGTTTCACTTTCGCTATCTCGCCCTGGTTAGAAAGAAATGGATTCAAATTGACTACATGGTTGATGTTTATGCTTTCGTTGGTTATCAATGGATCTTTCATTATCATGATTATCTTTGGTAAGAGATTCAGAAAATGGTCGGCTAAGAGATACGAAACCGTTGCCAACCCCGGATATGGTGAGTTATTCAAAAATTAATACAGCTGGCATGTTATTATTTATTTCTTACACATCTCTACTAATGAATAGAACTCGTGATTTTACTAAATTGATTTATGTAGAATTAAGATCGAAAACAAAAGTACCTAAAGCAAGTCTTCGTCATCTTTTTCAACCACACTATTCTTGATCTTCAACAATAACTGAGTTTTCAACTTATCAAGCTTGGAGAATTGGTCGTATTCGAACACTTTGTCAGAGAACCCTTGTATGTCACCTGCTTCGACAGATTCAAAGATATCGTTCACCAATTTGTATTCACGTGTTTGTTCCCATGACGAGTCGTCTTCAAGGTAAGATTGCGATCTCTTTTGTGCTTCAATCACATCGTCCTGGCACAACACACACAAAATCACCTTCAAGAAGTAGTCCTTTAAGTTCCATCTGCTCAAGTTACTGTTTTTCAGTTGTTTAATTATAGTGTCGTACAATTCGACTGCCTTCTTGTAGTCGCCAGAAAGGGCACTTAAGTCCGCGCACTTTAAGTACGACTTATTGGCTAAGGCTTCGGCGTGGTCAGTGGTGAAGTAGTCACCAGCTTGTTCATATGACTTGATGGCGTTTTCGTTATCGCCAACAGACTCGTAAAGCTCAGCCAAATCTCCAGTAAAGTTGGCTGCTCTTCTGAACTGACCATTTTGGGTCAAAAATATGTGAATTGCCTTGGATAAGGCATTGATTGCTTCAGTGGGTGAGACTCCTTTGTAACATTTGTAGGCTTCTATTAAGTTGTTGGCCACGTCGTTGTGATTTGACAATTTTTCTTGAATATCGGCTGCTTTGACAAATTGTTGACCAGCTGAATCAAATTCCTTCTTCAATCTGTACAGGTTGGCGGCTTGGATATACAAGTCTGTAGCTTCTTCCAATCTGGTAGACTGCGATGAGCCACTTAAAAACAGAAGAAATCCCAGTTGGGGTTTGGTGAGCTTTTCAGCTTCAGCGATCATGAAGCGTGGGTCCGACATTTTGCTATCTTCAACTGTAATGGCTTGGGGCAAAGTTGAGTTTACGGGGGACTTTTGATACCCTTCCACGTGACTGTAGTTTTCCCCAGGCTGTGGGCTGGTCAGGTGGAGCCCAGGCCGCGCGCCTCCGGTATAGAGCATCAAATTTCGATGGTGTTTACGTTTTAGTTTAGTAGCACAAGATGTCCAATGCCCCTGAGGAAACGGCCCCAAGAAAGCCAAAAGATGTTGCCGTGGATGTAGAGAAGATAAGGTTCGACCGTCTTCAGCTCGTTTGCAGAAAAGCTTTGGAGCAGGTGATCAAAAAGTCGTTGGCAGTAGAACAAATCCATGCCTGTTATCCTACGCTCACCAAGTCGGAAGAGGGTCTAAAATCGTTGGACACAGCACGGAGCCAAATCATCAAGTTCTGGCACTCGAGCTCAATGAAAGAATTCGAATTGATCTTTAAAGAGCGTAATATCAAAACCAAACTTGACGAACTAGACGAAATTATCCAAACCGCACAATACAGAAAGAAACACCTGTTGGAAGCACCACCTAAAATAGATAAACTCACCCCTACCGAAATAATCGAGGCGACCATTGTGAGCAACTCCAGCGAATCGCTAGAAAATCTAGAGATAATATACAACCAATTGTGCGTGGATAACACCGAGTTGTATACGGAATTGCAAGGGTTGAGTGCGCTCAGCGAAGAAATCAAAACAGATATCAATCTGCTGCTAATCAATTTGAATAAAGAGATCCAAACGTTGGGATCAGATCGCAAGTTGGATGATCTAATTGATACTCTCCAGGATGTGCAGTAGCGTAGCAGGCTACTGGTAGCCTATAGCTCAAATACAAATGTAATATACAGCGACTTCAAAAAGTATAGAGTCGGCCTAAATGACTGGTTAAGTGATACAATATTTCCTAAGATCGTGTTATTATATATACAGGTAAGTACGTCTATTGCTTGAGAAGTTCATGGTTCTTTCTGGCCAATTCGTTGTACTCAGCAACTCTCTTTTGCAATTCAACTACAGCATCGGCTTTCTTCTTTTGCTTGTCAGATAATTTGATCAATTGCTTGTCACCCCAGACCTTGAAGTCCTGGAAGTATTGCCTGCCCATGTTGAATTCTCTAGTGATAACATCGTCGGTCAATCCCAACTTGGCGATGGTGAAGTAGTAGGACTCTGGTTTGTCTCTCTTCAAGTATTTTAAGATTCTTTGTCTGTGTTGAACCAACTCACGTACCACTTGTGTGTGGTCATGATCCTTTGGATTGAGCTTTACGTGGTCCATTCCAAAATGGATTTTGACAGTAAGCACAGCAGCCTGAACTTCAGGTGATGCGGTATCACCTTCGTGTCTCTGGAACTCTTCTCTAGCCAACTTGATAGCCAAAGTCTTTTTGTCTTCAGTGTTGGTGTTTCTGATGTTGAGAATGGTCAATAATGCTCTTCTTTTTCTTTCTTCAGTAGCACGAATGGACTCGTTCAATACTTCGGTTCCCTTGCTTTTTTCCAAGGCGGCTTTTTCAGCTCCGTACAACAACTTTTCAAACTCGTCTCTTTCGTATCCGTAGGCTAAATGGTTGCTTTGATTATTGACTTCTTCTCTTATTCTTTTCATGAACCCGTTGTTGGCATCTCCCAACACTGGATCAACTTGAAATTGAACGTTTCTGGAGGAGTGTTTCTTGAAGTTGTTGACATCCCTGATGATCTGCTTCTTCAATCTAACTTCCTTTCTTCTCAAGGTCCTGGCCTTAGTTTTGGATGCATCTGGACTTATGAATTGTTTGGCAGCAAGCGTGGGCTGTATCTTTCCACTAGCCACGCTGCCTGAAGAAAAGAAACGTATGCCGGTCCTCAACATGCTTGACTAACTAGATCCTCTTGCACCAACTACGAACTTTGAAAAGCTGAAAAAATTTTGGAGTATGAAAAATGGCTGCGCACGACCCAAATACAATACTGATAATGTACCAAGATAGTATAGAAAGGTATAAAGGCATGAGTCAAGATCATAGTAGACTTCGGTCTCTTACAAAACGATGGTACCCCAAGCCTCCCAAAAAATTTGTTGCCAATTTGCTCATTAGCCATGTGCATCAAGCATTGTTTGGCGAAAGCTCTGAGCCATCACAAGGTAAATTGCAACTATTGAGTGAGTCCAAGTACTTTGAAACCGTTCTATGGGAACATTTTCACGAAGATGTGTCTGTGAGCCACATTGAACTTGTAGTGGTTCTATTGTCCTATCAACTTTTACAAGAAACAGGGAGTTATTCTATCAAAACTATACGACAAGATGCACACAAATTTGAAAGCCTCTTGTACAGAATACTTGATATCACCAGTCGAGTCAATGCAGAAAGCAACTTCAGACTTTGCAGATATATAATTCAGCTCTTGGTCTTACTCAGCACCAACGTTAGTGCCATTGAACCCGAGATACTGAGCAGAGTCTCACCTTTATTCGATACAACTATATGGACTCATCTCGAAGGATACGAAGATATGTTGGATTCAAGGTTAAGTGGAGATGAATACGGAAGTATAGAGAGTACAAACAAACTCCTTGGCGATAGAAACTCCAAGGATTACTTGCAAATCAAACAAAAGCATGGGTGGATACGAAACGTGATAAACAGGATATCTAGCATGGTAAATTCAGATAAGCCTGTATCTCTTAGCATACAGTTATTTGTGGAGGACATAATACATTTATTCATATCTATAATTGGTTCTTATTCAAAAATTGGCGAAACCCTTGGCAAATTTGTTCAAAGCACATGTTTTGTTGAATACTTCATGATTAGAGGAGAAGGCAAGTTTCCGTACCTTGAAAGAACAAAGAGCTATCTTGAATCTTTAAAGAATATTGTTTATGCAACTGATGCCAAAATAGATCCAGCGACTGGGTTTGATAGACTAAAAGAGAGCATTCAAAAGATAAATGGAGTCAGCAAGCTCTTCGATATTCCCACCAAGCTCGATATAACGGCCAAGGATCTTCAACGCTTGCTCAATAAAGAGCTCAAGGATAAAACCCACGATATTTTCACCGATTTCACCGGTCAAGACCCAAAGAGATTTGTCTACACTTTAATTGATTCCGAGAAAGACAAGAGTTTAGAGCACGAAATTTGCATCCAACGCATAGTCTCATTGGCTTTATATTCAATGCCCGATCTTGGTGATATATATAACCTTGATGAGTCTGTTTTTGATACCAAGTTGCCGACTTCAGTTAGGCCACACATCTTACCAATGGTAGGACTAAGTTCTTTCGAAAAGTATAGAGATCGTTCAGCTCAGCGCATAAAACTGACGGTAGAGCAGGAAATATCAGCGCACATATACAATGTGTTGGAGAGACTTAACATAGATTCGAACTTGCATTTCAAGGGAAGCAGCAAGTACTTTTTCCAAATCAATGAAATAAAGATAATCAATGGATTTGACATAGCAGTCAAGTTGAACAAAAGCTTTGATATAGATACTGACAGAGTAGTTGCTCTAGAGTTGGTTAAGCCCAACAAGCTTGCAAAGTTTGAGCGGGTCCAAAAGTTTGGCTTGAATCTAATCAGGCTTGCCAAGGTGTCTCAAGTCGATAAAAAGTCACTCGTGCTAGAGAGTGCAAGTATTGCTGAAACTGATTCGTTTGAAGACAGACTAAAATATTTGATCGCCGTACCATCCACTGAAACTCTGGTGTTATTATGGAGCCATCTAGAATCCAGTCAATTCATACATTATCCTGAAATACAGCAAATCAGTGCAATAACGTCTGGCTTTGAACATACACCAGATTTAAGTGGAAGACCCGAACGTGACAGTAAGCCGAGTACAAAGAGATTGCGAGATGCCAATAGTACAGTCGTTAGAAAATACCATGAATTGAATCAGCAGCAGGAGAATATATACAACTATATGTACTCCCACAAATTCACAGCCATAGCGTACAAGAGCCATACCGGAATTCATACCATTCTCAGGAAGGCATTTGCTGAGATAAGCGAGGAGCGGTTTATCACAGTGGTTCCGTCGAAGGATTACTTGCGGACCTTTGGAACATCAACTAGGAGTCCAGAAAATCTCAGCTTTATACGATATGGGCTAGACGATGAGTTGGACGAGTTGAAAGAAATGGTTGGGTCGTTTTTGAAGTCAGTAAATGGTATGTTTGATGCTGAAAATGGCGAAGTCTTTAACAAAAACTTGAGCAATCTTGACTACTTTGAGCACGAAATTAAAAAGGTTTGGAACAAATACTTGCAGAGCAACAACGACTCGCTTGATAGTCTTTTGAAAAACTACCCGTTTCCAATTCCTACGGGAACTGCTCTCGGTAATTTCCAAGATATTATTGACGCTTACATGCACATAATCAAATGCTTCGAGTTTACTCGCAAAATGATGCCGGTATGGTTGGCATCCTCCAAGACAAATCATGAAGTGTGGGAGTATCTTTACCGTAACTTCAATGTGGTCATTACCCTTGAAGATTTTGCTAAATTAGACCAGAAGGCAGGTACCCCGTCGTGTGACAATTTGAGTATAATTCAAGGCAGAGCCGATGCTTTAACCATGGCTGTCATACAGAGTAATTACGAGCTCAAACTGCTTGTTATCATAGGAGGCAGTTTGTTTAAAGTATTCGAACCTTGTCCTTTGGATACCTTGCACCAAATGTACGG
The DNA here is from genome assembly GCA_030705105.1 of Suhomyces sp. yHKS641. Taxonomy (NCBI): domain Eukaryota; kingdom Fungi; phylum Ascomycota; class Pichiomycetes; order Serinales; family Debaryomycetaceae; genus Suhomyces; species Suhomyces sp. yHKS641. Next base: position 349,885 of record JANIWR010000004.1, on the reverse strand, counting down.
TATCAGGAAAGAATTTGTAAGTATCGAAGACAGAGAATATGTGGACGATTCCATGCTCCCAGCACACAATCCAGGCTTCAAGTATACCTTTCAGCATATCCACGCAGGCGATCAAGTCGAAGAAGCCGAATACTGTGTTCTTCTTTTCCAGTACATGAGACTTATCAAGTGTCCTGCTTCCAAAATCGGTATTTGGGTGACCTCTATACGTCAGAAGGCATTGGTTCAAGAGATTCTTGCCGAAAGGTGCCTGAAAAGAAATGGAGGCATCAAAGGGTTTTCTTTCGGCACACCAGGTATTATTGTAGGTGGTGACACTGAGGTATCATACGACTATGCTATAATATCTTTGTTCAGTGACACTACAAGCTACACACCGGTGCCAGGAAGAAAAGGCAACTACTTTGTGGGTCTGAGTAGTGATTTGAACCAGCTCAGACTTTCTGTGCCATCGGAGCTGAATCTACAAATTTGCACAAACGAAACTTGCACTGCCAAGCCTGATAGAACCAAAGGGAAGAATGTCAAGACTTTCGACACAAAGATACGTTTCCTGGAGTATGTCGATCACTTGATATCCAGTTATAAACTGTAGGGTATACAAGCGATTGCAAAAAATGTTACGTAAGCATACAATTTTTCGGAGTCACTAAAATTTTTCAGCACTCTGAAGGCAAGAATAAAACACTACTTTATAGCTAGATAATAACAAGATGCAAAGAGCACTTTTCAGTTCCTTAACAAGACCTCTTGTTGCACGTCAGGCCGTCCGTTCGGCCCGTGTCATGAGACCAGCTGCTATTGCCCCAAGAATGGTCCGTTTCGCTTCCGATAATGCTCAGAAACCTGCCGAAGGTGAAGCTGCCAAAGAAGCCGAAGCTTCCCAAGCTGAGTCTGAAGCCAATGAAGCCCCAAAGGAGGCTGATCCTGTGGATGAAGTCAAACAACTATTAGTACAGAAAGACAAGGAATACGCCGAAATGAAGAATCACTACGCCAGAGCCATTGCTGACTTCAGAAACTTGCAAGAATCCACCAAGAAGGAAGTCCAGAAAGCAAAGGACTTTGCTTTACAAAAGTTTGCCAAAGACTTGTTGGAGTCCGTGGACAACTTCGACTTGGCCTTGAATGCCGTCAAAGAAGAAACCTTGGAATCTAACAAGGAAGTGAAGAACTTGTACGAAGGTGTCAATATGACCCGTAATGTGTTTGAGAAGACTCTTGCTAGACACGGGATTGAAAAGATAGATCCAATGGGCCAAACTTTTGACCCAAACCAACACGAAGCCACCTTCGAGGTTCCTCAAGCTGATAAGGAGCCAGGCACTGTTTTCCACGTTCAACAAACTGGTTACACCTTGAACTCGCGTGTGTTGAGACCTGCTAAAGTGGGTATTGTTAAAGATGCTAACTAAGCGTTCAGAAATTAATGATTACTTGTACATATGTTACGACTAAAAGCACCAATAAACATCACTCGTGGGCCATCGCCCCAGAGTATCATAAATAAAGACGACTCTTTAGCCGAACCGGAGTAATCACGTGAAATGACTTCGTATGAAGGCTGCGTGCCTCCAGCACCAGACATCCTAGTAATGGCTAGGATACCAATTTTTCTTTGAATTCGGACCGTGGCATTTCCCCATTCTCTGGCCCTGTTGTCTGGTCATTTGCGACTCTTGTTTTCGTAACGTAAATGTCGCCATCTCCAGTTACCTTTCCCAATTAGTTCTGGCGATGCGGCGCGGTTCTCCATAGATTTGCACGGCGAACGTGACATGACTCATGGGACCTGATTTCTCCAGCCTAATCCGATTAGTGGAGATCTACAGTAAATGGAAATTTTTCAAGTTTTTCACTTGAATAGACACTAGATATATCTGAAAAGAAAAACTCAGAGTAATCACTATAATGTTGTCATCAGTTCGTCGTTTATCATCTACCCGTCCTTCATTGAAGACTCTCAAGATCGGTTTGATTCCTGGTGATGGAATTGGTCGTGAAGTCATTCCTGCCGGTCAAGCTGTGTTGGAAAACTTGCCAGCCAAGTACGACTTGAAGTTTGAATTCGTCCAATTGGATGCTGGTTTCGAATTGTTTCAAAAGACTGGTGTAGCTTTGCCAGATGAAACCGTCAACACCTTAAAGAACGAATGTGACGGTGCCTTGTTTGGAGCTGTTTCCTCTCCATCTACTAAAGTTGCCGGTTACTCTTCGCCAATTGTCGCATTGAGAAAGAAATTGGGATTGTATGCCAATGTCCGTCCTGTCAAGTCTGTTGAAGGTATCGGTAGACCAGTGGATATGGTTATTGTTCGTGAAAACACCGAAGATTTATACGTCAAAGAGGAAAGAACTTATGAAGCCCCAGACGGATCTAAGATCGCTGAAGCCATCAAGAGAATTTCTGAAACTGCCACCACCAACATTGCCAAGATGGCTTACAACATTGCCTTGCAAAGACAAGCCATCAGAGACAACAGCAGTGTTAAGTCCATCCACAGCAGTCCTACTGTGACCGTTACCCACAAATCCAACGTCTTATCTCAATCCGACGGTCTTTTCCGTGAAACCTGTCGTAAAGTGTACGATGCCAACTCTGCCAAATACGGCAGCATTGCCCACAAAGAACAAATTGTTGACAGTATGGTCTACCGTATGTTCAGAGAACCAGAAATCTTCGATGTTGTTGTTGCACCAAACTTGTACGGTGACATCTTGAGTGACGGTGCTGCTGCTTTGGTTGGTTCTCTTGGTGTTGTTCCATCTGCCAATGTTGGTGACAACTTCGCTATCGGTGAGCCATGTCACGGTTCAGCTCCAGACATCGAAGGTAAAGGTATTTCCAACCCAATTGCTACCATCAGATCTACTGCATTGATGTTGGAATTCATGGGTTACCCTGAAGCTGCTGCCAAGATCTACGAAGCCGTGGATGCCAACTTGAGCGAAAACAAAATCAAGACTCCTGACTTGGGAGGAAGCTCTTCCACCCAGGAAGTTATCAATGACATTATTTCTAGATACTAATTGAATATACGATAAAAAAAAATTTATAAAAAGTATAAAATTAGTAAGGTTTGAACCGAGCAGATCCTTTGTCTTTCTTTTCCTTCTTGTCTTTCCTGTCTTTTTTCGACTTTTTGTCTTTCTTGTCCTTTTTCTCCTTTTTCTCCTTCTTTGGTACCTCTTCAGCTGTGTCCATCGGGTCATCGTCGCCAAACGTATAGTCTTGTAATTGGTAGGGTATTTCCCAGAGTCTGACATATCCGTCTTCCCCACAACTAAGAACGGTCTGGGTATTTGGAACCAAGTAAATGTCTCTTACCACTTCTTCGCCGTGGGCCTGTGGGAACCATATTGGTTTGGTCAAATCAAAAGATTCGGTAGTAGGATTAAATGGATACATCGAAAGCTTCTCTTGTGAATTGGCACCGTAACTCAAGTAACCTCTTGGGCTCACATCGACCACGTATTCGCAGTCGGGCCATAAACTTCTGACATCACCTAGTTCCTTGGGCAACGGCTCGTCATTCTGTTCGTAGTTGGTGTTGTTTAATTCGTAGAATCCTAACGTTTCCATATGAGACAATATGGATATTCTATTTTCTTGGATGAAGTGACATGAATGCACCGATGCAAAGTTGATGACTTGATGAAGCGACTCGTCCTCATCGGGCTCGTTCAAGTTGTATACGTTAACGTAACCGTCGGTGGACCCCGACATCATATAGTGTGGAATGGTAGGATGGAACTTGATGTCAGTTATGTCATCGTGATGGGAGTCAACGTACGATCTGACAACAGTCTCGAAATTCCGCAAGTCCCACATGTGGAGCTCGGCATCACTGCCTTGCAATTCAGTACCTCCTGCTATCATATTTTTGTTATCAGTTCCCAACGACAAGTAGTTCCCACTGGTGGAGTGGACTGGCTTACAGCCAGCACGAATATCCCATAACTTGATACCATCCAAGCCACAAGAAACCAAACTATGGTTTCCCAACTGCTTTATCAGATTAATGCTGCCTGTGTGTGCTTTTTTCACTTGCCATATTGGCTGGACGCTCGGTTGAGCCACCAGGTAGTTGGCCAAACTTCCGTCACTACCAGAAGCCACAAAACTTTGGTTGTCAAGGTATTGTAAGTTGATGATCCACTTGTCGGTCAGGTCCGGTGCCCAATTATACTTTGACAATGCTCTCATGTTGGTTGTGTTCTATCACCCTCTTCTCTCTCATCTCTGCTATCACCATATATTTTTTCTACGATGTGAGAAGAGAGTCCAAAAAAAAAAAAAAATCACAAACAACAAACATTAACTAAACACCTTAACTAAACTACCCAAACGCTCCGTTCAACATGAGTAGTGTGGTCAAAAAGAGTGCTCATTTTGTGCCCAAGATTCGGAAGAAGCCCTTAAAGCGGAAAGTGGACAAATCAGCAACACCAGCTGCCCAGTTGACTCCTCCAGCTACCCAAGAAACCAGTCAGGCTTCCCCAGCACAGCAAGAAGAAAAGGTTCCAGAAACAACCCAGAATGCAGGTAGTATTGAAACCCCTGCGTCCACTCAAGCTGTAACTGCCGTGCCCGCATCAACGGCGGCATCACCATCTACAGCAGTGCCCACCCCAGCTAGTACCACCGAACCATTAGGCTCATTTAATTTCAAGGTAAAAGAAGCTACCAAAACATCAGAGGATGTTGATCCTATAGACTCGCTGAAGAAACCAGAGGTGATACCCAAACCGGCTCTGGACCCCAAATCAGACTCAAACGAGTCCCAGAATGAGAACTCAGACTCCGACAACGACTTGTTTAAAGAACAAGCACCACCTCGGAAATCGTCCATTCAGCAGCGCAGATTGTCGGGAATCACGCCTATACTTAACAGGAACAGATCAGGATCTGTTTCGTTTGCAAATCACACTGGAGGTGAAGCGAATGTATCGGGAGCAGCCGAGCCCGCCAAAATTGGTATTCCAATAGGGAAGGCGAAGAGAAGAAGGTCTCTGGCGCAAAATCGGGGTGCTGTTAAGAGAGCCTCTATCATCAAACCAAGTGCCGAAATTACTCCCAAGGAACCTTCTCCAGTAGCAGAAGAGGCCAGTGAATCAGCCACTACCTCTACTAGTGATTTGATTAGCAAGTACGGCGATCGTGAATTCGTTGTTGGAATTGATGCAAAGACGTCCAAGCTCACCAAATTCAGGATAAGACCCCCAACCGGCAAGAGTGATCCCGATGAAAATTCCGAGATCGAAACCACCAAATTAGCTCCCGAAGAACTTGTCACCCGTATTGCCAGTACTTCTCAGATTCCCCGGATCATTAAACCAGAGGAGGAAGCGTTATATCGAGATATTGGCTTGAACTACAACGAAATGACCATGGCAGATCTATGCAAGCCCACGCTACCAATTGGTAAAGTGAGTACCAACTACGAGTCAGTGGTGGCAGCCCAAGCGAAAATTAATGAAAGAAAGAGAAAGAGAAGGCAAGATAGAGACGTGGCTCGTCTCGAACGTATTTCACTTGAGGAATTGGCGGTAAGAAACGGAGACATTGAAGAAACTGACGAAGATAGAAAGAAGAAACAAAACGAATTACTCAATACGGATCAAGAGGTGACCACCCTGGGCTTCCAGTTAACAATGGTTGATGGTAAAATCGGGGTCAATGCCGACTCTGCCGTTGTCAGTAGACACAGAAACGTCGACAACAGTAAGTTGGTACGTGAAGAGTCCAACCCGTTCGAGAACCCCATCACTTCGTCAACGTACTCTAAGAGAAAACACACTGACCGTTGGACTCAAGATGAGGTGAAGCAATTCTACACTGCCTTGAGTACATTTGGAACCGATTTCTTGTTAATCTCCCAATTGTTCCCGTACAGAACCCGGAAACAAATCAAGCTGAAGTTCAACTTGGAAGAAAAGAACTACCCTGAAATCGTCGAATTAGCCTTGAGAAGGAAGTTGCCTGCCGACTTTGAGCAGTATTGCCAAGACTCAAAACAAAATATCAAGAGCCTTGAATACTACAATGAAGAATTGAGACAAATCAGAATCAACCATGAGAAGGAAATGGTCGAATTGGCCGAAAAGCAAGAAGCATCGAAGAAACTTGATGCTGAAGAGAGTAGAAGAAGAGAATTGGAATTGAGAACCGGTTCTAGGTTCAAGACCAGAAAGGAAATGATTGCAGAGTTGCGTAAAAACCAGCTGGTGGTTGGATCGCTTGAAAAGAAGCCAACAGAGGAATCGGTGGAACCACTGCATGCTTAGGCTTTCTGTATAGTAGATATAATTCGAAATCCTATTATTTATTACAATAGCTTGACACATGAGGCTCTGGATGTAACATCGACTAATTCGGACATGGCGGCGCGTGTGGAGATTGCAATTAGGCGTTTCAAGAATCAGATAATATCACGTGCGAAAGACTCTTATGCCAGTACCGAGTCAACATCTGTCAACAGCAGTCAACAGCAGTCAAAAGCAGGTGAACTACACCTCGTGGGATGTCCTAGCTTCTTAAAATGAGAGCAGGCGGTAAATTTCAGAGCTGTTGCATGTAGAGACCTCCGTCGATAGCTCACTTGGCTTCGCAGGTGTGTCTATTCCTCTACTCTTTTAGCGATAGGACGAGCACGATTATGGTCCCTCGACCTGCACCGCGCAATATTTTTTATGAATCATTTACATGAGCAGAACGCTTCTGGAAAATATATAAGTTGTAAACATCACCCATTTCTGAAGAACATCCTAGCTACAGCGATATGATCAACACGTTAATACTTGAATAAGAAGCATAAAAACCCATACAATATGTCCTCGCCCAAAGACTACGTGTTGGAAATCTCACCGTCAGTAGAAGGAAAATCAGTACACTCGTCCAATCTAATCAAGTTCACTGTCAGGCATCGACAGGATATACTCAGCAAGTCCCGCTTACCTTTACTCTTTACTATTGTTGGTATTTTGTTGGGGTTATTCGGACAAGTATTCACCATAGAAAGTATATTGAATTTTGACTTGCAGGTGTTTAATAGAATATCGACGGCACAAGCCATAGGATTTATCCTGTTGATATCACTTGCAATTATCTTGCTTCTAAAGCAATCGCCTGAAGACAGCGTTATTATCATGAAAGATATTGGTGTTCAAACCATTTCAAAAAAGGGTTGGAGGTTTCAAAATACAGTGGAAAATTTCATTCCCTTGACAGATATAATCGATCTAGTCATACATGAAGCTTTCCATAATTACGGTCAGGTAATATTCTACTTGTGTGTCCTAACTAAGCCCAATTCAACAAGCAAATCAATTAACGACAACATCATAAAAGTGGTGTTTCCCGAGTTTTTACCAAGAAAAGATATTCTACTTCAAGTATGGAAATTGAGTAGAGACTTATTATTTGGCGAGACAAGAAGGTACTGGAGAAGAGTGCCAGGCCAAGGATTGAAGCAGATCTAATTTTTGGGGTTGCCAATACAAAAATTGACGTGTGGCACAAAATCCAAACTTCACTCAATTTTGCACGACTCGATGGAATATCGAGATTTAATTGGTTACTATATAGTAAGCCGGATCTTTCAGGAAAAGAAGCGAAAATAACGGTCGAATCAGAAACAAATATACATTCAATGTTAATATAGAACATCTATGAAGATATTACAATGACACATCCTACCACATTTGGGTGCAAAATAGTTTCTGCCATTCTGTAGAAAAAGGGCATATTTTTCAAGAATAGAATAATTTGAAAAGTTTAAAAAGCTTATAGAATATATTTCCAAAAATAATTAGAAACACTTGTCTCAGTAATCGTCGTAAACTCTCTGCGTCGAGATCGTCATCCCTTCAATTGCCCCACTAACTGTGCGTATGCTGTGTCTTTGTCCGCGCCACGTGAGAGCGCAATCGTAAGTCCCACAGAAGAGTCTCAGACAGCCTCACCAAATATTAGTGACCAAAATGAGTGAAGGTTGCTACCAGGGATATTGGACCGAATTGAAGGTTTGAGCTGTTGAGACGTTCGAATCTCGGGCGATCATGCTGTAGATCCGTAGTAGCTAGTCAATTGAGTCCCCTAGACCCCCATATAGATGTCTCCCAAAGTCAAAAGTGACTTAGTAAATTTCGCAACCTCCTCCCTCATAAATAGCAATTAATGTTACTGTCAAGGAATGAGCTATTTCACATGATTGTTCCAAATTTGGAAATGCCTGGAGCAATCCTCGATCGACACCCGGTATATATATAGTGGGAAAGTCCTAAGTAGTACACGTTCACATATATAACACCAATTGATATAATTTAAACAATAATGTCTGGAGCTAAATACTTATTAGGAACTGCCGCCTTAGTTGGTGGTGTCTACTACTATGACAAAAACGTGCAACCAATCTTTCCAAAGCAGCAACAGCAAATTCGCCACGAAGTGAAGAAAGCTGACAACGGTGACTTGGCCAAGAAGTTGAGTAACACAATTGATGATACCAAGAGAGACCTTAGCAAGAAAAGTCAAGAATTGACTGACCAATTCAAGGAATCTACCTTATACAAGAAGACCGTTGAAACCACCGATGCATTTGAAGACCACTACAGAGGAAATTTCAAGCCTGCCGAAGAAAAGTCTTTCTTGGCCAGAGGTGTTGACAAATACATCGATGCTGTGAATTCTGTTGGTGGAGCTAACAAGACCACAACCAACTACTCCAGTATGTCTCCTGACAAGGAAGTGAAGGAAAAGTCGTGGTTTGGTGACTGGTTCAAGAAGGATGATGACACCTTCAACCAAAAGATTGACCAAGCCAAGGATGATGCCAAGAACAAGAAAGACGAATGGTTGAGTTGGGGATCCAAGAAGCAAGACGAAGCCTCCAAGAAGATCGAACAAGCAAAGAAAGATGCCGAAGCCGAAAAGAATTCATGGGCTAACTGGGGATCCAAGAAACAGGATGAAGCTTCTAAAAAATTAGAGCAAGCAAAGAAGGACGCTGAAGCTGAAAAGAACTCTTGGGTCAACTGGGGTTCCAAGAAGGCCGATGAAGTTGAAGCTAACGCTCAACAAGCTAAGAAGGATGCCGAAAAGACCAAGAATTCATGGTTGAACTGGGGATCCAAGAAGACTGACGAGGCTAGCGCCAAGTCTGAAGAATTGAAGAAAGAAGCCGACAAACAAGCCCAATCATTCACCAACTGGGGATCTAAGAAGACCGACGAATTATCTAAAGATTTCTCCAACGCATACGAAGACGGTAAGAAAGAACTTAACAAGCAAGCTTCCAAGTTGCAATCCGGCTTAGAAGACACCAAGGACAGTTTGTCAGCAAGCTTCCAAGAAGGCAAAAACATTGCCATCAGAAATTATGAAGAAGCTAAGGCTAAGGTTGACGACTTGACCTCCAAGTTTGCTCAATCTACCGAGCCAAACAAGGAAGAGAAATTGAGACAAGCAAGATTGGACTTGAACAGTTCTCTTTCCAACTTGAAGTCATACGGTGATGACGTATACAACGAAATCGCCTCGAAATTCAAGTAATCACAGTAGGCATTATAATATAAACAAAGAAGTTAGTTTTATAGCTGCGAATAAAAATTATTTAACGTTAAGTTGCAAAAAAGTAGCCTGCGTAGTATGCAGGACCCAACCTGAAAAATCACCTTGCAGTAGATTTGAGAAGTAGGAAGTTGAGAGTACAAGGTAATGATACTGCGGAGGCTCTTGCATGTCAAAACAGTACCCAAGTTGTACTGCAGCAATGTGGAATCTTTCAAATACACCAAGGATGTACCAACCCATGAAGTTCTCACGAAGCTTAACTACATTAGCCACCCTAAAGCGGGATTGGTAAACTGGTTACAGGCTGGATTAAGTATGAACCGGAAAGTTGGCAATATTGTAAGAAAGCGAATGGAAGAAATAGGATTTGAAGAACTCAGTCTTAGTGCCTTGTCACATATTTCATCATGGAAAAAGACTGGTAGGTCTGAAAATCAAGAGCTATTCAAGATCAAAGACGAAGATTTCATATTAGCTCCTACAGCCGAGGAAGAAATAACCAATTATGCAAAACAAAGTATTTCCAGTTACAAGAACCTCCCGTTACTATTATATCAGGTTACTCCGAAGTATAGAAATGAAAAAAGGCCCAGAAGCGGGTTGCTTCGGGGTAAAGAGTTCATCATGAAAGACGCATATTCGTTCGATGTTGATGCAAAGCATGCCATGATCACCTACGACAAAGTAATCGGCGCTTATACCAATATTTTTAAGGACCTAAAAGTACCATTTGCCAAAGCTGCTGCTGACTCTGGTGATATCGGAGGATCGCTTAGTCACGAATGGCATTACTTACACGAGAGTGGCGAAGATGTTGTATTCAAGTGTGATAGCTGTGACAGCATTTCCAACATGGAAAAAACCCTTTCGTATCCTCAAGAAGAGCCCAAAGATGGTGGTGCTGTTTCAGTAAGATATTTCATGACAACTGACAAGTCAACGTTGGTGTGTGCATACTATCCTAGTGATCGTGAGCTTCAAGCCAATTTTGTAAAGAACGAAGTGCCCGATTTGGATTTGGGTGCTACTGATCAGGAGGCTATACTTAAGGAGTTTTCTGACGAAGAAACGTTGATCTCCAAGAAGATTTTACGCATCATGGATTCGCGGCTTAATTCCAGGTCCAATTTCCCCGATTTCCCTATTTCGTTCATTAATCGTTCACTAATCACTACCCTTTCTGACATCCCCATTGTGTCTGCGCAAGAAAACGAACTTTGTTATGAGTGTGAAGAAGGAACTTTGCATGGGCATAAAGCTATTGAGATTGGCCATACGTTTTATTTGGGTGACAAATATAGTAAGCCTCTTGATTGTACTGCAGAAGTGCCAGTGGACTCCTCAGGTAAGACAGAAAAGAGGAATGTTATGATGGGATGCTACGGTATAGGAGTCAGCAGAATTATTGCTGCGATAGGAGAGATCAATCGTGACAATGTAGGATTGAGGTGGCCCAAAGATATAGCACCTTGGACAGTGACGGCAGTGGAAAGCGGAAAGGGCGCAGAATACGAAGAGTTTTATGATGCCTTGGAAAAATTGGGTATAGATTATAGACTTGACGATCGTGATCAAGTCAGGTTAGGTAGGAAGATCAAGCAGTCCAACATGATGGGTATACCATTGACGGTTATTCTAGGCAAGAACTATCCTATGGTTGAGATTGAAATCAGAGGTAAAAGGTATAACCTGGACTTGGAATGGAAGAAGCTTTACCAGAATAAAGACTTTGAATGGGAAGTCGAGTATGACGGAGATACAGACTTCAAGCATTATGTACATAAAGACGGAGTTGCTGCCGTGATCAATAGCTTGTTAGCAGATATGTAACAAAATCATTATATTGAGAACCTATAGTTAAATAAAACAGAGAACGAAATTGCCCTTTTTGTCATTTGAATGTAAGCAGCATTCCTGATCTGCGTTTGTAGAAGGGATAATTAGGTGAATTTACCAGTAATTTTGGCGAAAACGTGTAAGATGATGACGGAGAAGATAAAACCCACGGCCAAAAATAACACAACCAAAGGATCGACTCTCAAACCTTGGGCTTCATCTGTGAAGATCTTCATCATAGTAGATGAGGATCCACCCGCACCGGCAGAACGGGTGGATAATGGCAATGAGCTGGAAGATTGGGCCTTCTTTTCAGAGGTGTTCTTTCTCTTGACTGCACTTCTCAAACCACCTGGAGCTGACGACTATCGGTTAGTAAATGACCACAGAGCTGACGTGACGAGCAACATGGCAAAGCAACATGACAGAGAGTGACCGTCATGCACCCTCCTAGTTTATCCCACCCCACTAATTGTACATACCATTATGGATGTTATATATGAGTACTAACACGTATCAAATCGTTGAAAAATTCAGCCTCACACCGACGAGTGCACGCCAACGACACCAAAGATAAAGTCGCGAGGATTTAGCGGGCGAACAAATGTACGCACGAATGTACGGACAAAATCTGGCACAAATACGGCGGTGGCAGGATGGATCGGACGACGCGGAGGGAATTTTTTCTCTCGGTGGGTGCAGATGGGCGACGCACGTGATATCGCCACGACACAGCCAGGCGGCGTACTGTAGCACGGAAAACAATCAACGTAACTTTTTAGTTTTACTTGATCAAAAGAGGTTGTGAATTGACCGTTGATATAGTTTGTATAATCGGCAATGGATTTGAGAAATTTGTCATCTACCCCCAATCAGATTGATTCTGTCATGCAGCGTCGGCCGTCGTTATCTTCATTGTCGTCGACGTCTGGGTATGCGTCGTCGAGTTATGGCGGTAACCAAGGGACCAACACCAACGCTAGTGCTAATGGAAATGGAAACAACGCCAACAGCTCTAGTGGAGGCGGAAACACTCCCCAGCTTACGAATCAAAGGTTAACTTCCACTTCGAGAAACAACCTTGCCTTGCAAAACTCGTGGTTGAACCATCAAACCACTTCCAACACAGGTGGATTGAGTCTGCCTGCCACCAACGTGGGTCCTTGGGTCGAGCAACAGCAACAACAACAGCAATCTACTTTGAACAACATGGATAACAAGGTTATAGAATCCAGGTTACAGAAGGATAAAGCCCCATCGATTCCGAACACTTCCCAAGCACCTTCCAATAGCTCCATTGATGGTGATGCCAAGGACACCGACGATGTTCTTGATAATGATAATGATATTGACGAAGACAATGACGACGACGACGAAGACGACGACGATGATGAATTGATCCCAACTGCTATTGTGATCAAAAACATTCCGTTTGCAATTAAAAAAGAACAATTGTTGGATGTTATGACCAAATTAAATCTTCCCTTACCTTACGCCTTTAACTATCATTTTGATAACGGTGTATTTAGAGGTTTAGCATTTGCCAATTTCACTTCCACGGATGAAACTTCCATGGTGGTGAACCAATTAAACGGCCGTGAAATCGGTGGCAGAAAGTTGAGAGTTGAGTACAAGAAGATGCTTCCGCTTCAAGAAAGAGAAAGAATCGAACGGGAGAAGAGGGAAAAGAGAGGTCAGTTGGAAGAACAACATCGTTCCAATTCGAACGCCTCTCTTGCCTCCCTATTATCTGCCGCCTCTACAACCGCCGCTACGAAAAACTTAAGCATTACTGGTACCAATCCTGCAAGTACCACCGAAAGGTTTTTTGTTACTTTTCCTTTCAATTCCAGTCCTCCAAGTGTTCCGATTGATCTGAACTTCAACGATCCAGAAACCTTGGAATTGTACACTCAGTTGGTTTTATATAGAGATGATGTCACTAAATCCATTTTTGAATTGGCAGTCACACCTGCTAACTTAAGCATTGCTCAAAGAAAAGTGTTGTCGGTATTATGTCAATTTTTGAATTTATTGGAGTTGTTTGATAACGGATTGATTATTATTAGAAGAAAACCAGGCCACATTCCCCACTTGGTGTCTCAACAGCAAAGTTTGATTTCCCAAGGCCTGCAACAGCCTATTCCTTCATCTCAAAATCAAACTTCATCCCAGAACCAAGCTCAGTCTCAAAATCCATTACAACAGCTACCATCTCATTCTTCATCAATGTTGAACCTAAATCAACTCGGAAACCAATTGGGTCAGATCGGTACTCAGACCCATCCTGAATTATTGAGATCTCAATCACAATCTGCATTGCCTTTACCAAGATTGAGACAGCAAGCTTCAACTCCTATTCAGCAAAACTTTCCGCAATACCAACCAAATGGTCAAGCTCAACAACCGGGGCACTCTCAAAAGCAACACCTTCCTCCTCAGCAGTCGAGACCTTATGGGCAACAGTACAATATGTACCAGCAGCAGCATCATCAACCACTTCTGCACCACCAACAACATCCTCACCAACACCAGCATCAACTTCCGCAAGGACAACAGTCAGGACCTGCACCTCAAATTCTCAATGCCCTTAGTTCTACTTCCCAAGTTGTTACTCCAACTATGGGCTCAAGTGCTGCTTCTTTATTGAGATCTTCTAACAACAGATCTTACGTTGATATTAGGTCTACTCCTCCATTGAACAGTTCCTACCAGAACCAAGCTCCATTGCAACAAAGTTCTGCAACAAGCTCTCCAACCCCTCAACACCATCATAGTAATAGCCATGGTCATGGAGCCCATCCATCTCAGCACTTTTTCCAACCATCAACTACCAACTCTCAACCCCAAACCCCCATGGCTAACAGCGACATATCCTCAAGATTTCAACCGTTTGGACAGCATGCTCATTTGACTGGAAGCTTCACTTCTTTACAGCAGAACGCACCTGTTCCTGGAAGTCAATTAGAAGAATTTGGCAACAACACCTCATCTGTCTCGAATACTCCAGGTGGCAATGACAGATTGTCTTCCAAGTTCAATACTTTGAACTTATCCAACAACGGTTTTGACGGTTCAAATTCAGGTATCTGGGGTCCAAAATAGGCTAGCGCTGTCATCCTAATTCTGATAACTCGTCTGCAGACGAGGATCTTCTGCATGGAAAATTTAGAGTTTAAAATCCAAAAAATGAAAAAAAAAATATTTAAGGCATGAAAGATATACTATTGGTGTTACATTCAATATGTATTGCCTACGTCCTCTTTATTTCTCACCCTAGTTTATGATTATGTGTTATGATTATGATTATAAAAGTGGTTTTGTTGCCTATCAGAATTACAATGAACCATTAGCAAAACTGCTACTTTTCGGAGCATATCTTCTACGATGTTTATATAGTTGCTCTTAATAAAATTAACAATACCTACATCGTACATGTCATAGAGTTCACCACAGTAGTCTCGTTGGACTAATAAATCACGTGACATAACAGAGGGCTGCACGATCCCCGGCTGGGGTTCCCAATCCACGGCACGAGGCTGATTCCAGGGTTCGTGGGGCTACTGTGGAGGGCTACGCATAGGAAACTAAAGTAACTTAAGTTAGGATTTTGAAGTTTCTTCTTACAGAACCGATTCGATAGA
Source organism: Suhomyces sp. yHKS641 (assembly GCA_030705105.1). Lineage (NCBI taxonomy): Eukaryota > Fungi > Ascomycota > Pichiomycetes > Serinales > Debaryomycetaceae > Suhomyces > Suhomyces sp. yHKS641. The sequence continues at coordinate 334,831 of JANIWR010000004.1, read as the reverse complement.
CTGAACCAATTTAGGTGGTTTTGTCCATCGAATGGCCGTCCTTTCAATTCGAAAGTCACTAATTGCAGCGTAATTCGACGAAAGCGCGCTGACTATGGAGATAAAACATTAATGTAATAGAGAGGGTATGTAGTACTTGTGTGGGAGTTGACTTGGTGTGAGAGTCAAATGTAATCAATATTAGCTAAATGTTAATAGGATGCCGCTGAGGGGCGAGTGCGAGGAAGTGCACCGATGCCACAAAATAGTATGGACATGGCAGAACGATGTCAACTCTGTTAATACGGCACGTAAAGTCTGACGCTGGTAGTACCATACAAACTCTAATAAATAGTATCTTATTTTTTCTAGTGCCGAAGAAGCCAAATCGATATCTCTAATTTCCGGCCTGTCCCTCGCTAAATTCGAAAGGCTTATTGTTTTTTTTTGCTGAAGGCGACTTTTACAAAGGTAAAAAAAAAAAGTCATAGTTTCTGAAGATAAAAAAGGGCAGCCAACTGTTAGAACAATATTGAAAGAAACGTAAAATGGGTCAAATCCTTTCACAACCAGTCACTGAGAAGAGCAGTGAGAAAGATGGCGATAAGTATTTAGCTTATGGTTTGTCTTCGATGCAAGGATGGAGAATCAACATGGAGGATGCTCATGCTACTATTTTAGAAATGTCCAAGTCTGGAGAATCGGATGATGGAGAGAAGGCCGACTCAAAAGATGAGGTCGCTCCTGAAGACCACGTCGCTTTTTTCGGTGTATACGATGGACATGGAGGAGAAAAAGCTGCCATCTTCACCGGAGAGAACTTACATGAGATTATCAAGGAAACCGAAGCTTACCAAAGGAAAGATTACACAAATGCTCTCAAGCAAGGGTTCTTGAACTGTGACCAGAGTATTTTACAAGATGCTGGCATGAAAGATGATGATAGTGGGTGCGCAGCCACTTCAGCAATCATAACATCAAAGCAGATCTTCTGTGGTAATGCTGGTGATTCTAGAACTATCATGTCCATTAATGGTTACGCAAAAGCTTTATCGTATGACCACAAGCCATCCAATGAAGGTGAGAAAACCAGAATCTGTTCTGCAGGTGGTTATGTCGACATGGGAAGAGTCAATGGTAACTTGGCATTGTCTCGTGGTATTGGTGATTTCGAGTTCAAGAAGAACATTGACTTGCCTGCCGAAGAGCAAATAGTCACTTGTTATCCAGATGTGATACAACATAATATAGACTACTCCAAAGACGAGTTTGTTGTGCTCGCCTGTGACGGTATCTGGGACTGTTTAACATCTCAAAAATGTGTTGAATGTGTGAGAAAGAAGTTGAGCGAAGGCTATGAGTTGACAGCCATTTCCGAAGCTATTATGGATTTGTGTTGCGCTCCAACCTCTGACGGTTCAGGTATTGGTTGTGACAACATGTCTATTGTTATAGTTGCTTTGTTGGACTATGAAAATGGCGAAACTCTTGACCAATGGTACGAGAAGATGAAGAATAGAATTCAAAAGGCACAAGAGGATCCTACTTCGAGAGAATATGGACCAATCTCCAACGATTTTAATGAAATTTACAAAGAAATGTATGGTGAACACTACGATTTGAATCAACAGACACAAAGATATTCTGGTGAAGGATCGAAGGCTTCAAACGGAGCTTCGATTTTCGGAAGACGTGGATACGACGACGATCACGAAGAAGGGTTCGAAGGCGGAGAAGTCGACGAAGAAAATGGCGATCTCACTGCAGGTAACGGAGCCATTTCTCTTCAAAAACTTTTGGCCAGCAATGCTATCACCAATGAAAATGGCGTGATCTACTTGGACACATCCTCTGCGCAATCGTTATTAGCACACTTTGGAATGTCCGAAGAGGGTGATGAAGAAGGTGACGATGCTGAACATGAGAAACGTATTGAAGAACAAGAAGATGACGAAGAGGAAGAAGAGGAAGAAGAGGATAAAGCCGATAAGGAAGAATCCAAATAAGCCAACAATTTATATATTTTAACTCTGTGGAGGTTGTACAATATGTTGTTAAACTGACTGAATTGTGCTGTACTTTTATACTATAGTCAATTTTGGAATGTTTATCATAATTTATGTGACTCAGCACTAATAATCTGAAAGTGTTTCATAGGTTTCGAGGACCGCTACTATCTTTCGCATTCCCGGTACTTTGACACCACGGGCTTTTTTATCGGGTTAAAATGTTGTTTATGCATGATTTGATTTGTTTCTTCTCTCTCTTTTATGTTGCTACTTGTTATGACCCCATCATTTTTCCATTTCAAAATGCCATTTGACCACAAGATTCCTTTTTATTTACTGTTAGATTTATTTGCTTATCCGTTCTTTCTGCTTTTTATCTAATCTTACGAAGTATTCTGATTGCTGTAGGTAGGGTCCGTGTACCGATCCACAATTAAATATTGAGCTAAAGCTCGAACGCGTCCAGCACAGTAATCTGATCTTTGTGTAGTCCGTAGATCTGGGGAAGAGAGGGTGCATTATTTAAGTATGGAGCAAGAACAATTAACTTTTCAATCGATTATTGAAGCTCAAGAGATGATGATAGCAACTATAGATAATCAGAGTCATATTTACCCCTTTCGATGGTCAGCTATAGCTCCATAGCTGTTATATACTTGATTATTTTTTCACCGAAACATCGCGTTGATCAACAAAAAATACTCACTCGCAGTAAACAGTATAAACACTATAGAAGACAACAGAAGTGCGGTGTTGGGGAAAGTAGGCCGAATTACCAGCTCTGTATCCAAAAACAACCCAGGAGAGGCACAATTGACTAAAACATAATCAAAAACGTTGACCCAACCATATCAGCAAGTATATTTGTAATCACAAGAATAGGGTCTACTACTATCATCGAGCCTCTATAGCTTGTCCCCGATCGAGTTGCACCGCAAAACATGAAATTACAATGAGTCGAAAGCTACTAAAACAACTAGAGATCTCTGATAACAAAATCTACTCCGATGTTTCGAAGACGCAGGCTCGCTCGCAAAGAAGAAAGTTGACTTCAAGCACATACTCCATCAAACAATTATTAGAAAATAGCATGATTCCAGATGATGGATACGACGTTGATTTGGACGATATAGTGCCGAAGCGTCAAAAAAGAGACAACTCAACATATTTCAAAATACGAAACGGGCATTCCCCCGAACAATTTATTGTTAAGCTCAAGTATAACAGTAAACGACTAGCCAAGTTGAAAGATCCGGTCAAGAAGGAGCTACCGTATCGAGGTATCCTCCCATTTCCTGACTGTATTATCAGTGACACCGATCCAACGAACTCCGACCGGGCGTTGTTTGATAAACTATTCAAGTCAGGTGAGAAATTGAGATCTCAGATCAACTTAAATCATGATTCATATTACGAGCTTACCGAAAAAATCAATAATCTAGAGACTGACATAGATACTCTGACTGGATCAGGACAAACTTTGGGAGAAACGCCCCAGTCACAAATCAAACAGATAGTCTTTCGTGACTACATCATTGATACATGGTACAAATCACCCTATCCCGAGGAATATTCACAGTCCCAAGTCATATATATATGCGAGCATTGTCTCAAGTATATGAATTCGCCCATATCCTACGAACGTCATCAATTCAAAAATTGTAACTTATCCAATAACCACCCTCCTGGCATAGAAATATATAGAGATTTGAACTCGAGAGTACTGATTTGGGAGGTCGACGGAAGGAAAAATATCAACTATTGTCAGAATTTGTGTCTTTTGGCCAAACTCTTTCTTAATTCCAAGACATTGTACTATGATGTCGAGCCCTTCATCTTTTATATCCTCACCGAAATCGACCTGTGCAACAGTTCCCAGTGTCACTTTGTGGGGTATTTCTCCAAGGAGAAGTTGAACAATTCCGATTATAACGTGTCATGTATATTGACGCTTCCGATTTATCAAAGAAAGGGGTATGGAAATCTTCTTATCGATTTCAGCTACTTATTGAGTAGAAATGAGTTCAAATTCGGAACCCCGGAAAAACCTCTTAGTGATTTGGGCTTGCTAAGCTACAGAAATTACTGGCGAATTAATGTAGCATACAAGTTACGGCAACTATACGATAAGTTTATAAAAGACGACCCTAACGTATACACGTCAATATCAATTGAAACAATATCCAAGCTTACTGGTATGATAACTTCGGATGTCATTGTGGGGTTGGAGCAATTGGACTCACTTATAAAGTACCCTGAGTCCAATACTTATGGAATTTCAATTGATCTCGCAAAAGTTGACAAAGAGATCGCCAAATGGGAATCTAAACAGTACACTAAACTCGATTATTCCAAGCTACTCTGGAAGCCCATGTTATTTGGTCCGTCTGGTGGTATAAATTCGGCACCCAGCTTACCTATTCAACCTTCAGTTTTGGGAGTATCGAAGTCAACCAACCAAGTCACTCCTGCTCTCAATAGCATTGCTCTGATCATCGGGTTCTTAAAGGACGACATCAACAATCCTTATACTTTTGAGGAAGAGGCGTTTAAGGAAATTGAGTTCTACAGAAACTTGGGACCCAAGAGTTCTGACGGGGCCAGCACCGAAGACAATTACGTGGTCTGTCGTCCAGGAGGAACCTACAGCGACGTGAAAAAGATTCCTACTCGACAAAGTAATGAAGTAAAGCATAATTCACAGCAAAATGATGATGACGATGATGACGAGGAAGAAGAAGATGATGATGATGTAGATGATGACAATGATAGCGAAGTCGAGCCAGAAATCGAAGTAGATTCCGAAGAGTTTGAGGAGGAAGATGGGGACGAGGGCGAAGTCAATTCCGATATCGAAAATATACTTTCGGATGGAAACGACGTGTTGGAGGCAGATGAACCAGAAGTAACTGTTAAACCAAGACTCAGAAAGTCAGAAACAGCTCCACCTCCCGTCTCGCCTCGGAGACTTAGAAACAATGGGGTTGATGCTTCGAGTGCAAGAAGCACAAGGCAACTGGGGAAAGTTGTGGAAGAGGCATCACCTCGAAAACTAAGAGCTAGAAGCGCGCAACCGGCTCCTGTACGGCGGTCTACCCGTAGACGTGACTAAAGAGCTCTATCGAAAAATGTATTCTATGTAATGTAAATGTATTATAAGGTTTAAGAACCGAATCAAGAAATGAACTTAGTGGCCAAACAAAGTGCACGAATTATTGTAGACCGTATCAATAAAGTGTTCAATCTCTTGCTCAGTACGATATCCATAAAGATCACACATGATCTCAGCGACCTGCCCTATGAAAACCGGCTCGTTTCTCGACTTGATCAAAGGATACGCAAAGGTACCTACTGAAAAGTCCAACGACTCGGGGTCCGGGTGGTTTTCGGTGAGTTTCTGCACGATCGAAGCATGTTTGTCGAAGTTCTCTTTTTTGATACTAGGAAAAGGCAACAACTCGTCAAACTTTACTGCAGCAGGTTTCTTCAGGTTTACCTTGCTTGCCTTGATAGTCTCGTTGATCTCGTCTCTAGTGGATTCTGGCATTTCGACCTCTGGGTAAAACTTGTTGGGATACTCTGTAACGTACTTGTAGCTAGCATGGCTCTTTCTTATTTCACACCATGGGGCGTCTGTTTCGATCATCAACTTGTCTAGTGGTATTAAGGCTGCCACTTCCAAGTTTTCTTGTGTTTTCAATGAGCAGCCGTTGACACTGATGAAAAATCCCAAATCAAGCAACTTGGTCAATTCGTCCTTGGTTCCTGTGAATGAATGAACCACTCCCTTGGTAACGGTGCCGTTGTCTACAAATGGTTTTATCACTGATATGAAGTCGTCGCAAGCACTTCTCATGTGGAGAAACAACAGGAGATCGAGGCTCTTCAAGGTGGTATAGAGCTCAAGCTGTTTCTTAAACATAGTCAACTGCTGGTTTTTGGATGAATAGTGAAGACGGTCATAATCTAGTCCTATTTCACCAAACGCCTTGATGTAGCCTTTGGAATGGCCTTCTTCTATAGTCTTCTTGAGCTGGTCTAATTTCTGGTCTAGCTCAGGAATCAAGGTTTCAGTGTATGTTTCATTTTCAGGATCTTTGCAATAGAATTCTTGAGCTACCGAACAAGGATGGACACCTGCCGTAGAAGTAAAGGTCTGAGGATACTGATCACAAAGCAGAAGGTGTTCCTGACTTTCTTTGATGGTCGAGGCGGTGATCATCATCTTGTTGACATTGAAGAGCTTGGCTCTAGCCACGATTTGGTCTATATCTGATGGGTGTCGCCTGGTGGCCGAGCCATGGTAGTAGCCTTGAAACATAGCATCGGAGAAGTTGACCCCTATGTCGAAGTAGCGAGGCTTCCATGTAGTTGCGGACATTTTTAGCACGTTGAAAGTCTTGTTCATCAATAAAAGTCAACTTCTTCGCAGCCTCAAAGTGAAAAATATTTTGTATTGTTAGTGAAACCTGGAAATGACCGATATAGACAAGACATTGTCGTTGCAAGAAGGGTCCTTAGCACGGGATGAAGAGATTGAGCGTATCTTGGCATGTGAAACAGGGGATCATTTCGATATTCTCGACATTGACCCCAGAATCGACCCCACAGAGAGAGCCAGTGTGATCAAGAAGACGTATCGAAAGAAGTCGCTATTGATACACCCCGACAAGACAGATAATAAAGATGCGCCCGAAGCGTTTGATAGATTGAAGAAAGCAGAATCAGTTCTTTCTACCGAGGAAGACAATGACAATGCCATGTGGCACGACAAGACTCGTTTGATAGCCATCTACGAAGACGTTAGCAAGAAAAAGACCGAATTGAGCGAGATTCGAACGGCAGTGGCTGCCATATTGCGGGAGGAGTTGAGACAGCAAGAGATCGACAGGTTGTACCAGCAGAGACAGCAGGTGCAGAAGCAAGAGGAAGAGAAACGCGAGCAGCTCAAGCGTCAACAGGAAACCCAGGCCAAGCACGTATGGGAAGATGAAAGAGACGTGCGGGTCAAGAGCTGGCGGGACTATAACCATAAAGTAGAAAAGAAGAAGAAGAAAAAGAAGAAACCCAGTGTTTTAGCTTGATCTGCTGGCGGAGAAATAGAACCATCATACCCTCTCTCCAAGAGGTGTCATTGATAACTGTACTATATTGAAATAGCCCATTCCCTGAGTTAATAAATACGTATATAACTGTTGAAATGTAGACTGTACAATCATGCGCATACCTCTTTGGCAGTTGCTTCGGCATATCAGCTGCTCAGGTGACTTCATCTCTAATTTATTGCATCCTCTCTTGCATCTTTTTTTGCATCTTGATCTCAATTTTTCAGACGAAAGACACTAAGACGAAATGGTTCAATCTTCGTATGGTCAGTTGTTCACGTTGGGTTTGGCTCTGTTCGCCACAGGCTACTACTTACGTCAATGCTTAACCAAGTCTACACCTACGAAAGTTTTCGACTCGTCTGATACGGCTTCGCACTCGTCTGAGGAGGAGTATGAGTCCGATGATGAGGGCATCGATATCGATTCGACCCCACTAAACGAAATCCCCGGCGAAGTCCGTATGACATTGGTGGTGCGCCAAGACTTGAAGATGGGAAAGGGCAAGGCTGCTGCCCAATGTCTGCATGCGACTCTTGCTTTGTACAAGAAAATCACCAATCCACAGTCAGAAGCCTACAACCCAGAAATGGTCTCAAGATGGGAACACGGCAACGGACAGGCCAAGATCACATTGCAGGTGCCTAATGAAGAGGAAATGGACACGTTGTTTGCCCAGGCAATCTCGTTGGGCATCAACGCCTACATAGTTCATGATGCCGGCAGAACCCAGATTGCTCCAAATAGCGCTACGGTTTTGGGGTTGGGCCCGGCACCCAAGTTGGTGATGGACCAGATTACCAGCAACTTGAAGCTTTACTAGGGGTCATAGTATCCCAACGACTATTATTATTAAAATTAATACAGTAAACTAAATACGATAGAACTGAATTGTATGTGCTTACGTCTATCTCAATCTTTTGCGAATAGAGTCACCAACAGCTAGCGGGTTCACAGCTGAACTGGCTCTTCTTTTTCTTCTTTTGCGTGCCTGTATAGAATCGTCCACATCAACCAATACGTCATCGTCGTCTTCCTCTTCATCGTTGTCGTCGTCCTCGTCTTCACTCACATCGATGCCTCCTATCACGTCATCAACATCGTCGTAGAAATCGTCCACGTCATCTAAGCCTATGGACGATTGTCTTCTTCTTCGGCTGCCTCTCGACGTGGAAGCACGATGGCCGTTTCTCAATTTCTCCAAGTGGTCGATTCGGGACCAGATTTCACCCTCTGTTCTTTGGGGCAATAAAATCGAGAGCTCGGCAAACGAGAGTTCTCGGTTTCTACGGTTGATGAGCAACTCGTCCTCTTCCATTGACCACGGGATCTTGAACACCGGCGAGTTGGTGCTATCGTTATTTTTTGTGACCTTGGGTTTGGTTTTGGTGGCAGGTTTGCTGGGCTTTTGAGCAGATGAAGAGGAGATTTCAGGCCGTTTCTTTTCGATATTTAAAGTTTCTTCTTCTTTCTTTTCTGCATTATGAGGAATCACTACTGACCCCGACCGAGAGTAGTATCCTGCCCCAGTACCAACCACCAGTCCGTTTCTTAAGCTTGAGACTGTGGTAGAGTGCTGGATGCCTCCCGGACCACTGATACTGGGGTTTCTCGAGGGCCCACTTATACTACTGCCACCGCCAAACAATATAGGCAAGTGTGCCAAGGCATTATTATTCAGCTGGTGGTGTGGGATGTTCATCGATTTGGAGGGCAATGAAGAAACCGATGCTCGTGTGAGCGATATGGAGTTTCTATCATCTCTAACAATTTGAATAATGGAGTTGTTGTGGTTGGGAGGATGCGTGGGACCTGTCGCATGATGCGATGGGCCACTGGTGCTTGAATAGCCGTGCGATGCGGAGTTTCTGGGCGTTATGGAGTGCGGTGTGTGCGGATGAGGCTGGTTATGAGGTAGGTTCATGGTTGGATCTATAGAGATATCGGCATAATAACCACCTCCAGCTGTTCCTGGAGCGTTGTTGTGGGATTGCGGGTCCAATGAGACCTCGGACTTGGGTGATTCATATGTACTATGGTTTAAATGGTTGGGTGGTCCGGTCATTCCAGGCGAGTTTATACTTGGAGTCGAAGGGTTGGTATGGTAGTTTGGCAAGGGACTAGATATATTAGATGGAGTTTTGGACAACGCGTTTAACCCGGCCAACGCATTGGAGATATTGTTGTCGTAGCCCGTGAAGGTGGCATTCGATATGGGAGAGTACGCGGCCGGAAAACTGGGCGGCTCTGTTTTGAAGTTATTTATCGATTTCTTGGGTTTTTTGATGGTGTTAGATGAAGGCGGCTTCGAATTGGACACCCCGCCAGTCGAAGGTGCTGACTTGGGTGGGTTCTTAAGGTTTCCTGACTTGAGTCTTCGCCATCTAAACTGACAGGCGTTGGGCGTACGGTTTGTAAAATTGCTGGCGATTTCCTTCCAGCCCAATTTCTGCTGGTCTTTGAGGTGCATAAGCAATATATCATCTTCGGCATCCCAAGAAGTGGGTGTTCTGGAGTAGTTTTTGGACCCTGGGGGTGGTGATGCCGCAGATGAGACCCCTGTAGGACTGTCCATGGGACTGCCCGCAGCAGTGCTAGAGACGGGTGTGGTGTTTTCCTCCATTCCTAGACGAGTAACCACAAGTATATAGTGTTCCTAGTTCGATTTTGTAAGTATGCACGAGGTAACTGGACGTGTCTCACCGGTACACCCTGGCATTTCATGATGATCATCGTCGGCCTCGACGTCCAACCAGCTGCGACTCGCAGTCATGTGACGAAACGATTAGCGAGCGCTCCACTTTAACTCTAGACATACACTACAATGGGAATAAAGCAAGAATGCATACGTGTATTAATTAGAGTTGGCCCACTTTGGCGGCCCAGACCTTTTCGGCCTCGACAATGGTGTTGTTGTTGGCCTTCATTTTGTTCATAGTTTCCACGTACTCGTCGTACTCGTCACTGTCGAAGACAATGCCTCCTCCGGCTTGTAAGTACGCCACACCGTCTTTATACACCATGGTTCTCAAAGCTATACAGGTGTCCATGGTCTTGCCGTCATAGCCCCAGTGGCCCACGGCTCCGGCGAAAACTCCTCTCTTTTCTTTCTCAAGCTCCCCAATAAGCTCCATTGCCTTGACTTTGGGGGCTCCACTAACGGTACCAGCGGGGAAGATGGATCTGAAAGCATCGAACCTCGTTTTGTCGGGTCTGAGGGTACCACTGACTTCCGACACAAGGTGCATAACGTGCGAGAACCGTTCTATAGTGAGAAGACGATCGACGCTGTTGGAGGTTGGTTCGCACACTCTGTTGACGTCGTTACGGGCCAAGTCTACCAACATGATATGTTCGGCTCTGTCTTTCAAACTGCTTCTCAATATAGCAACATTGGCCTCGTCCTCTTCGCTGGTCTTACCTCTTTGAATCGTACCGGCAATAGGATGCGTAATGACCTTGCCCTTTTTGTCTGCCAGAACCAATAATTCAGGCGAAGCCCCAATGATCTCAAAATCCACCAAGTCGATGTAGAACAAGTAGGGTGAAGGGTTAACCGATCTCAAGTGACGGTAGATGTTAAATGGGTGCAACGACGTAGGTCTGGCCACTCTTTGCGATGGCACCGCCTGTATAATGTCACCTTTCAATATGTGTTTCTTCAAGGTGGATACATGGTTTTCGTAACCTTGCTGACCGATATTGGAGGTGAATGTTTGACCCAACTTGATAGGAGGTTGTATTGGGTTGATATCCTCGGGCGAAATGTCAGTGGAAGTTAAAATACTTTCCACTTCCTCGATTTGTTGCAATGCCTTTTGGAAGTTAAACTCCACATCCTCGGCGTTTGGTCCGGTTACGGCAACGTTGTTGATGATTTGGAAACGCTGATACACGTGGTCAAACACAACCAACAAATCACTCAACATCAAGACCGCTTCAGGAACCTTCAACACATCTTTGAGTGGTCTTTTTGTCTTGGGCTCAAAGTACTTGATGCAGTCATACGAAATGTATCCCACGACACCTCCACTAAACTTAGGGAGACCTGGCAATTGTGCTTGGTTGTAGCCGTTCAATTCTTTCTCTAAAATAGTGATGGGGTCCACGTCACAAAACTCTTTGGCAAAGACTCTTTCGTCGTCACCGGTCTTGATAATTTTTTTGGGATTGACTCCTATGAAAGAGTACCTGTCGACGGTATCACCTTTGACGGCAGATTCAAACAAGAAAGATGGCGAACGGTTTTTGTCATTGAGCTTGGCAAGTCTCAAATATGCTTGGTGAACGGTCAAATCATCATTTGCAACATACTTGAAAATCGGATACAAGTTGTGCTTATTGGCAGACTCCTGATCCTTCTGGATGATCAGTTTCAAAGCTTCAAGCGAAGGCTGGATCTGGTTGTTCTACTATGTTAGTCCGGATACATGTCAAATACCTATAGCTGTACTTACCACCATAGTGCTATACTGGTCTTTATTCGTCATCGTAATATGAGTCAAGTGAAAAATATGGTGGCTCCGCGCAGTCCGAGGGTCCGTCACGTGGTACGATACTCAATAGTACCTAGACTAGTAAATGGTATGTACAATGTAGACTACATCTATGTAGTTCGTGAAATATATCTATAGCTTTATACGTGTGTAGTGATTTATATATGTACAAGTTACTCAAAAACACGATCGTCTTTGAGAATGCAAATCCCGGAAACAGCATCGCTGGCTAGCACTTTGTCACATTTGACTACCGATCCGATGTTAATGTCAGTATCGAGGTCATTCAATATGTCGACCTCAATAGACAATTCCTTGCAAAAGCCCCGCGATATTCTCTTTTGAAGCTGGTCCACAGTGTAACCAACATGAGTGATTATACATTCGTAGCTTATCCCCGTCATCAGTCCACTCCCCATGGCGAACGAGTCTTCAAGAAGTTTCTGGTCCAACATCTCAAGAGTCCAGAACCTTTTATTTCTGTTCTGGAGGTATGAAGCTAGTATGTGTGAGTTGGATATTTTGTCAAGTTGAAATTCAAGCACTTGAGAATTATATGGACCGTTCAAGTTGTACCCATATCCTTTCAAGTAACTGAATCCTTTAATAAGATCAAGATGATTATCGGTCTGTTTGATGAATGTGTTGTTTGTTTGTAGTTGAATAAAGTTAAGGATCTGAAGCTGGTTAAACATCGCTTCAAAATCATTCATCACATCACAAACGTTGACAAATCCATTACTTATTCCTAAGGGCAAGTTACGGGAACGGGCATCTGAGAACACATCAAGACGTGATTTGTTGAGGTAGTTTCGACTTATCAAATTCGCTGAAATTGATACGTAACCGTCGGAATCTCTCGATATAAGCGTCTGTTCAAAAGAGTTGGCATGGAATGGAGGTAAAAGCAAATTATTGTGTGAAACCAATACCTCATCCTTGGGACTCTCACTACTTTCACTCTCTATAATATCCTGAAAATGAGTGAAAATAGGAATTTGATGGGTAAAGCAGTAAGTGGAGGTGATTCTTCCTGCTAAATTAACCACTTCATTGACAAAGAATCTGGATTTAGGGTGCTGCTCTTCTCGAACACTATCAACCTTAGTAATCAACTTCTCATCTTTGGTATCTTCATTGACGTAACTGAGTTCCTTCTTGAGATTAGTTGCGTCGCTGCTTTCCAAAGTCACAGTTGGATTGGTTGTAGTTGCACCTCCCAAATTGCGGACTTTGAAGTGACTTTTTAATGCATTGTAAATAAATCCAACGTTGTGTATATCGGTTGGGTTCATTTTTAGCTGATTCTTCTTTTGCTCGATAGCACTATGTCTTCTCCTAAAAATTCTAAATGGCAATATTTCCGATTTATCTTCAAGAGAATCTTCAAATGCGTCCCAATCAAGATTTTTAATCTTAACATTCGAGATCAGATCAAATGATATTGATATTTTCTCCTCCAATTTTGAAAACGGGTTTGCATCAAATGTATTGTACACAAATGAAATCGTCATGCAAGTAATATTGTCTCCGGCCTTGTGTATTTTTTTGGCGGTAGGCTTTTCTAAAGCAAGATCTCCAACTTGAATAAAATCCACTTCCTCTTCCTCAATATTTCTATTTGGAAACTTGAGTTGGTCCAAGATCTTGTCGTCGAAATAGTTATTCAATATCAGTCCACCAATAAGCTTGGACAATGACTTCATGTTAATGCTGCTGGATATAATTTGACTAAAGAGTTCACTGCTAGGAGAGATTTTGGTCATAATATCTGGAATGTGAATGTTGACGTTATACTTTCTGGAGTTGACCTTTTCCAACGAAACACCCAAAAACGATCCTGATGAGTTTTTGGGTGTACCTGTGAGTGGTATGCCATAGATAACATGGTCTCTATAGTAATTTTTGCTCTTTCTTAAATGAGGGAACTTATCAATCAAGTTACTAGATTGTATGGATTCTGACGGAATAGTAGGGTCGATTTCGTTTGCTGATGCTACTGCTAATTCTGAAAGCTGCGACCTTCCTATTATGTTCGACGATAAATATATATCTGTGATCTGATTCAGTTTATTATTGTACAACTTCAATTCTTCTAGAAATGTGAGGATAGTACTAGGGGATAAGACCTGGTCCTTGAATATATCCACCTTACTTTGAATCTCGTACACCAATGAAGGATGGGGATATACCATGACAAATTTGAGTAGATCAATGAAATATTTGTAGTTTCGACCGTCCCATATATTGAGGTAGAAGTTTAAATCATCGTAGCCCTTCGGGTAATATTTTTGTTCTTTGTGCAATGTGATGAGCCACTCGTTGAGCTCGTCCATTAAAACCTTGTTATTGCAAGTTGCTAGAAACTTTTCAATTGCCTCGGTATTGACGACAGAATTAACAAAATAGTTGCACCCGTGAGCTAAGTTGTTGGAGCAATGATTTTCAATGATATTGGTTTGTCTGAAATGAGGAAGGTTTGAGGACGAGATCCAAATGGGCGACTTCAGAATGTTCATGTGTATTGCCATAAGTAGGACACTTTGCTGGAAATAACTCTCATTGATTCTTCGAAGTAGTTGATCAGAAAACTTTATTGATTCGATTATTTCAAGAACAGAAATTGGAACCATGTTGTGAGACTTTGAATATTGGGAATGAACCATTTTTAGGCTGGGTTCAATCTCAGCGCTTAGTTCAAAACTTTGGGAAATAAATAGCCTAGCTACCTCGACCAAAGCATGCCGGGGTTTAAAATCTTGGTTTTCGCGGTTTTCTGTCACTTTCAAAGACTCAATCCAGTCTGGATCAAGCACTCTATACAAGTGAAAGTTGATATTGGTGGGCGATACAGACTCGATGGTGTTGGTAATCGTCAATACCAAGACTTTGTTGTATCCTTCATTGAACTTTGACTGCGAGTTTCGTATGACGACTCCACATTCAGTAGAATTGGTATGTGGATCGAGAAATTCCACCAATGAACCAATAGATGGACATGATTGTTGGTTGTTTTGGGTCAATTCCTTGAAGTTGTGTATTGGCTCGAAACTGAAGATCTCGTCTTCACCTTTATTGTGGTGGAGACAAGCAGTCTTGTAGCTATTATATGCATTTGTGAAGATAGGTTTCGACTCAAGATATAGGTTTAGTCGGTGTTGTAGATCATCTCGTTGATCCGCCGTACTCGTGGAATTATAGCGAATGATTGATGCGGTATAATTTGAATGATGATGCAAAGGGGAGACTGTGCTTCTTAAAGAAAAGGTTCTTCGTACGGGCCATATCCTGACTTTCGGCTTCGTTCGTAGTATTCTCATGATACTAGTTGTAATCAAATAAATGGACAAATTTTTTTATATTCTTTTCATAGGTGGGTACTGGCGAATGATCTAGTTATGGGTATCAGTGATAATGGTCATGAACTATTTACAAGGCGTGAATACAGGTCTCTATCAATCTGTCTACACTGGTCTAAACCATAAATTTTTTAGCGGAGATACTGAGCAGACTTTGTGTCACGTGCATGGGTATATAAAAAGCTACAAAGATTAAGCCCATCTCTGGATGATAACTGCGTTGTTCAACTTGGCATCTTGTACAGTGGTTTCGGCCGACTCCTCGATAGGCTTGACGGGGAATGAGTGGCTCAAAGTGAATGGTCGAGAAGTATCGTTATGTTCATGAGATCTAACAAAATCGTAGACCACCAGTATGGAATCGGTAGAATTGAACTTGTGCAATGTTCTTTTACCATTAGCGAATCTTATCTGCACAGTGACATCGCCTTCACCTTGGTTTTCTGATTTCGATTCTGCCACTGGTGCAGCTGCTGGTTGTTCTTGCTCAACTGGAGTTGTAACTTCACCAGGAACAGGCGATCCCAACCGATTACCTTGGCCATGGAAGCCACCGACCTTTCTCTTGGGTGGCACCCATTCCTCTTCGGTCTTTTTGAATACTGAGACATCGACGTCTTGGCCAAACTCTACATCCAAAAGCGACATAGGTACTCTTCCCCGGTTCAATTCCTGCAACACGCTAGCATTATTGGGATCGTCGTACCTGTGTAATGGACCATCGCCAACTGTGAAGCCCTGTTTCCAAAAGGTAATTTCTCTAGTGACTTTGGAAGGTTTAGGGGGCCCCTGGCTTCCAGGAGTGGGGATCTCTTGTGATGGTTCTTCGCCATCGCCTAACTTGAAACCTGTACCGGTAAACTTGGGCGCTTCGACTTCTGGTTGGGGGTTACGGGCCGATGGACGGTCATCAGGCTGATCCATTTGTTCTTTGGCTCTTTGGAAAATCTGGTCAACTAGGTTCTGTTCAGGATTGATACCACGGCGACCACCTTGTTTATCCTTCTTGTTGGGGTCTTCGACTTGTAATCCAGACTTTTCTCCTCCAGTGAAGAAATTTGTGTTTGTTTTATCGTCGTCTGAACCATCTTCGTCGTTGTTCAAGTCTCTGAAAGTCTTGATGCCACTGGAGTTACTGAATGTTAGTAATTGTCTAATTTTTATGATTTGATTGTTATGAAATACTTACGATTTCTTCTTTTTAGTAGCCCCACTAACATTGGTGGCAACAGGATTGGATTTGTTGGTGGCATAGTAATCTTCTATGGCATCCACCAAGTCATCCTTGTTGCGGTCGAGGTATTGTTCAGCCAAGTATCGTGAAGAATTGGTGACATTGATGAATTGTTCAATCAATTTGTCCTGATCTGGTGTTTGGTCTTGTCCTGACATATTGTGTTGATCTGTAGCTTCGTCAGTGTGTCGTGGTTGATTTTGCTAAGAGGCAAAATAGCATGGGATTTTGTGCTCGTTTCTCCACTACTGCGGCTGGGGCCTCTGAGAAGTAATATTGTGTCATCGACCATAACTCAAAATCAGATATATATTACAAGAGTTTTGTAGTAGTCTTTAGCTGAATGGAAGGCTCAACACATCAGCATTGTTAGAACTGCTTCCTTTCCAATTGTTACAGATTTTTTAATATTTAGATTATATTAAATATATTATAAACCGATGTTGAAATCCCAGATTTTAACCTACTCAGATGAGTAAAGCAAAGCAAAGACAAAAGACCAGGTTTCTGTTCGAGTAAACTCTAGCAGAAACTATGACCATGACTATGAACAATAAAAAAAAAATCATTAAACAAACTGTAACAGTCTGTAATAAAATTAAACGTAAAAATTACATTAATGTTGAATAAATGTAATCAAAGGAGATTAAAGCATCATCAACAATTTGAAGAATTGAAGAATGCAAAAGACCATGATTTAGCTGAACACGCTTATTCGTATTTAGCACGGAAGTGCTTGGCAGCTTCAACCATATGGGTCAAAGATTCTCTAACTTCTGGCCATCCTCTGGTCTTTAAACCACAGTCAGGGTTGACCCAGAAGTTAGCAGCTGGGTAGACCTTCAAGATTTCTTCGACTCTGGCAATGAATTCTTCAGTAGATGGAATTCTTGGAGAGTGAATATCGAACAAACCTAAACCAATGTGGTTAGGGTAGTTAGAGAATTCTTGAATGTAGTTAGGGTCGTCCTTCTTGGAGAATTCAATGGAGACAACATCAGCATCCAAAGCCTTGATGTGGTTAGGGTCCAAGTCGGAGTAACAGAAGTGGGAGTGGACTTGAGTGGAGTTTTGAACACCAGAAGTAGCGACTCTGAAAGATTGAGCAGCCCAGTTCAAGTAGTCAGATCTTTCCTTACCGGCTCTCAATGGCAAACCTTCTCTGATAGCTGGTTCATCGACTTGAATGACGGTGATACCGGCAGCTTCCAAGTCGTTGACTTCATCTCTCAAGGCCAAACCTAATTGCAAGGCTTGGACCTTACCAGAGACATCGTCTCTTGGGAAAGACCATCTCAAACAGGTGACTGGACCAGTCAACATACCCTTGACTGGAGCCTTGGTGATAGATTGAGCGTAGACAGATTCCTTGACAGTCATAGCCTTTGGTCTAGAGACGTCACCGACAACAATAGGTGGTCTGACGTATCTGGAACCGTAAGATTGAACCCAACCGGCGGTGGTGAAGGCGAAACCTTCCAATTGTTCACCAAAGTATTGAACCATATCGTTTCTTTCTGGTTCACCGTGGACCAAGACATCCAAACCGATTTCTTCTTGGAATCTGATAACGGTTTCGATTTCCTTGTTGATGAAGGATTCGTATTCTTGAGCAGTGATTTCACCCTTGGCGAACTTGTTTCTGTTGACTCTGATGTCCTTGGTTTGAGGGAAAGAACCAATGGTGGTGGTTGGGAACAATGGCAAGTTGTATTTGGCCTTTTGTTCAACCAATCTTTCTGGGAAAGGAGCCTTTCTGGTAGACAAGGATTCAGTGATGGTGGCTAATCTTTCTTGCACCTTAGGGTTGGTGGTGATGGAAGATTCAGTTCTGGACTTGATAGAAGCAGCGTTGGCAGCAAGAGCTTCGCTGACGTCTTCACCGTTGACGTTCTTGGCAATGGTGACAACTTCAGTCAACTTTTGGGTAGCAAAAGAGAACCAGTCCTTGATAACAGGGTCCAATTTCTTTTCGTTTTCCAAGTCAACTGGAGTGTGCAATAAGGAGGAAGAAGTGGAGACAATGACTCTGTCCTTACCAACCTTTTCAACAGCCTTGTTAACGAAAGCAGAAGCCTTGGCGAAGTTAGTCTTCCAAATGTTTCTACCGTCAACAATACCAACGGAAAGAGTTTGCTTGTCAGTCAAGATAGAAGCAACTTCGTCCAATTGTTCTGGAACTCTGGCAAAGTCAAAGTGGAAACCAGCAACTGGCAACTTGGAGATGGCCTTCAAGTTTGGTCTGACGTCACCGAAGTAAGTGGCCAAGACCAATTCTGGGTATTCAGGACCGACAAGAGCATCGTAAGCAGCTTGGTACTTGGCTTGAACGGATTCAGGCAAGTCCAAAACCAAGACTGGTTCGTCGATTTGAACTTGGTCAGCACCGGCAGCCTTCAACTTCTTCAACAAGTCTTGGTAGACTGGAATAAGCTTGTCGAGGAGAGAGATTGGGTCCAAGTCAAGAGAGTCCTTGTCGGACTTACCCAAGTATAAGTAAGAAACTGGACCAACAACAACTGGTCTAGTGTGGACACCTAAAGCCTTAGCTTCTTCGAATTCAACAACTGGCTTGATTTCACCGGTCAACTTGAATTCAGTGGAGTGGGAGAAAGTTGGTCTGACGTAATGGTAGTTAGAGTCAAACCACTTGACCATTTCCAAAGCAGTAACATCAACAGCAGCGGTGGTTTCGGTGGCCTTTCTTTGTAAACCTCTACCCATGGCGAATAAAACATCGATTGGGGCCAAGTCATACTTGGTGTATCTTTCTGGGATGACGTTGAACAAGACAGAGAGATCAAGAACTTGATCGTAGTAGGAGAAATCGTTGGAAGGAATGATTTCAACACCAGCTTCCTTTTGCAATTTCCAGTTGTGGGCTCTCAACTCCTTACCCTTGGCCAACAAGTCTTCAACTGAAACTTTACCTTGCCAGTAAGACTCGGTGATCTTCTTCAATTCTCTTTGTCCACCAATACGTGGGAAACCTAAAATGGATGATTGAACCATTGTGAAATAATTTGTGTTGTTACTAGAAACTTCTCGTCAAAAGTGGGAGATCCACACGTTTATATAGTACAATTAATTTCGACAATTTTTCAAGTCGTGGGCCGCTTTACTTCAGGACACGTTATTTTACGTAGTCGTACAACGTTCAAAGTCCCATAGTAAAAAAAAACTAATGTGGCACAAAACAAGTTTTTTTTCACCGCTGTATGGTCCAGTACGCACTAATAGAGTAATAGACTGTGTTCTCGAGTCAAGTTAATAGTTAGGGGCTTTGGGGTAACGTGCCCTCTGCACGTTTCTCCGCCTTCGGCTCGTTTAGATGGTTGCGTAAGGCCAACACTTTTTCCATAATGCGTCCGTCACATGCAGTGCGCGACTCCGGTCAAGATTATGACAACTCACGTGAGTTGACTTCTTAGAGGCCGCAAACGGGCATGTGCAATGACTCATGTTCACTTCCACCGCAGTTCGATGCCTATGTTGGACCATTAGTGTCTACAGTGCTGGCGTGGACACATCCTGGAGCCATTGCAACAGTGAATTTCTCAAATGGTGGTGAGATCTGGGGTATTACATAGTACTATTAAGTTATCGCAGTATACTGATAAGAGATAAGTCTCGCTGGGAAGTGCCACTCGTTGCGGCGCAACTACCGTTTTGTTTCGGTACTTTTTTCACTACAGTTGTCCAAGCTGTACAAAACGGTTACTGTAGCTTCTTCTCAAGGCGGCGGTTTTCGTCCACCAAATTCGTACCTGTGTGTATCGTCGTACATGCACCATCGGTGAGTAGATAAGTGTGCTATTCACGTGCTACGCGGACCTGCATTTTTCGCATTATTTTGCATATTTGCAGCCATTCATTTCTTGCTATACAAAAAGAATCAAGGAAAGTGGCCCCTTCTTGGACCAAAGTAGCCGCCATCTGCCAAGGTAGCATTGAGAAGAGACGACTGTCCGTTTCCTCCATCGACCCCAGCATAAGGAACAGTATTTCCCCACCAATTGAGGTTTTTGGCATGGTATTGCACTGAAAAAAAGATGATAATACTACTGAAAGCAATACCAGCACCCATGGCACTACCAAGCACGTAGTTGTACTTTCCCCACCACGAGGCGTATCTTGACTTGATATACCACATGAATGCTACCGATAAAAACAAACTACCATTATAGTAGGATAAGTTATATGGAGCCCACAAGGCCATACCATTAATAATAAGACTGGGTTGGAAATACCTGGTCCATTTTCTTGGCCCATACTTCAGGAAAAGTGCACAAGGAATTGCCAACAAAAATCCTATCAAAAAGGTGTACTGTAAAATAGGATATAATCCCAGGAAAACCTTCTTGGGTCCAATTATTCCCCAAATGATTGCAGCAGTATAGTATGTTCTGGTACCGGGACAAGAAAACTTATCCACCTGGTGAGGCATGCAGTAGTTCTCGAAGTGGTTGAGCTTGAATGTCAAAGCAGCTAAACTGACAAACGATCCTACAAAAGCCCCAAGCATTTGTACTCTGAACATAGCTCTTGGTGGAAGTTTGGCGTAATGACCAAGTTTTTGATCGGTGATATAGTTTTCAGCTTGGGACGAGATCATAGTACCATAACACTTGACCGTCATCAATGCCAAACCATTTCCTGGAAGAGCATATCCCATGATCAATTCAACGAGTACATTAAGTGCAAACGAAAAACCCGTGACTGAAGCAAGAGTACATATTGGAATCAAGAATATGAGGTTGAGCCCAAGAGCAAAGAAGATCGACCACACAGGTGTTTCCACCGGATACAATTTAACTGTAAGGATGGCCAAAACAATGGAAATGATCAACACTCCGATAAACACTAAATCAGGAACTTCATCGTATTTTCTCATCATCGTACTATGAGGATCATCGAAACCTTCATAATTTGAACGACTGAGAGTTTTAAATGAGTAACCGAGCCCTTTCAAGCTTGACCAGTATGCCTTGTAATTCAAAAGTACTTCATTGAAGAATAGGAAAGGATAAAGAGCGAATGTCGATCCATAAGCAATCAAGTTCCCGGCTGTGTAAAATGGTGGGCCATACTTATCATACTTTGCCTGATCAAACAAACCCTTCTCATTAAGGATCGCAGTTGCGACATAAGTTTCTCCTTCATTGGTGAATAAGGCATTACTATTTACAGGAAGATAACCGGTCCACAAGTAGTTACTGTAGTACATTCCAACAATAATGAAAAAACTGATGATTCCTCCGGCGTAAGCATTAAGCGTGGTATAGATGGGCGAAGATAATGCACTACCAGAGCCAATTCCACCACCAAAGACATTCCAATCGAAAGTAGCGATCGGATTAATTCCCAATCCCATGACTGAACCAGTAATAACTGCCAAGTTGAAATTGTTTGGCTGAATCCAAGTAATCCAATTGAATGTGGAGATGGCAGTGAATAAATAATCAGGAATCCAAAAGTAGACAAAAGAAAAGGCTGAAACTGCAAAGAAGAACTTATACTTTGAAATGGTCCAGCCGTTGATGTTTTCCTTTTTTTCGGGCTTCAATAAAGCTCTGTTTAAGGCAAGTGTTGGTAACATGGTTGGCCACATTGACCTTACAGGATATATGACAAACTTTCTCATGATCCCAGCAAATCCGAACCCTAAGAAGTTCGAGCTCAATGTTAAAAGAATTTGAAACCCATAAGTAACCCAGGTTTCTTTGAAAAAGATCTTTTGGACTTTGATGTTTGCAGACGAGTAATTACCACCTCCACCAGATCCGAAAATAAGAGAACAAAGCATTTGTTCCTTGTAGTTCCATGGACCAGGATTCAATTCGATGGTATATCTCCAAACTTTGATTTTCCATTTAGGTGTCACTTTCTCTAAAAACTTTCCACATGGGTACAAAAGCATTTGAACAACTGCTGTACTTAAGGAGATACTGGGCATTCTATCCTCGAAGTACTCGTTGATAAAAGCAGAAATACATGTCCAAATAAGTCCCAAAAAATACACTCTCACCGTCTCGACAGGCAAGGTGGGGTCATCATAAGGATCTGTGACCGATCTAACTTCTGCGTACGGAGAGTGATAAGCAACAAGTGCTGCTTCTAATCTTGCTTGCAATTCCCAATCGACGATTTTAGTTGGCAGGTAGGTGCTTTCACTCTCACTAAAGTCAGACGTCGAATCTTGAAGGCCATCCTTGACATCAAGCTGACCCAACGTAATCTTTTCGCCCGATTTTTCATTCTGGTGAGATTCAGCTGAATGCTCAAACAAATTACCCTTACTTATAGCAAGTAAATTCTCATACAATTCAAATATTTCAAGTGGAATGTTAACATCACCTTTAAAGTCTACCAACGCATCCTCAAGAATCTTGAGAGCATCATTGAGCGATAAGTTTCCCACCTTCTCCAACATGAATGTTGCCAGGACTGGCAAATCATCATGAGACAACAAACCTTCCAAATTTATTCTTTTAAGTATCAAATCTTTTTGCCTCGAGGTCAATTCGGTACCAATGTCTTCTATTCCTATATTTACCGAAGCGATTGCCCTCAAGTCCACTTCGTGGTCGCGGATATCACGAAACCCTGCGCTTCCTGCGCTTCGAATATTCTCGATAGCGATTAATTTACTCTCAGACATATTCAAGTATGGCACACAATATCGAGCCTACGAATTGTGATACCTTGATCATCTATAAATACATGTTGAAATTATGGTCCTTTTGCAAATGAGCGCCGTTCGTCGAACCACAGTTCACATAAATAGGCTGGTTGTTCAGAGCCTGTTTGCAAATTCAATTTAGCCCACGTCGAGTTGCAGCCACCTTTGGAAATGCGGCGAGTAATAAAATAGTTTTACCTTAGCCGCCGTACTTGATTGAAGCCCACGCTTTAAGTTTTGGCGTGCCGAAGAAATGTTGCATTTTGCCTAAATTCCGCCACACCTCGCAATAATATGCCAGGGCCGCATCTTACCGAAATTCATATATTTTTAGCTAGACACATGTGTCAATTTTGGTTGCAACAGTAATTCGGAAGAGAACTATGTTCTAATTATACACATCCACTGAACAGACTTGAGAAGGAAACTATTCTCTTGTTTCAGGCAGAGATAAGGAAGTAGATACTCACTTCAATCCTTTCACCATATATACGGCAGTAGGTGGAGGTCAATCGGATTTGTTCCACCTACTCTGCTTTAATTATAAGCATCCCCAGTAAGTTCTCAAATCACTTTAAGCGCATCCAAAAAAATTTTGAGCCACATTTACATAATTGCCCGTTTGGCTGGAGTATACTTTGGTCTGTGCGGACCTGGCTCGTCATTACTCGCCTTGATTCGGCGTGCTGGGATCTCCGTGGGACTATGGCATTAATCTACATGATTCGCAATCCATTTATACAATTGATGCCGCGTACTCAGCGTAGCTACTTCTATTTGGCGACATGCCGGATAGTCTCTATTTCCGTATTCCAGTAATTGACAACAGGTGCTGACTGTTTGAGCTTATTTTCTTTCGTCAAGGAATTCTTGGCATCACCTTGAATGTTCGTAAGAGTTGCAACAAAGTCAGCTAATATTTTTTGAGTTTCTGTAATCAATATTCTCCTTGGTCATCAGGATCGATCATGAATATTTTGTCAGGATTCAAAATTCTTTTGGGGTCCAAAGCCAACTTCAATTTTCTCATTAGATTGATAGCATCCTCTCCTAATTCGGATAGCAAGAAGTTTCTCTTCGCATTTCCTACACCATGCTCTCCAGTACAGGTCCCTTCATTATCGAGACCTAACTGGACCATTTCTTTCACTACCGCTTCACATTTTAGCTTGTCCTCTATTTTGTAGAACAAATCAGCATGGAAATTACCATCCGCCGCATGAGCCAAGATTATCGACTCAAAGCCGGAGCTTTTGATCAAATCATGGACTTTGTTAAGTACCAGCGACAATCTCGAAAGTGGGACTGCAATATCCGTAACCCAGATCCTAATATCCTCGTCTATCTCATTTTTGCCGTACTGTATCATGGCATAAAACGCATTTTTTCTTGCAGAGAACAATTCGTCGCCTTCTTCTTTGTTATTTGCGTAAATAAATTTTTGACAGTTGTTTATCGTGGCAATCTTTTTCACTTCTTTGACATACTCGTCGACAATCGTTTTGTTCATTCCACCTAGTTTGAAGAAAATGGTAGGGGACTCATGCCAATCTCGTGATAAATATCCACTATAGTTCAAACATTTCATCATATCAGTGTCCATTAACTCCACCGCATTTGGCTGGATGCCACTTCTAAATATCTGGGCAACTGTATTGGTTGAGTCTAATATTTGTGGAAACTGACATACAACAACCGTTTCATACCTTGGAATCGTATGTAATTTAATGGTGGCCTCAGTAATGATGCCCAAGGTTCCTTCACTCCCTACGAAAAGACCGGTCAAATTATAACCAGCGCTCGATTTTCTAGGTCTCTTTTTGGTCCTTACTACAGTACCGTCAGCCAAAACAACGGTAACTGATATCACATTAGAAATCATGGCCCCATAGCGCGAAGCATTAATACCCGAAGCATTGGTATTTATCATGCCTGAAATTAAACCATTGGGACCACAATCGGCACCTATCATTAATCCTGAAGGCTGCAACTTCTGATTCAAGTCTTGCCAATTAACACCTGCTTGCACCTTGACATCCATGTCGTCATGATTCACCTCTATGATACTATTCATGCGGGAGGTATCCAAAACCACACCAGGGCGAGTAGAATGGAAATGACCTTCCAAGGATGATCCTCCACCAAATGGTACAACAGGAACTTTATATTTGTGTAATACTTTCATGACCTGTGATGTTTCTTCAGTGCTGGAAGGATAAACTACGTACTTGGGCCGTTCATGGTCTAGCGGTTCATGCGGCGTGAAATCGTTTCGAGTATGATGGTCTAACTCTGATTTTGTGTTGAACACTTTACCATCACCCAATATATTCTTTATTTCCTTTATAGCTAAGTCTAGCTCTTGATCGCTACAGTAGATTGGAGACTGCAATGATTCAAGAGGCGTGGTAGAATTGAACGGAAACAAATTCGATGGAGGGTTTTCCAATATCGTTTTCTTCCCATACGAGTAGGATATGGCTGAAACTGCCAAAGTGGTCGTGAACGCTGCAGCATAAAGCTTAAAGTTCAGTTTGGGCTTGGGCAGTGGTGAGGCCGAACTCAATGTTCGTATCTTTTGGTGGAGCAGCGCATGAACTCGACTTCTGGTTCTAAATGCAGAGGCATTGAAAGGTCTCCATAGGTGTTTCAGTGGCATTTTGCCTGCTCTGAGCTTTTGTTGGAGTATCTGATCGAATTATAGGTCGATCAATTAGTGGATACAAGTCACGTGTAATTGAGTATTAGTTAGCATACTTTGTGGCTGCAACATATATTAGATATCGACTGTAAACAGGAGTAGGAAAGATTTATCAAGACTGCTAGTGCCTCTTGGGCATTGCATGTATATGATCCCGAGAAATGCGAAAAGTGTAATTGGTATCCTCTTTGAATCATCTCTTGGTAATCTATTTCTGTGAAGTTTTTGCATAAATTATACTTTTTTGAACAAAAAAAAATATTTGTGCTACATTAAGACCCTTAATGAACCGATTTGCGATGCCAAATTGGACAGTAAATTTGCAATATTTTTTGGCAAGTCTTAATATAAGGAACTTGTTTGTCACATTTCACATCCATATAGCTGCCGTGGGGTACGTTTCCAGAGATCTTACCCCTCAAACCTCTATACGTCTACAATAAAATCATATATTACGTTAGGCTGTGCCCCGCGTCAGCTGTCATATATCTGCGCGCTTAGAAATCAACGCTTCAAATTTTTCATGATAAGACTCCACGATGCGCATCCCCGATTTAAGTCGCATCAGCTCATCATGTCAACTAGAGGTTTGATAAGGCAGTTATCATGGACAGATAGACTATTACCTGTGGCCATTATAGTGGCTATTATAGTAGGAATTATCTTATCAGTATATTCACCATCTGCCAAACATGCGTTCCAGTCTTCAGTACAGTTAGAAGGAGTTTCGATACCGTTGGCTGTTGGATTGATCGTGATGATGATCCCCCCGATATGTAAAATGGAATGGGAAAACTTCTTCACAATTATCAGAAAACGGTCTTTGGTAAACCAGATTGTGATATCGTTGGTATTGAACTGGATCGTATGCCCGTTCTTGATGTTTGGTTTGTCATGGATGGTATTGTTTGACCATCCTGAATATAGAGTAGGGATAATTATGATAGGAATCGCCAGATGTATTGCCATGGTTATCTTATGGAACGAGTTAGCAGGGGGCGATAACACACTCTGTATGATTTTAGTTGTGATCAACAGTCTAATGCAGATAGTTTTGTATGCGCCATACCAGATATTTTTCTGCTATGTTATTACTGGAGAGAGCCATAGCTCTACTGCTTTGGGCTACTCAATAGTCGCCAAAAGTGTTGGTGTATTTTTGGGAATTCCATTAGCAGCTGGCTTCTTGATTAGAGAAATAAGTATCAAGATCTGGGGAGTAGAAAAGTTCACTAACATAGGCCTCAGGTTTATAGGCCCTTGGTCGTTTATCGGGTTGCTCTACACTATCGTAGTTATCTTTATTGAGAAGGGTGACGACTTCATCAAAAATATCGGCTCTGCCTTTTTATGTTTCATTCCACTTACATTATACTTTTTGATTGCATGGTTCGGAACATTCTTTTTAGTCAGGTATTTAAGTTCAAAGCTATTCGTACCGCCGGCTACAGAATTCAGAGACGAGAAAAACTATTGTGGATGCGAGTCCCAAAAATTGTTGGCAGAATCCGAGGTTACAGAAGTCACCCAAAGGAAACGGTGGATTTCAAATTTTTGTAGCTCTGATTACGCAGAATGTGCCACTCAAGCATTCACCGCTGCTTCGAACAATTTTGAGTTGAGTTTGTCTATTGCTATTTCAGTGTATGGATCTGGAAGCAAGCAGAGTATTGCAGCCACCTTTGGACCTCTTTTAGAAGTTCCAATTTTATTAGTTCTTACATTAGTTTCAAGGTTGTTTAGAGATAGGTTTTTGTGGAGAGATAACGACAACCAAGTCATTGTTACGGCAGAAGACTGAATGGTAAAAGTCCCTTTTAAATAATCTTAAATGAGATTATGACAATTAATGCGGCTACCAGTAATCGAAGTATTAAATGTAACTCTTTAAAAAAGTGTATATGCGAGCGACCATAAGGTGAACATTTATACTAGTTCACATCTTCATTTTTCTTCCTTCAGCCTCATAGTAAAAAGTCTTATCCATACTAATTATTTTAATTGAAATGAAGGTACGATCTAGTGCAACTAAAGCAGCTTCAAAGTATTATGGCTTACTGCCAAATATAAGATCCAGTATCCTCTTGAATCGACACATATCCCTCTCAGTAATTACATATGAACTCCAGTGTTACAAGATACTAAAAAGACACTGGTCATCCTAGAAAATATAGGAAATCCTAGCTTTTTTGTTAACAACAAGAACGCCTGCGTAGCGTAATGGTTAACGCGTTTGACTTCTAATCAAAAGATTCCGAGTTCGACTCTCGGCGTGGGTTCTATTGTTCGCGGTTTTAGCTCAGTTGGGAGAGCGTCAGACTGAAGAGATTCAGTCACAGTTAATCTGAAGGTCGTGTGTTCGATCCACACAAATCGCATTTTTTTTTTGCAACTTTCGACTGTGGGGTACATAATATTTTTCATGGTCTCTTATAAATTGAAAGATACGGATAATGAAATATAGTAATGTTTTATTAATATATGGTACACTATTTGAAATGTCTGTAGACAGTTGAACTGAAGAAAGAGTAATGTAATTCATGGAATAGAATTGAAAGTAATGAGAGTGATTTGAGATCAGACCAGATTAGCTTCGAAGAGTCAGGAGCTCATCGATATCTTGCTCCGATTCGAGGTCACTATCATTGTATGGCTCCTGCAATACCTGAGCCACATCAATTTCATTTATAGACTCTTCATACGACAACTTATTCGTGGGTGTAGGAGATGTAGTAAACAATAAGGTGTTTCCAAGCAATGATAAGTCACACCTCAAGTTAGAGTCCGCTGAAGAGTTCTTGTTTAAAATATTGGTCAATTCTTCTCTTTCTTTTAATTCCGATTCGACAGATTTCTGATGATCCATGAATAGTTTGTTATTTAAGGGTCCATTAGAGGAGTATATGAACTTCACAAACTCATCCAGGTCGAAGATTCTTGTAGTTCTGTTTTGGTTTTGACGGTTTTTTGGTGGTGGAGCAATTGACAATGCTTCGATTCCAAGAGTATTTTTAATACCTTGACTATCTTTAGCATCGGAGTCCACTATAGTACTAGACGAGTCACTAATGTCGAGATCACTAGAATCGGTATTATTCTCAAAATCGAGAATCTGAATAGAGGTCAGATCAAAGAGTGAATCGACAGTACTAAGGGTTTCCGGAGTGATTGGCGACGAGGACTGAGATGTCGACAGATCCTCCAAAATGGCTGGATTAGTGGAAGTCGTTGAGACTGGTTTGGAGATCATGTTCGACATGACTATCGATGATCTATTTTGTTTCGATGATGGACGCACTTTCGAATGCAAATTTGAATCGGTAACAGAAGTAGTCAAACCACCAGACGATTTCAAGTTTGGGGCACTTGATCTAGACTTCAAGGATTTATGCTTTGTCGTAGTAGGAGATTGGTTTTCTTTATTTTCATTCAGTGATCCCTGGCGTTGTTGATGTGCAGAGGAGTGATAGCTTATCGGAGAAGGCTTGGATCTGTTAAGAGAGTCATTGATATTCGCAATACTGATACTAGTGCTCAAGGGCCTAGGTTTTCTTGAGTGAGATGCCTCAGACTCATGGTCTGCATTTGAAGCCTTTCTCGACCTTAATGAACCAAAGAAACTACCCTTAGATTTTCTATGGTCATTCAAGTTGGAGATACTTTGACTTCTTAACATTTGATCTTTCTGAAATGGAGCAAAGGAATGGAATGTGAGCAAAGACGGTTGTTTTATATAGATTGACGTGTTGCTGCAGCGTTTCAAGTTTTACGTCAAACGGAGTTTTCAAGTAACAAGAGGATGAAGTGACAGTCGACCGTTTAATTAAAGACCTTGACGATTAAGATTCAGCTGAGAATTAGTTGATTCAAAGAAAGAAGAGCTAAATCTGAAACAAATTAAACCTCAATTTACAAACGATTTTAGGCAAAACATCTGGATTCCTAATTGCAACACTAAAACATTTCTTTTGCCATTGTTGCCAGATGTTTTTAGGGTTCGTGGCTTAGTTATGGTCGCGCCCGCACCATTTTGTACACAATGTGGGCTAAAGTATTGTGACGCAGTAAGGTTCGAAACCGCGACTAAGGCAAGAAGGGTTCACAATAGCAGGACGGCTAGACCGCAGGCAAGCTGATTGGGTGGTAGCGTGTTACCGTGAATTGTTTCACATAGGACCCCAAAGTTTGACGAGGAATGCTCTCGCCAACAGGTGGAATAGTAGCTTCCTACGCCTGTGATGTGGATTAGTTTCATCTTGAATTTTTTACATCCCTTCGACGCGCTTTTGCGCGGTTTCCGCATCGAGTAACCGAAACGAGTGGAGGGGATGAGAGCAAGGCATGCGCAGATACTTGAGTTATTTCAGTAGATGGGCACATCTCAGATTGCTCGTTTCAATAAAGCGGCTTGTTTTGACTAAAAGTGGGGGAGCTATCGCACTTTGACGAACAATCGTGTGTTGACAATAGTGCCTGAATTACAATAGACTTGACAAGCCCAACAATAGGCTTGTTGATCTGATAAGTCTACTTGGGTGCAGTACAATAGACATCATCTTATTATTTACATGTTGGTCTACTGTAAACTCTATTTACAATTGGTTTTAGTTCTCATACCAGTACTGGTACCGATTGCTCTCGTCAACTATGGTGGAGTCATCGAACGGCTTATCGTGTCCGGACACCACAGCATACCATTTTCTTATCAGCTCGTAATCGTGCTGCAATATGGTTTCGGAGTCAACCGGCTCGTTATTTTTATGCAAGATACTCTCTAGCTCGTGGGGACGCGTAGTGATTAGTCCACTAAAGAATGGTTCCTTACCTGAGTATCGCTGTAACACAAAAGAACTCTTTTGTAGGTAGTTTTCTTTCCTGAGAACATTTCCGTTGGCATCACGACCACTGAAGCTCTTGGCGATGTACTTCGTTATTGGTTGTCTAACAATAACTTGAACTCCTGGGGCAACATACAAGACAATAGGTTCGTTGGACGATTTGCCGCCTGTAGGGATAACATTGATATGCCCCACATTCTGTACCACGAGATCGATGGCTCCATAGAATGGCGGCACCACGAATCTTTTCATTTCTTGCATAGACTCGCGCGTGTGGTGGGTTAAAAAATGGGTTTCTACCCCAGAATAATGCTGCAAATCCAAACTCACGTTTATCGCCTTCTGCAAATTCGAGAAAACCTTGAGCTCAGTATTCACACAGTTGCGTACTTGGAACATGGAATTTTGAGGAAACTTGATATACATAAGTCCTCCCATGGTCATACACTGGCCGTTTTTTACTGTTGTATACTTTGAATAGAAAAACCCCTTATCAAATACCTTTGTCCCCTTAGTGATCTGTTTGACTAACAGTGGTTGTTTGACCAACTTGAAAATTCCGTGCGATATCTTATCATCAGCATTTTTCACAAACCCAGGAACATCATAGATCGTTTTGTGCGAACCTTCAAGATCGATTTGAATAAATCCTCTGGTGAATCCAGGCATGTATGAAACACCTGGCCCAACTTTTGCTTTGAAGAGGGCTTCGAATTTCTTGGCTTCTTTCTTAGCTTTGTAGCTGTTCACAGAAGGCAAGTCGTGATTCGAATTAACCATGCGATCCTGCTCCTTTTCAAGCCGCACGCGCTCTCGCTTGCTCAAGTTTGATGCCAGTTTCTTCTTTTTTTGGGTCTCCAAATGATAGAGTATGGTCTTGATTATGGTTGATTTTCCACTGTTGACGTTACCCACTATGTAGCTGCCGTCTTTGATGAAGTTTACAACACTTTTTACGTTCCAGTTAATAAGTCCGCTCATTACCATGACATTCTCTCGAGGAACGCCAAATTTTGCATGCAAGTAGTCTTGAACGAACGTGAGTCCATATTTGAGTGAAAGATTGTTATTTTTGAAAAGCAAGTCACTCTTATTCACTATGAACTGCAACTTTTGGGGCGAACGGAACTGAAATATCTTGGGATCCAAAGACATTGGGAAGTCTTGAGCACTGATGATGTAAACTATATTACCTTCCTGAGGTATAGGGCTCACTACCGTTTCAAGTGATTCCGTTGGGAATTCAGAGCCCGAAGCATGATGAAAGTTCGATCGGTATGTCGCATCACGACACCTGATACATTCCACCGAGTCATTTTTGCCCAAGCTTGGCTTGTTCGCGTTTTTTGCTCTTTGGAGCTCTGAAGTATTATATTGAGTATCCTTCAATGACTTGAGGATCTCAGAACTAACGTCACCCAGGGAGTGAGACAGAGAAAAATCATTTATTAAAAGCTTTTGATCTTCTTCAGGTAGTTGTGTCATATACTTTTGGAATACTTCATCCTCCTTTTTGACATATTTCTTAGTATTGTTGCTGCTGGAATCTATAAAGTACCCCGGTTTTGATGGATCCGTAGATTGAAGTTTGATTCCACAAGATCTACAAGATTGAAACAAATTTGTCAATAGTGCTGAAGTGGCAAGGGTTAAAGAAGAGCTTGAGTTCCATCTTCGCGACCCCAACAATACCCGTATTAATCCAAACGTAGGAGACTTGACCATTGTCTTCTTTCTAGCCGAATGGTCTTGCGATGAGTTGAAGAAATCATTCCATCCCATGTGCAGGTCGAAATCTCAGATCGTTAAAAACAATATTCTACATAAATTACAAAGCGAGAGTACATAGGGAATTTGGTATTATGCATGGCTGGTTGAATGACAAAGTATTTGACTATATTGAAAGTTGAGATCATCAGTGCTCTTATTCATTCCAATCAAATTGTAAATACAAATCGAACATTTCCTGATGTAGCGTTTTTTGCAAAGTTTAACTCTCTCAACCCCGACAACGAATGCAGACCGCTGTTAATTATTCTATATTGTGCATGATTGAGTAGGGCCAAATCTTAATATGTGAATTATAACTATGGACAACAATAGTAACATAGTAACGAGTGAGATTCAAATATATTCCACACAATTAGATGTCAGTACTGTTCTCTACTGTAAGGCACCTACGACATTGCACCGTCTTACTGACGTCACTGTCTCCTTGGCTCTTCATCTTTCATATACCATTTTACGTTGGATCTATGGCCACGTACCAGCCGTAAGATCCGGCTCTTGACATACAGTCCTGGTAAATAACACCGCTCTATATTTTTTCACCGACTAATCATAGTTTATTTAGGCGCAGCATTCGCATTAGTGTGCATCACATGAAACGTTTAATGATTTGCGAGTTGGATGTCCGGCTAAAAAACGTAGACCATCGATTGAACATAAAGGAGGGTGGAAGATTAGGCAAAGCGGTAATCGAAGCATATTGAACTTTGAAAAATTATTGTAAATACTGTTCTACCTATATCACACAACATTTATCATAAACAAGTCTTGAAACAGCCCAACTACTGGTGAAAAAAGTGTAACTCGATTTATGGTTGGTAAGGTCAACACATTTACGTGTGTGTTGAAACGTTAGTTCCTTATTTAGTAACTAATGTATTTGCGCTTGTGCATAAAAAATATTTTCACGTGTTTGCCGGGACCTCTATTTTCATGCAACGTTACGCACTCTTGTCAACGTACTACGACTTTCTTTAGTTATACCTGCAGGTTTTAAGATTATCTAAATACAGCATCAAATGGGGCTTCGAGGCTTAACAATTTGCATCAAGCTCCTATAACCGAATCACGAGGAAGTTTATCATTCAGCGCCACGTAGAATGATCATCAGTAAATAAAAACCGGAAGACCGACATATTGAAAGAGTGTATAATATTTGCATTAAATCCGGCCGACACCAACAAGAGACAACCCAATTGTTTTTGGTAAAAAAGAACAGTTCATGAGATCATTGCAGTAGGTAGGATCTGATAATCTGACTTCAGTATAAGCATCCAATCAGCCTTGTTGTTCGTGGTTTTGAAACTCGTCTATCAGTTACCGGAGAAAACTTGACTAAATATTTTCAGATATTATCGCGTAAATATATAATCGTATGCACATACTTCTAATTCTGCATGCTGTGCATGCTTCTATTTTCTTGCGAGATACGAGCAAGAAAATATTCGCTTTTGTTAACAAAAAAACAAATAGAACAAGATGTATGCACCTCACATATTTTTTCCGTGCACTAGAATTTTAAGAGTTTCTCATTATTTTTTTGCTACAACTATGTCCAAGTTTCTTTTCGAAGAAGTCACAGAGATTGGCATCAAATCATATGATAGCCGAATCTAATGATAAATTACTAGCGGGTTCGAGTTGGCTCACGTCAATTGAATGAACTAGGGATGTATCAAGTTCTGGGTCGATAGCAACGTTTTACATGTTTTCATAAAATCATTTGACCAAGGAGCACGGTCTATTTTTTGTCACAACTTGAACCTAATATACGTGCCTTCAATACTGCTATTAAACTCAATATTAAGTCATAGAGGCGTTCACTACACCCTTAGAACTATTTCTAAGCTTTGGGTTGCTTCTGTCCTTCCCTACCTCGAAATCCAGATATTTGAGATTCTATGTATTTATACTTTAAGGTTAAAGATATACTTTAGGGCAGCACCTAAATTCAAAGTGGGGCATTTCTTTGCATATTCAGATGAATCTGCTTTTTTGGTTTGCCGATAAAAAATTGCTTAATCTCCATGGATTTTCAGCCAAAACGGTAAAGACTGATAACGTTCGGTATTATTGCTAAAAAAATATATGCACTGGTTAAGCAAAGTAGGCATGATTAACCGAAAAAAGTCATCTACATTGAGGCGAAGACTACTAAGAAAAATAATACGATGAAATGGTAGCATTTTCTTCACCAGGAAGTGGAAGTCGAAGTCCTAATCATTTTTGTTCATAGATGGTACTCGAAAACAAATCCATACAGATTCAAAAACTAGATGATACTAAATTAAATAGCTCGGTAAAAAAATTCCACCGTTTTATGATCATCGAATTGCGTGAGCAATAATTTTGATGCCATAGCAACCCCCTGGCATGCACGCGGCCAAGCGTATTTGTTGCAGACTTCCACGCAAATCAAAACAAACAATCATAACCGATCGTCGATAATCCGAAAAAAGTAGGGCCCAACGGTCGTAATCGTAAAATTCCTCTGACCATACCAGAAGACTTAGTGTTTCGATTTTCAAATTTAAACTTACATTAGAATCGAATTTGAAATACCTTTGTTGTTCAACTTGTGGGTTGCGTTAATCATAAAAGTTGACTGAAAGAGGAAATCAAGCAAACCCCTACTTGTTGGCACAAACAACAGCTAAACGATGTGAAATCGTCAGGGTGCATCAACGAACAATGGTGCGTCAACGTTATTGATGAGTAATTTAGTTCCTTACATGAGAGTTTGTGTCGCACATGGGAATTACTATTAACAAATGCTCGGCTTCTATTATTTTGAAGGCAGTTAAATGTACTATGCAATTCATAACTTAGAATCTAAAATAATAATCGGTTGTCTCTTCATCTTCAAAAGTGGTTTGCACGAGACTCAGAAGAAATAAGATTTGAATAATAATTTTCCCACTTTAGTGTAATGGGAAGACTATCCTTCTCAGAAGGGCCTGGTGTATATCAATAGTTGATTAGAAAAAAGGTGTAGATGAAATATTAGTCACTCGTAGGTTGGATCGCTAGAAATGCGCAGCGCACCGCAATGTAATGCAATGCGACTGCAACTGCAAGCGTCAAATAAAATTAATTGCGCGAGCGACTTTTGACAATAGAAAAATAAAGTTAAAACCAATTAAGGACAGAGTTTTCGGCCCTGGAAAATCGCACTTTGAATATAGGAGAGTTTCAGATGAATGTTGGGTCCAAATGTTTGAACAAAGTTAGTCGACAACAGGTGATCACTAACACAAACTATATTTTCTAGATAAGATAAATCAGTGCAAACCATGATTTGAATATAATAGTTATAAGACTATAGTCTATATCGGATTACATTTTATCTTGTTACAGTACTCGAATTGGTGACATCGGTAGGTGATTCTGGGGATATTCTTGGACTGGTTCGAACAAAGTGAGAGGAATTTGGTCCAAAAACAATCGATGTAGAGGGTGGCGCATCTTTGATTATTCTTCTAGTTCTGGGGATCGCATTCTTGTTGCACATATATACGAGAGCTTCTCTAGATTTTTTTACCTTACCCGTAGTTGAAGATGACGAGAAGGTTCAAATGGACTAATTGATTATCATGGTTCGGCCGATTGCATCAAGTATACTATAGAGGATTATTACCAGAGAGATTCCGAAAATTAAGCTTTGTTATTAGTGGTCTAATTTTATTTTGCTTATCTCGCTCGATTTGAATGAGTGTTTCTACTATCAGAAATGACAAGAAAGGGATGTTTCTAGTAACCAGTTGATGATTCAATACGTCGCCTTGTACTTCTATTCAACTTTCGACGCAGCAACGGCGACAGTAATATTAAGACTAGTAAAAGAAAGTAAAATTTAGTTGTACGACAAGGTTTATATGTGCCGGAATTTACTTCCCCCAACATAAAGTTGGAAATTCCATAGCCCAAAAGAACAATAGGGAATTTGTAATTGATGGATTTGCACACCCTTGCAGGTTTTCTAGATAATATGTAAGCCGAAGATTGTCGTGTCCCCTTGCTTTGTTGTGTATGCAAGGTCTTATCATCAATAAGCTAACTTTAAACGCACTTCATCTGAAAAAATAAATTGTGTTGTTTTAACCTTATTGTTCCGGTAACTGTTATGAGTAGGCAGATCCAAAGTAAAAGAAGCTCTTTCTTTTTCTCTCGTGCAGACTATTTAAATCTGAGGTTTGTTTTATTGGAACAGCGCATTATTTTCTTCAATAATGGATCTATGAGCCTTCGTGCCGTGCGACGTGTAATGCGCTTGAAAAATTAAGCGTGTATTGTGTGCGGATATAGGTGATATAGCATCATGAAATTTCGGCCTTGAGCGGAGCTGCGCAAATAGGGAATAACGCGATGTCCGTCTATCTGGCAGACACTTTCAAAGTTGAAGCAGTCTATTACAGAACAACGTAGTGGTGAAGTGCTCTGACGAGCCTATGATTGATGATAATTACAAGTTAATGTTTGGACTGTCATTAGAATCCTATTGATCTATTGTTGTGCCGGGTTTCATGTACCAAACTCATAATAACGTTAATTACACTTTGAGGCTATGATGTGGTTTTGCGCGCTGAAATACACCTCGATTATTTTACGTGGGGAAAACAAGAAGCAAAAGACGCTTGAAGGAATTTTTGCTTTCAACACCGCAACCCACATGAAGTGTCTTGTTTATATAGTTACATCACCCCAAAAATAAAGTTGATTTAAGGTCGCTCAAGTTGTTCTTCGGGTAGCCCTTATCCGTAATACGTACATGCATACATTGTTTGTATGCTCATACTCTCAATTATAAATATTTCTGACAATGTTCGTTGACGCCACCAAAAAGCTTACTAAAAATCAAATAATTATGCTTTCCGAAGATAAAAAATAGTAATGCGGCAGAGTTGCATGTGCATATTTTTAAGACTTATTTTTTATGTAGGCTAAACACTCTTTAGTTTTGTGGTTTTTGATGTTCTGGCGGTAAGTGGTGATTAAGTACCAGCAAAAAATTGGGAAAAGTGGAACTGTTTCCACTTCGTTTATCCTCTTTGAATATTACTAACACCACCGTTGTGATTCAGGGAGTTATTGTTTCATACCTTTCTTGACACCCTCGAATATCACTGTTACGACTAGTCATAACGATTCAATTTTATTTCCATTACTGATCATCTTTCACACGAATTATCGATTCATCAGTTTAGCCGCCAACCACTTTGTCGTCAACATCTCTACAACAACTTGAATACCGATATACGCTATTCAATCAATCATTTCTCAATACAAGGCTACAAATAGATAACCTCGTTCATCAAACAAGAAAAAAGTTACAACTACTACAAGTAATATGGCCAAAAGATCTCAATCTCTGCCTTCACCCCCTCTGAAAAGAGCTCACTTTGCTAAAGATGGAGCAGCTGCATACGAGGATAGCGCCACTGAAACTTGGATAGCGTGCGGGTCCTGTGCCAATACATTGGGGCTCACTGTTACTGCCATAAAAGCGTTTGAAAGTGCTGTAAATCATGATCCATCAAATAGTAAAGCAGTGTGTGGGTTGAGTTATTCATTAAGATTGAATGATATCAACATGAATGAAACCGTGGGCTCACAAACTTCGATTGAACGTCTTAACAAAGCCTTGGAACAGTATGCCTCTCTTTCAAAAGATTCAAATATCTTCAAAGAATTGGCAGAGTGCTACTTACTCATCGGTTTGAACGACCAAGCCCATCAATCTATACAAAGTGCAATTCAATTATCTCCCAATGATCCTTCATTATGGCTCTTGAGTGCCCAAACTTTGATAAGGGCAGGCGCAAGAGGCCATGCCACTGGCTCGTTGACACATTGTTTATCCATCTTACCCGAGTCCTTAAATCAATTTTCTGCTACCGATATTGAGACTGCTAGAGCCGCCCACGCAGAATTGGCAGCCATTGCAACCGCCGATGGAAATATCGAGCTTTCTATCGCAGAACTTACCGCCACATTATCGTTGCCTCCACCTCCTTTGTCGAGAATCGACGAACATATCGCGTTATGGTGCGCATTATCTACTGTCAAAGAAAGAGCCAATGATATTCCCGGTGCTATTCAAGCATGCGAAAGCGCCGAAGCTGCTGTTGGAAACTCTCCAAGAATTTTAATGACCCATGCCTATCTCTTACTTTTGGACAACAATAAAGATAATGCAGAGATGGCAATTCATTTATTGGGAACTATCATCGATTTAGAGAAAGAGAAAGAATTAGAGCAACATAACACAGATGAAGACTTCTTGCCTTGGTACTTACTTGGTAAGGCATACTCGTTGATCGACCAGCCAAGACTCGCATACGATTCATACCAAGTGGCCTTAAGAAGAGCCCTGAACTCCCCAATAACCTGGTTGGCAGTGGGAAAATTATACTTGCAGTTGAAGCAGTTATCCGATGCATTAGCTGCTTATTCACAAGCTTTAAGGCTTCAGATAGACGAAGGCTCGCCCGGAACAGCTACGGCTTGGGACGGTTTGAGCTGTGTATACGAAAGATGTGACGACCAATTGATGGACGCTTCAGATGCCTGTACAAGATCAGCAGCATGTTTCAAAGCCATTGGTGATATTAAGAACTCGACATTTTTCGAAGAAAGAGCAGATGCTTTGGTCAAAGCTTCAAAGAAAGAAGGTCCATTGCCACCTTTGAGAGACCCTCCTGATGTTCCTAGCTTCTTATTGAGGGATTTGGTTGCTTTGCTTCCATCTGAAAGAATTGCCTTTATCCAAGGGCCAGCTCAACCATCACAACAGCCACAGCGCCAATCTCAACAGGCTCAACAAAAGTTTCACCAACAACAAGCACCACAACCAGCTCCTCACCAAAACCCTCAGCCAGCACCTCAGCAGCCACCTCAGCAAGTCCTTCATCAAAGGCATTCTTCTCAGAACACCCCCGTTCCTCCTCATCAACAATCAGTGCCTATGATTATGCAACACAGCCCTCAGCAACCTCCTTCTCAACACTATCAACCACATCACACTCCTCAACCTCACATATATCCTATGCCTCAAGCATTCAAACAGGAGCATAAATCTCCAAGACAACAAGCGTTACCACCACAACTTCCTCATGGTCCTAAACATGCATGGTCTCCAAACCAACAGCAACCTCAGTATTTCTATCAACAAGTGCCACCAGGCCAGTTGCCCCCACCGGCACACCATCAGCAAGGTCCAATAGACCCAAATGGTGCACACAGATCTCCTTTGAATCACCCCCAAATGATCAACAACGGATATCCAGTTGGGCCACCAGGAGCCCCTCCCGCACCAGGTTACCCATACGGGCAATACCTCCCTATGCAAGGTGGAGTAGTATCCCGTATGCAACAACCATATGCACCTCCAATTAATAAATGGAGAAGATAATCTGGTGAAGGTTAAAAAAAAGTACGACATCTTATGTATTATTAAAATTCCCTGATTACAGGATAGCATGGTTTTTATTCTTGTGTAGTTTATAGCGATTCAATCAATGGTTTTAAAAAGCAGTGTAGTCGGAGATGCTGAGCATCTAACCATGTCTCCCACAGAGTCCAGCCTGGTTTACTCTACAACTCTAATTCATCGATACGGTTGTACAAAGTGGGGGTGCTTATTATCATAGCTCAATTACGTAGTACTGGTTGCTTTATGCTAGTCTAAATTTCAATTTTAGCCAATTGCTCGAAATTGAGGTTGAGGTGTTCGAAATTTGACACATAGAGGCCCGGGCCACCTACTTCTCTCCGATATTGCAACCCCAACTTGTCTATACTCTTCACTACCGAACCCTCCTCCATAGCTACTCCCACGGTACACTCGAGCATGCTAAGAAGATCGGTATTACTGTCTCCGATATATATGGATGCCTCACTGTCACGAATAAGCTTTTTGGTGAAGGCAAGTTTATCTATTGCGGTTCGAATACAAGGTTCTCGATTCCAGCGTCCTGTGCTAAAGTTTCCCTCAAACTCAAGCTCATTGACTAATATAGTAATCAGGCCAGGGTCAATTCCGTGTAGACGCAAACACTCCTCAATGATAAGCTCGGTCCAATTGATACTGAGGATAACTACCGGGATTTGCAGCTGCTTACAGTTACGTAGAAACTCGACAGCACCGGGTCTTAGAGATACCTTGGAAGCCTGCGCCTTGATCTGTTGCGCCGTGAGTCCCTCAAACAATTTGAGCCTTTCCAACTCATTGATCGACGTCATTTCTACAGCCTTCATGCCACTCTGGAACATTACCTCTTTGTCAAGTGAGCACCTCGGGCCATTGTCAGCTTCAAATTTTGCAACATAGTCCTGGTATGCGCCCATGTACTTCTTGGTGAAGTACTCAAAAGGTGGAGTATACGTAGGTTTAGCTAGATACGCCGCTTCCGCCAAGAGTGAGATGGTGTCTTTGGCAGTCAACGTTTCGTCCCAGTCACTGATGACAAGTCGCGCGGTGCGCTGGGTCAAATTTCTGGTCTGTGTGCGAATCATTGTCGCATTGCTTGTTAACTACCGCCTGTTCGTTTTTCCCAAAGTAGGTTGCATCTCCGCTTTGATCCCTTGGTGCAGCCACATACATGGAGGTCGCATATAAAAAATTGAATAAATAACTGTCCAGACTCTTCATCTTTTAAGTAAATCATGTCTAACACAAATAATAAACAATTCGGCGAATTAGGAAAGATCCTTCTGGACAAATTAGGCCCTAACCCGACAGCTCAGGACATCCAGAACTCCATCAAGCACGGTTACGCCAAGTTAGAGACTACTTCAGGAAAGGAAAAGGAAGAGTTGACCAAGGGATTGGGAAAGCTCGAAAAGCTTGGTAAAGTCGAGGGTCTAGGCAAGGTCGAAGGTCTTGGAAAACTCGAACAAAAGAAGGGTAACAATAAATAGGTTCAATACAAAACTACACCAAGTACACCAAGTACACTAAACACTCCGTACGTTTTCTAGTAGACCCTGTTCCTATGCCTCCTCTGGCAACTTCTTGCCTGCGCACGACATGCGAATATATATTCCAAATCAGATGACAAGCATCGCTCGAAGACAGCAATGGTTGAAAAGAGCGACAAGATAACTGAGGTCACTGACGATGAGGTCCCTCTGCCTGAACAGCAGCAGACTTTCATGGCATTGACCCGTCAAATCCTTAATCCAAATGGTGACGATCCCCGCATCGACCAGTACATCACCTCGACCTTCAGCTATATTCTGAGCGCATTCTACAAAATGGCCAATGCTACCGACAAAGACGAAGCTGCCAAAGAGATTGCCGAGGACTTGAACCAGAGATTTGACGCCTGGGTCGCCGAAAGAGAAAAGAACAAACAAAACGCCGACAATAGCGAGAAGCCCGAAAAGTCCGATGCATGATTAACCTAAGACGTCAACCAACCTGGCAGCCTCCCGGGGCCACCACTGTTCATAGCTATTTTAATGCACG
The DNA here is from genome assembly GCA_030705105.1 of Suhomyces sp. yHKS641. Classification (NCBI taxonomy): domain Eukaryota; kingdom Fungi; phylum Ascomycota; class Pichiomycetes; order Serinales; family Debaryomycetaceae; genus Suhomyces; species Suhomyces sp. yHKS641. The sequence goes on along the minus strand of JANIWR010000004.1, from coordinate 293,171 downwards.
CCGTACCGCGCCATTCCCGCAGATGATGGCATCAAGCGTACTTGTAGCTGGATAGGCTGGCGCGAGCCACTTATCAGTTGTGTCACGCACGCCATTGCATCTTCGAGGCCATATAAGCAGCCACAGACCTCGACTGACACACTTTTCTGTAACATGAGATTCGATCTAATTCTGTGTGTGCTCTTAGCGGGTAATGCCGCTGCAGGCGTGTTGAGAAATCAAGTGGCATTTTCAGACGAAAGTGGACTCGAGAGCCAATATTTAGCTGGGGCTATTGACCTGGCCGTGCAGCCACAGGCCGAATTTGAAGGACTCAAAGACTTTACAGTGGGCAATTTTTCTTTACTTTCGCTCCACAAGAAGTTGGTTGAAATCAACTCCATCTCCAACCACGAAGCCGATGTTGCCCAGTTCCTTAAACGGTACTTGGAGTCATTAGGCTTGACCGTGGAAGTGCAAGAGATCAAGGACGATTTTGAGAAAAGGTACAATGTGTATGCTTACGCGGGGTCTAAAAGAGAGACCAAGGTGGTGTTAACCTCCCATATCGACACTGTTCCTCCATATCTTCCATACTACGTCGACGGCACTCGTATTTATGGCAGAGGCTCTTCGGACGCCAAGGCTTCGGTGGCAACCCAAATTGCTGCATTCTTGTCGTTGCAACACTCTGGTGCTATTAAGGAGGGTGATGTCTCGTTACTTTACGTAGTTGGAGAAGAAATTGGTGGAGGCGGTATGGGCAGGGCCAATGAATTAGGCGTCAAGTGGGACGTGGGTATCTTTGGCGAACCTACCGAATTGAAGCTTGGGGTGGGGCACAAAGGAATCTATTCGTTCGAATTGACTGCTCATGGAAAGGCTTCACATAGTGGATACCCTCAATTGGGAGTGTCAGCATCAGAAATCTTGATTCCTGCCTTGAACGAATTGATCAACGCTGAATTGCCCGTTTCAGATTTATTGGGTCCTAGCACACTTAATATCGGTAGATTCGAAGGTGGTGTGGCCGCTAATGTCATTCCTGCCTCGGCACATGCCACTGTTGCCGTTAGAGTCGCTACTGATAAGGATAAGATTGTAGAAACAGTTCACGAGATCGTCGGAAAATACGACAATTTGACTATCCACGATGTCGTGGCTGTCGACGCTGTTTATCTTGACTACAAAGTTCCTGGATTCGACCTGATAATCTTGGCTTACAGTACCGATATTCCTAGATTAAAGGTTCCACTTGAGAAACGCTACTTGTACGGACCAGGCTCCATCTTAGTGGCACACTCCGACCATGAATACGTTGAAAACGCTGACTTGCTCAACGCCATTGATGGCTACATCAAATTGGTCAAACACAGTATCTAATGTATACAATCTCTATATCCATCACAAGTGAAAAAATCGTGACGGACTCAAACCATGTATATATCAATCTAGCTAAATGTATTTTGAGTCAATTAATCATGGACGTGACTAACCAACATTAGAAGAGCGACAAATCGCCCTCCACATTTGCCGAAACTACACCTATGTTTCAGAAATCGTATATTCCTATACTCGTAATTAGTGATGATAAATTATTCTGAAGACAGCTTTTTTTTTTTCAGCTTTATACCTGGTTTTGTCCTGCACACAGTCTGTCCATCTCATCGGCTCATCTTGAAGTACCCAACTGGATAAGTAGACAACGACAGGATGAGTGAACATGTGCCGGCGTGGAAACGTATCGGGTTGAAGGTCAAGCAGGAGTTGGAGCAAGACCCGCTTTCTGTGACTACCCACCTTGAGAATGTCAATGTTACCAGCAAAGAACTCAAGAAGATCAATAAGCAAAAGAGGAAATTGGAAGAGAGTAATAAAGAAAAGAAGCCGCCCAAGAGAGTCAAATTGCCTAAGAGTGAAAGACCTCCCCCACCAGAAAAAGATCAATTGGTTTACTTGAATCAGTATTATACCGATAAAGATAACTGGAAATTCAGTAAGCAGAAACAGAATTGGATCTTGAAAAATATTGCCAGTATTCCCGGTGATTACGAAAAGGCATTAAAGGCATACTTGGAAGGGTTACAGGGAGGCTCCAGAACCCGTGTGATTGAAGATTTACAAAAAGTAGTAGAGAAGTGGAATAAATTAGCTCAACTAGCTGAAGAAAAGATTGAAAAAGAGCTTTTGGAAAAGGCAAAGGGTGAAGCAAAGGAAGAAAAAGAAGAAAAGAAAAGTGAGACTAAGGAAGATGAGAAGGAAGCAGTTGACTACGACTATGCTGTGAGGTGTCGTGACCTTCTCGAGGTGTTAACTGGAGATATTCCTGTTCTCAAGGGAGTAGAAGAAAAGAAAGAAGAAGAAAAGGAAGAAAAGGAAGAAGAGGACGAAACCAAAGTAGAAGACTACGTGAAAGAAGAAAAGGAAGAGAAGCAAGAAAGCAATAAGGGCGAAAAAGGTCCAGAGGATAACCTCATTATTGAAAGCGTAGATGTCGGCCAGAGTCGCAGCGAGAGCTCAGAAAAGCCCAAAAAGTCGAAGATGAAGAAGTCCAAAAAGTCCAAGACCGACTAGTCCATACTATATAAAACATTATACAATGCATATTAAACGGTAACCAGGGCTATATTCAAATTAGTTAGTGTAATCCATGCCCAGATGTATGACTATTCAATCTACCTCTCCTGGTCTGGCACTATTTTGCAGTGTCGCTATTTCGCACGCGTTATTCTCACTAATCTCACTATCTCACTAATTTGTACTGCCGCAAATCTCGCTATTTTCGACTAAAACTCACGCTACTGCGACTTGTGTGCCACCCATATAGTCAACCAACACTAACTATGCCAGATCTCAATTTAAAATTACTTATCGATAAGGCGCTCGATGTAGATCCCGACTTGCGGTTCATGGCACTCGAGGACTACCGCCGATATCTCCAAACGCAACAGAAATCAGCAGCAGTATACTCGGGCTACAACTCGGTAGAGACGTTTCTTCCTACGTTGTTCAGGCTACTTGAGGACCACAATTCAGACGTGCAGAGTCAAGCAATCAAGTCATTTGAGCCCACAGTCAAGCTTTTATCCAATGAGGCCATCCTCAAAGTTATAGACCAACTATACGCCTTGGTGTTGAAAGAGAACGATCCGTCCAAGACAAAGGGCCAGTACAAGAGCTTCACAATGTCGATACCTAATGTGGCACTTCGCTCAATTCTTGATAACAAAGAAGAGTATGATGACCACGATCGGATTTTAACGGAACCCACTAAGAACTCCAAGTCTTCCAAGTCCAGAAAGTCTTCAACAACAACCTTCGATTCTCGGCTTAGTAGAGCAGTTATCGATATTCTTTTGCCCCGTCTAGTGGCCAATCCCATCACGTATGACTCTATCGAGATTCTTCTTGATTTGATCAAGAATTTGGGCACAGTACTTACCAATGAAGAGCTTTCCAGCTTGATGTTGTATTTGCTTGAAGTATCGTTCAAAGAAGCGGGTATAGTCAGCAAAAGGGCGATTCATGGGTTCGGCTTGTTATTCAACTATATAGATGACACTGCCACAGTTAACGACTCGGTCAAAGCAATCCGGGCCCACGGTAAACTGCTGACTCGTGAAATCATCTTTATCAAATCGCAGTTGTACTCAGTCGTATTGGGCAGTTCGGTTGCAATAGATACGAACTTGGTAGATGAGATATTTGAGGAACTCAAACTGAACTTGAAGGTCTCCGAACAAATAAATACAGATGAGGATTTGGACTACGATAAGTTACTCGAAGATAACTTAATTCGTGAAGATTCGTTGACAGTGGTTAATGATTTGATTTTGTCCAACAACTCTACCGAGCGCTTTGCGTCTGATTTGTTGCAGATCATAGAATTTTTCATTACTTACAATCCTTTACAGGACAACGAAGACGACGAAATGGTTGATTTTGATGAAGACGATGAGGACGATATTGTGTTCAGCGACGACGAAAATGAAATTGAAAATCAAGAGGATGATGACGGATCTTGGAAACTCAGACTCAAATCATGTATTATTACCAGGTCTTATTTAGACATGTTTTCCGACCTGTTGCAAGCCATCTATTCTAACATCTTCAACAGGATTCCTATCAATGACAAGAACGAGTTGGTTTTTAACGAAGCCATCAAAACCATGATCTTGATTATTGACAATACCGTCGATCGCCAGCCCCAGATTGATAATCTTGAAAAGGTGATTGTTGACAATCTCTTGATCGAGTCTCGTCAAGGTCACTTTCCCAAAGTTTTGCAGCTAATTGAAAGCTTAAACAAGTTCAACGAGCATCGTCTTATCCAAACTACGTTTCTGAAATTCAGCGAGCTCGCAATAAGCACCAGCGGCTCTCTTTCTTATCTTGGATTCTATCGAAACGTTTTGGAAACAGCATCTGTCCACAGCGACACTCCATTGGATCCTCGGATCCTTGAATATATCAGCATTGATTTGATAAGCTCGCTTGAAGACAAGTCTTTCAACGTGGTTATCGAAAGTATACGTATCTCCAGTGCTCTTTTCAAATACCCACACCGGGAGGCAATACAAAAACAACATGTTGATGCTATAGTTGCTTCATTAGTGCTGAAGATAGAAAACTCGAAGCAATACTCCAGTGACTTGATCCAGCTTTCCGTCCAGTGCCTAGGAGACGTGTTATACAGTAATCTTTATGACAACTACAGAAGTCTCGAGGACGTATTTGTGAAATGTTTTGGTTTTGAAAATACAGTGAGAACCAACCTTGAAGTTCTCATCAGCTTGGGCTTAAGTAACCATGCTATTTTAACTGAAAACCCCGAATTCCAACAAAAGCTTTTGTTCAAATTACAAGAGTTGATTCTTTCGAGGGACGAGACAATTCATAACTCTTCCATGATGTTTTTGGCTATTATGGTGTCAAAGTGCACCCTTGAAAACGTCACCAGAAACAAGCTCTTCGAATGTATTCTCCAGTTATTTAATCTTGAAGATTCGGTATCTTTCAACGATTCTTACAATGTGTTTGAAATTTTGTCCACATTATACGACGAGTCCATTATTAGTGCTGAAAACAAGGATCAAATGTTTGCTGCCATAGATAAGCTTGTCAATACCGATAAAATTCACGACGATAACCAAGACTTTTACTGTTTGATCTCTAAAATATCCCAAGGAAACCCTGCTTTATTTGATCAAACAAAGGGTCAGCTTGACTTAAACCTGCAAGTGAGCTCAAAAATCTTGGCTATTATCTGCATTGAAAACAATCTTCAAAATAAAGTAGCCGAATTTGAGCTGCAATTTTTGAACATAACCAAAGAATCGTCCACAAGATCGTCTAAAAATCCAGACCTTTTGTTTGCAGTACAGTTTCTTGGAAATATTGGCGAATATCAGTCATTTAGCAATATCGGTCTTGAAAACTTTTTGGAACTTCTCAACGAACCAAACGAAGATTTTCAACCATTGAAAACAGATGAAAAGAATTTGAATAATGACGACTTGATCAAAAAGGCAGCTGCGATTGCCATAGGTAAGATATTAAAGTTTAACATCTCGGAATCGTTTGAAAAGCTATTGACTCATTTTCAGGATCCACAATACGAACGCTCTAGAACATATTTAAGTCAATCTTTCATCATTGCACTCCCCAAAATAAACCCCACGCAATTGGATTTGTTGTGGAAACTGGTATGGAACGTAATAGATTCAACCCCTCTTTCTCATTCTGTCTGTGGAGATCTTCGTAGTGCAGGAGATCTTTTGAGTGAAGCAAGTTTGTTACAAAAAGACTACATTGACCAAGTGATTGAAAAGTCTAGTACTTTACAGCTGCCTGATCAGTCGCAACCACAAGAATTGTCAAAAGCATACACCATCATAGTTATTATTAAAAAGCTATTGAACAAGCTTACCTATTCGGATTCCACAGCTGATATCTTGACGACCCTTCTTGGATATTCTATGCATTGGCTTTCCATTCTCAACATTGATATTAAGCAATTGATTGTTGGCAATTTACTCACAGGCCTCCATAACCAGCCTACTCTTATTTTGAACAATCTCAATAAGTTAATTTTGCCTAGCATCTATGAACAATTGAAATCGCAACCTGAGTTTAAAAAGGTAATTCCTATGGGTCCCTACAAATTCGTTATTGATGAAGGGCTTGAAATAAGAAAGCTAACTTACGAATTTTTGTTCACCTTAATCTCGTCAGAATCATTTGTTCTTGAAGATCATGAAGTTGATTTGAAGGAAATATTAATCAATATCGTGAACCAAGGACTTGTTGACGAGCAAAATGATATCATCGTTTTGGCAAGCTTGAACTTGATTAATCTTATCACGAACCATGAAAACAAGTTCCGTGAATTTTTGGTGGAGAATGATAGTTCGGTTTCACACCAAATGATTCAAAATATCAGAGTTCAGCTTGGCAAAAAGCTTTCAGCTAAGGCTTCCAGTCAAGATGTCGAAAGCTACGAAGAGAGAGTGAAATCAATTATAAGATTGAGTAAGCTTGTGAGTCAAGTTATCAAGTCCATTACCGAGCTGGGCAGTCCTGACAACTTGCTTAGTGGCTGGAACGATGTAATTGAAGAAATCAAAGCCAAGTTCCCCATCTTCTACAATACAATTGAATAGTTATCTCACCATCAATAAACGATCGAAAATAGATTAGAGTAACATATCACAAGTAGATAAGAGTAACCTGGCTTTGGGGATATTGTGGCAACCCCATTACGGGTGACTCACGTGATACCCAGATAACTATCCTGGTTAATTTGGTACAATTACAGTAAGTAACCAATGCAGTTATCTGGTATAATCAATGGAATTACATCCCTCTCTGGCATATGGAGTAGCTGGACTACTTCCAGTCAAGCCATTCTGTTTAGCCATGATTTGATAGATACGTTCGGAAATCACAAAATTCCCACAGAGATTGGGAGACCTAGACCAGTCGTGATATGGCATGGACTTGGCGATCAGTATAACTCTACGGGAATATTACAGGCAGCAGAGCTCTTCAATGAGCTTTATCCTGGGATATTTGTGCACTCAGTTTATCTCAGCTTGGATCCGGACACGGACCAGCGAGTGTCCATGTTTGGAGATGCAAACGATGAGTTGAACATTGTATGCGAACAGCTCAAGGCAATTCCTGAACTCCAAGATGGTTTTGACTTGATTGGTCTCTCTCAAGGTGGTATATTTCTGAGGGCGTTGGTAGAACGGTGCTCGGAGATTTCGGTACACAACCTCATTACATTTGGATCGCCACATTTGGGGGTTCTGGAACTCCCCATATGTGAGAACCCCAAAGATTGGGTATGTCAGAGAAGAAACCAATTGTTGAAGCAGCAGGTTTGGAAAGACGATGTCCAGAAGCGTATTATTCCAGCACAATACTTCCGCGATCCTTCTCAATATAGTAAGTACATTTTGCATTCCAATTTCTTGGTGCACATCAACAACGAGAAGCCATATGAACTAAACCAAACTTACAAGAGCAACTTCAAGCTGCTCAACAAGCTAGTTCTTATAAAATTCCTCAAGGATACCATGGTTGTGCCTAAAGACTCCGCCTGGTTCATTGACTACGATAGTCAAGGAAACCCGATACCATTTGAGCAGTCGAGACTCTATTTACAAGATCTTATAGGATTGAAGCACTTGTATCTTGACGGCAAAGTTGAGTTTTTGGAGATCGACGATGTTCACATGAATTTGACTGAGCAATTGTTAAGAGAAACCGCAATTAAGTACCTCGGTAAATGGTAAGTTGAGCTATTTCATAGTGTGGCCAGAAGTAAGCACCAGTTCGAGACTGGTGTCTTCACTTTGGGGCTCACTAGATGGTTGTTTGTAAGAAAACATCGAGAGATCCTCCGTTGTATGAGAAACGTCAATACATGAACTAGAAGCGAACTCAGCCTGCAGACTGGAAACAGACTGTATGTATTTGGTCTGCAATGCAATAGTAGACTTTGAATTTATAGTACTCTGAGTGTTGAAATCGAAATCGATTTCGCTGCTGAAAATGCTGGGCTTGGCAGTTTTTCTTCTCCTAATTAGAGGAGTTTTAGAGACCCAATATTCGTCTTCAGAGGACGAAGACTCAGACTCTGGTGTTTGATGTGTTTGGACTCGCTTCTTGACCAATTTCACAACTAGTGGCTTTGACCTCATACAGCACAAGTGTTTGCAGCCAGATTTATCTGGACAGGTATGCAAGCATTGTGAATCTTCAGAAAATAGGGTAGAGTCTATGATGGAACCTTTAGATTTAAGCGGACTACTGCGTAGATTCAGAGTCCTGTTTCGAACCAGTAGGTTGCAATAAGTCACCCCACACCGACCGGTCCTTTCCGATTCCGGCTTGGAATTGGGATTTACGTGGGAGTCTAGAAGGTTAGTTTATCTTCGAAAGAACTAGCTAGTATTCTAAAGTATTTAGCAACCATTCATGATAAATGTAAGTAACAAAGGTATTACAAAACGAAGTAGCAAATAATCACAACAGAAGTAGAAATATTTGGCAGCCATTTTGTTGCAGATGCGTCGTGCGCGAAGACATCAACAACAAGAAGCAGCAGCATGGCAGTGAACGAGACGCTGGAAGAGCGTAAAGCGCGGTTGAGTGCGCTCAGAAAAAGAAGACAGCTGCCACAAGATTCTACGCCAGTTGCCGCGCCTCAAAAAGATGATGAGAGGCCCCGGAACGACGACACACCCGAAGCTCCAAAACCAGAGATAGCATCGGAAGCTCCGAAGCTAGAGATAGCGAAGGACGATACTGTGGAGGCATTGTCAGGAAGCATCCAGCACAAGATTCTACTGGCGGCACGACAAGAGGCCAACCAGCTTCTAGAAGGTGAGCAGAAACAAGAGAATAGCAAACCCAAGTACACACAGGATCTCCGGAGTGACATTGAGTCATACTTGCGGGAAGCAGAGCTTCGCACCAACAAGGCAATATACCAAATTATTCAAGAGAAATACGAAGCCACTCCCAGTAATGAATAGATGTGTGCAAGTCAAGATCGGAGAGTGAAGTTCGGAATCAATTAGTTTAGATACAAATGTGTAAATAGATGGAGTTGAAGAGAAAAGAAAGACAACATGTGAGAATATATGTATCGACTGAATATCAGCCAACCTTGATCTCTTGCTGCCTCGTCAAGCAACAATTACGTAGATTGTTCAGAAATAGAGTCAGTTAAAACGAATAGACAGCTCATTTTAGCCCCATAGCATCGAAACTGACAATTACATTTGTCGCGCACCTGGTTTTTTGCACAGACTGCCCAATACGGAAGTCGGTCATCTTCCAATCATATTGGATTTTTCAGCCCGAACCTCGTCCGCATAACGAAAATAGTTTGAAGAAATTAGAAAATCTTCTTACCAAGAACAAGGTTAATTGAACAATGTCCATGATTAGTAGAATTGCTTTGAAGGCCGGTCGTCCAGCTGTTGGAATGGCCCTCCGTCCAGCTCCGTAAGTATTGAATCCCCAAAAGCAATGATGGCACCCTCAAATGCTACAGCAGAACACCGGGAAGACTCAACAACAAATTACCCACGAACTGTCCCACGAATGATTTATGAGGCAGAATTTGATGTAGAGAGAGAACTAAGTGAGAATTACCAGTGAAATAACAAGTACAAGTCAAATTCCTCGAGCCTCAAAGATAAACCTTGAAAAGATAATCCCTACAAAGATCAACCCAAAGAAAGAATATAATACGACAAAACATTAGACGTTCGATCCCGACACATGGCTAAGGTTATCTGTAGCTGCCATCACTTTTCCAATTGTATATACTAACATCTAGAATTGGTTTACGTTACCTTTCAACTCCAGTTGAACCAAAGCAAAAGGCCAACTCCATCATCGATGCCTTACCAGGTAACAACTACTTGTCTAAAACCGGTATCTTGGCCACCAGTGCCGCTGCTGCCATCTACGGTATCTCCAACGAGTTGGTTATCATCCACGACGAAACCATTTTGCTTGCTTCTTTCACTGCCTTCGCTGCCTTAGTTGCCAAGTTCGTTGCTCCATTATACACCGAATGGGCCGATGGTGAAATCAAGAAAGTCAACGACTTGTTAAACGAATCCAGAACCAAGCATGTCGATGCTGTCAAGGGCAGAATTGAATCTGTTTCTCAATTAAAAGACGTTGTCGCCACCACCAAACAATTGTTCGCCATTTCCAAAGAAACCGCTCAATTGGAAGCCGAGTCTTTCGAATTGAAGCAAAAGATCGCCGTTGCTACTGAAGCCAAGGCCACCTTGGACTCTTGGGTTAGATTCGAACAACAACAAAGACAATTGGAACAAGAACAATTGATCAAGTCTGTTTTGGATAAGGTCAACAAGGAAATCGAAAACCCTAAGTTCCAAGACAAGGTTTTGGCTGAAGCCGTCTCCGATATCGAAAAGTTGTTCGCCAAGAACTAGATATACGAATACAAGATATAAGATATAAAAGCGTAAATGTAAATTGTATATTGATTATAGTACAGTAGACTATGAAAATGAACTCAATAGTCTTGTTTTATTGTCTAATCGTGGAAGTACGAGGCAATCCTAATGACTATTCTGTCTGGTTGGATTATATATTTTGAACTTCGTGATTGGGTTTCCACACATGAAGCGAGTTGTCATCGGCCACCGAGGCCACCATCCAATCATCGTGGCACGACCAGTCAAAGTCGTTTACTCCTAACATATGTCCGCTATGCACGAACATCAAGGTATCGTCTTTGGTGGTGTTGTGGAGCTTCATAGTGCTGTCGCTGGAACTGGATCCCAAAATGCCACCAAACGTGCGGTGCCACTTTAACTGGGTAATAGCTTCTTTATGTGCCTGTATGCTTTTCGTGGCCTCGTTGCATCTCATGTCCCATATCTTGATGGTTCCGTCGCTGTCGCCAGCACCAAGTATGAGCGGATTTTGCTTATTGACAGAAACACTATTGACACCACAGGCGCCCACTTTAAACAGCGAGACCACAGCTTGTTCTAGACGATTGTCGTATACCTTGGCGGCGCCTGCTTCGTCCACAGCTGCGAACAAGCTGTCGTGGTTGGGAAACCACTCGATATCGTTAATGCCTGTTTTATTGAAAAAATACTGGCTTTGGCTTAGTGTGGTATTGTCAGAACTAAAATTGTTTTTGATATCAAACACGTTGATATCGCCAGCTACGTTGGCTGCAACCAACGTGCCTTCTTTCTGGCGGTTCCAGTCCAACGCAAAAGCTTCCAGAACCGTAGAAAGCTTTCCCTTAAGGGTCAACTGGACCTTGTTGGCACTCAGCGACGTCAAGTCGCTTTGGAAATTGGAGTGTTTGGTTCGTTCGTAGATCACCAAGTCGCCGTGGCTGTTGGCACTCGCAAGCACATTGGGTTTTTGCGGCATGAATTGCACCTTGTTGACATCTCCATAATGGTTGATCTTCTGAAGCACCTTAAGTTTGCTTACTGACGGCACCGAGAGCTCGAATTCTTGTTTGTCTTGGCTGTAGTCTAGCCTATTTATCTTGAGATTTTTGTTCAAGTCTTGGTAGTACAGGTGCTGGACTATCAATATGCTATCGATGGATTGGCCTAATGTGAATGTGCCTAGAAGAAGTCGTTGCTGTAGTACTTGGTCGCCGGTTTCAGTGGGCAATGGCTTGCCAAGATCAGGAAAGAACTGTACTGTCAATGACGGCCACAACAAGGTGTTGGTGCTCAAGTAGTCGTATAGAAACGGTGAGTTCTTTTTCCATATTCGGTAATCTTTTTGGATCTGTGTGTCTATGGTTTGTTCTTCTAGTATAGTATCTTCCTCCATATCCCTTGTTATTTTGTTTCTATTAAGTGTTGAGGTTTCTGTTAGCTAGGATGCGATCTTGATTTCGATATAAATTTCGCGCGTCAGGAAGTGGAAAGCTATCTGAGCAAGAGCTGAGCTGAAAAATAGCCAGGACCGTCGCTGTATGCAGTGGACTGTAGAGTGAACTGTACTCTACACATGCTACAGCTTTGGTTATCCCGATATCACCTTCTCGTTGTGTCGAAGTCCCGCCTGGTCCTTGGGCGATAGTTCCCCAGATCACGTGCGCGGCCCATAAGTGAAAAATCTGTAGCTGTTCTCCACCACTAGGCAAGATGACAGACGAGATACGGTTGAACTCGTCCAAATTAGGCACCCAGGACTAGTATGTAGCTGATGAGTTCTTTTTAGACCCTACTAACTTATAGCTGGAATTCGTTCTACAAAAGAGAGATAGATAACTTCAAACAGAATGAAGATGATACTGGCGAGTGCTGGTTCGATGACTCCGATGCCGAAAACAAAATGATCCAGTTTATTATTGGCAAGTTCAACGACCAAGCATTCCCATTCACCAGCAACGATATCAGCGTGTTGGACTTGGGCACGGGAAATGGGCATTTACTATTTCAATTACATGAGGACTTTGAAGAAGAGTATGAAGGGTCAGACATCAACTTGAGATTGACAGGCGTCGACTACTCTCCTGACTCAGTCGCATTTTCCCAAGACATAGCAAAAACCAAATACCCCGACACTACTTTCGAGTTCAAACAGGTGGACTTGTTACTCAAAGACAACCCATTTCTCCAACAGCAGACCTACGACATCCTCTTGGACAAGGGCACCTTGGATGCCATCGCGTTGAATCAAGACCCAATTTCTGCGTTCGGTGACAAAATCGGCATGGATGTTTATGCTGGGCAGGTAGCCAAGTTGATGCACACCAACTCGATCTTGCTCATAACATCCTGTAACTTTACCGAGGAAGAATTGATCAAGATAATAACTGGTGGAGACCTGAGTCTCGCAGTATGGGACAAAATCAAGTATCCTAGTTTCCAGTTTGGCGGCGCCCAGGGCTCGACTATATGCAGTATAGCTTTTATCAAGAAGTAGTAATGAATAATATCCAGTACGTCAACTAGAATGCATCGCGGTACATAGTAGATAATAACCCGTCGTACATGCCACTTTATCGTACATGCTCTCAACAGCCGTCATAATCGCGCCCACTCCCGTGTTCAAGTTGTAATTGCAACAGATGTTCGCCTGACGCGACTTTTCACTAAAACAGATTCACTAGCGTTCGAGACTGTATCTGCGTTGGTTCCAGGCTATCTGCTTTCATCTTTTCTACAAAGCGCCCTAAATACATCACTGCTGGGAGCTATCCTGTCAACAGTTTCAAGGCGTACTCGCGATTCCAATTTCTCCACTCTACGTAAACTTTATTCGCCGTGCCCAAAAATCCGAGTATTTTCTTCTGTCAACCGGAGCTTTTTTAGGCCAACTGCCGCCTGAAAATACCTTATTTATGCGTAAATAATAATCGGAGTACCCACGGGAATAAACTTTTTCCAAGACTTGTGTGTTATTATCTATACACATTAGAAGTTTTGCATGCGAGACACCAACTCTTGCATTGGCGTTTCCATATTGGTGCTACGATGTTACGGTGGCTAGTTCTAACAATTACATGGCTCATCTATTTTCTAACCGTTCAAGCCCGGCGATACCTAGCTGTTCTTGGATTCGGCAATTTCCTTTTTGATCCCTTCAACGGTCTCGTAGATCTGGTCTCTTGTGGCTTCAGACCCAAACTTCAACAAGTACTGTATTGGCGAACCTTCAGCACTGACTGAGTTGAATCGAAGAAATTTTCCAGGCGTCAAACTGGCGTCAAACCCAGTGAGCAACTTCGATTCTGGCGTTATTTTGTAGTTCAATATGACTCTCAATAATCCCTGCGATCTCATCACGATTCGCGAATCTTTCTTGTCCAACTTGGATTGATTTACATGCACCGGACCCAAGCCTCTCTCTCTCCAGCCATCTGAAACTTTGGTGAGATCGAGCTCAAAGAGTTTGGCTGTGGTAGAGAAAACAGACTCTTCGTTTTCTTCACCTGTTTGAATATTCTGGACTTTCTCAAGCTCCACTTGCTTGAATTGTTGTGGAGTCGAAGATGTTGGTGTGAGTTCTTCCTTAGTATCCTTCTCGCCGTCTGCTTGATCAAGGAATGACTTTTTCTTCAATGACTCTTGAAACGCATTTCCGAATCGAGAGTTGGCTCCAAACGAGCTGGTTGCGGCTGAGCCAAATGAGCTCGTCAGAGCTGCAGGTGCAGGTGCACCGGTAGATTCTTTCGTGGTGTTTTTTTCGCTCAGCCATGGAATGGAATCAAATACGTTTTTGGCTCCGCTTTTATTTTGCAAACTCTTGTCGAATGATGTGGTAGCGCCAAACATTGGTTTGGGAGAGCTCACCACTCCAAATGTAGGTTTAGGTGAGCTTCTGGCTGTGTTTGGGGCAGTGGGTGTTTCAGCAGGGCTGATGTTTGTGTTTGAAGTTGACGTGAATGAGCTCAAGGGCGTCACTACAGGCTTGATTGTGAACAGACTGGCTCCAAACGTTGCTTTGGGTTTGGGTTTGGATTCTTTCTCGGCAGCATCCGATCTTCTAAGCACAACTTTAGGTGCACTGGTTGCAGAGCTAGTACCTGCGCCTGATCCTTCGGTGGTTGCTTTGTCTGATTTCAATTGTTCAATCACTTGTTTCAATGCCTTCACCTCATTTTCCAACTCCAGGATCCTTGCCTCATACTTGCTTTTCTCCAGATCCGAGATAGCCGTTTCGAGTTTTGTTCGTTTGCTGGATGGGCTCTGTTGGTCGTCAGCACTTCTCTTGGTCGCTTCAGTTTCTTGTGACATAGCTGCAATAGTTCATTCAATTTCAATCCACACTTGTTTGAGCTGGCGGCGTGAGCAGCGAGGGCTAACCCGCGAAGTGCTCGATTACAGGTTATGGGGGCTTTGTCTCACGTGAGTATATACATACGCTATATACTATTCACGTCTACGGATGTTTCTGATGGAGCGGGAGTCGTCCAGGCGCCTGGCCAGGCTACTCTCATACAGGCTCGAGGAGTATTTGGCATACTTGTCTCTGAGCGATTTCTCTTCCACACTGGTGGACGAAGCTAGCGACATCAGTATGCCGCTATATGCAGGTTTGCTAACTGGAGCTCTATAAGGTGGAGGTGCGTGATGACTAGGACCATGGCTGGGTGGTGGTGTGTAGTTAGACGAGCCATTGGCAGACGGAAAGTGTGGGTTGTTGGCCACGTGGATTCTTCTTCCACTGGCAGCTGCCGATGCTGTGTTTGCGCCTCGCACATCGGGCTTCGTGTAGTGTCTTCCGCCCAATCCTCCGCCTAGTCTTCTTGGTTTCCAGTTACGTATTATTCTTCCTCGCTCTATATCCACCAATATGGGCCTGGTAGTGGTTTCACCGAGCGTTATCTTTAGTCCGGATCTGGCCAAATCATTAACGCAATTGGCAGCATCCAGGTCCTTTTCAAACACCACAAACCCGTAGCCTCGAGATTTGCCTTGTTTGTCTCTGATTATTCGTATGGAGTCAATCACGCCATACTTGCTGAAATGTTTGGACAATTCAAGCTCGGTCAATTCATAGTCCAACCGCGATATGAACACTGTGTGGTAAGGGTCTTTCATGAACTGCTTTTCGTTTTTCTGCAACAACTCAGGGTCGTTCCATTCTTGGATCTGTCTTGCGAGCGACTCCTTCAATTTCTGCTTTCTGATCTTACCATTGTTGTACTGGACCTGTTGCGTTGAAGGTTGTGGGCGGGGGTTCTTTTGCTCATATTCCGAAATCTCTTTTATACAGTTTTGTATCTGGTTTTTCAACGATGACACTGGCGAGATGGTGCTTGTTTTCCTGGCCTCGCTGGGGTAATCGGCGGGGGGGACGTATGGTAGTGGGGGTTTCGGAGCAAAAAGCTTTTGAATATTGGGAGGGTACTTGACACTCTCACTCTGCATGTGTTAGTATATAGACTAGATAATCACAGGCTGATTTATCGACTTACCATTTTACTGTGCCTATCTGCTTAACCGATAACTGCGAAAAATTTAGGACAATTCGTAGTGATGCCACGGTGGTGGCGCACGACTCTGGGGATGCAAGAAGTAGAGCTTGAAAGCCAGGATGTTGAGTAAAAGGATATCAAGATGAGTGAAGAGGCTAGTGAACAGCCCAATCAGTTTGAAGAGTTCAACAACAATGTTGATATCCACACACTTCCTATATACACACGGACGCAGCTCTCACAGTACGATGGAATTGGCAGCGATAAGATTTACGTTGCTATCAGAGGATTAATATACGACGTAACCGAGAACTCCAAGAACTACGGTCCGGGCAAGGGCTACCACAAATTGACCGGCAAGGATGTTTCACGGTTGTTGGGACTCAATCGACTCGTATTAGGAGACGAGCTGGATGAAAACACATGGTACACAGGAGACTTTGACACCAAACAAAACCAGGCGGTGGATAATTGGGTCGGGTTTTTCCGCAAACGGTACTACATCGTCGGGCTAGTTGTGGATCACGAATTGTCATTGTGAGTGGCGGAAATCAAATGTGTGAACCATCAAGTCAATGCGCGTGTATTCTATAGACAATTAATCACAATACTAAAGCTTAAATAATTCAGTGTAAGAATGTAACAGAACCAAAAAATAACGATCTGGCATGCAACTGCGTCTCAGGTACAAACAGATACAAACAGATACATCCCCCCGAAGAAAAGACAATCCAGTTTGTGCCAAGAACACTGAGCCCATTTGCAAGCGAAGATCTCTTGTAGATCGTAGAATAATCATGAGATTGTATCCCTACACAGTTTTAGAACTGGGGGTGGCAATCTTACACACCCGTTGGGATTGTGCCAACGTGTCTCGCACGGTTAGTTGAGTCGCGCTTATCAAACCTCGCCTTCTGGATGCTTCGCGGTCAGAGCAAAGAATGTTGCCAGCTTCGTCCCCGGGCACAGTACCGCCGCGTCTGACAACCACAAGCACTCCAGTTTTCACGTTTCTCCTTCCTCGCCACATGAACACACATCGAACCGCATAGCCCCATCAGCGCTTTCGGGTATTACTCTATTTTTACCTGGTAGCTAAGTTGCCTCGTACCAATAAGTTCGCACCACTGCTGTTTCGAGCGTTCTCTCTAGGTGGCTTAAATTTTTAGTGGCCTCTCGCGCTGCCCAATTTTGCTCTATTCGGCTATATTGAACTCTTCGGGACGGTAACAAATTTTGTACCAGCCGGTAAATTTATTTTTACTTTTTTAGCCATTACAATAATCTGATTGACCAGTTCATTCTTTTGGTCACTACAATATGGAAGGTGCTACGGCTGTCTCACACAAGGCCAGGCTAAGACAACAGATTCTTGATGGAGAACAAGATATCGAAGCCCTAAGCGGAAAGCAACAACAGTTCAGCCCTCAAGGTTACCAATATGGCGGCCAATTTCAAAACGGGCCTCAGTATGACCCCCAATATCAGCAAACCAATTACGACTTGATGACTCCTTTGCCTGCCCCAGGAGGTCCTTCGTCCCGAAAAGGCTCCCTTACATCACAATCTGCCCTTCGACTCTTTCGTAGAAATAAAGGCGGCGCCACGTTCGATGATGACACTGGTGCGGATATTCTGGACCTCACCATAGGCAACGTGTCTTTCGATGATATTACCCACATAAGAGACCAGGGGCCCTATGTCCACTCGTCAAAGCTTATTGATACTACTCCCATAATACCCACGTTGGGTGCCGGTCTTTCGAACCCTGCCAAACTCAACAATGTGCAATACAGAAAGCAAATGAACCACCAAAAGAAAGCTGCTTTGGCTTCCGGAGCAAGAGCAATGTCTTTGGCAACAGGTGGCAACCCCATGCAACCTCAGCAGCAGTTTCAAGGCGGTGATCCGCGTGCAATGTCCATGACTGCTCCAGGCTATCGAGCCATGTCACTCAACTCAAATCCAAATGGCCCGAGAACCATGTCTTTGAATAACAGAGGCTCGAATTTCCCACCTCCTGGCCCTGGATATCAAGGAGGTCCTCCGCCAATGGGTTATGGAATGCATATGGGCGGTCCCATGGCACCCAATGCTCCAAGAGCTGGGTCAATGAGAGCAGGAGCCAATCCTAAGTTTCCTGCTGCAAATGGATACGCTCCTAACTTAAATGGTCCAAGAGCAATGTCACTTAACACCAACTCACAAAACTCTTATCAACAGTATCCAAGAGGTCCGCAGATTCCTCAGGTGCAGCTGTTCCCCAATAATTTAAGAGCGGGGCCACCGGGCCCTGGAGGACATCCTTCGCTTTCTCCTAACCAATTCAACAATAATCAATTCGGTCAAAATAGAGCAAACGAATATGGATACGCCAATGGTCAATCCCTTACTCCTCCTGGTCCTGCTGCTCCTGCTGGCCAGATACCTTATCAACAGCAAAATTATAACGACTCTTTGATGAACGTCGTTGAAGAAGAAGAAGAAGGTCTTTCAAGTAGTCCGCTGGTAAAATTAGCACAAGCGCCAAATAGACAGCCACAACCAAATGCTCCATCTGAAGCACTGACTGATGAAGTGGCAAATTATCAATACTCCGAGGATGATGCATCGCTTTCAAGAAAATCTACTCTCAAAAAGTCAAATTCTGTTAAGTTACGGAAAATTAATCTTTTCAGTAATGATGAGGACAAAGAGGAAGAAGACAACACTCCCGCCGAATCTCCTGTCAGACCTAGCCCTGGCGATAATACCTCGCCATCGTTCAATATTCGACAAACAAACACTAATAGGGAATCAATGATGAACGAAGATGACGAGCAAAGTGATGGTGAGAAATTCAAGAGCTTGGGAGCTTCCGCCAACAAAGAAGTATTTGTGACAGCGCAAAACTTCCTCACCCCACATAAAAATGAGTCCACTTCTAAAGCGAGCTCGAAATCACCATATAATGATGAGTATTCGGCCAAAGAAAGAGGTTCTCCTGAAAAAAATGAGGCATGGAGTCTCAAGAAAAGACTGGTTTCAATCCAATCTTTAGTCGCCAACACCGCTTTCAGTAACTTTAGAAATGCCGAATCCCACTCCATACATAAGGAAGACTTGGAAGACAATGACAATACCGGTAAACTTTCGCATCCTTCGTCTGACAAGAGCTCGACTTATAGAGATAACTTTGAGGGCTCCTCACCTTCTACGGACAATACGTCAAATGCATCGACATACCAAAATCCATATGGCAACGACGAAGCAAGACAAGCAAGTAGCTCCAATCTTGTGAATGTTCCATATGATGAGACCGGGTCTGCGTTCAATGAAGATTTGAAGTCAAGTGGCAGTAAAAAGGACAAAACTCGACACTTTTCATTAACAGGAAAATCCAAGAACTTGTTCAAACGTCTTTCAAAATCAGGAAAGAGAAGTAGCATATCGCAAGGCGGCGAAGACGACGACGAAGCCAGCTCTCAATCTGGACGCAGATCATCAAACGCGTCATTCACTACAAAGGTACCCGCACAATCTACAGGACAATCATCCGTTGCCGCATCAACACCCAAGCCTACTCTTCACTTTACTAAAGAAGAGTTAGGTATTATGAACAGTAATAGTGAATTACTCAATGAGTTACAACTTGTCACCACTGAGTTAGCATCTTCGATCAACAGAGAATTGAAGTTGGAATCCAAACTCAAAAACGGATTCAATAACAATCAGGATTCGGACTTCCTCAACAACGATGATGATCTCAAGCAATTGAACAGTCTGAAAATAATAGCCGATCTTCAAGAAAAATTGAACAAAGAACGCCGTCTTCGTTTCATCAGTGAAGAACATGCTTTGTTATTGGAAAACGGACAAGCACCCAGTCCACTCAAATTGAATTACGAGAAGACTGAGATATACCAGCAGCTTTTGTACAAGAACGACTTGATAAATCAGCTTGAGGATAAGTTACAAGAGAACGACAAAAATACCAAGACTGACCGCAATCTCTTGGATAAATACAATGAACTTCTCAAAGAAAATGCGGAATTGAAATTCACCATCATTCCTGATTTGGAAAAGAAGTTGGCAGCTCAAAGCGTGCTGTCACAAAACAATACGCCATCGAAAATGAGTTCAAATCGTCAATTATCTTTGGTGAGTGATGGATACGACGAGTCATATGACGAATCTCAGGAAGCAATTGTGACATTGAAGAGCCAAAGAGAAGAGCTCAGAGAGGTTGTGAGTAAATTGACATCGAGTCACAACTTTGAACTCAAGAACTGTAATGACAAAATCAAAGCGTTAGAAGCAAAATTGAATGACATGAAAATAATTAATGATAAACTTAGTCGGAGGTTGAATCATTCTGAAGAATCGCCAGAACCCACCACCATGTTTAGTGCACCAAAAGGAGGGAAGCTAAATGGATTCACCATCGTTTCTCCAATCAAGAAAATGTTTGATGACTGAATTATATAGAAAAGTTCGAATTTAGCAGTTGAATTCGCGATTCACAATAATACATATTTATACATACATTATAGGAGGCACATGTAAACTACACCTTAGAAACTCTATAAAATCAAGAAAATAATGGCAACTATGACCGGTGGTTATCTCTGGTACATGAATAGGTCAAGCCCACCGAGTGTCATAAATGACCCCAGAAGTAGCCAACATTGAGCAGCCAAAAGAATAACTAGGCCAATACTCATACTCATATGCTCATGGCCAGACTTGCGTTCCATTTGCAGCCTAGGTGCCGCACCGCACGGGCAAATATTTTTTTTTTCGGCCCGCACCCCAAGTTACATCGTCCTGCTGCAGCAGAAAAACCATGTTGGGGACGACATAAAGCATTCTAACCGCATATTGACACACCACAGCTAGCCACCACAGTAAGTGAGACCGACCTTCATGGTTGCCTATCACTTTGGAAGAATCTGGCACGAATGTAAGTCTTCTCTCCCGGTCATGAAGAAATTGACCTGGTATCAATTGCGTTAGCTTCTGTGTTGGTCCATTGCCTTGGGTTCCCTTCTCTTAGTTATCCCACTGTGTCTAGGCTGGGGTAGTCTCCTATAACACAAAAATGGTGTGCCCAGCTCGAATAGTCAAAAAAATGAGGAAAAAAAACTTGACTGAGACTAACCAAAATTTGATAAGACATTGTGAAATCGGAGAAACGGCACACCCAATAATCATTAACTAGGAACCTGTATCATTAACATAATATTTGACAATTACATACGACACTCTTTGTTTGAGATCAAAAGCTAAGCATAGTACCGTTACTCTGTTCCCATCTTTCAATATCTAATATTAGCTAAAATTACCATGTCGGGAAATAACACAGGAGGAACCAATACATCCCAGAATTCCAATCCACAGACCATTTCGAACTTATCGGCTGGATTGAAGTCGGTATCCTTAAGTGACCAACAACAAAATGAAGTGAATTTGAATTTACTACAGCAACAACTTCAAAATGAAGCTGGCAGTCAACAACAGCAGTCCAGAATCACCCACTTTTTCCAAAACCAACCTCCAGAAGGCTATACATTATTTTCACATAGATCGGCCCCTAACGGCTTTAAAGTCGCCATCATCTTATCCGAATTAAACCTCCCTTTCAATACCATCTTTTTGGACTTCAATAATGGTGAACAACGTGCACCGGAATTTGTGACCATAAATCCCAATGCGAGAGTTCCGGCTTTAATCGACCACTTTAATGAAAACACATCAATTTGGGAATCAGGTGCCATAATCCTCTATCTTGTTTCCAAGTACCTTAAAGAAAATGGAGAATGTCCTTTGTGGTCGGACAATCTCGTCGAACAATCACAAATCTCATCATGGTTATTCTTCCAAACCTCTGGGCATGCTCCAATGATTGGCCAAGCATTGCACTTTAGGTACTTCCACTCATGTCCCGTTCCAAGTGCGGTCGAAAGATATACCGACGAAGTGAGGAGAGTCTACGGTGTTATTGAAATGGCATTGGCTGAAAGAAGAGAAGGTTTAATCATGGACTTGGATGTTGAAAATGCTGCTGCATACAGTGCCGGAACCACTCCGTTATCACAATCAAGATACTTTGACTACCCTGTGTGGCTTGTCGGAGATCGTGCTACAGTGGCAGATTTGTCATTTGTACCATGGAATAACGTCGTTGATAGGATAGGTATCAACTTGAAAGTGGAATTCCCAGAGGTCTACAAGTGGACCAAATACATGATGAGAAGACCTGCGGTTATAAGAGCATTGAGAGGGGATTAAAAAAGTAAACATTTAGTAGATTTCCATGGTAAGGTTACAGTGTAGTCTACAACACAAAACACCGATACAACGTCTAGGATACATATATATAGATATATATTGCAGTCTTGGTCTAATATGTAAGAATAACCGCAACACTAATTTCTTGTCAGTTGTACCAACTTTTCAGGCCGCGCTCATCGCGATGAAAAAGTCCAAAACAGTAGAAACCTCAGCCCATAACCAGACATGTCAAACGACTTTATATTAGGGCCAGATGCGTACAAGGTAGGGAAGAAGTCTGTCACAAGCTTGAAGTCACATAGCTTGGTAGAAAAAGGACCAGATGCAGAAGACGCTGTTTTCTTGATCATAAATGTCAAGATCCAGCTTGCCAAAACCAAAGACTATACACCTAGGATTATCCCCATTCCCCACAAACTCAACAAACTCGACTCCAAGTCGGTACTATTGATAACCAAGGATCCATCTACACCTTACCGGAAAGAGTTACAAAAGAAAGACTCTCCAACTGAAGACATCTTCAACCAAATATACACCTTGACTAAAATAAAATCCATATCCAAACAGCCCAAGAATCTATACAAATTGTTCAAAGAGTTTGATATTGTGGTGGCGGATCATAGAGTCCACAAGTTTTTACCTGGAATCTTGGGTTCCACTTTTTACATGAAGAACAAGAAAGTACCCTTTATGATACAGATGGCCATGCCAGATCCTGAGGCACAATTGACCAAGGGGAAGAAATCAACAAAGCTCAAGGACGAAAGGTGCGAACCGAAGTACGTGAGAAATCAGATGAAGTCCATAATTGGAAATACCTCGTTCTTGGTGCCAGTTGGAGGTGACTGTTTAACTATCAAAATTGCATATACATCGTGGAGCGAGACCCAAATTCTTGAAAACGCTCACAGCGTCTTGAAATACTTGGTTGACGAGAAATTCAAGCCGGTAGGAGGAATCTTGAAAAGCACCGAGAATATCGGCGGAGTCTACATCAAGACCAGTGACAGTATCAGTTTACCTATTTTGCAAGCAGCTAAAAGCGTGAAAGACGAAGGTGATTATAGTGAGTTTGACTTTTAATAGCGAAATAAATAGACTAATAGACTGTAAAGAGCGATGCCTAGTGAAATCGTCATTGAGTAACACCACGTTCCTTGCACATATACTGTAGAATTCTTACAAAATCTCTCACATATATTGAAAGTAAAATATTAGGAATACAGCTGCTACGTTGCATGTTTACCGATACCCACCCTAGCGCTCATTTGTAAACATTCACAAGACATAATACTTGAGTATTAGCTTTCGTGCTACACAATAGTTGCAAACACTGCTTTTGGCATAGCCGATATTTCGACACGTGACTCGGCATTAATCGCAGCCGATTAACTCCAACCAAGACCAAGACTAACGATACATTTCGTGCCAATGGAAGGGTCCAGCGAAAGCAACAGTGGTATCAATACTGCTGATGCAAGCCATGGAGGTGACGGTAGTGCTCAGCCGAGAGGAAATGTTGAAAGACCTAACTCGCACGATAATCTAGCCATGCCTATCCATGGATTTATTAGCTCATTTCTCAATGATTTGGAGGATGATAACACTGAACAAGTAGAGCATTTCAAGTATAAGCAGGACTTGAAGAGACATTTCACAGTGACGTCCATTATTGGGCTAGGTGTGACATTAATGGGAGTTCCATTTGGAATTTCTTCGACTCTTTGGATCTCGCTAGTAAATGGTTCAAATGTGACGATTTTGTATGGGTGGATCGTGGTGGGGTTCTTTTCATTTTGCGTGGGACTAAGTCTTTGCGAGATCATATCCAAATATCCTACCTCAGGAGGGGTCTACCACTTCTCTGCTATACTAAGCAATGACAAGTACTCGCTTATAAGCTCGTGGTTTACTGGTTGGTTACTATTAATTGGGAACTGGACATACACTATAAGCATCATGTTTTCAGGGTCTCAGTTCATACTTTCAGTGTTTGGATTGAAAAATGCCTACTACAAACAGGATGTTCTCGAAGTCTTGGGTGTATACTTCATATTGTTGACGGTATGTGGTTTTATCAACTTCAGGTTCTCCAAACACCTTGAAAAGATCAATAAATTATGCATAGTTTGGTCCATATACACCGTGATAGTGATAGATGTACTACTTATCTTTTTCTCCAAAAAGACAAACTCCATCAAAGATATCTTGACCAATTTCGACAACTCCCGGTCCGGTTGGCCCAGCGCCTTGTCGTTCATGGTGGGCTTGCAAAGCTCTTCATTCACGTTGACTGGTTATGGTATGATATTTTCCATGACTGACGAGGTCAAAAACCCAGAGAGGAACATGCCCAAGGGCGCCTTGAGCTCAATCTTGTTGTCGACTTTTATGGGAATCATTTTTATCTTGCCTATCTTGACGATCTTGCCGGAGCTCACCGTCATTCTAGACAAAACTCCAGAAATAATGCCAATTGACATGGTCTTCAAAAGCTCCACTGACTCGTATATCATCTCATTTTTGTTGGTGTTGCTATTGATAGGAACGGTGTTTTTTCAATCCATTGGCTCCCTAACGACCGCTTCAAGAACCACCTATGCATTTGCTCGTGACGGTGGGTTTCCCTACAAAGACTACTGGGTGACTGTGGATTCTGTTGACGACACAACCTTGCCGAAAAACGCACTCTTCCTATCGATGGTTGTGTGTGGAGTTCTCTCATTGTTGTCGCTTGTATCAGCATCTGCATTCAATTCTTTTATGGGAGCGTCGGTGATTTCTTTGGCATTGGCCAACGGAATTCCAATATTGTGTTTGATATTGAACAAACGCCAGAAAATTAGAGGGGCTCTGTTTAAACTTCGAGGTTTTGGTTGGGTAGTCAATATCGTCTCCCTTGCTTGGATAGCGTTTCTGTTCGTGGTGTTGTGTCTTCCACCCGTGATACGAAACTTGACTTGGTACTCTATGAATTATTCATTATTGGTCATCTTGTTGTTTGTAGCTTTTGCCAGTATAGGCTACAGAATGTGGGGATTGGGTAGTTTTCAGGGTCCCCAAATTGATAATGATTACTTTGAGTTGAGCAACTTGAATCCAGACGAAACCGCAGAAGATGCCTCAATCTTTAATATGGATGAAGAAAATGAGAATGAAGAAAACGAAGATCAAAACGACCAAGCTGGCTATGATGACTTCACTTCTAGTCAGCACAAAACGACAATTACTACAGAAGACCATCTGGCTCAAGAACAGTCCATCGATGAAGAAGTCTCCATATCTGAGAACCACGCCGAACAAAATGAGGTTATATTTGACAGTGAGGCCATCCACAGCGATACGGATCATAACGACAACAAGAACCCTACATAGACTATAGACATGTATTTATATCTCACTTCATAACACTCTTTCTTATCGTAGCTGGTAGTGCAGGCTTCATATTTACCGGCGCACGCGTAAGTGTGGGACTGGAAAATTTTAAAAAAATTGGCCCTTGCCTTTGAGAAAGCGGTGACTAAAGGAACGGCAACAGCTAAGAGTGTCCAGCCACGTTTGATAATACATACTACATAATACATAATGTCAGCAGATCATGCAAGAGATCCATGTCCTTTGGTGATTGTGAACGATTTCGGAGGAGCCTTCTCGATGGGTGTTATCGGTGGATCCATCTGGCACGGTATCAAAGGGTTTAGAAACTCACCATACGGAGAAAGAAGATATGGAGCCATACAAGCCATCAAGGCCAGAGCTCCTGTGTTAGGAGGTAATTTCGGTGTTTGGGGTGGTTTGTTTTCTACTTTCGACTGTACCGTTAAGGCTGTGAGAAAGAGAGAAGATGCCTGGAACGCAGTCATTGCTGGTTTCTTTACCGGTGGTGCCTTGGCTTTTAGAGGAGGATGGAGACACACCAGAAACTCGGCTATTACCTGTGCATGTTTGTTGGGTGTGTTCGAAGGTGTTGGTATGATGATTTCGAGAGTAATGGCCCCACCTCCCGTACAACCAATTTATGCAGATGAGCCAGCTCAATTAGCTGCATAATTCAATTTCCCATCTCATTACAAGCCTTGTATATATATATTTCATACACGTATCCCGGTGTTGGTAGACATTGGAAAATAGAAGAAAATTAAAAGTAATTAAAAGTAGTTAAAATTAAAAAGTAAATCAAAAAGTAAATTTGAGACTGGAACACATTCTGGCAGAGTAGTTGGTGATTCAAAATACCCGATCAACCAGAGTCATGTTCGTATACCCCGATTACGGTGACATTGGAAGAGGTAATTGTGTAGGCATTTTGGGTATTTTTTCTTTTCCGACCCGAGGGCACTCACCCACGGAAGTGCGGGAGAGGAGAAACTGAAACTACCAAGTTGGTCAAGGAGACGCCAGCTACAACACCATCAACACACGTGTGACAGCGAAACCTTTCAGCGCTCCACTCCTCTAGATGGATCAATACCATGTCATATAACTACAACTTCAATCGCCACAATTCCATAGGAGGAAACTGGCACTTGCCTCCCCCCATACAGGGTCTCAATAACCAGTCCAATGAACCCAACCAAGACCCAAACATACAGCAGCAGCAACACCAACAACACTCACAGCAGCAACACCCGCAGCAGTATCAACAACATGCACAGAAACCATCACAGATGCCTGGATTCAGGAATCCGTGGTACTCGCCAGGCGGCTCCGGCGGAGGTGTTGGTAATGGTACTGCTATGTCGCAATCTCCCACCAAACAAGGCCAAGCACCCATGCCACTATTACAGCTCCAGCAGCAACAATCAAAGAGGCTTTCGTTCACCAACCAATTGCCCACCACCTATGAGTACGATGGCCAGCAACGTCAGCTGATTGCTCCTCCCTACATACATCCTCCCACCAGAGCAGACAATCCCTTCAACCAATACTATACTAACCAAGAGGTGAGTCTCGGCGCCGCAAACGATAGAAGAATGTCGGCGGCAGTCGATGGTCCCTTTTACAATACATACAATGCCTATGGCCCTCCTTCCACCAATGCCTACAGCGGCCAGTACCTCCAGGCCCCACCGCATTTGGGTCCTCCCATCGGTAACCTCAGCAGAAGATCTTCGGTTGCAGCTGGTGCGTTTGCGGCAAACACTTCTGGAGGTAGTGGTATGGATGCCCGTGACGCTTACTATCTTCAGGCATCCCAAAGACTTGGTCGTTCACCATCCATAGTGCAGTACCAGCAGTACCAGCAAGTTCTACAGGGTCAAAGACTGGGCAGCAAGCAAAGGAGGCCAGCTCCCAAAGTCACCAAGATTCATAGCAAGCACGAATTGAAACCCAAAATCCATCAACAACCAAAGTATCGTCGGTGTTCGGTCAATTCCATCCACATCTCTCCTGTCAACGCATTATCGGTATACTTGACTGAATCCTACAGCATCTGTCAGCCAAGAAAATTCCAGTACTCCAAAACAACCAACCCTAAACGAGTCTTAACCAAACCTTCGGAGCCCAAATTCAATAATGGCTTCGACAACGAAGATAGTGACTACATTCTCTACGTCAACGATATATTGGGGGCCGAAGAAGGCAGAAAGTACATTGTGTTAGATCTTTTGGGATCAGGTACCTTCGGCCAGGTGGTCAAGTGCCAAAACTTGTCAAACCAGTCAGTGTGTGCTGTTAAGGTCATCAAGTCGAAACCAGCATACATGAACCAGTCATTAACCGAAGTTCGGTTGTTGGAGTTTTTAAATGCCAACAGCGACGGTAAGAACTTCATCCGCTTATTGGATACATTTATGCACAAAGAGCATCTTTGTTTGGTATTTGAGTTGCTTGCATCAAACCTTTACGAGCTAATTAAGCAAAACCAATTCCAAGGGTTGAACATCAAGTTGGTCAAGTTGTTGACCCGCCAATTGTTGGAGGCCATGGCACAGCTAAAGGGATTTCAAATGATTCATTGTGACCTAAAACCTGAAAATATTCTACTATGTCAGCCTGACAAGCCAGATATCAAAGTGATAGACTTTGGCTCGGCGTGTTTCGCAAGACAGACCATTTACACGTATATCCAGTCAAGATTCTACAGATCTCCCGAAGTCATCCTTGGATTGCCATACACAGAGTCTATTGATATGTGGTCTTTGGGTTGTATCGTGGGTGAGCTCTTTTTGGGGTTGCCAATGTTTCCGGGTGTATCTGAGTACAATCAAATATGGAAGATCATCGATATGTTGGGTTATCCTCCGAGACACATGATAGAAGTGGGTAGAAACTCACTTAACTTCTTTGATAAGTTACCCCCTCATAGCTTCGGAGCAGACCAAAAGCCAAGATACGAAATTAAGAAGTACGAAGACTATGTGAGTTTCTTGGAGAAAACAAAGGGAAAGGAGTCGCAACAAAAAGAGCAGCCAAACAAGAACTATTTCGAGCACAGGCTATTGAAAGACATCATACTAAATTACAAATTGCCGTCCAAGAAAATGACCAATTCTATGATCGAAAAGGAATGTCAAGAGAGATTATTGTTGATAGACTTTTTGACAAAAGTATTGAACTTGAATCCCTTGGAAAGACTCACTCCTCAGGAAGCATTAAAACACCCTTTCGTAAACGATGTGAGAGACAACACTGTATAATAAAGACTAATACACGAACAACTAATTAATACACCCGAAAACTACCCCATAACCGTAGCTAATGATAAATTCGAGTATCCTCAGGAAGAGGTCGTGCGCGCGCCAATCCAACTTTTCATCAACATCCAAATTTGAGACGTGCAGAGTAGAGTACTGGGAGCGTATATTATACACGATGAACGTCAGTACCAGTGCCCTTGGAGTCAGAAGAAGAAAGGCTACGACGCAAAACATAGATGACGAGGAAAACTCCGCCACATTAAAATTGGGACCAGAGTTTCAACTCAAACAAATAACGAATAACGGTGAAGAAGAACAGTTGATTGCTTTGAATTTGTCAGAAGCAAGACTTTTGATTAGAGCAGCTCTCAAGGAAAGAAAGAACAAGAACTCCAAGAACAGAGAATTCGACGAAGATGATGATGAAAACGAAAAGGAAGATGAAATAGCCAATATGGATTTAGCAGGACCTAATTCTAACGAAATAATGCACAAGACATTGAACTATTTGTCGAACTTTGCTAGATATAAGAACTCTTCATCTACTGAAACTGTTGAGAAGTTGTTGAATGACTTCAGTCTCCTGGTCTCAGAACCTTTACATCCATTCGAATTGGCACAGTTGGGAACCCTTGAGTGTGAAGATGCCGAAGAAGCTAAGAGTTTGATACCAAGCTTGGCCAATAAAGTGTCAGATGTCCAGTTGCAATCCTTGTTGACTGAATTAAGAAAATACCAA
Organism: Suhomyces sp. yHKS641; assembly: GCA_030705105.1. Lineage (NCBI taxonomy): Eukaryota > Fungi > Ascomycota > Pichiomycetes > Serinales > Debaryomycetaceae > Suhomyces > Suhomyces sp. yHKS641. Next base: position 263,569 of record JANIWR010000004.1, on the reverse strand, counting down.
ACATTATCGTGAGTCAACACAGTGCAAAAGTCTGTCGAAAAACTTGTATCATGTCTATAAATCATAATGTACTATACTCTCCACGTCACAGATGGAGATATGCCAACGTCAGCTTGTAATCGCCTCGAAACTCGTAGAATAGTCTCCTATAGGCACTATCTCTATCTAGATATTATCTGACTGTATGCAGTACGCCATCTTCACTCATCTTATTTTCTAAACTCGAATGTAGGCAACAGTAGATAGTACAGTACGCCAACGATGAGCGATGAAGAGTACGATGAGTTTGGAAACTTGATCGGGGATGCTTTTGACTCCGATGCTGAAAGTCTGGACGACTCAATCGTGCAAGAAGAATTGGGTTATCGTGATTCCCCAGACAGCGATGATGAGTCTGATCAAGAATCCAATGTGGATAATAACTCCAAGAAGCGAGTACATTTTGACGAAGAAAATGGCACTCGAAATGGAGAGAGTTATGGAGAAGGCTTAGGTAATGGTTCGGGCCCAGCTTCCTCAACAGACTTAATCAAAACTGTGTCATCAAGTGCTCTTCCAATAACGTATGTGACATCTCAAGAGGTGGACGAACCGGTCATAAAACCAGTTGATGATAGGAAAATCAAGATTGAACTTTCAGAAGATCAGTCTGATCGATACCCTAAATTGAAGTACTCGTACGAGTACTTGACTCAGTTATGCAAAGATGTACCCTCGCGAGTTCGTAATTTGGCGGTAGTTGGAAATTTACATTCAGGAAAGACGACTTTTCTTGATAATTTGATACTTAGTACGTATTCAACATCCGAAACTCAGCACAAAAGCCAATCACGTAAATCACAGAGAATTTTGGACAATCACAAGTTGGAGGTCGAAAGAGGATTGACGCTCAAGGCTTCTCCAATAACTTTGTTGTTACCAGACTTGAAGCAAAAATCTCATGTATTCAATATTATCGATACACCTGGACACTTCAACTTCTTCAATGAGTCCAACATATCTATTGACCACTCAGAGGGTATAGTATTGGTAGTGGATTGTGTGGAGGGTTTCACCTCCAGAGATAAGCAGATAGTGACCATCGTGCTACAAAAGAATAAACCACTTATTCTAGTTATCAATAAGATTGACCGATTGATATTGGAACTAAACTTGCCTGTTTCAGATTCATTTCACAAGTTGAAATATATCATAGACGACATCAACAGTTATATTCAGAATCACGAGTTTCATTCCCAATATCGTTACAAGGACCAAATAATATCACCAGCGCAAAACAACGTGTTGTTTTCGTCTAGTTTGTTCCAGTTCAACTTCAGTCTCTTGAGCTTTGCCGAACTTTACCTTCTGCAGAACAATATTGAACATGTGGACCCAATTATGTTTTCCAAGAGACTCTGGTCTGACTACTATGACAGCAATAAAAATGCATTCACCAAGAACTCAGACCTTCCTTCAGCATTTGAAACCTTTGTTCTTGAACCCATATACAAAATAATTACCTATACTTTGACCATGGACTTAGAAGACAATAAACTCACAACGTTGTTGTGGGACAATTTTGGGGTCAAACTCTCAAAGAAACAATACAAAAAAGATCACCAGGACCTATTGAAAGACATCTGCAATGCCATCTTTGGTGAGTTCAGTGGCTTTGTCGGGTGTGCCAAAGAATTACCTGATGCTGAGTCCAACAACAAAACTCTCACAGTTGACAGCCTGCTATATGCAAAAGTCATAGCTTTACTCGAATCTCCCGATACACAAAAGTTCTACTCTTTGGTTAGAATCTACAAAGGCTCAATAAAAATAGGCCAGAGAGTCAAAGTGGTTGGTAATAACTTTTTGGAGGACGACGAAAACTACAAGTTAGAAACAGTGGATGGAATCTTTATCCCATTTGGTGGCTACAAATTGCCTATACAAGAAGCTGGCCCCGGGTCTCTAGTAATAGTCGAAGGTGTCGATTCAATCATAACTAAAAACGCAACCATATTTAATGAACATTATGAAAACAGTCAGATTCAAGATATCCACTTGAACAATAACACTACAAAATTCTACGAGAAATCAGTATTCAAGTTGGCAATAGAACCTGCAAATCCATCGGAGCTTCCTAAACTCTTGCAAGGAATCCGAAAAGTCAACAAGTCGTACGTTTCATGCAATATTAATGTGGAAGATAGTGGAGAGATTGTATTATATGGACCAGGAGAACTTTATCTTGATTGTATTTTGCATGACTTAAGATACTTTTTCACGGACGACTTAGAGATCAAAGTCAGTGACCCAATGGCCAAGTTCGGCGAAACCTGTATTCATAGGTCCTCAGCGAAGATCGGTATCACAACTAAATTCAATCTGATATCAGTTACGGCAGAGCCTGTCAATGATAACAAGCTTCTCAAGTACATCGAGCTCGGCAATATAAATCTTAGCCAGCCTGTTAAAACTACCTCAAAAATACTCAAGAGTGAGTTCGGTTGGGATGCTTTGGCAGCCAGATCTGTGTGGACTTTCGGACCTGACGATTTAAAGCATCCAAACATATTAATGGACGATACTTTGGAATCTGAAACCGACAAGAGACTTCTTTACTCTGTTAAGGATTCAATAATTTCAGGCTTCAAATGGAGTGTCAACGAGGGTCCATTGTGTAACGAGCCTATCAGAGGCACCAAGTTCAAGATTCTTGACGCTGTGATAAATGGATCTGAGATTCAAAGATCGAGTGCTCAAATTATCCCAATGACAAGAAGAGCTTGTTATACTGGTTTCTTGACCGCTACTCCCCGATTAATGGAGCCCATCTACACTATACATATCACCTGCACTGAAAGGTGTTTCCCCATTCTCAGGAATCTTTTGAAATCAAGAAGGGGCTATTTGGAGTCAGAATCCCCTATTCCAGCCACTCCCTTGTTCGAGGTTAAAGCGTCTGTGCCAGTCATCGATTCTGTTGGCCTCGAGTCTGATATAAGACTTCATACCCAGGGCCAAGCCATGTGCTTCTTTGATTTTGAGAGATGGGACATTGTTCCTGGTGATCCACTAGATGAGGATGTATACTTGCCAACATTGAAACCAGCTCCAACGGAGTCGTTGGCTAGGGACTTTGTGTTAAAGACCAGAAAGAGAAAGGGTTTGACTGGAGATATCACCTTGAAGAAGTATATTGACGGGGAATTATACGAAAAGTTGAAAGACAAAGGGGTTATAATATGATAGAGATATACTCATTCATAATGTGGCAATGGGTCAGTCGGTAAATTTTGGCACTGCCAGTGCCGTGTAGTAATTACTTTATGTACTATAATAGACGCTATACCTAGAAGAGAATTGAAATTGACGAGAATGTAGCAGTGAAGTATACAGCTCATACAACTATACTCACATCATACTTTATACATCATAATTAGGTTAGTATACAATGGCTAGAATTTAACAAGACACCTAGCTTACAAATTAAACTTCCAAGACTTACACCCTACAATGAGGGGTAGATGCATATTCGAGTCAGCTATCTTTTACTTCATGATAATTCAATATTATCTATTATACACCTTTATATACATACAAAATTATGCTGCTAATCGACAGCAGAAATAGTATTATGGAGCCCACACTTTAAAAGCTTGTGGGGTCTTTAATGATAGCGGCTTCAAATCGTCATCATCGTGACTTGCAGAAGCTGAAGCTTCTTTCTTTTCTTCGTAGCTTGCAGGTTCTTCTGCAACTCCATTAGTTGTATCAGAAGACAATTGAGCCAATGAATGTCTTGTAGGTTTGTATAATAATGATTTTGCCTCTGCTAGCAAGCTTGAAATATTGTCTGTCTTATCCTCCGATTTAACTGAGTTCTCAATCAATGAAATAGCCTCGCCAAGCTTTTTGCTTATGTTTATGGTTGATCTGGCCAATGCCAATCTGTCAATAAACACTTCTTCTTGTTGCTTTGCCAAATGCTTTCTTTCGTGTTCATAAATTCTTTCTAATTCATCAACCTTACTCAATTTCAAGTCAATTTTGGACAATTCGTGATTAACTATCGTAGAGCTTAGTTTGTGCATTTCTCTCTCCTCGTATGTGGCAAATAAGTGACTTCTTGCACCTACTATACCCAAGGTACTGGCAACTACGTCGCTTAAAGACGAGGGTCCCGAGTCGTCTTCATTATCGGCATTGGAAGGAGCGGAACTCTCAGATCCAATATGGCTTCCATTTTCTTTTGGTGACTGTTTGTTGCCATTGGTGTCAGATGAATCTGAAGGTACTTCTGAATTCTTGTTGTCTTCAGTATCTTTGGACTCACTCGATTCTTTTTTCGCTTCGGTTTCTCTAGCTTCATTTTTTCTGCCATAAACCTCATTGATTTTCTCGTTTATTTTTTCATCCATTACCTTGGAAGCTCTAACGCTAGCAGCTTTAGCCACTTCGATATCGACCAATTGAGCCATGAGACTTAAATTGCTCAAAACGGGATTATCAGATGCACTTACTGGGAAATTTGGTGCATATTTCAATAATTTAAGAACCCCTTCGCTGTTGGATGGATTGAATTTATCTTCAATAGGAACTTTGAGAAATTTTAATGTACATTGTTGAGGAGTCTTCTTGTTTCCAACTTCTTCTGCTATCTTATACCAATCGTTTTTGTATTTCTTTACTGCCAAGATTAATCTGGACACCTCGTCTGCGGTCCATCCATCGTTTCTCTTTTTATTGGCTGGTTGGTTATCCTGTATATCATTTAATTGGTGCTTTTTGGTTGATGCATTTCCGTTGTCAACTGAGTTTGTCCTATCATCCCCTGTACTTATTGATATGTTTTCTTGGATATTCAATAGCTTCTTCAATTTAGAAAGATCAACTCTATCAGGCGCAGTTCGAAAGGTATCAAAAGGAAATAAACCACGAGGAGAATCGTATTTCACATTATAATCTCCGGTATATGGCAATCCAACCAGTTGCCCATTAGGCATTTTCTCTACAGCATAACCTGGCTTGAATTGAGGTCTGACCTGGTAATTTATCAAGCCCCATTTGTTCAAAAATCTATGCACCCTCATCAAGGTTCCGACGTCACCCACCAAATTGCGGCGACATGAAGTAAGAGTCAAACACTCGTTTGGATTAAGCCTATAGGCATTGATCATAAAGTTACGATAATTGACATAGATCTTTGGTGATTTTGAAGGATGACTTGTATTAAAGAACTCGGGCAATGATTCTTTTTCGATCTGATGGATTTTCTTCATGTTGAACCATGCAGAATATGAAGGAATGACAATTGTATGGGTCTGCTTCGCGGTATGATTCAAAGCTTCATCGTCACTAGACTCAACATCACCCTGTTCTTCTTCATCACTTTGAGGTTTATTATCCACATTTTCACCAATGGCTCCAGCATTGGTCTCCCCAGACGAAGAATCATTAGTTATTCCGGTGGAAAGGTTGGATTCACTTGCATCCTCCAACTTGATTTCATCTATTTTTGAATCAGGATCAATTTCAGACTTCTCTTCTTCAATGAAAGATTCATCTTTGACTCCGGATATTTTTTCGATATCATTTTCTTCTTTGGCATCATCGAATTGTTGATCTTCGTTGGATGGCTCCTCGATGGTATTCTGATTATCGTTTATATTTTCCAGGAGATTGGCTTCATCTTGATTTAAATTAGTTGCGTCTGTGGATGGATCTACTTCATTATCATTTTGATCTTGCATATCGATATCCTCAGGCAGCTTTACCTCCTTTTCGTCTTGGGGCTCACTAGATTCTGGCATCTCTGCTTTGTTCTCATTTGAAATGTCGTTCGCAGAGTCAATTTGCATGTCATCCTGGTCATCTTGAAAACCACTTATAAGGCCCAAATCATCGTTTGCTTCATCAGGATTTTGTGTATTTTGGTCATCATTAGAATGGCCATCATCAAGAAAACCTGCTAAAAGATCTTCATCCCCACCCTCGATTTCCTTCTCGGGTACGTTTTCATCTTCTTTGTAAGCCGAAACTTCCCCTTCGTTGTTTTTCTCTTCATTATCGGCCTCAGCATCGTTTGAGTTCCCAGCCGATTGGTCTTCTGCATGGCTCTCTTGGTCCTCGTCTTGAACTTGGTTTTGATCATTCTTTTCAGTGAAATCTGAACCGTTGTCTGCTGAACTTTGATCCACATTCTCATCTTTAAGTGGCTCCTCCGCTTCATTAAGCCCGAGATCATCTTGGTTTACATCGCTATTTTTCAATTCTGCCTCGTTGGAGTGGTCGATTACATTTCCATCAAGATTGTTTTCCGGATTATCGTCTTTCGAGGGGCTAAGCCCTAATTCTTGTTCTGGATTGTCCGTCAAAAACTCGTTCTCGTTCGGACTATTTATACTCATGGTTTAAGTGATTGGATATTTTGTTCTAGTGATATTGTATCTTGATTTTGTGGGAAAAGGCTCTTTGGATTCAATCCGATATTATCTCACACACCGGCGTTCAATTGAAGACTAATCTCTCTAAAGTGTCTGGTATTTTGAATCCAGATTTCAGTTACTTCTACCCTGTATGACCAACAAGAAGGTATTGGAGAACGATTGTCACTGTTTAGTTGCTTTCTATAATACTAAACACGTAACAATTCAAAAATAAACTATTGCCTTGTTCACCGCAATCTGGGTTGCTTTACAAACCTGTTCAAATCCCCTTAAAATAGACAATTGTGAATAATCAAAGGTACTCTAAGAAGTTTACTCTTATGATGTAGTTGTACCACGATGAATGTTATAGTATTGACAGGTTTGTCGCTATGCTGTAGACTAGGTGTACGGATTGTTTCCTTTTTTTGTTCAATTTAGTTGTGCTGTGCACGACTCGCACCGAGAGCTAGTTCGAGGGGCTGGTGGCGCGACCTAGTCAGTAATGAGATTGGTGGAATAAGGAAGTTCAAGGAATGAATAGTAAAGAGCCAGTGTTGAGCACCTAAAATGAGCATAAACCCCTCAATGAATCGTGAAACAGAGAGGGCGAGTTTTTCCCCAGTAAATCGCGATGATTGTAGCTTTAAAATACTCGATAGTCAATGCATTTGTAGCCTTCATCTGATCACTAAGGTCATCGTGTCTTGAATAGTGTGGTTGAATTCTGCGGCATGCCTGATGATACGCCTAATTACTTTGTCAATATTTGATGAGTAGTGGACGGATATAAAAGCTATGTTTCGAAGTAAGAACTAGCTCGACAAGTCATGGTTGTATATTACCTCTGCTCTAGTAACTACTAGCATGTTGTGGTGCCATCATCAAATCTTATGTAGTTTGGAGGGGCATCAAAGGAAAAACTTCAAGGGGATGAGGAGAAGAATACGCAGCGCAGAAGAAGAAGTGAGAACAAAATAGTTCCATCACTGGCTATATAAACTAACCAAGCGAAAACATATCAGTAAGGGGATTACGCCTGGTCAAGATCATTTAAACTTTCCCGATTAGTGAAAGGCTTGTCAAAATTATTTAGCTACACCGATGTGCGTTGTAAGGACAAGTCAGATGTAAAAGCGGACAGTTTAGATGAAATTCCGGGTTGTGAATAGGAGAGTGGCAAACTACACATGACAAATACAAAGCGTTATGATGATATTTGATTAGCCATGCTCGCTCGTCATTAAGGTTTGGTCACAATTAGTAAGTTTATAGGTCCAAAATGGTTTCGTGCCCAATTCAGCCAAGCATTACGTTGTCTGATTCACCTTTGTGAACTCTTCGCTCTACTACAGATATGAGTATGCAATTATGTAACTTTATTGTTCAGACCCTAACTATTGACAGGTCAAACCGGCTGCACAATATTTTTTGCTGCTCCAATATAGTGGCTCGTAATCTCCTTGAGCAGAATAGGATTTACGAGCGTTAAGGATATGCAAGACAGCGCTACTAGGTAAAGGTTTGTGTTGATGAGAATCAAGTCAAGTTCTGATGAGAATCAAATCCAAGTTGCTTTATCAAATTTCTAACCCAAACGCCACTTCTCTCAAGTACAATTAAGCATTACTTCGCGCTAAATAATACCTGTGAGAAGTTATGTATTGTGATCACTCAATCGTATAATTAGACTATGAAATCCAATGTTTTTGAACTTAAGTTCTCGTTACATAACCACAAAACGGTTCCGATGATTGCTTCCGTTTCATTTTAGGTAAACACATTTAGGAAGCACCAATGTGGGATATCCTGATGAGCTATTTCTTTTTTCCATCTTTCAACAATAATCTAAAAAGAAACGGGTATTCAGGAGAAGCTTACAAGACATAGAACACACTATACTACGTGGTAGATACAGAGATTAGAGTTCTATGGGTACGTACAAGAATACGTAACGGTATTCACCTTTCTCGCATCAAAGGGGACAAATTGCACACAGCGAATAAAAGTGTCACGTGTGTATCTTATTGCAACTCCTCAGTGTACGGGCTTAGGTGTTCCAGTTGAGACCAGAGCCACCTGCTGTTTCGAAGTTGTAGGTAGTCTATTTGGGAACGTCTCGACATTTTATTTCGAGTCACAGCTTAATCTCTCCTCTACTCCTCTACATCCACAATCCCCCCCTCTACTTCTCTACATCCACAATCCGAAGAGGCAAAGCGCAGCGTCATGTTCCAGTCCACGCTACGCATCTCTTACACGTGCCGTTCTTAGGGCTCGCGCCCTCAGCGAGCCTCAACTTTTACATCCCAACCGCAACACAAAAAATCCATCTGCACCCAATGTGCGCGCTCTCTCCGAGAGTCGCACCCAATTTGGTATGGGAATTAAAAATTTTCAAACCTACAAGTGAAAAGTTCTTCTGTCTCTTCTTTTTTATCAAGATCAACAACAGCAAAAATGGTTCGTTACGCTGCTACCCCATCTAACCCAGCCAAGTCTGCTTCTGCCCGTGGTTCTTACTTGAGAGTTTCTTACAAGAACACCAGAGAAACCGCTCAAGCCATCAACGGTTGGAAATTAGACAGAGCTCAAAAATACTTAGACCAAGTCTTGGACCACCAAAGAGCTATTCCATTCAGAAGATACGCTTCCTCTATCGGTCGTACCGCTCAAGGTAAGGAATTCGGTGTCACCAAAGCCAGATGGCCAGTCAAGTCCGTTAACTACATCAAGGACTTATTAAGAAACGCCGCATCCAACGCTGAAGCTAAAGGTTTAGATGTCTCCAAATTGAAGATTTCTCACATCCAAGTCAACCAAGCTCCAAAGCAAAGAAGAAGAACTTACAGAGCTCACGGTAGAATTAACGCTTACCAATCTTTCCCATCTCACATTGAATTATTCTTGACTGAAGAAGATGAAAATGTTGAAAAGGCCGAAGAATCCAAGAAGGTCAGATTAAACTCCAGACAAAAGGGTAGATTGGCCACCCAACAAAAGCGTTTAACTGCTGCCTAAATGTGTGAATATCTAGATAAGTAATAAACACAAAGTCAACGAGAACTAATTTGGGAACTATCTCCTCCAATATACGGTGGATATCTAATACTCTACATTGGTAGGGACTAGTTAGGCAGAGGATTTCTGTTGTGTACATTTAATATATACTCTATCGGTAATTCAATGTAGTCTCGTCCATTGCCCAGTTATACCATGGCCAGTATCAACGCCGGTTAATTTAGTCACGTGTACATATCGTGAGTACATACGGAAGACACTACGTTAAATAGGCCAGCAACCACCGCCGTAGTTTTCGTTGAGAATTAGTGGGGTCACTAGCCGATATATAAACTGACTCTTTGAACACTTGACGTATCTCGTCTTAACTCTGTTCTTCAATATTTCGTACGTGTCTCTTGCCCCCCATCAGCCTTTTCCAGTTGTCTCCTGCACACAGTTCCAGCCAATGGCTGGAGCGAAAAATCAAAGAAATAAGAACATCAAAATTTGAAAACCAACAGTTGATACTCTAACTACAGAACGATAATACAATGGGTGGTCAAGGTCCAAAAACATATCTCGGATGGTGGGGACACCTCGGAGCTCCAAAGCAAAAGTACATTACTTCGTACACTGTTTCTCCATATGCTACCAAGCCATTGAAGGGTGCTTTATACAACTCTGTTTTCAACACCTTCAGAAGAACTAAGAACCAAGCTCTTTTCGTCATTATTCCAGCTGTTATCGTCTGGAACATCTGGGCTCAAGCTAGAGACTACAACGAATACTTATACACCAAAGCTGGTAGAGAAGAATTAGAAAGAGTCAATGTTTAAGTAATATACTTGTGTTTCAATAGTTGGTGTGTATCAATAGTAAGTTTACACCAGCTGAGTTCACTTCTAGCATATATAAATCAATAAAAGCAAATATACTATCGATTAACAAAGTAGAGTAAAATTGATTCAATATAACATGCGGTAGTTTTATGCCAGTCGAAGATTATGGTTAAGGTATGATTAAGATATGATTAAGAATTATAATTGGGTAGATATGATTTACTTACTTCTCTTATACACTTTGTTCACGAATGCAGTCAAGACATCCTTCTTTAAACCGTTGGATTCGTCAATATCGGCAATCTTAGCCTTGATTTCACCAACAACAGACTCTTCGTAATCTTGGTAGACCTTTTCGATACCCAAGTCTTTGAACAACTTCTTGCAGACAGCTTCGGATTGGTCGTCCTTCTTACCGTAGTTTTCATCCAAAACTTTTCTTTGTTCTGGAGTACAAAGCAACAAAGCTTCGTTGACAACCCAAGAACACTTGTTGTCCTTGATATCAGTGCCAATCTTACCAATTTGTTCTGGAGTACCAAAACAATCTAAGAAATCGTCTTGGATCTGGAAGTATTTGCCCAATGGAATCAAGATATCTTGAGCTTGTTTCAAGTCAGATTCCTTGTTGACACCAGCCATGTGCATGGCCAAGGCAACTGGTAAGTAGAACGAGTAGTAAGCAGTCTTGAAAGTGACAATGAATGAGTGCTTTTCCAAAGAAAACTTCTCTAAATCGACCACGTTTTCGTCAGCTGTAACTAAATCCAACAATTGACCCAATTCAGTCTGGAAAGTAACATCGTGGAACAATTCCAACAAGTCAACGTAGTACTTTTCACCACGGAAATATTTCTTCAACAAAGAGTATAAGGCTCCTTCCAACATGAATGCATCGTTGATGGCTATGTTTCCGACACCTTCAACCAAATACCAACATGGTTGGTCTCTTCTGGTTTTGGATTGATCCATCATATCGTCAGCCACAAGGAAGTAGGCTTGTAACAACTCGATGCACCATCCCAAGACAGCCACCTTCTTGTATTCTTCGTCACTTAATTTGTCGGCGGTGGTGTTGTTAAGAATACTGTAGGTGTCAACGACAGATAACCCACGGTTCAATTTTCCACCTTTGGTGTTGTAGATCAAGTTACGGTCGTACCATTGGATAGCTTCTTCTGGCATATCGTAGCCAACCAAAATGGCCTTCAAGTCTTCGACCAATTCATCAAACACCGCTACAAATCTTTCTTTGGACATTATGCTGCTATTATCTCTCTTAACACTCGAATCCTTTCGCAAGTCGAAGACTTTTATGGCGACAGACGCGCGGCGAGATCTAAACGACGAAAAGGACTATGTGCAGGAATTTTCAATAACTACATCGCTGTTCTTGATAGCTACATCGTACTGGATTATTTTCCTTGACAACATATATTGATCTATAAATACAAATGACTTAACGTCTAGAACGCTTGCTCTTTCCAGGTCTGGAGTTACCCTTGGACTTGCCCTTCATTCTTGAGACGCTGAAATCGCTAATGTCGGCCGAGGATTTCGCATCGTTGGCTCTCTTACCTCTCTTCATACCACCATAACCGTACTTGGCATCCTTTCCGAGTCTTTTGGCATTTGGCTTTCTTCTTTTGTTATCTCCGCCTCTGTTACCGCCATCTCTGTCGTCACGAGTAGCTTCTTCAAGGGCGATTTCGAAATCATCGTCGTTGCTTAACTCATTAGCACCTCTCTTCTTCAAGGACTTGATCTTCTCCAAGGTGTCTTTCTTTTGTTTGGCTCTTTCTTGTAATGTAGCATGTTGAACTTGTTTACCGAACTTCTTTAACTGTCTTTGTTTCTTGGCATCTTCGGAAGCTTTCTTGTCGGCAGCTTCTCCTAATAACTTGGTCTTTAATTTGTCCATGTGCTCATCACTCTTGACCATTTCAGCAAAGTAATCCATAGGTCTGGAAAATGGAACTTTCAATTTGAGTAAAGTGGTTCTAGCTTGCTTAACAGCATCTAAACCTTGCTTATAGAATGCTAATTCTCTTTCGGTATCATCGTAAATGTCCTTAATTTCGGTTTCGGTCTTTTGGTCACTCACTACAGATTGATGTTCAGTGAAAGCATGACTGGACCATGGTAATTCCACACGAGCAAGACAGTTCTTCAAGGCTGCCATGTTATTTATGGTCAATTTGGTATGAGGTACGACATCTGCGTCGGAATCGAGCTCGACATCGGAGAATGCAACGTCTTCAGCCTCAGCTTCAGGAGCTTCTTCTTCTTCTTCTTCCTCTTCTACTTCTTCACCTTCCACGTCTTCAGCTTCTTCCTCGCCTGAATCTTCTTCTTCGTCTGAGTCTTCATCGCTGTCTTCTCCGTTTATGTCACTTTCGCTATCACTAGCGGCTAATCTTTCTAAGTCTAACTCTTCCTCGTCTTCGTCTTCCTCCTCGGCTTCCTCCTCAACAAGTGGCTCGACGGCTTTTTTCTTTTCACTCAACTTCTTTAACTGTCTCTTTTCCTTCTTAGATAAGCTGGTGCTCTGATATTCTTCCTCTTCAGCCTTCTTTGGTTGTTGGACTTCTACAACTGGGGCTTTTGCTTCTGGTACTATCACTTTTTGCTTTGGCTGTTTCTTTTCCTTGACCGGTTTAGTTTTGTCCTTTTCGCTGGACTCGGCCAATTTATGGTTCTTCAATTGGTTCTTCAATAAACCCCCTTTAGCCATCTTGATATTCGTTACCTTCTATCTATGGCTACTCATCTGGTACGTCTGAAAAATTTAGGCTCCTCGCGATGGGGCCGATGGGGCCATTTTGTGTTTTGCGCACGACCGAATATAAAGATGTATTATAAGATATGCTATGAATTCCACAGGTAGTCAATACCGTTCATGAATGTCTTGCCAGAACCGTAGCGCCACCACCTGCTTAAACAGCTGTACACGTTTGTATCAATAGCTTTCTCTATAAATTTTCCGTCATCCATTGCTCGGCATACGCATCTTTTGGATGCTAGCACATCGAGCGATGAAGGGCACGCCAAATAAGGGGCGTGGTAATAACCTATGTCCTCGAAATGGTGTATTTGATCTTTGTCAAGAAGGACATTTAGTCCTATGGAGTGGACTGGGGCGTCACCCCACCTTTCGTAGTAGAATCCACCGGTTTTGTCCAAGTAGTCAAAGTAGGTATTGTAAGCTTCCCCTCTGAAGAAATTGAGGTTGGCAATTTCAAAATTGGACCAGAAATGGCAGAGATTGTATGAAGTGTTTGACTCAATAGTAGGTATCCAGTGGTTCAAGGACGTTTCGTTGGTGGTGATGAAATCAATAGAGTTGTTGGGATGCACGAGATGGGGGTATTCTTCCATGAATTTCTCGACTGTCTGCCAGAGAGTTGGAATTGTGTTTTCGTATTCGTGAATAGCTATGACAAACCCGTAAGTTTTGTCATTTTGACGAAGATACGTAAACGGATCGTATTGAAAATCACACATATACTCCACATCGGGCTCAACCCTGAAATACCAATCGTAATCAAGCAACCTTTTTTGCTTATAGAAGTATCCCGAGTTGAAATGGCACATGTTTCGATAAGATCTCATACCTCCATAAATAACATTATTTTTCTGTGCATCTCTGAGACTTTGTTGAAGCTTTTCTTCTTCTATGAACAGAGGTGGTTCCCAGTCACTTTCCGGGATTAGTTCATAGAAAGTCTCACCACTGGCCATCAACGTTGTTTGTTCTATAAAAGCATCGTCAAATGGAACATCATTCATAAATACCCATGGATATTTGTAGTTTCTATTAAACCGGTCTTCTAGTGATCTTATTGACTGAAGTGCTCCTTTGAGATCCAGGTTACGCGCAAGCATAACCAACGTAGCATTTTCTACGCCGATCTGACTACGATCTCGTGGAGGCAATTTCTTGTCTAGATATGAGTTTGATGCTAGCTTCGGATGGTCCTTTTTGAGCGGATTATATTCAAATGGTGTATCACCATGGTTTAGATCATTGGAAATTAATCTTTTGCCAAATGCAATGTACACTGAGACTAGTAATACTAGAATCGGTAGCAAGTGTTGTCGACTGATCATTATATCATGCTGCTTTCGCAATTACTTTACTTGCATTTTGAATCGCGCGAAAACTGAAATATTTCAAACAAAGCATGGTAAATACAGCTTACAGCAGAGGAACAGGCTCATTCCACCGCTAAAGACCTTAAAAGTCTATTATCTCTCAATATTCAATCTTTAAGAACTTAATGATCTATTGTCTCTCAGTATTCGATCCTTCCACCTCAATTGAATTTTCTCCACTTTCAATGCCATTTTGTAGAATCACTCCCACATCAAAAAGTCTTTTTTTCTTAAAAATTTGAAAATAATTAACAAATTAACTTCAAAACTTGAATTTATCTTGTGAAAGTTTCTTTCACAGAGCAAGAGGCTAATAGACATCCGCCAGACCACTTGACATTAGACTGATCTGAAGCAAGGGTTCTGCAATTTTTTCACTCTTAAAGACTTGATGGGTGCAAAATGGGAAGAAATAGCAAAAACTAACACGTGACCTACAACGTGACTTTGCGCAAAATATCCATCCAATAACAACCCAGCAAATGCAATTACATACAAAGTGAAGAGACGGAAATTTTTTTGAACTTGTGTTTGGTAAAAAACTAGCATTGAAGATAACTGGGGTAGGAGATCAGATTAGTTTGAAAAACTCATCACATAAACAGACGTCATCATAGCTCTTGAAATTCACTATGTTGTCCAATCAAAGACTTCTTCGTAATTTGAGGATACCAATTAGAAGATTGGCTACCAGTGCCGATCCAGCTGCCACTCCAAACCGTGTACATGGAGGCTTAAAAGACCAAGACCGTATTTTCCAGAATCTCTATGGTAAGTATGGACATGACTTGAAGTCTGCCCAGAAGATGGGTGACTGGTACAAGACCAAAGAGATCATATTGAAGGGAGACAAATGGATTATCGATGAAATGAAAAAGTCCGGATTGAGAGGAAGAGGTGGTGCAGGATTCCCCTCTGGTCTTAAGTGGTCATTCATGAACCCTCCAGGATGGGAAAAGAACGTGGGACCTCGTTACTTGGTGGTCAATGCTGATGAAGGTGAACCAGGTACCTGTAAAGATAGAGAAATCATTAGAAAGGATCCTCACAAGTTGGTGGAAGGATGTTTGTTGGCTGGTCGTGCCATGAACGCAACTGCTGCCTACATCTATATCAGAGGTGAATTCTACAACGAAACCGTTATTTTACAAAACGCCATCAACGAGGCTTACAAGGCCGGATTCCTCGGTAAGAATGCCTGTGGTTCCGGTTACGACTTCGATGTCTACATCCACAGAGGAATGGGTGCTTACATTTGTGGTGAAGAAACCGCATTGATTGAATCCATCGAAGGTAAGGCCGGTAAGCCAAGATTAAAGCCTCCTTTCCCAGCCGGTGTTGGTTTGTTTGGTAGACCAACCACTGTTGCCAACGTGGAAACTGTGTCTGTCGCACCAACCATTTTGAGAAGAGGAGGTGCTTGGTTCGACGCCTTGGGTCGTGAAAGAAACTCCGGTACCAAGTTGTTCTGTATCTCTGGACACGTCAACGAACCATGTACTGTTGAAGAAGAAATGTCCATTCCATTGAAAGAATTGTTGGAAAAGCACTGTGGTGGTGTCAAAGGTGGATGGGACAACTTGTTGGGAGTCATTCCAGGTGGATCCTCTGTTCCAGTGATGACCAAGGATGTTTGTACCGATATTTTGATGGACTACGATGCCTTGAGAGACGTTGGATCTGGTTTGGGTACTGCTGCCGTCATTGTTATGAACAAGGAAACCGACATGATCAGAGCCATTCAGAGATTTTCCGCATTCTACAAGCACGAATCATGCGGTCAATGTACTCCATGTCGTGAAGGTACCACCTGGTTACAAAAGATGATGGACAGATTTGTCAAGGGCCAAGCCACCGAAAAGGAAATCGACATGATTTTCGAATTGACCAAGGAGATCGAAGGGCACACCATCTGTGCTTTGGGAGATGCTGCTGCTTGGCCAGTGCAAGGGTTGATCAAATCTTTCAGACCTCTTATGGTGGAAAGAATCAACAAATACAAAGAACACGAGCTGACTGTTGGAGTCGGTGGCTGGGTCAAAGGTGGTAAGGTCAAGGAAGGTGTTGTTGTCGACAACCCATTACCTGCTGCCCACCATTAAGCTTATATAAAAACATAGCTCTGCATTTCATATTCCCTCTCCACATACATACGGGACATTAATATACTGTTCACTGACGTAAGCGAATTTTGTAGTACAATTAGCTAATACACTGCGCGTCGGCACCAGTCTGCACAAACCGGAGGCTGCGCGGTACTCGTAGTCCGCCTACCGTAACGGACTCCGAGTTGAACTTTTCAAGGCACAATCGAGAAGTCCGATTTCTTTACACGTCAAGTGGATCTTACCGACACAATGAAGATATCTCTGGTTCTCAGTGCCGCTGTGTTGGCCAGTGTTGCCGCGGGAGAGTTGGCCGATGCGGCAGCTGCTGTTGTGGCAGCTCCAGGTGTCGGAGTAGGTGAGGTGGACTCATACTCTGGTACCGAAGATGGTTATGCCAAGTCCAAGCTGGGCAGGCTCAACGTGATGCCTCTCACCGATGAAGATAACCACCCTACTCCACTGCATGCCAAAAAGCCGTTGTCTCCTCCAAAGGACGACTCCGAATCGCCCAGCGATACTCCCCCTGAGTCTGCTTCGTACAACTCATTCATCATGTCTATTTCCATGATTGTGGTTTCGGAAATCGGCGACAAAACATTTTTGATTGCTGCTTTGATGGCCATGAAACACTCGAGATACGTGGTGTTTTCGTCCGCATTTGCGTCGTTGGCCGTCATGACCATCTTGTCAGGACTTGTGGGCCACGCATTACCTACTTTGTTATCAAGAAGACTAACCCAGTTCCTTGCTTCGGGCTTGTTTTTGGTGTTTGGGTACAAATTGGCCAGAGAAGGTATGGAGATGCCCAAGGATATGGGCGTGGAAGAAGAGTTGGCAGAAGTCGAAGAGGAAATCGAATTTTCCAAACGTTCCGGCACTGCCGACTTGGAATCGGGTCAAAACTTCCAGCTGCAAAAGAACTGGTGGGAAGAAGCACTTGGCCAAATCAAAGACTTGGCTTCCTTTGTGTTGTCACCAACCTGGATCCAAGTATTTGTCATGACATTTTTGGGTGAATGGGGTGATAGATCCCAGATCGCTACCATTGCCATGGCCGCTGGATCGGAATACTGGTGGGTCATCTTGGGGGCTATCATCGGACACTTTATCTGTACTGGGGCTGCATGTCTTGGAGGTAAGTTATTGGCCAAGAAGATTTCCATGAGAAACGTCACTTTGGGAGGTGCTATCGCGTTTTTGATCTTTGCTGTGTTGTATTTCTACAGCGCATGGTATGATCTCGAATAGAATAAAGAATCAAAATTTTAAAATAAGCTAAATCATTAGAGCATTATGAATTCTGTAGGTGAATAGTGAGCATATCTCATATTAGGGATATTATTGTTACAATACACTATATTTACATATAAATGTACATGAGTATGTATATATAAGTGCTACGTTTGATAGTTCTACACTACTCCTTGACACATGAACTTTTGGACTTGATTGGGTGTGAGGCCCTTTCCACCTCCGGTGATTACCAACTCTTTATCATCCCTCTCCTTTTCCAACCTCCTTTTTTCTTCTTGCTCCTTCTTTCCTTCTTCAGTATCCATGTAATCCAACTCTTCAACTGTGTTGAAACCATAAAACTGAAACTCGTCTCGTAAGTCCTGTACTTTGGAAAAGCACCACTGAGCAAACTCATCGTTTTTCACACGGCCGTCGTTTTGCTCAAGCGCTTTGTTTATCCAGTCTTCCACTTCTGGTAATACCTTCTTACGAAGTAAGGTGGTCACTAATCCTTCTTGCTGGGTAGTGGGAAATGTAGGTAACGGAAAGACATTAGTATTGGAAAGCAAATCGTCATTGGTACTCAAATTGGACGCTATTGAGTGTAGTTGTGTTATTAATATCTGGAACTGGTTTTGAAAGTATGCATAGTTGGGAAGTTTGACTTTGGTGGGATGTCTGTTGTGATGGTTAAGTTGATCGGAGAGTTTTCGAAGCGACACATGCGCCTGGTTTAACCTATTTCGGATTGATTCTAACGAATCTATAGGCACTTGTGAATTGTCGAACTGGTTTCCGAACCCATTACTATTTCCTGTGTTTAGCACACTCATTATTGGAGAAACTAGTAAGTACGCTAGAGATTTAATGATACCTTAAACCAATGAATTTCGCGCACGACTCTTTATTGATAAAAGGCTGGGGTAGTCATCGCTAGCCGGAGAGTTCACAATGATACGAGGAAATTGGAGCTTGGCTGCAGAAGTACGAAACAATGAAAGGAAGCAGCAGAACAAGGTACAGCAACGACAAAAGCACCAGCACAAGCTCAAGAAGTTGACCACCATAGATCCTATTCGTTTATACTATCAAATACAGAAACTAGAAAATGAGAAGGAATTATCAGACAGAGATGCAAAATACCTCAAAGGATTGAAGGAGGACTGGGAATTTATAGACAAAAACAAGTTACATCTAGAAAAACTCAAGCCTTTTTTGGAAAAGTTGGAGCGGGAAGCTGCCCAAAGAGAAGCAGCACGTAACAAGCTTTGGGGAAAACAGTCTGTTTATTTCAACCCCGAACTTAACCCACTAGGAAAAGTCCCAGCCAATCTACCAAATCTCACCAAGCCTCTCAAAGGCCGAAATTACCACAAGCATGAGATAGACCCCATGATTAGCAGTTTGGGAGTGGTGATGCCAGAGGGAGAACCTCCTCAGTACTACAAATTAATTCTTAATACGAAACGAAACGCCACCAAAATCGAATCCGAAGCACAGCCATCTTTGTTAATGGCACCACGAGCACTTCAAAAGCGAAAGAGGCCTGAACCTGACCATGTGAGTCAAAGTGAAGATCAAAGTGAAGATCAAAAGGAATATAATCAATTATCTACGCTAGCACCGGAAGAAGAAGAATATTTACAAAAGAGACCCAAAAAACCGTGAGGACACAAACTATTTACAAGGCAAATCTCCCATATTTATGACAACAACCTGACGACAATTTCCCATGTGCCAAACATGATGATGGAGTTGGGGACGGTTCTCAACATGTGAGGAGTCAAACCTCCATACATACTTGCCAACCCCTCTTCCTTGACAACCAACTTGAAGCACTGGATCAACCCCGTGTACTTTGGCTTTCCTGTAGCTTCTAATGGGGCCTGTCTCAAACGAGTACGGACCACTTCGTGAGGATAAGTTATCAAGGAGGCGATGAACTTAGCCGCACCGGCCGCACCCGACCTGGCGCACCATTCAAATATGTAATCTTTGGTTGTTTTGTTGGAGCCATGTTCACCATGGAGCTCGATGGATCTCTTGTTAATAAACATTCTCATTTGTTCATACAACACCCATTGTAATGTAGACTCAATTCCGCCCAAGTATGATGCACTCAACCCTTTGTACAAACTGGTGAAACCCTCGTTTTTTATGAT
This sequence comes from Suhomyces sp. yHKS641, assembly GCA_030705105.1. Lineage (NCBI taxonomy): Eukaryota > Fungi > Ascomycota > Pichiomycetes > Serinales > Debaryomycetaceae > Suhomyces > Suhomyces sp. yHKS641. Next base: position 243,662 of record JANIWR010000004.1, on the reverse strand, counting down.
GTGTTTCAAGCAATCCCACGAGTTTTTGTAGTGCTTGCCCTTAGTCTTGTCTAGCTGCAAACGAGTCTTAACAAGCCATATGGGGTTGGTGGCGGTCGAAGTCACAAACCCGGCGTTCAACCCGGCCACCAAATGGATCCATGCGGCTTCTTTCCCGTCGGTAAAGTTGCGTGCGAGCACTTCTTTGGTAGAGCCATAGGTGAAGAAGTTGATGGATCTGGCAGGGATGACACCCACCAAGTTTGGGCCCAACCCTTTGAACAAGGCTCTGGTTCCTTCGTTGACATATATGCCCTTTATCACTTGGCACGTTTCTTTGAGATGCTGTGCGGTTTGTATGATTGGATTCGATGACTTTGGCGTACGGTTGTATAGCGTGTGGTACGCATCTGACTGCAATCTAGTTTTTACCACGTCCAACGGACATGTCACGATGGCACCCACCATACCACCGAAGCCTCCAGCTATAAAGTTGACCCATTTTTTGGGCTGTACGGGCGCTTGTTCGGTGAGCTCCAAAGGCACTGGCTCTGCGTTTCGGAGTGTGGATGACTTCTCGTCCGAGGCAAGATATCGGAAAGAAGACTCCACGTCTTCGGTGATTTTCTCAAACTTCTCTTGCTTCATCGACCGTGTATGTCTTGTGGTGGTGGCGGGCCAGCGTGGATATGTCTAGTGTGGTAGATTAGCCACTCTTTTCTGCTTAGCTGAAAAAAAATTTATTTGAGACTGCGCAACCATCTAACGGTTTTAGAACCATCATGTGGAAATGCTAGATAATGTACATTTTCTATAAATATTATGATATGCCGCCTCTGAATTACTCCAGTGGCGCTACTTGAGGGTCTTGATGAAATTATCAAGGTTGTACTCTTCTTCATACTGAGACTCGTCCCATAAGTCGGCCAACTCTCCAACCGCACCAGCCGCCTTACCTGTAAGGCCACCTGCCACATCGTCAGGCATGTTGGTTTCCTTTTCTGGAACGTGCTCCTCCGTCAACTTGTTGGCACTTTCATCTACATCGAAAAGATCCAACAATTGGTTGGTATCCATCGATGTTAACCCAGCGTTTTGTTGGTTGACAATAGTCGATGCGATGTTCATCTTGAACTTTTGAAGGCCCATAATCTTTTCTTCCAATGTGTTTTTGGTGATTAACCGGTACACATTGACCACCTTCTTTTGTCCTAGTCTATGTGCTCTATCCATCGCTTGCAAATCATTCATTGGATTCCAATCGTGTTCCACAAATATGACTGTATCTGCCCCTGTCAAGTTGAGCCCTAATCCTCCGACCTTGGTCGTGAGCAACAACACATCGATCGAAGGATCTTCATTGAACTTCCGCACAATCGATTGTCTTTCTCTTGGATCGGTACTTCCGTCTAGTCTCATGAATGTCACCGAGGGAAGATGTTTTCTGAAAAGTTCGTTCTCCACAATATCCAACATGTCTTTCAATTGACAGAAGATAAGTGCACGATGCTCAGAAATTACTCCTTCGGTCGTTATCATCTGTTGTTTTTGCTTCTGCTGAAATTTGGCTGATGAATAGTTACTGTCATTTACTCCAATTCCACACTCGAGCAACAAGTTCTTCAATGACAACAACTTCGGAGAATGGTCAATACTCCTTATATCTGATTTGTGCGACTGTAAGTACCGCCCAACCTCGGCAAACTTGGGGTGTTCTGGCGTTAACACCAATGCGGGATGGTTACATAACTTTCTCATATACTGTAATGCTTGGAATACGTGTGTCTTGGTTTCAGTCACCGCTTCTCCGGCAGCGCCATTGCTTTTGCCTACTTCTTCTTGTACTGTCAACTTTTGTTTCTTTGCGAAATCCTTGTACAATTCCTTTTGCAAATCACTCAATTCACAGTAATAATCTTGTATGATCTTTGGGGGCAAGTCACTCAACACGTCTTCCTTAAGACGACGCAACATAAACGGTAATACCTGTTTATGCAATGATTCTAGAGCCAACGCTCCAGCTTCTTGCTCCTTTGATGAAGTCTTACTATTCCTACTGGCGGCAATCGGCTTGGCAAACTTTTCATGAAATACCTTTTCAGTACCCAAAAATCCTGGCATCAAGAAATCAAAGAGCGACCACAATTCAAGCACATTGTTCTGGATAGGAGTACCAGACAATATTAATCTGTGCTCGGCCCTTACTCTTTTGACAGATTTCGTGAGTTTAGACAGCGCATTCTTGATAATGTGGCCTTCATCCAAAACACAGTAGTTGTAATCATGTGCTGAAATATACTCAACGTCGTTTCTCGACACATCATAGGAGGTGACCACTACATCGGCTTCGGGGATTTGTGACCGAAGAGGAGTTCTGATACTGGGTCCCCCAGCATACACCAATACCTTGAGGAATGGCGCATACTGATTGAGTTCTTGTTCCCAATGACCTGTTAATGAAGGAGGACAAATGATCAAAGAGGGCAATTTTCTGTACTCAGCAGATCCTGTTTCCTTGAACTTTTCTTCTCTAATGTAGTGATCAGATGAAACTATGCAAATAGTTTGTAAGGTCTTACCAAGACCCATATCGTCACACAATATTCCGTGTAAGTGATACTTGTTCAAAAAGGCCAACCAATTAACACCTTCTTGCTGATACTTTCTCAAAGTAGCTTTGATAGTAACAGGTAAGGCGAATGGCTTAATTTTGGATGGATCCATCATTTGCTGAATAAAGTCTCTTTCTCTATCCCTACCTTCTAATAACTCTTGAGGCATGTCAGCTGGATCCGGAATCCCTGCTTCCAATGGTACCAACTTGATAATAGCTGCGAATGTCGTTGTTGCCAAAACTCTGACATCTTGGTCGGAATCACTCATCCTTCCCAAAACTGGTACAATAAGGAAAACGATGTAAGGTAAAATATCGGGTCCCATAGTGGTTGAGATGTGATATATTGTTTCGATGGCTCCTTGTCTTTCTCTAACTTGACCAGCATTGTTCAACATTGGAAGAATGTTCTTGACCAAAAACGTAAAAGCTTTAGTTGGTGCTACTAAACAGACAGCTGCAAGACATTTGGCAGCAGAATACCTGAAAACTGAATATTCTGAACTCAATCCAGGTAAAAATAAATCCAATTTATCGGTGAACTCATCACGAATCGATGTGTGTAGTTTTGGCAACAAAGCTCGAAGTACACCCAATGCATCGATAATGCTCTGTCCTTTGCCACCAACTTCGCTTTTTAAGTCTTCTTCTCTTAGCTCGAAATTTTTCAATGGCTCCAACATTATCTCCTTTAGCTTGGGTACCTCTTTGAACAAATCTGCATCATATATGCCCAAAAGAGCTTCCAAAGATAAAATTGCACCGTGACGCTTGATTTTTGCGTCGTGAATCGCCTTTTCATGCTCAGCTATATCTGTTGGGTCTGTTTTAGCCTCTTCCTTCCTCAACGAAAGAATAATATCTTTGAATCTGACATTATGATGGAATTCTGGAACTTCTGAAGTGTCGACACATAAGAAGGCACACAAGTTTTTGACAATTTTATCAGCTGCACCCTTTTTGCCTGCAATACACAACTCTTGAATAAGATGGGCAATCGCATTAGCAGACTTTTCTTGCAATATAACTGTTTCTTCTTGCTTGATACTATCCATCAAAGACCTGATAATAGGATTTAATTTTTTAGGGACACCTGTCAAAGCTAAGATGGAAGCAGCATAAGCAGCCAAGATCCCAGTAACTCGATGGGTCTTAATGGCTCTTGCTTCAGCAATGGCAATCTTTATTCTGTGCTTGACATCCTCCAATGCTTGATTTGCAGTCATACGATATGTTGAGGAGAGATGCTTCTTCAACTTGTTAAATGTCTCATTGATGATGGTCTCAGCATTTTCTAGGCCGAAAGCCCCAGGTCCTGCTTCTGCTTCACCCTGGACAACTACAGGTAAATGAGGCACTTTGCTCGGTGGTAGCTTTGCGGTGGTAATGAAAACATCAAACAATTGTAAGCATGCAGTTCGAACTGATTTCAAGGTAGGTACCAATTCACGGAAGTGAGGCACTTGCTCCGGTGTTTGAATAAAGTTGGAAATGAGATCGCTAAAAAGTTCAACTGCTTGTGGAGAAGGCTGCTTTCCTCTCTTTTTGACATTTATGGCATACTCTTGTATCACCAAAGCAGCGAACAATCTGGGCGTTGCATGAGGTGAGTTAAGATAAGTTACAATGAGCTTGAAAACTTCATTTAGTATCTTATCATCTGAGACAAATGAAAGTGTATTACCAATAGCATGAGATGCTGCACTTCTGGTGGCAATGAATTTATCGTAACCAACTAACATAACGTCACCTTTGAAAATGGGAGCATCAATGTTGACTTTTAAATCTTCAGCCCCAAACGGCATTTCTTCAATCAATTTGTTTTCTGATTGGCTTGCCGTTCTTTTGCGTCCTTTCTTGTCTTCATCCAAGTCAATTGATCCAAAATTGTGCCCAGATGGACGAAGAATCAAACTTGTATCCATTTGATAGTTGTGTCTGGAAATACCAATAGGTGTCATAAGTAAAGATAATAAGGGCTTAAAATTAGAACCAAATATTGACTCGATGGAAGGCAAAATATCTTTGTGAGCTTCAATCTGTTTGAGCAATGTATCATAAACTTTGGCCGATAACTTCAAAACTTCCTGATTTTGCTCTACCAACAAATTTTGAAATATCAACCTGACTGTCCTAGAGTCGATCCAAGCTTTGGTATTGGCATCTTCTATAGATAAGAACTCGACGATTGTTCTCAAAACAGCTTTTCTCACATTTGTGATTGAATGTCTCAAAAATGGATATAACCTGGGGATCAATTTTTCGAATGAGGTTGCTTCGTTTTCTTCGGCATTCTTTTGCATGATTTTGATGACTTCGTGATGTGTACACAATTTGGCTAATAAATCCATAACTGAACCAATGGATGCCGAAAGGTCATCTCTCAAGTTGATGAGCGAGTCCCAGATTGCATTCAACAAAGTGTGAATAAGACTCTTACGAGTGCTGACAAACTGGTTGGCAATCGGAGCTAATATTAATGCCGCAACCGATTGAACATCGTCATCACTCTCTTGTAATCCATGTAAAACCATAGATACGACCATGTCCAACAAGTGTGGGTTGGAAAGTAGCACATCAGTTCTCACACTCACAAAATATCTGACTCCCAACATACCACCATGCTTTGCTTCCCAGCATTTGACAACCAAGTCCTTTTGTAATACCATGTCATATAAGCAATTGAACGTTCTTATGACTACTTCCTCACTCAAATGTATAAACAAAGCAGCTAAAGTTTGAGCACCCGACTCTCTAACAGGTGCAACAACAGTATCACTGACATAGTCGCCGAATCTATCAAGGGAAAAGAGGGTACATAATCTAACTGCCAAATCTTCTAAGGTAGCAGCGTTGTTTGCATCGTTTTCTTCTTGCGATTTTTTCATCACCCTTCCTACACCTTTCCCGTGTTTCTTTATAAGTTCTCTTAAGCCCAAAGCAGCACCATGTCTGATTTCCCATTTATCATCAAACAAATCGGCCAAGAGCAATTCATACACTCCTTGGAATTGCCAGACGAGACCCGCTACCTTAGCATGCTGGGACAAGAGTGGCGACAATTCAGGGACTTTGGTTTCAACCACGAGCTTTTCGCCTCCACCTTGAGATGTGACATCAAATTGGGGTGCGTTGTTGACTTCTTCGGTGTGATTGTCTTCTCCATTCTCCACCAACTTCCGAGAAATTGAGCTTTGAGAAATGTCAACTTGTTTTATCTTATTAGCATTTGATTTTGCATTTGCCTTAGCACGTCTCTTTTGCATAGCCTTCAATCTAGCACTCGAGACAGATTTACTAGACAAACCCGGTCTGGTATTTTCGCTGGGCGATGGAGAGGTTTCTGACTTGAAAGGTGGGGTAGACGACGGCGAAACAGATGATTGATGTGATTCGTTTTTCACATTATCTGAATCTTTATTTTCTTCCTCCTCCTCTTCAATATGTTCATTAATAGAAGCTTTATGTTTCTTTAGTTTCCCGATCAATGAGTCGTCAGGTATATTGGATTCTATTGCCACATCGTCATCTGATTTCGAAGCAAGAAAACGTTTGCCACTTTTCAATAGCTCAACCAAATTAAACTGTTCGAAGTTTACGAGATTCAAAAGACTATCGTCCAACTTTTTCAATTCTTCATCTTGTTCAAACTTTATTTGTACATCGTCTTCAAGCTTAACCTTGACTTCCGAGCCATTGCTATCACTGTTAATATTCACTTGCTCCTCTGTTTTTATAGCAGACAATTCTTCCTTCTTCACTTCATTGCCATTAGTAGTTGGATTTTCGGTATCAATTGACATATTCTCATTGGGATCCCACAATTCTGCATGGTTTACTATTCCGCCGAAAGCTCTTGCAGCTGCTATTCTGGTCTCCCATTTGTTGGACTTCAAATACGGGTATACTCTTCCAACCAAATTGATGATTTCTTCTGGATGGCCCTTTGCTAAATCTGACAATTGATCGGCCGCTGTATTTCGGATGAATGCAGTGGATCCTGTTTCCAATAGTATAACCAACCTTTCTAACCTCGACATTTTTGGTTGGCTATATCTGTGTGGTTAAGTTGTAAGTGATGGCCGATTGATATTTTGATGGAATGCGAAATTTAACACCCAAAGTACCCACTAGCGTGTTTGTTGTTGTTCTATACTACCACAGATGTAATTACAGCCGGGTATCCAATGTGCTGTCGCTGACGGTCTAGGCTATGTAAAAAGTTAGCCGTTAACTTCTATAAATTCGCTTTTAAATTGTGATTGTCCGGATTGGTTTGGGAGATTTCTTGATGTATTTATACTTTTGAAGCTGCAAACATATTTTGCCCGTTTTACACGACCCTTCGCTGTTTTTCTTTATATAAGCTGAGAAAATGACAGCTAAAGGGGCGAGGCTTGGGCCGGATATGCGATAGGTAGAAGCATAGAGAGGTAAAGGGCAGTTACGATGACTCTGTATGATGGAGTCTATCGGGTAGGCTTAGTTTGATGTGCATTTTATTTCCGAATGTCATGTTTTTTTTCGGTAAACGTGTAGATTGCATAGATTGCCATCGACAGCTGGATCGGGACAGATTTACAGTCGATACGCAAAGTAACAATCGAGGCACCGCGCATTTCGCTACTACAGAGTACACCCACTTCGTTACACTACTCTTTATAGAACACTACATCGACGATTTGGAGTTTCCTGACGAGATCCGTAGTGCAAAAGAAATGCATCGATCTGGCACGATCGCATATATATTCTGCCCCAAATCCGGGTAACCCCACCACTCATTATATCATTTTCATTTCGAGACTAAATCTTCACAAGCTAATGGAACTTGCTCTCTCTGGCAGCTCTAACCTCTTTCTTCTTGGCCTCCACTTCTTCTCTTGAAGCATTGTACAGAACGTTTGTGTCCTGGTTCATTGGATTCTCCGGAGACTTTTGGAATTCCTTGTGAATCAACTGTTTGATTTGCTGCGATCTCAAGCCAGGATTCTCTGCCTTCAATATAGGCATTCTCTTTTCTTCGAATGCGGCGTAGGCAGCCTTGACTCTTCTTTCAGGATGCTTGTCAATGTCCTTGGATTGGACACCTCCGTCTCTAGAGGTCAATGCCAATGCATCCAAGGCATTGTCAAGACCACTGGCACTCAACTCTGGTGTGTCCTTGTTGAAGTCCAAGAAATCATCTATCTTGCCTGCTCTTCTTGATGCAACCTTTTCAGCTCCTCTTTGCTTGGCTTTTAATGGTTTTGAGGGCAATGCGCTTTCTTCAGCCTTTAACAACAAGTCTCTCTCGGCCTTTTTACGTGCAGCCTCTTCCTTCTTGAACTGTTCTTCTTCCTTCTTTTTGTTACCCTTTTTGGAACCTTCGTCCCACTTGGCAGCTTCATTGGCTTCGGCTACGGACTGTTGTGCTTGTTTCTTCTTGTTGGCATTTTCAGCCTTTTTAGCGTTACCTGCTGCTTTCTTTGAGTTTTCTCCTCCTTTTTTGGCCATTATGCTAGTATTAGTCCAGTTTCCACCACTCGGTCAACTCACAGAGACTCTTAAACTTTTTCCCGCAGACCACGTGATTACTCCGATCGTGGAGTTGCAAATTGCTGCAATTAGAGTTCTACATTGGTTAGTTACTAGGTACTATGACACTTATAATTTAGAGGGCCTAAAGACAGCTCTACCTTCTATTTCACCTTTGACCAACTTGTCTAGGTATTGAGGAAGCTTATTGAAATCATAGACGGTGTACACCGGCTGTATTTTCCCTGCTTGAATCCACTTCATACAGTCCATTTGCTCTGCAGTACTGCCTCCAAAACAGAAAATGTACTCGACTTCACGTCTTGCCAAGTCAAAGTTTCTGATGAGTAATTTGGATCTGCCAAGGCCAATACTTATAATCTTACCTCTGGTCTTGACGAAGTATTGACAGATTTCGGAGGATGCTTGGTTGCCAACAAAGTCGAAACAAAAATCAAAACTCTCGTAAGCATGGTCCGAGTTGTCCAAGTCGGTATAGAACTCATTCGCACCACTTTGAAGCGCAGCTTTTTCTGCACTGTCTTTGATATCAACACCTACTATATGAACGCCATACACTTTAAGTATTTGCAAGGCGTTCATACCAAGACCCCCTAGACCTACAACCAAAACCTTTGTGGTAGGTTCAAAGTACTGCTTGACTTTTTGGATAGCGTGAAATGGAGTCAAAACGGAGTCTGTAGAGATGGCTGCAGCCTCAAAAGTTACACCATCAGGAATAGGCAATAAAGTTCTCAAGTTTCTAACCAATAAATATGATTGAAAGCCCCCATGCTCATTCAATCCGTATGACTGACTAGAGACTTCGCACGCGTTATCGTAACCCTTGCGGCAACTCTTGCATACCCCACAAGTGATTGCAATTGACAATGCGAAACGGGCACCTTTTGCGTACAAGGGATCGTCTTTCAAATTCGAGCCCGCCTCAACCACCAGGCCGGCAATTTCATGCCCCATGACAAACTCCTCAGGTGGAGCTCTACCGTCCTTCGAGATAATAGGAGATTGTGAATGGAGAAGATGTGGATCGCTCATGCAAAGACCCGCGGCTTCCACCTTCAACAATATTTCATTTTCTTTTGGAGTGGGTACCGCAAGGCTCAGGAATTTGGTGATCTTGGACTCACCGGCTTTGTAGCCAAAGCCTGTTTGAACTTTGGGAATGGACATGTTGTCTTGACATGGTACAATTCCGCGGGAGCTCGTCCCCATTTATATAAGGCGCGGACTTATTCTATGCGGCTCGGATTATACAATTGAGGAGCATATGCACGATGCGGGGATTTGAAACTTAAATTATGGGGTAATTATAATCGGGAGCATGCGAAATGTGACTAGTAGTGGCAGTAGTAGAATTCCAGTGCGAAGTAAGAGAATTAATTCGACAGTCTATTATCAGAGCACGAAGGGGAGAAGAAAAAAAAGGCTGAGATGAAAACAATAGTGGGGTAACAAAATACAGGTGTGAAAAGTATAAATAAAATTTATTGAAGATATACGTGGTAAAGAATTGAAAGTCCCAGTTTGAGTTGAAGATGGTTTAACTCAAACAAGGGCATTTTGATGCTGACCCATCATGCATTTATTCTGTCTTTGGCTTTTTGGCAACTGGGGCTTCACTGACTTCTCTTTCGTCGGTGTTTTGGGCCTTGAGGGCTGGGGTGGTTTGTTCGTTGTGGAAATCCTTGATGATCGAATCAACATCGTCAATGTTCAATTGTCTAACATCACCCAATAATTTGATCTTGGCAGTGACCTCCTTACATTGGTCGTCAGTCAAGTTCAAGTTCAATTGGTCAACTCTAGATTTGATGGCATTCCAACCAGTCAATCTGTTGGCGAAATGGATGTATCTGGTCAAACCGAAATCAGATGGGTTCAAGATTTCATAAGTGGATGGGTTGGCCAAGATAGCTTTAGCGTGAATACCGGCTTTGTGGGTGAAAGCACAGAATCCGGTGATTGGGTTGTTGAATGGGATATTCACTTGCACGGCATCGGCAACCAAGTTTTCCAAATCACGCAATTTGTGCAACTTGTATTTAGATAAGACGTAGTCTCTGTCGGCAGTGATCATTCTTGCCATCAAAGCACCCAATGGAGTGATACCGTTTCTTTCACCAATACCCAAAACGGAAACATCGATCAATTTGGCACCTGCTTCCAAAGCAGTGTATGCGTTTGCGACGGAACACCCGGTATCGTCATGGAAATGACATTCAATGTCACATGAAACAACAGATTTAAGAGTCTTGACCAACTCGTAAACTTGTCTTGGGTTGGCACATCCAACAGTGTCAGCAATACCAACTCTATTCACACCGATTTTGTCAACGGTTCTGTAGATGTTCAACAAGTCAACAATGTCAGATCTGAACGAATCTTCGGAGGAAAATCTGATTTCGATACCTTTGGATTTGACGAATTCAATCACCTCCACAGCAGATTCGGCAATGTAGTTCATGTCTTTACCGTGGGAGTATTGTCTAAGAAATTGGGAGGTACCAATCACAACATCGACACCGTCAACACCGGTTTCAACGGCAACTCTGGCATCGTCCATGTGACATCTGATGTGGGTCAAGATCTTTGCTTTTAATCCTAATTTACAAATGGCTTCACAATCTTTACGGGATTGTTCAGAAGCAACTGGAGAAGTCAATTCAATGTAGTCAACTCCAAAATCGTCCAAAGCTTTGGCGATCTCGATTTTTTTTTCGGTGGTGAAAAATGCATTGGCAAATTGTTCACCTTCTCTCAAAGTAGATTCTATAACTTCGAATTTGTTAACGTTTGATAAGAAATCAGATGGATTTGGTCCATATGGATTAGTTTGTCCTGCCATTTTGAATTGTTCTATGTAGTTTCGGATTATGATATAACTTCTTCAGTACGCTGACGGAATACCTTTATCCTTTATATGAAAAATTTTCAACCTGACACATTGATTCAGCTGAAATTTTTTCTTCTCCATTATGACTAAAGGTCATATTGCCGCTTTTGGGCGGTGAATGAGTAATATCCTAAGCGGCAGCGGTGCGCTATCAGATGACACAAAAGAAATATATGAGTCAGAGGTTTGATATAAGCGCTACAATCGTCGCCTTTTTTTTAGACTAAATGTTGTCCCAGAATGGTTAGGCATGCGTAAGTGTCATCTTGCTTACGATTCACCTGGTGTTACCTTCCCTCATCAATTGGTCAATGGCCTACAGTATGTTTAGGTTGATGCGAACCCCAGAATTCGAAGGGCATTATCGCAATGAGTCATGAGTCGGTAGTGCCCGTCATGTTTCCGCAGCCAAGTTCACTGTCCGGGCCGGCGGAGTGCAACGATGTCGGCGCGCGGAGTTGGACATCGATTACATAATCGTTGCGATCGTGACATGATATGCTCCATTACATAATAGATTCTTCGACTGTGAAATGAGCTTCTCGATTACGTAATGGTTTCCATGGTGAAATGCTGCTCGATTACCTAATCGTCGGTTGCGATCGTGGGTTCATTTTATCACATGACATTAACAACACACTATACACCTATATAAAGTTTGTTACACTTCAGTTGCAACCATTTTGACGAATCTGAATATCTCTGACTTCATCTTGATAAGTTCAATATTCTTGATGTTCAATTTTCCATTCATTCTGGAAACAATTTGCTTGACAACCAAGCTGAGTTCTTTACTGGGGAGTCCGGTGATGGCTGACCAGTTATGGTTATAGTTTGGTCCAGGTTGATTCACCTTGCCGTCAGTAGATTTGAGGGCCGAAAGTCTTTTTTCTCTCATTATCGCGAGTTTAAAACAACCAATAATCAATTTTTTCAACTCGAATCCCATATCAGTGTAATTAGCGAAATTGTTAGACTGATTGAGATATCTCAACAAGTAGATAATATCCATGTACCGAAAAAGATAGATAATACCCTTCATAAACATCGGTAACGACAATTGTAATCTACTAGTCAAGAGCAATAGGAATTTGTCCAAAGGGAGCTCATCAGGATTCACAACTCTGGAGGATTCTGGAGGAAACGAATTGTGAATTTTGGTTGCAATATATTTGACAATAATCGTCATGAGCTGGTTTCTTTCATGCTTGAACTGTTCAGGAGAGAGCTGGCCCTGTGGTTTAACTGTTCCGCTTGGCACGAGGTTGTTAGACTTTAATGATTTTTTGACCTGCTCAGCAGTTTCTGATGGCTTAACCAAGGGGCTCCTGGAACGAGTAACTTGTCTGGCAACTACACCAGGCTGGAGCTGACGCTGTAATTGACGATTAGCTGGTGCAACTGATCTGGAAATCGGTTGTACTGATTCGTTAGCTGGACGTCTTTGTGATTTGTGTGAAAGACTGGACACACCAGAGTAGCTACTTTCGTCGTCAGAAACCTCGTGATCTGATACTAATAGAGGCATGTCTTCAATCATTGGGTCATTATCATTATTTCTGGTTCCTAAGCTCGAGGATGGGCTGGGGTGTACTGTTTTTGCTATCATAATGTGATCAGTAAGTAAGGTGTCATGTGACGAGACACCCGAAGACGTAAATGGAGCTTGGGCAGATGTGGAGTTTGATGATTCCAGAGCTTGCGGAGAATCAGCAGGTGTTGGCGGAGAAGGTACAACGGCACCTTTGGAGTTTGAGTTTTGCGTTTGTGTGATGTGTCTTGAAGATGGGTATTCACCATAACCAAGCGCAACCATTGCAATTCAATATATATAGATATTGATAAGTTTAATAGTAATGTACAGGGGGAATTAAAGTAAGCCGGGGATTGTTGAGTGGATGTGGGGGTTCAGTAATAGTCAGTAGCAGTAACAGTAGTATTATAAGATCGATAATACGATGGGATACCTCAAATTCTCTTGTACATCATTGTGGACAAGATATAGAGACTTTAATTATATTATTTGATGACTGAGTAGCGAAGTGGCAAGTAACTTCGTTGTTTTGTTGCTTTTTTGTTAAGGTAAGAGTGGCGAAAGCTCTCTGACTACTGGTGCTGTTTGCTAAACTGCTGAGTTATTAATCCACTTGTATGGATGATTAATATATTGTTGAAATTGGGAGGATTCGAAGCTTTTCTTAAGTTAGTCGTGTTACCTAGCTTTGTGTTGAAAAGAACTAGTAACTAATAAGAAGTTTTGATACTGGTGGTTGATTTGGTGATGATGTTTCTCGTTTCATTCGTTCCCAGGATTTTTTCCCTAGTCGAATCGATGACTTTGTGACGCAAAATGAGTCAGAATAAAGTTCGGGTCAAAAGCGATGAAAATCATTACTTTGCCAAGGAAGTACGTGAGATGGGCCCCAGCACCGGAGCAACCAAGGACTCGCACTGTAGAAACCTTCATGTAGTGATAGATGTTTCCACCTGCTCGAAATCATACACCTCGTCGCACTTTGGCTTACTATGCTACGTCATTAGTGATCTGTTACTAATACATGGGGTGGCCCTAACTTATAGTAGACGCCATAATACGACGCTGTATCTACATAGAGACATACAACACTCTTGTGGCTATCAACCTAGATATATATCGTCAATTCTAGCAAAACCGTTCCATCGTCACCAGTATCGTCAGGCATTGTTTATCAGACCTCCCTAAAATCAAAATTTTCCACCGATTTAACTTTTCCGTCATAGCACTAAGTAGTCGAATGAGCCATAAACCTGAAGATCCAGGCGCCAAACCAGCTGATACCAACACAGACTACATAGCGGATCCTTCTAGCGGTACAATTGATCCCTTAGCCTCTCAAAAAACGGCACCTTCAGGCACTATGAAGAGAACCTATAAGGATGCGATCAATGCTTTGAATACTTTACAATCCAACTTTGCCTCGATACAGGCAGCTAAACAGTTGGGACCCAATGTCAACCGTAATGAGCTTTCGATCATGGAGGTCTATGAATATACCAGACGTTTGGGTTATTCACCAAAGGATTTCAATCGTCTTAACATTATTCATGTCACCGGTACGAAGGGTAAAGGCTCAACTTGTGCATTCACTGAGTCCATATTGAAACAGTACATTGAAAAGGAAAGTGATAGTGGAATAATTTCGAAAGTGGGTTTATATACTTCTCCACACCTTAAATCGGTTCGAGAAAGAATCAGAATCAATGGATCGCCTATCACTGAATCTAAATTTACCAAGTACTTCTTTGAAGTTTGGGACAAGCTTTCCTCCACCACTTCTTCCGTACTGGAATTTCCTACTTTACAGCCTTCAGATACTGTCAAGCCAATGTACTTCAAGTATCTTACCATCATGTCATTCCATGTGTTTATGCAAGAAGGAGTGAACTCTGCTATTTTCGAAGTTGGAGTTGGTGGACAGTATGATTCCACCAATATAATTGACAAACCCACTGTTGCTGCGATCTCCAGTATGGGAATTGATCACACTTTCATGCTTGGAAACACCATCGAGTCTATCACCTGGAACAAAACTGGAATCTTCAAATCAGGTGCTCCAGCTGTTGTTAGCGAACAACTTGAGTATCCTGAATCTATCGAGGTGATCAAGTCGAGAGCTGCTGAAAAGAATGTCTCGAGTTTAGAGATTGTATCGCAGAGGGATGTTATTCCTAAGGGAACTAAACTTGGGTTGGCTGGTGACTTTCAAAAACAGAATGCTGCGTTAGCAGTCAAAATATGTGAGATCCACTTGAAATCCTTGGGATTAAAGAATCTCGACGAGTTGCCAAAGTATGCTGAAAACGGAATTGTTGAAGAGTTGCCTGAAAAGTTCCTCAATGGTTTGGCAAAATTGAACTGGGACGGTAGATGTCAAATTATCAAAGACAAAGCAGGCTTCGAGAAGATCAACTGGTACGTAGATGGAGCACATACTTTGGAGTCCATTAACGTTTCATCTAAATGGTTCAAACTCGAACAATTGAACAAAACAAACCAGTCCAAAAACTTAAAGATACTTTTGTTCAATCAACAAAGTAGAGAAAATGCCGACGTCATGTTGAAAAAATTGTATGACAATGTCACCGGAGAAGACTTCCGCTTCGACCATGTTATATTCCCAACAAATGTTACCTGGTCAGATGGTAACTATAATCCGGACTTACTTTCATTAAACAGCTCCAAAGATACAGTGGATTCATTAGAGGTCCAAAAGCATTTGGCCCAAACCTGGGCAGATTTGGATTTAAAGTCCAAAAACAGTTCTAGAAAGCATATCTTCCACGACATAGAGACTGCAGTGAATTTCATCAAGAGTTTGTCAACCTCAAACGACTACGCCAATAATGAAGTAGATGTGTTTGTTAGTGGTTCATTGCACTTAGTCGGTGGATTTTTGGTTGTGCTTGATAATGAAAGAGATTAGAGATGATAACGTTCTTTTGAACTACGCCTTAGTTATGGGTTTAATAGATCTATATTATACATTATTTGACTAATTTGAACCAGCATTAACAATATTTTCTCTGGAAGACTTGACGATATCTTTGATATTAGTTAATGATGATTTCCATTCCAACAAAGCCTTTTTAGCATCGTTCCAGCTCTTGGCGTTTTCTGCATCATTTCCAGCGACAACAAGTCTGTTAACTCTTGATAAAGTAAAAGTTTCTTGCAATTGGTTTAATTTACCTTCAATAACACCGGTTTTTATGGCAGTCACCAACAAGGATTCCAACTCAAACGACGTTTCGATGTTAGGTATTTCACTATATTTAAAGATGATTTTGGATGGGTTAGCTGAGGCTTCTTGACTGAAAAATCTGGCTAATGATAAGATTCTGGACTTGTTGTAAATGAAATCAGCTGGTAAATCCAATCCGGTTTGAGAGATCTTGGATTTTTCAACAACTTGTCCCGAGATATAGTGTTGGAAAATTTCGACTAATGGCTCTTTACCGTTGGCAGCAACAGCTTGAGCAACGTTGTTGTTAACCAAGAATGAGATATCGACAACTTCCGACGAGAATGCAAATATGATTAACTCCTTCAATTCGGCAGAATCTAATGGATAGGCTTTGGTGAATTTATTGATAAGTTGCAATGATTTTTCGGTGAACTTGGTGTCTAACTTGATGAATTTCCAGAACAAGTTTCTGATTTCGGAGTCAGAAACCTGAGCAGCCTTACCCCATTGAATAAGGTTATTACCGATGTTTTCTTCGACAATGGAAAAGTCGAATTTGGATACTTGAATGACATCTAAAATCAAGTTTAATATAACAGTTCTAGTGCTAGAAGTTTCTGGTAAAAGGTTGAAAATAGTGTTGAAAACAGACAAGATGGTGGAGGTCTTAATGGATCTTCTGTCTCTTAATGATGGTTGTTGCTTTGGGTTGGTGTTGAACAAGATTTGGAACAATGGTGATTTAGGGTCATCCAAAGCATTTTTACCAGAAAGTTCTCTCACAAGGTAAATCAAAAGATTGAAAGTTGGTTCGAATTCCTTGTCTGATAATTTGGATAAAACCTCTGCTGGAGATTCCTTATAAAGCAATTCGACCAATTGGTCTTTATTGATGACTTCTTCACTTCCTTCTTTGAAGAACCCGGTCAATTTTTGACTTAATTCTTTGTTTTGGTTGACGGCGTCGATTATTTGACCGTATTCCTTGACGGAGTCTTTTAAGTCATTGTCGACTACTATAACGGAGGCCATATTCTATAGTTTGATACTGCTAGATACGACTGTGATCTCGTCGTTTTTTTTTCAGGTCCTTCTGCACAAAATTTTTCTTTGGTCCGGCCACGACAAAAATGTATCAAGTAGTTTATGAGATTATAGATATCTATACGTCTATAAGGTTACGGTGTATATAGTGCTATAATAGTTTGTTTAGTCATTCTCCTCCTCCTCATTAATCACCGGTTCGTATACTTTCTTTGGTTCAGCCGTGGTCTTCGACGAATTTTTACTGGTTGCACTGGAATCGTTTGATTTCTGTGATTTAGCCTTATCATTTTTAGTGTATTTCTTGGGGACTGGTGGTGAATGGGATCTGAAATATGGAATATCTGACTTGTAGGGCCCGGCTACAAAAGTATTGGTAGCGGGATTAATATTCTCTGATGTAGACGACAGACCCATTTGCCCACCACCGTAAGCACCCGTTCCACCACTGGCAATGGTAGTTTTACCATTTGAGGGAGAAGGCGAGTTATTTGGGCCAAACCATGGACCTCGTAATCGCTTTTCCATCTTGACAAGCTCAGGCGAATGCGGGCGTTGGTTTTGAACCTGCGATAACGTAGCATCAAGTTCTCCTGGTTGCATGGGCTTTGTTGGAATAGGCATTCCAAAACCATTATTATTGGACTTGATGGAGCTTTCTTCGGACGAATTGCTGGAAAGCTGCGATAACGAAAACTTCTTCTGGTGCTTGTGATTAGTTGCCGAAGTTGAGTTTGATTTAATCGATTGCTCCGACGATGTGGTTCTTCTATAACTAGGTCGTTTTATCATCGATGTCGACAACGATTGCAGTTTTGAAAGTCCAGTTGCTCCAGAAATACCGCTGCTCAGGTTTCGGTGGAAATCTTGCGATGTGTTCAAGCTAGCTTCGTAAATTCCATCATCGTCATCATAGTCGTCTTCCATCGTATCTGTTTCGTCTAAGTGGTCCAACTCTGATTCGGACAACATAGTCGACATTTGACTGAATTGACTTATTTGACTGAGCTGAGATATCATCGAAGTAGGTCTGGGCCTGCTACTTCTGGTAGCAGACCCTTCTGTGATGGGAGGTGAGAGATTCTTATCATCAGACTTATCGAATATTTTTGGGCTTTCCCGTAAGTCTCCATCCCCCTTAGCACCTTTGAAACGAACGCTACCGGGAATGGCAGTTAGACTCTCTTGTAATTTGGCATTGCTTGAATTAGAAGTATTTCTTTTGGATAAATTTTCAAGCGATCTTTCAATTTCGTCGGCTGTTGAATCGTGCACTTCACTTTCGGTACTACCATTAGTACGAGCGTGACTATACAGACTTTCATTGTCATCGTTGTTGCGTTTGGAGCTTTTCCAGAACTTGAGCTTTTTCAAGAATTTGGCATTCTTTGACTTCTTTCCATTCCATTCTGATGCTTTCCATTGTTTAGTATCAGGTATATTGACTCTTTGAATATTAGACTCCTCGGGATAAAACGATACTGTTCTTTCCAAAGGAGGGCCATCGACCGAACTTCTTGCCAAAATCTGAATGTCTTTTCTTGAATCTGGCGTATTGTTTCCCATGATTTGGGAAAAATCGATATGGGTGGCCGACGATGCATGTGCTCTTGGAGAATCTTTGGGCGAGTCTGGTGGAATCAAGCTATTCATTCTTAGGGAAGTAGGAGAGGAGGGGGTGGCATTAGAGCCTCCGATGGCTTGGTCACCCTTATTTAAGCTGTTAGACCAAGAATTTCTCGACAGATAAGAGTCAATTCGTCTCTGCTCATGATCAGATGGAAACTTTCTGGGTATCAACTGTTCTGTGTCACTGTTTGGATTTCGATCACTTGTATGTCTTTTAGAGTCGTCACTTGCGTCTAAATCATTACTCGTTAGGCGTTTAGGATCAGATAAACGGTGAATGTTTGTCTTGGATGAGTTCTTCATCGATGCAATACTCAAGCTTGACTTGATTTTCTCCAACGGTTGAGAACCGCTCTGACCAGCAGCAAGGTCAGTAAGAGACAAGGCACTTTTAACTCTGTTTCTTGATCTCTGAAGCGACTTTTTTGCTTCATAATATGTTTTGGACTTTTCCCGATAGTATCTTTTTTTCTTTCTGGAGAATTCTCTTGTGAGGAGCAACTCATAAAATGCAGTTAGTGAGTTCATTTGGTTATTTGAAACATTATTTTGCAACTCATCAACGTTAAAGTTTAGCTTGTGTAGCTTCTTGACCAAATCTTTTTCTATTTTGGTCTGGAATGGGGAGCTATTCACATGGTAATGTTGGTTGATTGAAAGAATGGATTCTGCATCATTGCTGGTGTGTCTTGATGCTTTATCCAAGTATTTGTTGTGGCGAGCAATAAGAAATGACGAGTTCAAAATCTGGTTCAAATTGGGCCGCTTCGTGGGATCTTTAGACAACATAGATTGAATAAGCTCAATTAGGTCCTGCGGTATGGTATCTCGATACCTGGGTTCTTCATTGATAATCTTATATTTTGTTTTAAGGTCATCGTCTTCATCAAAGGGCATTTCTCCATATACCATGGTGAACAAGATGACTCCCAAAGACCATATGTCGATGTGAAACCCCGAGTATTTTTCGCTTTTCAACAACTCTGGGGCCATATATACAGTAGTGCCACACAAAGTGGATAAGAACTTTCTTGTCTGGGGATTGTATTCTCGGACGAAACCAAAGTCCGTTAGTTTAACGATTGTTTTCTTCTTATCTGCCAACAATATGTTTTCAAGCTTCAAGTCTCGGTGACTGAGGTTGAGCGAATGAACGTATTTCAACGCTATTACAATTTGGAAGAATAGAGCTTGACATTCTCGGAGATCCAATCTTTTCTTTTCGTATATATGGTAGAACAATTCACTTCCTTCACAGTATTCGAGCACAATCCAGAGGTGGTTCTCGGTCTTGATGACTTCGTACAAGCTGACAATGTTCTTGTGCTTCAATTGCTTGTGGTAATAGATTTCTCGCACTATATTTGGATCGTTTATGAGCCCACATTTCAACACCACTTTGACGTTCAATAGTACGTGGCTGGCCAAGTATACTTTACCAAAAGCTCCTTCGCCTATCTCCTGAATGATTTTGTAGTTGCCTATCTGACTGACATTAGGCGATGTTATTTGGGTATAGAATAAGTTAAACTGAGTTGCCAATTGTGCTTTATAGTTTTGTTCACTTATTAACTTTGACGAGCTCATGCCGATGTATAATTGATATGGAGAAAGTCTGGGGCGAAATGGTCAAATACCTCAATGGAGTGAAGGAAAGTGTGAGTGTGCTTCTTCTAAATGAATGTATGGGTTTTGAGGTTTTGAGTTGTGGCCGAACTTCTATTTTGTTCGCTTATTCTATCTGCCAATCCTTACTGATATGCTGTCACGCCCAATTAGGCAGAATATTCACAAGGTATTGACCCTTTTATTTAGCCAAAATCACGAGCTGAACTAGGACTTGAATATTTACTCAAAAAGGGTTCGGTAAACCTGTTGACCTTAAAAAGTTGCGCTAATCACAGCTTTCTTCGAGCACCATTCTGTTCAAATGTAACCACCAGCATGAACTAGTGGTCCGGTCACGTGTCACAATCTGATAACCAGCATCCTGTCATTAGAACATGCACAGACCACCGGGGACTTAAGTAGTGCCATTTAGATGTAGGAATCCGAGTCATTACTTACAGTGGAGTGACAAGAGTCCTTAAGCTAATAGTTGGTCCACAAGTTGGCAACAAGTTGAAGATATTCCCTGGCACGTGACAAGCTGGGCATCGCTACATTGACAGACTGAGCAGATACGAATAGTGGTCACTATATGATTAGCAGAGCGTTATTCCTGCGAATAGCCTGTTTGGGGCTTCGAGGCTCCTCGGGATGCTTTCGACGCTCGTTATTTTCCCAAACTACTATACCTAGACTAAGTTTACGAGGTATAAGCACCCTAGAGCAGCCTCAGAATTCACAGTCTACAGATCACCAGATAGAGAGGTTGGCCTCCCTTACAAAGGAACCAATATGCATACTCAGGTCCAATTTGAAGAACAGGCTATTCGAGTCGCCATATCAGCTGCTCAATAAACTTGACGATCGAGAAATCTACACTCTTTTAAAGAAGTTTGAACAACGTCTCCAACAAAACTTTTCCAGGCATACATCCGAAGGCACCAAAAGTCGCAAGATCACCGATATCAAACTCATAGACTTTATGAATCCACAGATATCCGATATTTCTCAGATAATATCGCTGATCGACCAAAAATTATATCCTCAAGAGTTCACCAAGTTCTACAACATCAACTCACAGCAGGAATTTATTACTTCAGTCTTAACCAAGTTACTTTATAAGGAATACAACAGACTCAAGATCTCGGAAACGCGGCCTGAGAGTGAGATGATAGACCTCTCCAACCCAGCAGAATGGTTCCCTGAAGCCAGAAAGATGAAAAGAACGATCACCATGCATGTCGGACCAACCAACAGTGGTAAAACCTACAACTCTTTGCAAAAACTTCGTAAGTCTAGGTCCGGATACTACGCTGGTCCCTTGAGACTATTGGCCAGAGAGATTTTCGAGACATTCAATGAAGAAAATGTCCAGTGCAATTTAATTACTGGAGAGGAAGTTATACCGTCTCTCGATAAGTTTGGAAAGATCAGTGAAATCTCGTCGGGAACTATTGAGATGATTCCCTTGCACAAGAAAATGGATATTTGTATCATTGATGAGATCCAGATGATCTCTGATGTACATAGAGGTGCAGCATGGACCAATGCTGTTTTGGGAGTATTGGCCAAAGATATTCATTTATGTGGAGAAGAGAGTGCCGTTCCGCTTATCAGAAGACTCACTAAAATCACAGGAGACGAATTAATCGTAAAAAGGTACGAAAGACTTGGTAAATTGACGGTTTCTGACAAGGCGTTGCAAGATGTCAAGAACTTACAGCGAGGTGATTGCTTGATTGCGTTCTCGAAAAGAAAGATTCTTGAGTTGAAGTGCAAGATCGAGCAATCTACCAAGTTGAAAGTAGGTATAATTTATGGTGCACTTCCACCCGAGATCAGATCCCAAGAAGCCAATGGATTTAACGAAGGTAAATACGACGTCCTAGTTGCATCAGATGCTGTTGGGATGGGATTAAACCTTCGTATCAAAAGAATTATTTTTCATGGAGTAAAAAAGTTCAATGGTAATGAAATGAAGCACTTGACTGTTTCGTCGGTCAAACAAATCGCCGGTAGAGCAGGCCGGTTCAGCAAAGACAAAGGAGAACTGGAAGGGTTTGTCACTGCATTTATGAAGAAAGACTTGGATTTCATCAGGCAAATGATGGAGACCCCTACGAAAGACCTTAAGAAGGCATGCGTATGGCCCACCGATCTTGTGTGGAAACATTATATGGCCAAATTTCCCGAAGAAGTTCCTTTCCACGAAATCTTGAGCCAGTTTGAAAGGGAAGCCAGCTCGCTCAACATGAAAAATTACTTTATTAGTGATTTGGATTCAAGGAACGAAATGCTTAAGTTGTTTTTACGAGAGGATCTTTATAAAAGAACCAGTATAGAGGACCAGTTAGTCTTGAGTTTGGCACCAGTGAATGTTCAAATGAACTCGGCAGAAGTGATTGAAACTGCGTTCAAGTTCTTACGGAACATCACCGAATGCACCACCAGCAATATCTTTGACTTTGGATTTTTGCATGCACCCATCATAAAGAGAACTCCCAAGATCAACACCACCATATCAGATACAGTAGAAACTTTGAGGTTGTTGGAGGATAATCACCGGGTGGTGCTTTTATTTCTTTGGCTAAGTCAAAGATGGCCCACTTTATTCGTGGATAAAGAAGGTGCCATGGATATCAAGTCGTTGATCGAAAAGAGAATCAGTCAAGAGCTCAACAATTTACGGAGATTAAACAAACAGTAATGTAAATAGTGTACATAGTAAAGAATAGAAAAAGAATAGAAGAGAAAAACAATAGCTTTATAGTAAAATCAAAGGTATCACCTTTGTGAATTTGAAATAAATTCGTACGTAAGTTCATTCAAAAACTAAGCACACTTTATACCAGACTTTGCAGTCAACCCGCTTCGGAAATTTGTGGATCGATCTGCGGGGGTTATGGTGGGGAAAAACTCGAGGTGAGCGACCAAATTTCGGACCCTCCCCCACATTCTCCCCCACGCTCTGTTTATATATAATCTGAAGCAGAAGTCTAAAATCGAATTAAGCATACGATGCCTGACAAAAGTACGGTTATAGTGGTGGGCGGACCAGCAGGAACGGGCAAATCTACAATTGGAGAGCGCATTGCTAAGAATCTCGGGTGTCCTTTTGTCGAAGGAGATGCACTTCACCCCCAAGCCAACATCGACAAAATGTCCCACGGTATACCATTGACCGATGACGATAGATGGGACTGGCTCGCAAAAGTAAGTCAAGTTGCCTACAGTGCAAGTCAAGAACACGGCAACCCATCGAGAACTGCGGTCGTTACCTGCTCGATGCTAAAGAGAGTTTATAGAGACCGCATCAAAGCCAGCGCAAATGCTCAGTTCAAATTCGTATTTTTGAACTCGCCCTACGAAGTTATAGAGGAAAGAGTCGCCAAAAGGGGTGGCCATTTTATGAAGGCCGATATGGTAAAGTCGCAATTTGACATCATGGAGGTTCCTCAGGGAGAAGAATTGGCAGAAAACGGCGGGGATGCTTGGGTCATTGATGTGAGCAACAAGTCCATTGATCAGATATTAGAAGAGACAACCACTTTTGACTGGAAGATATAAGCAATATTATAGAGCTGTACTCCAAAACTTGTAGCTTAAAATTGGCGATATTACCGGCGATAATTTGGCAAGTCGCGCGAGATCCCTTTTCGGTAGTGCCAGCGCCCAGAAGTAATGCAAAATACCGGAAGTGGTGTAGAGGCCAAGGCGTGCTGCATACAGATAACAAGAAAGTTTATATATGTATATGGTATATTCAGAGTTATAACGTAGGGTTATATCTGTCACTTTAGTCTTAGAAGTGATACCAACAAGGATGACCCATTTTGATCCAGAGAACCTTCCCTACCTCAATCCAGCGGTGGACAGAAGAGTTGCGTTGATCACAGGAGGCAACAACGGGATAGGCTTCTACACTGTATTGCATTTATATTTACATGGATACGTGGTCTATATAGCCAGTCGAAACAAGTCAAGGGTACTCAAGTCATTCAAGGAGCTAAAAAGAACCGTCAACTCCATCCGTCAAGAATACTCGGCCCAGACAGCCTCGGAAAGGTTTTTGGGAGAGCTCCACTTGTTGGAGATCAACTTGGTGAGTTTGAATTCTGTGCTCCAGGCAGTGGAGGTGTTTAAATCCCAAGAAGCATACTTGAGTTTGTTGATAAACAATGCCGGCGCCATGGCGTTGCCTTATTCGCTAACTGTCGACAGGTTTGAAATCCAGCTCCAGACAAACTACATATCACCCTTTTTATTGACCACCAAGCTCATTCCATTACTTGAAAAAACTGCGGACGAGTTCCCTGAAAAAGGGCCTCCGAGAGTAGTGCATCTCAGCTCCATCAGCCATAAAATCGTGTTCAAGTATTTCGATATGAACTCGACTTTTCACTACAAACCCAACTTTATATTCACCTGGTTCAGATACGCCATGGCCAAAACCGCCGGGATCCACTTTATGAATCTTCTTGCATTGAGAAACCCAAAAATACTATGCATGTCTGTCCATCCCGGGTTTGTCATGAACACCAATTTGTTCTCTTACTGGACAAGATTGCCTATTATTGGGATCGTGTTCTGGTGCTTGTTCCAAATCTTTGGTTATTTCTTTGGTGTAACCAACGAAGAGGGCGCCAGTGCGACCATCAAGTATTGTCTCGATCCCACGCTTACGCTTGAGAAAGATAATGGCAAGTACTTTGCCGCGGGAGGCACCGAATCCAACCCCTCGAGAATCGCTCGCAACATGGACTATGCTGCCAGAACCTGGATATGGACGGTCCATCAGTTGAGTGAACGGGGGGTCAAAATCTTTAACTAAGCTTTTCAGCGCTTCAATTCTTTGCATTATTTAATCTTCATCGAGAACTTGCTCATATTTCTCCAACCTGTCCTTTTCTTCTTTTTCATCATCATACACAATGACATCTTCTTCGTTGTCAACGTCAATAATCTGGTCCTGTAGATCGCCTAACTCTGCCTCGACTTCGTCCGGGTCACTGGTATAGTCACTGTCGTCGTTGTACTTCAGCAAGTCAAGCTTTTGTTCGTAGCAGAAATCAATAAAATCTTGAAGATCAGCATCGTTGAGTACTTCTGACTCTGATTCTGATTCTGATTCGGGGTCTGGTTCGTCGTCTAACTTCATCTTGCGGGTTTCGGCCTCCAAGAACGATTCAAAGTGTTTCTTTAACATCTCAGCGTCTTCTTCACTCCTTTTCTTCTCCTCGATATCGTCAGTCCCAGATGCCAGTAAGAGTTCACGTAACTGATCTGTATTCTCAGGAACGGCAGTGCTGATTCGCCCTTGAGACACGAGGATATTTTGAAGTGTCTCTCGTGTATTGTTTTCTTCATTTTGCAGCGGTTCTGGCTCTGACTGCTGGAGCTGCTTGTAACCGGCCGAAAGTATCCTTCCCAACAGACTGGGATCAGTGTTGCCATCATTTGTCAACACCAAGTGGACATACGACTCGAGGCTCATTACTATGGTCGCCTCTATAGTAGGTCCCCTTTCAACCTCCAAGTTTGGTCGCCAGCTGCTCACACTTTGCCCAGCTAGCCATGGTTGTTGGGCAATATTTCTTGCCATTTCAGACCGAATATCCACTCGGACATCAAACACACTGTCCAAACAGTAGTTAAAGTCAAGAGCCAGCCTAAAATCCTCGGTGATCTTTGGGTGTATAGCGTAGTCTTGGTTTTTGATCTGTGCTAGTGCTCGTTCCATAGGGAGAAACAGACGCTGGTCGTGGTTATTGACTATAACCACCAGTCCATTGTGGATCCAAGGACGATTGCATGATGCGACTCCTTCGTATTGTTCGTCTAGATCGGCTGCATAAACAAACATAGTCTCAAACTCCTGGGAGTTCCATACGTGGATGTAGCACTCGGGATTTCTCTGACTGTACTCGAAGAGAAGAGTCAAAAGCAATTGTTCGTCTTGGTAAAACGTATCGAACGCCAACTCTCCATACACGTACTCAATCACTCGGGGCTCGCCTTGTTTGTTGTGGTACGAATGGGTGTGCTTTTCGTACTTTGGTCTTGATTGGGACCACGGGAAGTATCGTATGAACGGACCAAACCATTGGTCTACATCTTGAAGCAGGGTGTCGAGAAGAAGAAATGTGGTTGTAGAATTGGGGAACCGCGAATATATCTCCACTTCATTGGGTGGTTGGGAGTCCCACACATACTCAGAGTCCATCAGGTGTCACAGATCTTAGCGCATCTCACGTCAAAATGAGACTAGATGAGATTTGAAATAATGAGCATCTCAACCTAAATTTAATTTGGGTGCAACTTGGAGGATTCTGCAGGTACTCCACCCCAGCACGCGAATACAGTCTGTCTACACTAC
Source organism: Suhomyces sp. yHKS641 (assembly GCA_030705105.1). Classification (NCBI taxonomy): domain Eukaryota; kingdom Fungi; phylum Ascomycota; class Pichiomycetes; order Serinales; family Debaryomycetaceae; genus Suhomyces; species Suhomyces sp. yHKS641. The sequence goes on along the minus strand of JANIWR010000004.1, from coordinate 217,260 downwards.
TACTAGCACCAAATGAGCTTACGCACCTCAATGTTTATCGGGTTCAAGAGTTATATAACATAATTTTATATTGACAGATTTACTCTACTCTAATAGCTTACAATTTAAAATCGTCGCTGGATCTTTCAATGACAATGGCAGAAGCACCACCACCACCGTTACAAACAGCAGCAACACCGGTCTTTCCACCTTCTTGAGCCAACACAGACAACAATGTGACAATGATTCTGGCACCAGAACATCCCAATGGGTGGCCTAAGGCAACAGCACCACCGTAGTAGTTGACCCTTTCGGCTGGAAGGCCAAGGTTTTGGCAGTTGGCCAATCCAACAACAGAGAAGGCTTCGTTCAATTCGAAGAAGTCGACCTTGTCTTGAGTGATGTTAGCATGCTTCAAGGCCTTTGGAATAGCCAAGGATGGAGCAATGGTGAAATCAATAGGTGCTCTGGCAGCTTCACCCCAACCAGTGATCTTGGCCAAAGGCTTCAAGCCAAGTTCGGTCAATTTCTTTTCAGAAACCAAAATAAGGGCGGCACCACCGTCGTTAAGACTGGAAGCGTTTGGGGCGGTGACAGTACCGTTTTCCTTTTGGAAAACAGTTCTGGCAGTTCTGAGTTTTTGCTCGTTAAGGTTCTTGACTTCTTCATCTTCACTGACTACAACATCTGGCTTGCCTCTGACACCTTTGATGGTGACAGGAGTGATTTCCAGGTTGAATTTTCCGGCTTTCTGAGCTTCACCGGCCTTCTTGTATGAGCCAAGAGCAAAGTCATCTTGTTGTTCTCTTGAGATGCTGTGATCTTTGGCACACTTTTCAGCAGCAACACCCATCAATTGGCCATCGTAAGCATCGATCAAACCGTCCTTTTGAATACCGTCGATGATGGAAGCATCTCCGTATCTGGCACCAGATCTACCTGAAGGCAAGTAGTATGGGGTGTTGGACATGGATTCGGCACCTCCAGCAACAACGATTTCGTGGGTACCTGTGATGATAGATTGAGCAGCCAAAATCACAGCCTTCATACCAGAGGCACAAACCTTGTTAACAGTGGTGGCAACGATACTTTCAGGCAATCCAGCTTTTAAAGCAACCTGTCTGGCTGGGGCTTGACCCAAGTTGGCTTGTAAAACACCACCAAAAAGAATTTCTTCAACGGATTCAGGAGCGATCTGGGGGACCTTGGCCAAGGCACCTTTGACGGCGGCAGCACCCAAGTCAGAGTAAGTCAACGAAGACAAAGAACCTTGGAAGGTACCGATTGGTGTACGAGATGCTGAAACAATATAAGCTGGCATGTTGTATAGCGGGTATTTAACGTGGGAAAACGACTATATCAAGTTCGATACTTCCTCGGCGTACGGATTTTCGAGATTTATATATTTTTTCTTATACGAGCGAAAACTGTCGTTCCACAATCAACACGATCAACGTGAAAGAAACCGAGTTTGCAAAAGCGAGTCGTACAAAGTTTCTGAACATCAATAATGGCGTCTACTAGCGGTACAGGTATACTTCGTAGAGCTGCCATGATAAGTACGCTGTTTAAGATACCTGTTATAGGTGCCACTCGCTCCCTAGCTTCTTCCTCGGTAGGACGGGGCTGTCGCAAGACTCCGCTCCAAGGGATCTCTAGCTACTTTCCTACTTCTACGCGTACAGCACACAAATGGACCAGTACAGACACCCCATCAAGCTATCTAGGACCTCCTGGCTCTCTCATATATGCTAGAAGGTCGCTTTTCAGCGATTCCAAGCCTGGGTCGGCCGCACCACCAAGCTCGGCCCAACCCCGCCAAAATTCGGTTTCGCCTACGGGCCCCACAAACGTTGAGTCGCATCCAATCTTGAAGAGAATTCCTCGCTTTTTGAGGCCATTTGCCTCCAGATTCATCCATGCTCCCATTTCTCACGTAACAGCTTTTCTCATTCTTCATGAACTCACGGCTATAGTTCCATTGGTTGGAATATGGTGGGTGTTACACAAATATCACTTGAGCGTACCGCTCGATCTCCCTAGCTGGGCTATCGACAAAGGTACCAAGATCATCGATTCTTCATTGGCAAGCTTTGACTTTTCGGGTTTCTCCATGAATGAAAAATTCAACTTTGTCATGGAAGGTGCTTATGCGTTCGTGATAGTCAAGTTCTTGTTGCCGTTCAGATTAATGATCAGCTTGGGCTTGATGCCGTCATTTTCTCGCTGGGTGGTTGTTCCATTTACGAGTATCTTTAAAAGAAAACCCAAGACTAAAGGGACTACGCCTATAAAGCCTACAACTGATAACTTGAAAAAAATCGATAAACCTCGATTGTAAATAAACATCATTATTTCATGAAATAAAACTAGACAAATGATAAAAAAAAATAGTATAATGCACGAGACCCTTCTTTTCGTAATTCTTCATTAACACCTGTTATCATATAATAATAGTGCTATTTCGGCATCTTTTTTTTGTTTGGATCTATTCAAGGGTAACTTTCAATTGCTCTTTTGTTAAGGGCACAAAATCATTCAATGAACTAATTTGTTGATTGAGCTTTAAATGACTGAATGCAAAATGAGGTACAAGACGATCATTCAAATGAGGTTGGACTGACAATTCCCGATCATCAAAGTCAAACAACTCAGGCAACTCTTTGAGGTCTGGCTGATTGGCGTAGATTTGATAATTGGCGTTGTTTGAATGATGACTAGATGCAGACGAAGTTGAATTGTGATGGAATTGTTGGCTAAAGATCTTGCGGTAATTTGGAAGCTTTGTGCTTGGATCTCTCAACTCGTCAAAATAAGGATCAATCAATGCCTCAACACAAGATATTCTATCTATTGGAGAATATTGCAATATTCTAACAAGAAATTGTATACAGTCAGATGACATCTTTTTGAAAATTCTTGATAATGGAATGGGTTTGATTTGAGGAAATTTGTGTTCCATATAATTAGGATTCATATTTTTGATTTGGTCCTTCGATGGGGTACCCAAGATTTTGATGATTTCAACCAATTGATCAATTCCAGATTCTCCAGGAAATAATGGCTGACCAAGGATTAGTTCTGCCATCACACATCCAGCAGACCAAACATCAATCTTGGTGGTATAATCGGTGGCACCAAAGATAAGTTCAGGAGCACGATAATATCTTGAACAAATATAAGACACATTAGGTTCATTAGGGTTTAAGATCTTGGCAGAGCCGAAATCACATAATTTCAACTCACCAGTTTCAGGATTGATGAGCAAGTTTTGAGGTTTGATATCACGGTGACAAATGCCTTGAGAGTGAATATAATTGAGTGCACGAAGCATTTGGTAAGTATATAATTTGACTTCAAGTGGAGGCATCAGCAATCTCTTAGAAACATAATAATGAGATGCTTTGTATAACGTTTCAGGAACAAACTCTAATATAAGATTCAAGTAGAGCTCATTTTTATCGTTGTTCGTGTAAAAGTAATACTTTAAATCGGCGATATTACGATGATGGACAAGCTTCATAATTTGAAGTTCTCTATTCTTGAATCTCTTATCTTGAAGAACTCGCTTCATAGCAGCTATCTCATTAGTTGGTAAGATTTGAGTCTGAAAGACCACTCCAAATGATCCATGACCCACCATTTGTGATTGGGTATATTGGATTGTTTGTGTTTCACCGGTGTGACCATTGTTGACAGTTTCAGTGACAACTTCTATTTTAGACATGTTAGTATAAACTTAATGAGTGTAGAACAATTCTAGATTGAAAAAGGAGAGTATGTTTTGAAAAAGATGAGGGTTAAAAATGAATTCGATTTTGGTAAAGTATGACGACAGGATTGCTTGATTGTTGTTTTTTCGGAATTTTGGTTGCTTAGTTGAAGTTATCAGTCTGGATATGATTCAGATTAGCGGCACCCTTCGTCCTTTAATTGAGGCGAGAAATAAAGTTGAAAAAGATCTTTAACAAAAATATAGTTTGTTCAGATACAGATTCAATTCAAGTAGAAGTGAGTTAAATCGATGGATTTGGATCTGGGGAAATTCTTATTTGTGATGATACGGTGAGATTGGATGATACGTTATGTTAGAATTGAGCCAATCAGCTAAATCATAGGTAAGTGACAGCTTTGTTCTTTTCTTCTTACTCAATTGAAAGTAGAATCAAATTGGAGACTTTCGAGTTTTGGTTCTGGGGACGGGGGTTTTTCGGTGAGAAAAGCGGGCACAACCTGTATTTTGTGCTGAAAACTAACCTGCAAACAATTTTGGTGGACAAAATGCGTGACCAACTAGAACGACTGAGGAAATGTTGCGATTTCCGACCCAGATTCGAGGGTGCCACTTGGACTTTGCTTCCCTTTCTCAGTCCCCGTATGCAGGTGACAGTTCTTGGCCACTCCCCGCTTCTCCCCGCAAACTAAAATCTCAAGCAAGCTCAACAATAGATAGGCACGACCGATAAATCCGAGTAAGAGCCCTGGCAAATCAATTCGTGAAGCGAACTTCTTGTGCTCCTCGTTGGCCAAGATCTCTCAACTATCAACTCACTTAACGATTTTGAGGTTGATCCCCACATCCAGTATCATCTCATACTTGGGTACCTTTTCATTTCCCCACTTCTCATCAAAAAAAATACTTTCCAAAGCCCCTCAGAGCAAAAAATAAAAAGATACCTTAAAAAATAAATCTAGAATTGTTCCAAGTCAAAAAAAAAAAATCAAATTATACATACCAATTAAGCCACGCTTATAGTTCTCTCCCCCAAAGGTTGATTTTAACTTACTCTTCAATCCATGATGTTTCTTACGAATGTTGGTCATCACACTCTTGGTCTGGTCAAAACTGCTTGATTTTTCCAAAGGATAGTTGAAAAACTCAGAATCGCCTCGATACGCGCTCACATCTTCCTCAGATGGAGGTGTTGTTAAGCTGTCTGTTGGCTGGTCGTAACTATGGCCATTATTTTTAAGTGCCAGATGATCGTCGTTCAACCCCCCATTTCCATGTAGTCTCTCAGTAGGGGAATCTGCTTCTTCTGACGATCCCTTGACAAATCCAAACAACTTGGAAGCGATACTGTTGTGTCTGTATCTCTTTTTGTGACCATATCTGGCACTAGTCTGGTTACTTGTATTGCTAAAACTGCTGTTGTTTCTTGACCGGTTCAAGCTGTGAAAATTCAAATTGTTGTAATCTCCTTGAACATGGTTTTGACTATGGCTCTGGCTAAGGCTTCGAGTCTTGTTTAATGAAATGCTGCCAACCGAATCTCTTTTCAATTTTGCAGTTGTGTAGTTGGTAGGTTTGTTTTCGGATTGGAATGTCGCAGCTTCCGCACCCAAACTCAAGACTTTGAAGACCGGTGACTCAAATGGGTTTCTGAATACCAATTCGTCTCCTTTGTCACCGTGATAAGCGGTGTCAACTTCGTCGTCGGGGACATTAAGGTTTTGAGAGTGCTCCAAGGATCCATCTGCGTTTCCTGTGTTATTCTTCCTGTCCTTGTACTTGTCCTTTAGTTCTCTTCTTTCGACTTTTTGCGAGTTCTTGAGGTCTTTCTTTTCTTCAAGATATTGCTTCTTTTCTTGCTTTCTTTCTTGGATATTTTGTTTGGTTTCGGCCTTTCTTTCCGATTTTTTACAGTGATGTATGTCTTCAAGCTTCTTCTTGAGCTTCTTTTTCCTCTTTACGTGCCTATTGGCCGCACTGTAAATTGGTTTATCGATTATGAGGTCTTTGATCACCGGTGTTGCAACCTCAGTGTTGCTTATATAGGATGGTATGTATTTATGAATGTTGTACTTTCTTTCCAAGTAATCGTAATCAAGGTGTTTGATGAATTCATGAGCGCTCGGGGCACCCTTTTCTGGAGATGTAGACTCCGATAATGCCAATGTCAGCTCTCCATCATGTAAACCACCGCCTATCGAGAGCTTATGAAGCCCCTTGGATAAAAGGGTCGAGTTGGTCATATGATTCGATGTGTATGCTTATCCTATAGTCTTACTAGTAGGGGTAGGGGTATGCTGAATGTGCCAAGGTCACTATGATAATAGTACGCTGTATAGGCAAGGTGTGGAGATGATGAAAGAAGGTAATATTTTTTGAAGTGATTGAAATATGGAACTATCAAAGTTGTAGAATAAGAGTAATGAAGTGCAAGTATGAAATAAACTCAAGTTGATACGAATCAGAGAAAATTGGCTATCTATACAGACCTTAAAAGCTGTACCACCTTATGCATCGGTCGTGTAAATCAACAAATTCGAGGTGAGGTTTTGGCGGGGATGGAGATGACTAGGCTTACATGTGGGGTTACAATAGTCGGCTAGACAATAGTCATTTAGTGCGACTCGCCTCTTATTGAGTTTTGGGCCCTGCCAAGTTTCCATGTGAGGCCGGATATGATTCCAAAACAGAACACGCACTGAAATTCATTGCGGTTGTCAACCTTATTGTGAGACCAAGGGCTAAGTCTCCGGTGCGAGGTACCGCTTATTGTATGTCACAAAAGATCATCTAGCATTAGCCAATTGTAAAACAGGAATTTGGAATAAGGGATAGATCAGTACTTATACACTGCTGATGTGAGTGAAGGATACTTTGTGCGCAAATTTCACGCTCGCAGTTTTGGTGTGTCTACCCCTCTTATTACCCCTTTTACTGAATCGACAACCCGTCTACTTCAGATGGGCTAAACTCTATATGGTTACATTTTTAGTTAATCTCGAGGCATACGCTCACGATTGTAATTACAAATAGCTAGTAGTGGTGAATCAGAGTAGTTTATTTTTTTAAACTATATTTCTTAGCAAGCCACTTTCTACACACATTCGTGATACAAACTGGATTTGTCCACACCCCCGGAATGTTGCGGCCAAGCTCAGAAGCTTAATGGTTAGTCGCATCAAGATCCAGGCCAGTTTCAAGCTGGTCCACAATATGCTTAGCGGTGATTCTTTTTTCGCGATCATACGTCATAATTCTGTCAAATAATTGCTTGTATGTCAGATTAGTACATCTTGGAATCAAGACTTCATAACCTTTTCGCGGCTGGTTCACAAATTGAAAAGCCTTGAAATGATAACGGTCGTTGTCCAACTCAGGCCAAGATAATTGGTGGCTTGGTTCGAGCGTGGGGGTGCCAAAATTGTTAAATATTGCGTTGATTAGATAAAGATCATTCAATACGTACTCGTCTCCATCTGCAGGTTCGAGCACCGAATGCGAATTCCTCAGATATAACACCGTCATTATGATTCCTAGCGACCATAAATCTATTTCAAAGCCGTAATTGTTGATTCCCAAGCACAACTCAGGGGCCTTGTAGATTCCAGTGCTCACATCAGTGTATTTACAGTTTTCAGACTCCTCGCCATCTGTATTTGGTGCGGCTAGCGTTGGCGCTTCGTGGCTGCTGGTATGGGAGCTGCAACTATTCTGTTCAGATTGAGCCTCCTGAGAGGCTTTTTTCGGACTTTCATAGCTTATACCAAAGTCTGCCAACACGGGTTCTTCAGGCTTATCGTTGAAAAATATGTTGCTTGGCTTCAAGTCACGGTGTATTATACCTTGATCGTGCAAGTATGCTAGTGCTTGGGATATTTTCAAAATCATCTGTTCTATCTTATCCTCAGGCAAATTGTTCTTGGACACAATTTGACTTTTGGAAGGGTCTACAAAGTTGTGTTTCATAGACTGAGTGCTGTAATGATCCAATAGGCTCTTCAAGTCATACTTGTAGTAAGGGATGACTAGCACTATATCGTCTTGCCACTCATAGTTGTTGATCCATGGGATTATTCCGGGGTGAGAAAGCTTTTTGAGAATCCGAATCTCTCGCTTGATATCGTGTGGTTTGACTCGTATGTCACAGTCAACAATCTTTAGACACACGGTCTCGTTGTTGGTACTATCAATGGCTCGGTATACGTCCGAGTGGTGTCCACTATACACTCGTTTTCTATCGACATATCTCTTGTCCATGCCACGATTATCTTGTCTCTTACGTAGTACCGCTAAGCTCACCCAGCTCCACTTAAAGCGCTTCTTTGATCTGGCGCTCTCTTTTGTACGCCGCACTCCTACTATTGCTGCGAATACCCTTAGACTGCAGAATTGTCACATTGACCACATATGATCCCGCTCTATTGCTAATAACTACTATTGATTAGTTGGACTATATCGATTATTACACTATGTACTAGCTCTCTTTTTGTAACCGACCCCAAATTAGTCGAAAGTGTTAACAAGACGATTCGGGGTAAATTTTGCAGCCCCGACTTAAATATTTTGATCAATCTCTAATCCAGTGCCCTCATTGGCACCAATTGTTGTAAGTTAAATATTTTCATTTACAATTTTTAAGCTTCTGATTGTCCTGTAGTGTGGTCACACGGTAGAAGATACTCTGAATGGCAGGTTTCTGACCGAACACTGCCTATGCTTGCTTTATGCTACTATCATGCAAACTTCCTGACGATACACAAATGGTGAATTTCTTCAACTATCCTGATTCGTGAACACTTCTCGAAATTAATGTTGGCTCGATGTTTACTTTTGTCTCTTTCGTATTGCTCCTCCCCCGATGTTGGAATTTGCAGCATTTCCAGCGTTATCATCATACGCTCCACCATGTCTCTTGAAGTTGTTTTGGATTGCTTGGTTGGAGATGATATCGTTGTCATCAGAGTATATTCTTCTTTTGGGGTACATCAAGTTGAGACCCTCGAATGCATTGCTTTGTACTTTGGGAAGCTCCAAAAAGTATGGGTGGAGAAGCGCAGAATCGGCTGTTAACCTTGTAGCGGGATCGTATTCGAGCAAGCCTTTAAGTAACGAAAGACACTGCTTGTTAGTGCCACCCACAAGTTTATACCAATGCACAAGGCTCGATGGATAATTACCGGTCAATTGCTGCTGGAACGAGCCATACTCAGGATACTTGTTTAAGGATGGCCAGACCTTGAGGTTTGGGGTTCCCAAGATCTCGATGATTTTTTGAAGCTGGTTATTTTGAAAAGGCACCGACTTTTTATTGTTGATATCAATCTTTGCTTCTTCTCCCTTAAAAATTGGCCTTAAAGATAACAACTCTGCCAATATGCAACCCACTGCCCACAAGTCGATGGCCGATGTATAATGACGGGCTCCAAGCAATAGCTCCGGGGCACGGTACCAGATGGTGACCACCACTTTATCGCCGGTATAAAGACTCTGCAACGGGTTGTTGAACTTACGGGCCAAACCAAGGTCTCCGATTTTTACTACTCCCGACGAAGAGACCATGATGTTGGCAGGCTTCAAATCTCGATGGAAAATCCAGTTCTGGTGGAGAAAACTCACTCCATTCAAGATCTGCCACACCAAGGATTTGATGGTGCTTTGCGGGATGGGCTTTATATCGGGATGTGAATGGTAATGGATGATCTGAAGCAAGTCATGCTCACAAAATTCGAAGATCATGTATATGGACTTGTTTTCGAGGATGATATCCACCAACTTGGTGATGTTTTTATTGTTAAGCTCTCGGCACAACGACATCTCTCGTATGGCACTCTGTGAGATCCCAGTGTAGTGAATGATCTCGTTACCATTGATATCGTGATTGTGGTGCGCTTTACTGCTCAGATGGTTGTCGCTCTTGAACTTCTTGATGGCATAGAACTGTATCGGATCAGTGCTTCCGGTGCTGCCATTTGCATTGCTCTGACCTTTCTCGCGTGCTCCCTGCTGATTTAACGCTCGCGTCTCGATTTCGTGGCCATTCTGGTCTTTACTGTCAATATCCTTATTACTCTTCAACCTCGCCTTATACACCTTCCCGTACGTCCCTGCAGCAATATAGCCAATGATATGGTATGTGGATAGCACGCTTTCTCGCGTGAGATCCTTGCGATGCTTGAATGGTCCTATGGTCATGATGGAATTCAGTGCCATTAGTGCGGGCTGCGGTATTACGGGTATCTGGTTGTTGTGGTTTATTTGCTGGGCTGGTAGCGAGCCCATTCCTGAACCTGCTCCGGAATTGGATGCACCCATGGCATTTCCATTGAATCCCATGCCATGTATCACGTTATTCTTGCCGCCACTGCTCATGTTCATGATGAAGGGTGATAGGTGGTGATTTGTATGACGGAAAGTTTAAATGTAGATGGTTTTATTTGGTTTTAACGGTTCTTTTTCGATTAAATGACATATATCAATGTATCAGTATTGAATATGTATTGTTATGGTTAAATATGCTTATTGTGATGACTTTACTGGTGTAGTTACTTGCAGAGATCTCCAGTGGTCGTACTAACATTTATTTGTGCTATCGGCGAGTGAGCATCACAGGAGTGTATAGAGAAACGGAATATCTAGCCAGGCGTAAGTAACACCAGACTATAACCAGACTGTCTTGATGGATTATAATGTCTACTTCTCATGATTGAATGCAATGTTCCAATTATGTATTTATGAGGAGCTTTGCTGCTTTATCTACTCTATATATGCAACTCTTGCTCAATTTGCTTTCGAAGGCCGTCGATATCTAGATCATCCTTCTCGAATCTATTAACAAAGTAAAATGTGCCAGAAATATCTTGGTCAATGACAACAGTACCGTTATCGACGCATTTTTCAATCTCTTCGGCAGTTATATCGTGAGACCACTCGTATTTGTTGGATACCTCTGAGACGGTGACACCCTTGAAGTGATTATATTCGTTATCCAAGTACTCGTTCAGTATTCCCATAAGCTCGGCCTTGAGCTTCGTGTACCGAAGCTGGTACTCTTGCTCTTCGATGTACTGTAGGATAAACTCTTCGTATATATTTGTACTGTCTGTTCTGGCCAACGACAAGACCACCAATCCTGATTTTTCATAGTTTTTCATATTTATCGATAAGTTCAAATCTTTGAACATCTCAATGGCCTTGTTGAAATCCTGGGTCGAAATCAATTCGGTTCCAAACCCTTGTGTGGTGATCAAGTATCGATTGTACTTGGCAAATAGGTCTTGCGATGTTATCATTGAAGATTTCTTGGTGAGTTCGCAGTTTATCAAGTACTCACTAATATGTCTCGATAATTCTTGTAAATACAAATTTGATGACTTGCTGATGCTTAAGGGAGGTATCACATTGGAATTGATTTGCGTGGTTCCTGACTTGTTGACAAATTTTTTGAGTGAGCTGGACAATTTCATTAGATCTTGGAACCTAAACATCAACTGCTCCAAATCATCCAATGAATTTCGAAGTATAATCTCATTCCGCTTCCTTTGTTGCTCGCCTATCTGTTCAAGACCAAAAATACCTCCACCCTTTATAGTTCTGGGCTGAATCTCTGGCGTTGGTTCGATTTTCACCCCGTTTTGATTTACCCCACCTCTTTCCTTGAGCGATTCCCACTTCAATTCATCCAAAGCAGTAATCAAATGCTCTTGAAACTTAGTCTCTCCGCCTTTTCGGAAACTCAACTTGATGTAAGGTGTGCCACTGGAATACTGTTCTTCCGACTCCAACTGAATATTCAAGCTGTTAACAGAACTTACATCGTTAACACTTGAGTTTTCAGAAAGTGAGCTTAGTTTGTTGCTTAGACTACTGGGGATCTTGCTTTTGAGCTCGCTTCCACACATTTCGCAATATTTCATCGAAGGATGGTTGATAAACGTACATTGCGAGCATTGATCATCTCGTTTATCTGGCAATACTTGAGCATTGTTGGATGATCCGGTACTTATAGTACTCACAGTATCATCGTCGCTATTGTGCTGCATCGATTCCTGTATCTTTGCCTTGATAGCAGCTGTGTTACCCTTGATCCCACAAGAAATACATTTTGGGGTCTCATTGGCAAAATCGTAATTGGATTTGATCTGATTGTTGTAAGAGCATATTTTACAAGTCCAACTCACTTGTTTAACCCCATCTGTATCCGACTTCTGTCTACTCGCACCACTGCCATTATCGGCGCCACCTATGGAGTTCCTAAAAAAGATCTTTACCTTCGGCGAAGATCTTAGAAATCTCTCAGTCACTTCACTCCGCGAAACATCTTTCAAGTCTATGGCCATTGAGTTGGAGTTGGCATTGTTATCAAAATAAATTATCCGTTTGTTGGTTAAGTAGATCCGGCCATTCTGACGCTTAACAATCTTGGACTTGCCCTGATATAATCCAATATTATCCCGAATATATATGTTATGTTCATGTTCTAGTAATATGGGTCGATTACTTCTGTTAATAAGTACAGGTTTCCATACATTTAGGTATGATCCCATCATACATAGTATGAATATATTACCCCAAACTTCCCTTTGATCTGATATGAATTCAAAGTCCGCAGTTATATTGTGGCACGTGACAAACGCTATACCGATTTGCACCCATACAAATACTCTAAGTGAAGGGTGATATTACACCGTGTATTAGTGAAAAGGTGCTAAAGATTTAAGCCAGCTAAGTGGAGTCATAAGAGTAAGGTAATTGAAGATTACGAATTTTTGAATTATTTTGCATAAATCTAGTTGATATCCACCATGCAGAATTACAATGTGGTTGTACTCACTTACTGTCATTGAATTATTATCTATTAACACTAGACCTGAGTCAGCATTTGAGGACGTTTATGAACTGTTGACATAGACCGATTTGATAGCCAAAGCTACGATGGAATTCCGTGTAAACTCTTGCCTACCCCAAATTTAAGGTTTGCCCATCCTGCTGACGTAATCAGATATACTATCGTATTAAAAAAAAAGTACACAGATGTAACAGGGACAGCAAAGACATTTAGTCCAAGTCTTGGAAGTGTCGTAAATAGATTAAAATATAGTCAATTTGGAGGGCAGATTGAGATCGAATCAATTTTCAAAAAATCAGTAACAAAATTGTACAAAATTTTAGCGTTCAACCTTTTTAGCAGCTGAGGAGGCTAATTAACCAGTACATATCGATCATTTGAATTTTCACGGCATATATTAAGTAACGTTGGAATAGGTATATCAAAAGAAACTCACTGATTATCAATGACTTTTCTATTCAAGAGAAACCCCAAAACACCCCCTGAATTGATCAAGGCATTAAATGAGCAGGTTCTGAAGCTAGATTATAATAGCGATAATAACAAAAAGTACCAGGATGAGTGCTCGAGGTACTTAAAGCAAGTGAAGGTCATATTACACGGAGACGACGAAACTGAACCGCTGCCTGACCAAATTTCACTATTGGCCCAAGAAATATATGCCACTGATTGTCTATACAATTTGATACTAAACTTGAAAAAACTTGATTTTGACTCAAGAAAAGATGTGTTAATATTGATTCTGACCCTCTTACGACGACAAATAGGGAGCAAATCTCCCACTGTTGAATATATATTGAATCAAAAGCCAGAAATTATACTCCTACTAATCAAGGGCCCTGAAATCTCGGAGATTGGTCTCAGCTGCGGGCAAATCTTGAGAGATTGTATCAAATTCAAGTCAATCAATAAGTTTGTGTTGACCAATAGTTTATTTTGGAACTTCTTTGAGTACGTCCAAATACCTATTTTTGAAATTGCTACCGATGCTTTTGCTACTTTACATGATTTGTTGACCAATCATAAGGAATTAGTGAGCGAGTTTCTTGCAAAAAACTACGAACAGTTCACCTCAAACATCAACAAATTGATACAATCCAAGAACTATGTCACAAAGAGACAAAGTGTCAGATTGCTTTCAGAATTGGTATTACAGAGACAAAACCAAGCTTTTTTGAATGCATACTTTGATGATACCAACAATCTCAAGTTGATGATGATACTACTCAGTGACAAATCCAAAAACCTACAAATAGAGGGCTTCCATATTTTCAAGTTCTTTGTTGCCAAACCCAAAAAGTCTCAAAAGGTGTTGGATGTACTAATTAAGAACAAGAAGAACTTCATTGATTTCTTTGATAAGTTTGAAATCCAAAGCTTCAACGATTCTAACATGATTGACGAACGAGATTACATTTTGGGTGAAATTCAAAAGCTTCCTGATATAGCCCGGGCATAGCTTGCATTGCTACAAAAAAAAACCACATACATCTATAGATAAATAAAGTAGTCCAATTCTCTGAATATACGTTGTCTATTTGGCCACTCTTGACCAGTCTTTGAATTCGGTTTCACCGTATTGGATTTGTCTAATCCACTCAGCAAGTTGGGCAGTCAATTCACCAGAGGCTCCGGCAGCAGTAGGAACAGTAATGTCTTCACCCTTCCAGCCAATTCTGTTAACTGGTGCAACAACAGCAGCAGTACCTGAACCAAATACCTCGATCAATTCACCCTTTGCGGCTCTTTCCTTGACTTCACCAATGGTGAATTTTCTCTCGTTCACAGTCCATTCAGAGGATAACTTGCTTCTGGCCAACTGCAAGATGGAGTCTCTCGTCACACCTTCCAAGATAGTACCGTCCAAAGGTGCAGTTACCAATTCTTTGGTGCCGTCTGCGTTTTTGAATGCAAAGAAAACGTTCATGGTTCCCACTTCGGTGATGTATCCTTCTTCACCAAACAACCACAAGTTTTGTTGGTAACCTCTCTTGGCAGCTTCAAATTGAGGCTTAATACATGGAGCATAGTTTGCACCCAATTTTCTGTTACCAACACCACCTGGCCAAGCTCTGACAGCGTAATCAGTGGCTTCCAAGGCTACCGGCTTGAATCCAGTAGCAAAGTATGGGCCAACAGGAGATGCAATGACATAAAGCAATGCTTTATCTGGGGCTCCAACGCCCAAACCTACAGACGTACCAATCATGGTTGGTCTCAAGTACAATGAGTAACCCTTTCCGGTAGGAACAAATGACTCGTCAAGAAGAAGAAATTTGTCAATGATCTTCATGAGTTCTTCCCCTTCAAATGTGGGCAACGCAATTCTTTCTGCGGACTGATTCATTCTGATCATGTTTTTGTCACTTCTGAAGGTTCTGATCTGGTTGTTTGAATCCCTGTAAGCCTTCAAACCCTCGAATAATTCAAACCCGTAGTGGAACACAATACTGGCCGGATCGAGAGTGATTGGGTGATAAGGCGAAATTTTGGGCGATCCCCATCCGGATTCCTGGGTCCATTCGATCTCTATCATGTGGTCGGTGTAGGACTTTCCAAACACCAATTCTTCTTTTGGTAACTTTGGAATAGGGTTGGTTGTCTTCTCAATGATAAGCTTGGATGAGTCCAATGGTGCAGCACTGGACTGACATCTGATTTGTCTGTGCAAACTTTGCAACCTTATAGGTCTTGAAGCTAGTATTCTTCTGAACATCTTGGTATTACAATCGTATCTATTCTATAAGTATCGATATCCTGAATATATATGTCACTATACGTTATTAAATTTTGGTCGATAACTTAATTTTTCCTCGGAGATAAAATAATTCCGCTGCTGATTGGCGTCTCGGGAACCCATTTAGTCGTACCACACGATCAAGTTTTCAACTACGTCTCCCTGGAATACGACTCTGCCGTCACTTGCAATTTCGATAGCCGGAGACTGGCCGTTCTCGCTCTCCACTATAAACGGCAAGGTCCATATTACGGCACCGTCCTCAATGTGAACTCCATTCAACTTGGTAATACGCATAACCAGACTGACATCCTTTTCGTCACTCTTGTGGCACATTGCTGTAGAGTCGTAGTCGTCGGTCCGTATATCTTGTATATACTTTTGAGTCACCACCTGGCCTCTTGAATCTACTTGGCCGATCCGTAACTTTTCGATGTTTAGCCTGAGTGATTGGAGCTCTGGAACCCACAAGTCGTTTTCTCGTATCCTCAGCTCACTACTGTTGATTTGGCGTGGATCTTTGTAGGAGAGTTTGGATACTTCCACCTCATTTATGGTGGAAATATCTCCCAACATCACGCCTATTTTCTCAGTATTGGAGGTAACTGGACTCTGCAAATGTAAGCCCTTTTTAGACTTGGGTGTGAACTGGGTGAACTTGTCGAAGAATGGTCTAGTCAATTCAATGTAGCTCCCGTCCAAATGTGATTTACTCAAATACTTTGGCTTTATGAGTGAATTGCGATACTCATGGTCTCCAACGAAGAGATTTTCCCAAGCATAGTATCCCGAAGCCATAAAGTTATGGTTTTTGTCCGTCCACTTTTTGAACGGGTTCAATTCACAGGTATCAAATCTTGAGTAGAATGGATCGACTTTTTTGAAATGGTTCATTTCCTCGGTATCTGGGAGCTCAAAGTCCGCCACCATTGGTAGAGTAAGGTTTCTATAAAACAGGTTTTCGTACTCGAAAGTCTCTTGGCTGGTATTAGTTTTCTTCATCCTTTTATCGTACCACAAAGGATGTCCTTCAGTCGAAAATATCCAATTCTTTCCTTGCATAGAGCTGGAATGCAAAAATATCTCATCGTTGGTATCAAACAACAAGTAGAGATACTTCAAGGTCTCGCCCAACACAAAAGATTCCATTCTATTCTGTCTTTCGCCAGATCTAACATCCTGGACGCCGCAAAACCCACACTTGGTCTTGAATTTGGTCTTGAACAAATTCACAATCCTCTCTCCGATTTGAAGATACATCAGGTCTCGCGTGGCTCTATACAAGTAGTAGGTGGACTCAATGAACTCTGGTCTTAAAGGGTACCATTCCAATACAATCGAGTCCTCGGCTTTAAATTTTTTGCGTGGTTTGTCGTTGAAGTGGGTGTATGCCCATCGTTCAGGAATCAGGTCGAAGTGGTCCCATATCTTGAGGTAAACTGCATGTGTTTTGATGGCATCGCTAAGTTGTCCGGTAAGCACCTGTAAGCCTGACCAGAATGCACTCAACAGGTCTATCCACTCGCTGAATACAGAACCGTCCTGGGTTCCAATATTGGGAAATATCATGGTGCCATCTCGCTTACCTCCTTCTTGCGCCAGATGTACTAATAATGCTTTGTAGGACGTTTTAAATACCGACCACATGTAATTGTCGTCAAACAATATGGCTGCCTTGGCAGAATATTCGTAGAACGAGTCTATAGAAGCACCTATTCCGGATAACGAGTCTTTCCACAGGTTTTTGATGGGATCTATGGTCATGGGCAATAAATTGAGTGACGACTTCGACGACCAGATCTTCCAATAAGTCATCTGAGAGTAATACTCAAACTGTGGATCACCAGTGAGTTTTGACAACAATGTAAATTCCAACACAGGAGTCATCACTCCAGACGTACATGCGTCTTGCTGAAACTTGATCGGCACATTTTTGACGCCTTTGGCCAAATTGACTCTGGGCACAGGAATATGGGTCTTTGTTTTATAGGTCGGTATGAGTCTGGTGCCCAAATCGTGTGCCATTTCAAGCAAGAATCCATCGTACTCATCTTGGATCTGCTTGAAAGCAGGAGAGTTCGTGCGTACATCTGTCAACAATAAATGAGCGCTCAATAATCCTCCCAAGTACCTTATGCTCGATTCGAACACCTGAACTATGGTGTCCTGCTCAAAGTAAGACTCTTTGTTATCTTTCAAATACTTGAGCATGTTTTTAAGATGGTCCCATTCTTCCATTATAATTAGTGTGTCTAGGTTGTCGAGCATGGTCAGCGACACATTGCCCATTGCGTCGTTACGAATGGTATTATCGATATTTTTAAAGTCTGGACCATATGGCTTGCAAGTAATCGGCCTTACTTCGTCAGCAGGAAACCCATTCTCCATGTATGAGTTCCATCCAAACTGGAATAAGGATTTGGTTTCGTTTTGCAAGTATCGTATATGTTCTGGAGTGAACGAGGACTGAAAATCTTTGGCTGACACACCCGATACCACAATTAGTAGTAGCACATAGTGTACGAATCCACCTGGCAACATATAGTGTACTAGTCTATCTACGAAATGATTGCCATATTGGTACACCTTGGAACCAAATCAGCGCTTACGTAAAATGCGACGTAAGCATCAAACGTCATCGCGTCAATGGCTGCAACTCTTACAGTCTAAGGAAATGATTACGATAGGTTTAACGCATAAATGAATTTCTATAAATGACAATGTAATGATTCGTAGTACTTGAGAGCTTGTCCTGGAGCTGTTTATATTTGGTGGTTATAAAACCCTTGGGGCTTCAGAAACTTCGACTACCTTATAATAAATAAAAAACGGTCCTACCTTCCAAATATTCTATTGACTTGAGTTACAACTTTTCTAGTTCCAAACCATAAAGTTACAATAATCAAGATAATGTTGAAAAGAATAATTAATAGACCACTCAACATAAACCGAGGAGCAAAGATCTTCCACACCATCAAATGTCTTCTAAAGTGGGCAGCAAATATCAATGATGAAGTGGTTGTGAATATCTGGTATGTGATGAGGGTAGTAACATTCGTCACGATTTGGGATGATACTGTGATGGGTTTACTGGAAGGGGTGATTTTCCAAAGGGTAATCAATGGTATGGACAAACAAATAATAATAAAGGAACCAAATGTATTGAGCACAATGTTAAAGTGGGTAAAGGGGAACATAATGGTTTCTGTGGTCATGAACCCAGTGTCCCATTGGATTGACGGGATGGTTGCTTGATGTCCTGTGCTGAAAAAGTGTTGATAACCCAATAATCCAAATATTACTGGTGCTATCAAGTTTTTACGTATGTCCATAATGTCGTACAACTCCAACAATGACAAAATCTGTACGAGGAGCATGTTGATTGAAATTGCTCCAATTGGTTTGGTTACTAACATTATTGCCACTGCAAAGTTCAACACAAGTAGGAAATACGAAGACCCATATACATTCCCGAATCCCAAAATAGTTGCACTCTTACGCTCGCCCTCCGCAGACTCCGCCTCGTCTTCCGAGTCGTCGCTGGATCTGGCGATAGACGTTTCGATCTCCTTGATATCTAACTTGACACACAAAGGACCTCTTGACCAACTAAAATTACCCAAAACTAAGGAGATGAATAATACAATACGGGCAATAGCCAATTTGATTGATTTGATCAACGCAGAACTAAGCATCAAATCCGTTGTGCTGAAGTAGTCACTGTTTTGCACGTACTCAAACGTCCAGTAGATCGCATTCATGAACATTAAGAACTTGACACCAGTACCAATCCACAATGGTGCGGCTGAATGATAAGAATCTGACAATTTGTAGAATGCTTTGATGATAGCAGGCAATCCATAAGAACTGAGATGGAGTAAGAGTATGGTCCACCAATTTGTAGTGAATGTCGATTGGCAATAGGGCCTCTGCTCTTCCCTACACAGAGTAATCGTCGAGGCGAGTCTTGTTAAAATGGTAAATGTGATAGCATGCAGAACACCCAAGATTCTTTGACTTTTGGTTAAAGAAGTTTTTACCAAACAGCAGAATATGCAACTAAATCCAAACGTCATTAGGAAAAACAGGACAACTGCATCTTCCCAAACAACATATGAGTTTGAAGCAAATATCAAACAATGGCTTCCCACAAATATGAGTCCCAAAAACGACCAGGTATTGAAATTGTAGACAAAGAAGTCTCTCACTTGATGCCATAGCCAGTTCAAGCTAAACCTATCCATTATTGGAGCCCAAAAGCCTACTATAATACCCAAAGCCGATCCAAGCCCCAAACATTTCTTGAGAGTGAATTCTTGAGGTTTGAGAACTACGAATACTGAAAAGCTCAATACCAAGCCCAACAACGACATTGCAATCACCGAACCAATGAATTCAGAGGACATGGTCAGAACTCTTACAGAAGGAATAGATCTGGAATATGTCAAGGTAAACATTAGTGCCAACATTAATACAAAAATTCCAATTGCGATAATTTTCAAATCAAACTCGGCCCACAATTTCTTACACTCTTCGAGTGATTGGTATTGATAGTTTTTGGATGTTTCGATGAGCTCATCGCGGTGATTTTTACTGTCGCCGTACTTGGAGAAATCTGCCAATATCTCTTCGAACTTGGAACTGATATCCTCCGACAAATTGGGGGTGGCATTACGGAACAATTGAAGTTGTTTAAGAGTCTTGAAGATTCCCTGGGTCAATTCTTTGGCCGAATCAAAAGCTTCATCGATAGGAAATCCCAAATTATTGTAAGGAATAGGTAATCCTAATAATAAAGAGATAGTAGGCACCAAATCTATTTGGTTCACTTCTCTATAGTTTTTGCCCATATTGGATATATCATAATTTTGAGGTCCTTTCTTGTTGAACTTTTTGTTCTTCGAGTACATAAACAAAGTGCTTTCTAACTCGTCGGGAGAATCACCACCGTGGTTACCTGTTGGGTCCATTCCATGATCTCCGATAACAATCAATAGGGTCTTATCATCTAGATTATTTACTGTATGTTCAATGACCTCGTTCATCTGGTTGAGTTTTTCCTTCATCGAATAGTGGTTGGGGCCATACCTATGACCAACATGATCAACACCAAGAAAATGGCCGATCAAAAGATCCCATTTGCTGGAGTTTTGAGGAGTGATCAACGGATATAAGTGTTCAATGACCCCATTGTCAACGGTGTGGAGATCCCAAACATTCAACGAATCATAGGGGAAGTTTAGTTCAGGAGTGATGTACTCATTGAACAAGGCATACCAAGTATCATCACCCATGAATGCAATCGACTTATTATTTTTGTGGAGTTGCAATAACCAATTATCTTCATCGATAGTATCACCATCAAAATTGGATCCGGCATCAATAAAGGTGGGTAAAGAACCGGTGGTAAGACCCTTCAACCTCTGCAAAGTGGTGGTAGGAGGATCAGCCATGAATTTGAGTAAAACACCATTATCCTTCTGCGCCAAATCATACAATATTGGGAAGTTATTATGATAGTATTCCTTTGATCCTTCGACGGGAATAACAAAATCAAACCTTAATGCATCGATAACTAGAAGAACTGTCTTTTCGAATGTTGGAGATATGCACGTATTGAACTCATCATTGGTACATTCTGAGATATTAGGAAGTACCAGCCTAGACAATAAAAATCCCAGTGTAAAGAATCCAACACCAATGAACTGAACTATCGCTAGAAAGATCAAGACAATTATGTAGCCGATAAAGGTGAACTTTAGTTTCTGTTGTCTGATTCTAGTTCTGGCTTGTTGTTGAGTCTGTTGTTGCTTTAATATTCGCTGTCTAAGTTTAGACGTATCTGGATGCGATTGTTCCATTGGTAGGGGGACGAGGGATTTAAGGTTTCTTTGCAAGAGCTATGGTATTATGGCTTGATTATTGTATACTCTTCTGTGAAGCTTATCTCGTACTTTGAAATAGTACGGATCCCACTCTCTATCTTGTTCTTCTACCCTGTCAACTGTTTGGATTTCGCCCCAAATATTATATTAACTATTTCCGTTACCAGGTTATTTTTTCTGATCGTTGAATATCGCGTCGGGAAGACACGTGAGGATCGGGGGAGTTGGATAAAGATGCATTACAATGAAGGTATTAGTTGTGAATAGTCATGCTATTAATCTTACATATATAATACAGAGGCGTTTTCAATAACGCCAGATGATAATTTTTTTTTTGTAATTATTCCATACTATGGTCGATTTGGCTTAAGAAATCTTGATCAAAAGCTGAGTCGCCCATCATATCGTCATTATCATCAAAGTTTATCAAGTTGCCCATGTCGTCATCCACGATGGCTTGGTTAGGGTCTAGATCACCTCCATTTTCTTTGAACAAATGGTTCATATCGTCTACATTGTCCACGCCGCCGTCGTTCCT
Source organism: Suhomyces sp. yHKS641 (assembly GCA_030705105.1). Taxonomy (NCBI): domain Eukaryota; kingdom Fungi; phylum Ascomycota; class Pichiomycetes; order Serinales; family Debaryomycetaceae; genus Suhomyces; species Suhomyces sp. yHKS641. Next base: position 195,543 of record JANIWR010000004.1, on the reverse strand, counting down.
ATCATCTACAGCACCTCGCACTCCCGAGTCTTGATGGGTATGATGCAGTAAATCTTTGTGATAGTTGGAGTTAAGTTGGGCCTGGTCTGCTTGGTTGTGGTTGTCAGGGATCAAACCATGGTTGTCATTCTTAACCATTGACATGTTGAATCCATGTTCGTTCGTTGCGTAGTCATTCATCTCGGGGTGGTTCTGATCGTACTGGTGGTTAAGGTACACGTCTTCATTGCCGCCATTGAAATGGGTGGCATCATGACCAATATGGGCGTTGATGTTATCTCCATGAATCGATCCCATGTGTGTATTCGGATCATTGTTCATATTAATGAAAGAGCTAATGGATTTTGGATCGTAGTTTTCAGGTGCTGACTCTACCGGTTGTGCCGATATCTTTTCCGCAGGAATAGAGTATCTTTTGAAATCAGGTAACACCTCGTATTTCCTTTTGAATTTTTCTTCGTATTCTTTAGTAATAATATCGAGTTCCTTTTCCAACTCGTCTATTGAACTTTTGTCGTTCAAACGTGATTGTAAGGCAGTGAGTCTGTCGGTTTTCTCCTTTTGGTACGTGTACGACGGTTCATTTGGCAAGTATTTTGCAAAGCTGGTACCCTCGCCATTATTCTTGAGCTTGGAAATATCCTCAGTTAGTTCTTTTTCTCTATACTTCATATAGTCAATGTCTCCAAAGTAGACATCTTCAGCATTTAATTTTCCATATTCTTCTGGTTTTCTTTTAGGGGCGATATGATACAAGCTAGGCGGAATGATTTTGGATGTATGTACCAACTTGGAGGTTATGTTTTCCATGTACTCGTGATTGGTTATAAATCTGTTCAATGCGTCTGACCGAAACGATATCAAGTCTGCTTCATCGTGAAGTTGCCTACCTGGTTCTTCTTTCATACGACGATGCTGTGCTTGGGCCTGCGCCTGGGCTTGTGCTTGCGCATGTGCATGTGTGCGTGTTTGTTGTTGTGCACGCTGTTGTGCCTGTTGTTGTGCTAGGATTTGCGCCTGTTGTTGTGCCTGTTGTGTTCTTTTGTTCACACGGCCCCGTGGTCTTCCTGGGTGAGCCATTTTGATAATATGCTGAATATGTTGTGTTCCAGAACCACTCAGCCTGTCAATTTCAATCACAAATACTGCCAAAGTACTGCCGTACGTATCCTTCTTTGAGCGGTCGCTTGGTTCGTATGGTTTGGTGAATTGTGTTTCCGAGTGGAAATGGGCTCGACACGACCGAATATGAGATTAGGCTACTTAAAGAAACAGTAATTAAGTATTATATTGGATTTAAAATAATAGTCTAGTAGAAATGACAAACAGAAATAAATGTGGGCAGTTGTTATCAAAAACAACTCAGCCATAATAAAATAAAGACAAAAATGTAAAAAGACCCACTGGAATGGACTCGCTCTCCACTGAGATGGAGAGTAATGCCTATTATAGTTGAATAATAGGCTTGCAGAGAATCCATTCGTGTGAGTTGTAGATGTCCATTAGGTTGATCTTATCAAAGTAATACATGACTCAAAAATAAATACAGGCAACTGAGTGAGCTATGAAACGTAAAGGGAGCCATTGAAATATGCAAGTACACTTAGTCGGCTTGAACTATAAAACAATCTGGAACTTCACAAATTGATTTACCTATAATTCCCTTACATATCAAATCTTCCGTTAACAAACTCTTCATCGTCCATGTGATGATCTTCGTCTGTTTCCATTTCATCTTCTTCGTCGATTTGATCATCGTCAATGACATCTTCATCAGGGGGTAAGTTTGGGTTTCCAGGAATAAATGATCCTGGATTCTTGAAAGTATTCATTCTATGCGACTTACCAAAATGATCTTCCATGGCAGAATCGTCGACATATGTAAAGCCCTTGAAGTTGGCCTGAATACCAGGCGAAAGTGGAGTGGAAGCTAATTCCATCTGTTTCTTCAAAACAGAAGTCGACTCCGAAGTAAACTCAGGATCAAAGTTTGAAGTATCGGTTTCAGATGTCAAATGGGGTTTAAATGGAGGTGGGATACTCTTTGATTTCAACAAATCCCAATCAATGTCACTAAAGAATGCATGGGCTCTCAATTCCCTGGCATCGTTCGTTGCACCGAGTCTATGTTTTGGATTTCTATTCAACAATCCTTTAACAAACGATCTTCCTTCGGGACTCAACACTTCCTTGGGGAATCTTACCTTACCAAAGGCAATATTCTTGTACATCTGCTGTGTGTTGTCGGCATAAAAGGGTGACCAACCACAACACATCTCGAAAATGAGAACACCCAAAGACCAAAAGTCCACCATCTTGGTGTAGCCAGATTCATCTAGTAAGACTTCCGGAGCCAAGTATTCAGTAGTTCCACAAAATGTATTGGTAGTACCATCATTATTCAAATTAGCTTTGGATAACCCGAAGTCACAAAGAGCAATATGTCCGTTTGCATCCAACAAAATATTTTCTGGCTTCAAATCACGATATACAATATCATTATCATGCAAATGTTCCAAGGCAAGAACCAACTCTGCAATGTAGAACTTGGCTCTGTCTTCGGTAAATCTACCTTCTTTCTGCAAGTGCCAAAACAATTCTCCGCCTGACATATAGTCTGTAACCAAATACAAGTCAGTCGGAGTTTGGAACGAGAATTTAAGACCCACTATGAAATGAGAAGCTGCCGCAGAGGTACGAACTAAAATGTTTCTCTCGCCAATAGTGTGGGCTATTTCTTTCTTTTTGACAATCACCTTCTTGGAAAGAACTTTCATGGCATAAATTCTATCAGTGTCTCTCTTTTTGACCTGGAAAACCTGACCAAACGTACCTTTTCCCAAAAGTCTTAAGACCTCAAAATCATCTGGCCCGTACGACTTTTTGTTATCTAATGATGTGTATTCCCAGGAAATTTTGATGGAACCAGAAGAGATTCTTTCGCCCACAATTCTTGCCTTCAATTGTAACCATTCAGATTGGGATTTCTTGTTGGTGATGGTCGAAGGGAGAATTCTGGCATGGCCCAAAAATGCGTCATCTCTTGCAGCATCATAAAGAGAAATGTCCAATTCTGATTTTGACCCCACCACATCAAAGGTGGCTTCGTGGTTAATAATCGGATTGGAGGGCTCCGAGTACAACTGAAGATGTTGGGTTGATGATTGTCTTTGATAGACAGGACGATTTGAATTTTTCATAGGCAATGCTCTCGAAGCTGGATGGTTAGTGTTGTGTAAATAAGCATTAAGGTTACCATTCAATGGAGGTTGTTGCTTATGGTAGGGAGAGGTTGAACTTTTGGGGACAGAGCTTGGGGCATTTGTGACGAATTCCGAGCTTTCAAACGTACATACAATGTATGGTTGAGCCGCATCGATATCTCTGGTCTCCAAAATGGTCAACTTCAACTTACCTTTGGGATGACTGTTTCTTGCTTGAGGGTTCAAGTTTTGTCCAGTTTCATCGGTGGTAATGATGAGAGGATGTTGGTTCTCAGAAGCATAGGGCTGAGCAGTTTGAGGCTGCTGGAGGTATTGCCGCTCTGGGCCCATTTGGTCGTAAGGTTTGTTTTGATGAGGTTGTGGTTGGTTCTGGGATTGGTTGTATTGTTGTTTGGCACCCAACATCTGCTCACTGGTTTTGAATGTCTGATTCAAAAAAGCCTCCAGGTTAGTAGCATTGTTGTTGTGGCTTGAGGTCGTTCCATAGGCGAGCGAATGGTCAGAAATTGCCGTCGTTGGTGCCACTTGCACCAAGCCTTTGGGAAAGAACTTGTTCTGGGTGTCCATATCTTCTGATATTTGGTATTGAGATTGTGGGTAGTTTTGGAGCTGGTCAAAAGACTGGTCGGTGCCTAATGTAGAAGTCTTTTGCGAATTGTCGTTAAGCGAAGATGTGGGATAAAGATTGTATGGTGATGCGGTCTGGTTGGTTTGAGTGTTTTGGTTTTGTTGGCGGTGCTGTTGTTGTTGGTGGTGTTGTTGGTGTTGTTGATGTTGTTGATGTTGTTGTTGTTGGTCAGAATTTACTTGATGACCTTGCGCCGACTCTCTATTCTTGAAACCGCCAAACCCAAATATGGACTTAGCAAAGTCAGCCATTAGAAGAAGTCAGCTGCTGGATGCACGATAGAGCTGTACTATCGCTCAGTAATCGATAGTATTCTTGCAACGCTAGGTAGCAAAATGTTCAGCAGGAGGAAGAACAAAGGAAAGTCAGAAAGTGATGCTAATGTGAAGTAGACTAATTGCAATCCACTATATTCTAGTTGTAAATGACGCTGGAGGAGTACTCAGGCCAACTTATCTGAACCGTTTAACTTGTTATAAAGTCGTAAATACTTCTCAACGAGATTAAGGAGGGGATAACAAATATAGGATGTGAGGTGAGCAAAGGGGCAGACGATGGCGAAAAGCTATGGTGGGTACCGCAATGATTAGATGGTTTGATGATCAGGTAGGTAAGGTATAGAGTATATCAATTACTTCAGTCTTGCACCCCGGTGAAAATGCTGTTCAATTCTGCTGGAACTGAAATAAGGATAATCTCTGACCCTTTGAGATGATCTCACACCGTGAGAAAAAGATTACAAAAAAAATATTAGCAGGTGACACTGCAAACGAGATTCCGACAATTGTACGAGAGAAGGGTTTACACGGAATGCGAGGAACCGAAGGGTACGCGATGCAGCGAAGAGGAAGGGTGGCGAGTGTAATCAGACATTACATTACCCAAAACAATCTTTTACGATATGACTCTAAGCTTTTATGTGTTTCGTATAGTGGCGAAAATTAAGAAAGATGGCTTGTTTTCTTTTTTCTGGAGATTGAATATGGTACTATCTGCATGGCAGACGCAGTAAAGGCGCACAAACCCATTCGAAATAACGCACAATTAGTCTCCCTACATTTCCACCTTTTGGACCATTTCTTATTTTTGTCAGCCTGCGAATCTATTGTTCCATAGCTTATTATAGATCGTTATTACAACGCCAATTAAGTGAAAATTATCAATTAACTACACCAAAATGTTGAAAGGTACCAGCGGTACCGGAATGTAAGACCCTATACTGCCACATCCCTGCAATGGTCGGCTTCATTACTCGATCGTGTAAACTTAAATTCTTAATAGATATTATTTCCATCTTTAAGCCTTATCGCTACTAGAAATCGCTTACCTTGCGACCGGTAGGACTGTCAGCCCCAGTATAAATTGTGACCCAATTCTCTTCTAGATAGAACCAAGTAAGTAACATTAGTTCCACTATCGGGCTACATACTATAAAACCCATCATGAACTATGTCGGCGTTTTTGCTGGCGCTGCCCTTGTTGCTGCAGGAATATATATATGCTATCTTAATTCAAAGGAGAGGAAAGAACCAGAACCACCTAAATACAGTGATGTTATTATTTGATTTCAGTACCGAATAATGCGAGACTGTGGCAGAGTAGAGTCTTACATTCCAGTACCTCTCGTACCTTTTATCCCTAGTTTGGAGAGGCTACTCTGTATTTTTTTTGGTTATGACCCATCTTAACTGACTAGTGAGGACATAACATAGGCATGATTAACTCCTCACTACGCAACCGATAAGAAACTATATGGAACCTTCTACACTTGTTATCCGTTGTTGGTTCCGAAGCGAATGCTTTGATTCTCTTCTAGTTAGAAAGAATTCAAGTAGATTAGCTTAAATAAAAAATATGAAACCTAACAAATGTAATTTGAACTAAGTGCTCTTGACTGTAATACTAGAACATTTCCGGATTTGTAGAACAGAGATGGTTACAGTTCGGCGTTAACCGTAAGGGCTCTGCCATTTTAGTACATGCTTGTCCAAAAATATGGTTTCGATATGAATATTTTGCGCTAACTAACCTGTATGGCATGCAACGGTTATTTTTGAGCTAGTTTTTGACTTCCGCTCTTTTGTCTGTTTTGATTGCGAAAGCATTTAATTGGTAGCATGCATTGTAATTGCAGTACTAAACTCGACTGCCATGCACCTTATTCTGAGCCCACTCAATCGCTCATAATCTTTGCATCCTCATCTATTGTTAAACACATACCGAAGAGTGTATGGACCAATCTGGTTTGTGTGTCACGTGACTGGTGATAAGGCTCAAACATTTCCTTTATAATTTCTCAATAACTGGAGGAGAGTGCATATCCACGGTCGTCGCCTTTTGTGCGTGCAATTTCATTTGGACTATACTAGACGCGAATCGTACCAATGCTGTCAAGGGCCATAGATTTCGTCTATGTGTCACTAACAAACAACTACTCTCCCTAGTTAGCGCTTCCTATTTGATCATCCGTTTTTCCTCTCGATCTCTAATCCAAATGGGTTTCCTTACCACTGAATTTGGTCCTGCATGTAGCGCGCCCTGGTCAAAATTTTCAGAAATCGACATGGTTGAACACCAGCTAACAGTAACCAGATCAGTACCACGATGAATGCTGCCAAACAGATGTTTGCTGGTGTAGCCAGATTCTCGTACAATCAGATATCATCTGCTACCTCGATGAATTTTGCGAGAGGATTTAGCCAAAGCGCTCTTGTGATGCAAGCAACACCAAGAAGCAAGCAAGACAAGTTCTACAAGATACTCAAATATACCAAGCCGATAGATACCAACGAATACAAAGCAGGTCAGGAAATACCTAAAGGTTTGAGAATTCCGTTAAAAGCCAAGCAATATCCAGACTACGCTTATGAGACCATGTTCTTCAAGAGACAAAATAGAGGTTTATACGGAGGTGTCCAAAGAAAGAGATCCAAAACCTGTTCAGAATCAGGAAACAAAAACCTCAGAGTCCATTTACCAAATATTCAAAAGGCCAAGTTGTGGTCCGAAACCTTGAACCGTGCAATTCAAACAAAAGTACTGACCAAAGTATTAAAGACCATTACCAAAGAAGGTGGTTTAGACAATTACTTGACCAAATCCAAACCTGCCAGAGTCAAGACAATTGGCTTGAAAGGTTGGAGATTACGTTATGAGGTTCTCAAGAAGCGTGAGTTTGAAGAGTTGCCAAAGGTTGTAGATGCCGAATCGGGAGCTATTCGTCAAGTATACTTCGTTCACAACGGCAAAAGAGTTACTGTAGGTAAGCACAAGCTTTTGAAGGCTCTTTTCCCATTAGTCGCCAGAGATAACTATACCCCAGTTACCTTCACTGAATTCAAGAGATCACATGGCCTCTTAACAGGAGAAGAACTCATTGACAAATTAGACCACTACAAGTACGATTTCTCGGAAATCACCGTTTAATCCAACCAATTGACTTCATTCGAATCTTCATACACCTACCCTCTGCATATATATTATAACCCTATGGGACCAATGTAAATAAATACACACACTTATCGATACAAAAAAAGCAGTCACTCTTCACGTGACATATAATTTTGGCAGGTGTTTGTCCCTGGCGGGCGCGACAAGCGACAACACCGATTTTGAATATGTGTTCACGTGATTGGACCGCACGCGGTGCGGCTCGGTGTTCTTGCTTTCCTTCATACTATCCATCGTTCCAATGCGGGAAAATTTTTCAGTTGGTTTATATCACATTCGATTCTTTTCAGCTTTTTAGTATCACCAATAGATTATAACATACATAATGGCTAGATCAGGTATGTGGCAAACAACTTATTGAAGATATATTGAAATACCCATTGCATACATTCATACCGTAAAGTCCAGAAATACCGAATAATGGTACAGCCCACGAAGGGATGAAGGAGACTTGAATGATCGTTAAAAATGCCCAAAGCGCATGTAATTTAGATGTCCCCAATTTTGGAAAGACAGAATGATGATGCAAAGCAGAAGGGAAGCAAATATGAATAATTACAATTGTGGTTCCAGTAGTGGTTTCAATATAACAAGTCAGCACAAAGTGGGCAAAGTACTAACAATTTTTAGGTATTGCTGTTGGATTAAACAAAGGTCACAAGACTGTCGCCAAGGAAGTCGCCCCAAAGATTTCTTACAGAAAGGGTGCTCTCTCCAAGAGAACTTCTTTCGTCAGATCCATCGTCAAGGAAGTCGCTGGTCTTGCTCCATACGAAAGAAGATTGATTGAATTGATCAGAAACGCCGGTGAAAAGAGAGCCAAGAAGTTGGCCAAGAAGAGATTAGGTACTCACAAGAGAGCTTTGAGAAAGGTCGAAGAAATGAACAAGGTCATTGCTGAATCCAGAAGACACTAAACGTTTCATACGTCTACTACTATAGTTTAATGTACATCACCCATATATAATTAACAAATTGTAGGTCCCGACTGATTACTATTCTCAGACTATGTCCCACATGTGGCTTTATTCCAAGCAAATATGTGAGAAGCCTGATGATGTCTCGATAGAATATTGTTAGGAAGTGGCTCTGTTTTTGTGTAACATCCAGTTCATTCAGAACTAATCTAGTACATTAGAGAACATACCTTTTTGTATTGTACAAGTTACCTTTACATGACGGCCAATGCTCAGGAATATGTTTAGATCCATTCGTTCGACCCCACTTCTCAAAAGGTTTGTGTCCAATGCATATCATCAACCTCCCACACATTTTTCAGATCCACATACGGTACCACGCCCTTACAATGATGTGGATACAAGTAGTCAAATCAGTGCCACTACAGACAATTCAATTCAACCTCCAACCATCCCACCTACTAGCCACTCTTTTAACTCAGATCAGAGCTCAGATCGCAATAATTCGATTAAAGAAATCACCTCTCTCATAGCCGTGTTTGTTCTAGCATATCTCGCCACCGATAATTATGTGAACAGGATAAAGCTCGAATCTCTTAACAAAGAAACTGCGGCAATCACTCAGAGATCTCTCAAAATACAACAAACCAACTTTTTGAATGCTCGCAAGGAAAGGGACCTTCAGATCATCCAGGAGAGAAGAGCCAATGCTAGAAGAAATTTCAAAATGAGTCTACATATTGCATTATTGCGCAAACAGTTAACTGATTTGGGAGTGGAACCTATGGATATTGACACTGCCGTCAAAGAATTTGAAGAGAATGTAAGGGCCGATAATTCTCAAAAGAATGTCAGTGGACAAGCCCTATGGTTAGATGATTCTTCACGTACGTATAATCCAGTATCCGTTTTGTATTCATATTACTAACATCCAGCGTTAAAACTATACCTTCCTGATGCTCATGAATATGACAGAAAGGACAAATAGACTACTGTATTTACCATATATTCAATGTATACTTTTAGGCTTAATCCAAGACGCTGTACATTCATCTTGGTGTGGGGGTTACCCGGACTTTTTGCCCATCACTATTTAAGCAAGATTTTCATTGCACCTTTCGGATTTAGTTTTCTTCTTTATCAATGTCTTTAATTATAGGCGCCCATTAGAGTCACGGATTATGTGATATTTCTTCTACATATAATCTATAACCACTCTGTGGTTTTTTCGTGCTCGGGTAAGCCTTAGATAAACAGTTTTCACCGGCCCTGTTTTGTCGTGTCTTTCTGACATTTAGATTGACTACGCGGTTTTAAACTTACATTCTTGTAATTAATTGTAGTATAGAGCTATGCATGTCTTGTCGTTATCAATTCAGCGTCTATCTTGCCCAATTCTCTTTGCTTTAATTTTAGTTGAAGTAGATTGAATTTGGGGCAACATGTACTTTTAGCGTCCTGACCGTTTTGCTCATAAAAGTTCTTGCAACACAAGTATAATTTGTCGATTAGCTTGGAACATTTTGCTTCGTTATATCCATTAGCCTTTAGGCAATCTTGTATAGCACAAGCGTTAGGCTTGCATGCATCGGTATCACACAGTGACATTGGTAGTGGAGAAGAAAAAGAATGATATTTTGTACAATTGCTAAACTTTTTGCTGAGCGCACTAATTAATGTTAAATCGATATTAGTAAAAATATCATTACTCGTAACTTTGAACCCCGATTAATATTTATATACTACTTATTGTTATTTTTCCTAGCTAACTAAGCTCTTATCCAAATCAGTATGGTAGTCATCCTCGTCGTACTCACTCGGCTCGTATATCACTAGAGGAACGAAGTCACTCTTGGCGTGTTCCTCTCTTGTAGACTTGGCTTTTTGAGCATAGAACAAACTACATGCAGAAAACACCGATACTAGGATAGCAATCAATCCCCATCTGGACAAGTGCCATCTCAAACTTTCGATTTCTGAACGCATGGCCGAATTCAACTCAGTGGTGATTTTATGATTGGTCTCTTGTATTTTGAGAATAATCCGTTTGGACAGAAGTGTATTATCAGACTTCTGATCATTTATCGCGACCTGTGAGTCATTTTTCATCTGAATGAATTCGCTGTTTAGTTCGTCCGATATTATGTGAAAGTCACGTTGAAGGATATTAATTAAACTTATCAACTCGTTAATGTGTTGTTCCCTCGATCTGGTGACGTCAACTCTGAGTTCTTGTTGAGCACTTTCAAACAAATACTTCTCATTCTCTAGCTCATAGTGTTGCGAGTATTTGGTAGGAAGCTTGGATAGTTTTGAATTGAGCTGTACTAACAATAGATCTATTATGGCATTAGCTTGCGAATCATTGAATCCCGACGTTGTAAGTTGATTGTAAATGCTATATGTATCCAAGTATGGATCCAAATCCCCAAAGGCTGTAGTGAGAAAATCTTCTGGGTTGGAAGCTTCGTTTTCGACTGAATTCGAATCTGGAGTTTCGCTTGTGGCACTATCACTTTGAGCTTTTTTACCCTCCTCCTTTATATCTAATGTGCTGCTACTTGGCTTCTTTTTAATCTCATTAGATTCATCCTTTCTCAAACGAATGCCTGAATGAAATCTTCGCACATAATGAACGCTCAAATGATCGGTACGAGGTAGTCGTCTTAATGTGTGCGTGGTTGTATGTAAGGATAGTATATTTGATCTAAGTGCATTTCTTAGAACTATTGGAACTTTGCTTAGCATCTTGGTATCCTTTTGTCGAGCAAAACGAATGAAGAGAAGTAAATGATTCGGAGCTAATATGTTATGTCAAGCTAGACTTCGTCAAAATGGTTGTAAAGTGAAGGTCGAGAATAGCAAATTTCGTGTGAGCAATTTCCTATCACTGAGAACTTTAGACAACGCTACCAGATTGACACTCTCTCAAAAGGGAAAGTGTTCGCGATCAATCTTTTTTCTGCGAGTGAACTAGATAAAGATCATAGAAATATCTCCGATAAATCTTGATTCTGCTCCTCCTCTATATCGTGACATTCCAAATCGATCAATCTCTCCAAAACGTTGACAGTCTGATTTTTTGTAATTGAGCTTGCGGAATCAGCTGTAACATGCTGGTCAGTGCGAGTTTCCCTCAGATAATTGCGATTTTCTAAGGAAATATCTGATGTTGCAAAAAACTGCATTGCTCGAACAAAGAACTCAGTTCCGAAGCTTAGCTTGCTGAAATAAAATACGCTAGATGATAAATCAGTTTGGCCAAAGCTCAAGTATCCTGAGATGGTGTTTATTTGTTGGTTATTTGTACCCGGAACCAAAACTAGTTGCGAACTCTTTGCAACGTTAGACTGCGACTGAAGGTCTAAATCTCTCATTCGCGCATCATAGAAGTATATCCTCAACAATCTGGTCTCGATCAGTGAGCTATTATTTCTGTACTCCTTTGTCTTTCTGACGATTCGTTCATACCCCGTTTTTGATTCTGTCAAAACGATTGACAACGACTCCGGTACGTTTACAAGCTGATCGAGCTCAATGGAGATTGCTTCGGCAATCAGGTTGAAACTAGCTTCGATGTTTCTTTCATCTGACCAAAGAAAACCTGACTCTTCATAGAAGTTGAGGAATGTTATTTTGGGAATAATAATGCCCCATTGTACAATCCTAGAAATCTCTGACAACAAACGCACCTTGTCAATGCCCGCGTGAAGGCTTTTCCGCCTGAAATAATCTGCATTGGCCAAGACTGCCTTTTCATAACTCCACTGCGATGTTCTTGTAGGTTGTGGTATTGCAGGTGGTGCAGAATCTGAGAATTTGTCACTAGTTAGTATAAGTGTAATACTGTCTGGAAACTTTTCAAGTGGTATCCAATCAAGATCTGTCGAAGTTAAACCAAAAATTAACTTCGAAAATAGCGTGGTAATGATCAATCGTGCGTTTTGGATGAGTACTGCTATGAAGTAAACAGCATCCATCAGGTTCTTGATTAAGGTTTGCGAATTGCTCAGCGCCTTAACATGTCTGGCGGTAATGTCCATTGACTGATGTAGAAAGTTATTCCAATAGACACTGGCCTCTCCTGAAAAATCAAAATTGTAGGTGAACAATCTACCAACTGCTTTTAAGACCCATTCCTTAAGCTTCAATTCAAACGATTGTAATGTGGTAAGTGGTTGACGAGTACTGAACCACCTCTTAGTTTTACACAATATAAGACCGCCAATACCGGTGTCAGAATATGTCATCTCGTTTCCATTAGTCATTGATAGAATAGCTTGAGTGTTTGATTTGATGCGCAATTCTTTCTTCATTTGACTCATCTTCTCATTCGCGATTAAAATGGCTGCAAAAAGTGTTGCCGCGAGAATGAGCAAATGAACTCTCGAGTGCCTTTTCAATAGCAAGACAATTTATCATAAAGATTACTACACTGAATAATTTGTAACAAGGTAAATTAAGGATCTATATAACTTTTTTTGAGAACTAAAGGTACTGGTAATTATACAAGAATGAAGCACCATCAAGGTGGAGGCACTGGAATGATATTGATTCATATTTTGGATTTAGGATTGGTAATATTTTTTTGAGATTTTCGTGATTTTGGTAGTTTTTTTTTGCTTTTCTGTTTTCGTATCTATTCCATAACAACATCTTCAGTTGCTTCAACAACCAATGCTGGTTCTTCGATCTCATCGGTAGCACTTTGTTCTTCATCAGCTTCTTCGGCAACTTCAAAAGGAATAGAGACGACGTTATCGTTTTTGTTCACAGTTGAGTTTTCGTTTGGGATGATGAGTTCCAATTCGTCGTCATTGATAAATTTGGCTTTGATTTCGTCAAACTTGATGAGCTTATCGAATTGGAAATGCTTTTCGAAACTGATTTCTTGGTTTTTGAACTCTTTAATGAGACTTTCGGCATCTTCTTGAATTTCTTCGGTTTCAGAATCAGACTCAGACTCAGACTCAGAATCGGAATCAGATTCAGATTCAGATGAGCTGGAGCTCTCTGATTCGGATTCTGAGTTAGATTCATCGGATAAAACTTCACCCCTTTCGACTTTGTCGCTGATCTCTTGACCCTCAAATCCTGACCATTCAAATGGCTCGTCAGCATCATCGGCTTCTTTTTGCTCGTAGTTCTTATCGTTTTCTTCGTCGTCGTCACTTTCTTCAACAAGAACAGCTTCAGCGGTGACACCAACTTGATCTTCTGAATCAGATTCTTCTTCAGAGTCTTCAACATTGCTGAAATTGAACTTTCCTCTGATGATTAATTCGTTTTGGTTCTTCAAAAAATCAATTTTGAGTTCGTCCTTGACAATAGATGGGAATCTCAAGTTCAATTTGTAAGTGTTTTCATCCAATTCAACCAATTCACAGTCTTTTGAGTTTTCTAAATCTTTCGATAAGTCAATCACTTCAACTTCATCGTCGGAATCGTTTGCACGTAATAAGCCGATGTCGTTGTAAGCTTCATCTTCGGATGGAACAAGTTCTTCATCGGTTGAGTATTCCTCGCTGTCAAAGTCTGGCAAGTCAAATTTGTGCTTGTAAATGGTGTAACCTTCATCGGAGTCGGAATCAGAGTCGGAGTCTGAATCTGAATCGTCGTATTCATAGTTTTCAGGGTTACCAGCATCGTACTCTTCTTCGTCTGAGGTCCATACAACTTCGATATCGGAGTCGATGTCGAAATATTCAGGTTCGGATCCTAATTCAGAATCTTCATCAGAGGAAGTGAGTTCGTCGTCACTAACTAAGTTCTCTTCGAATGCTTGTCTCACATTTTCAACCACTAATTGATCTCTTAAAGTTTTTGGGTTGGTGGAATATTCGATTTCAGATTCAGATTCGGATTCAGAGTCTGATGAACTTGAAGAGTCTGAATCGGATTCGGATTCGGATTCGGACTCAGAGACTGACATATCTGAGTCTGTTTCGGATTCAGATTCGTCGCCGTATTGTTCACCGGCAATTTGTCTCAAAGCTTCAGCTTGTAATTGGTCGTTTAAGTCGATTATATCTAAGATGTCTTCTGGTTCTCTAGCCTCGTCTAATTCAGAGTCAGAGTCAGAATCGTATTCAGATTCAGATTCAGAACTAGATGATTCAGAATCATTACCATAGTAACGAACTAATTCGTTGTTTAAGTCGTAAACTTGACCTTCGGCTTCCAACATGTCGATGGCTTCATTTTCTAACTCATCATTCAAATCAATAATGTAAAGTTGTTCTTCATCTTCACTGGAACTGTCGTCCGAGTATTGTTGGTTGGGGTTGCTGAGGTCAAATTCATATACTTCTTCATCGTCGGATAATTCAGTATCGTAATCGGATGCCTCGACTTGAAAATCGGATTCTTCACTTTCTTCTTCAGCTTCACTATCTGGTTCTTCAACATAGACCATTTTGGATGGTTGTTGATGATAGTATTTTCTGTATTTAGTAGGTTTAGCGGCAGGATTCCTGGAACCACTTCTCCTTTGTGCTGGAGAGATGTGGCTCTTGGAGTTGTATCTTCTTGAATTTTGGTAGGAAGGCATTTTTCTTTTTCTCAGTATATGTGTTCTATAATTATTGCTTCTATTAAATCTATTCAACTTGAGTTAAGAAGATGCTTCGATAATATTTTTAGTGCTATTACGAGGCAATAGTCTTCAAGTTATATACTGAAAATTTTCGAGCTGCACTTCTTCATGTGGGGGCGCTTTGGACGAGATGAGATGAGCACTGATAGTCATCTGACGTATATCACGGGATCATAACCGCATAAGAAAAACTAAGAAAGGGTAAGAAGTTGATAGAAAAAAAAAGGTGCATGATAGAATAGTGAGGAACTTCGAAGAGTTTTTACTTGGGCGTGTGTGCAGGACTATTACTATGACAACCGTAAAAAGAACTACTAATTTAAAAGTGAAAATTACGACAGTTTTGGGGTTCCAACGGAGACGATATTCAGGTACCTGTCAATGTCTCGTCGTTTTTGGAGCTAAGCGAATTTCAAAAATCTTAAACGAGTCGTTGAGTTATTTTTTTCAAACTATTCCCTGGCTTACTTTTTCTCAAAATTTGTAAAATTTTCAGAATCTTTCTGTTTAGCCCTTAAGTGGCAAAATTTAAGAGAAATTACATTATTGAAGAAGTCTAAATGTTTTGCCAAGTATACTTTCTTACATCGTAGAGTACCGCCAGCTCATACTCTATCTGTAGATCACGAACGTATCGCCAGCTCTACAGGTCCCTACATGGCTAAGGTAGACCCTACTCGCTTTTCTCGTATTAGTTGCAACCATATGGTTAGAAGCACCGGGAAATAATTTTTCACTCGAGAACATTACCCGGCCATCGCCGCTAAAAAGTATAAAAGCACCCATTTCCCTGGTCTCCCTTATTCTGCTCATTAAATCTCTTTGCCTTTTGGCTTAGATCAAGTGTAGTATCTGTTCTTTTCAGTGTAACAACTGAAACGTCATCACTGATGACTTTTATAATATGTTACCTTTATTTTTGGAAAAATCCGTACTGGGGCTTTTGATGGGCTTGCCCACACCCTAGTACAAAGTGTCGTTGCCATTGCACATCCGGCTTCTGACGCATTGTCTTTTAAGTCAAGAGTGTGTGGACATACTCTTCATTTAAAAGTATCCTGATAAACAATCTATATAAGCCAACATTAACCTGTACATTCTCGGTTGTGTACTTGGTGATTAAACAATTGAATTACAAGTTATGTACAGTCCCGCATTCATGTGTAAATTCGATCAATAGTTTAATTATTTCTTAAATTGATAAGCTTGTGAGAGCGGAACAATCGTAATATATTTTGTCTGCAATATAATAGTTTTTAAATCAAAACCGACATATGAATATTATAATTCTGATACACACCGGCATTTATTGGTATCACGAAATCATTTATTGTCAAATATAGAGAATCAACTGCTTAGATAATAACTAATGTCTTCTCCCAGCGCTGAGGAGAAGCGTATGTCCACGATCTCCACAAACTCTGCTGCAATAGCGAACCATGATTTGTTTTCAAACCCTCAGTTCCTTACGATCGAAGAAACCTCCTATTCTCAACCTATACGAAACCATGATGATAACGATTACGAAGATGAAGATGAAGACACAGCGGAACCCATATTTTATGTGAGAGATAAAGAAGCCCGTCAAAAACGAAAAAGGGCTCGTCAACATAAATCAGCCAAGAGAAACCGCAAAAGGGATGTCAGCGGTCAAAGCGAGAGTTCCCCGGTAGATCCAGTTGGGTCAAATCAGTATCGGAACTCTATGATATCTAATGCAAGCTCAATACGCAAATTGAGGAGTATCTTCAGATCATCCAACAACAATAGCGATGTTTCAATAGACCACAGACAAATTCCTCTAGATACGTTCACATCCAATGCGGAGGTTTATAGTGAGATGGATCTCGCTGGAAGAAAGAACCTCTTTCTGCTGAGGTTTGATACCGACGACGAAGAAGACGAAGAGGAGGCGTGTCGTAACACGATCCATTCGTCTATCATCGATAAAATGACCAATGTTTTCAATGACAATGGCAACGTAATATTGAACAAAGCCGATGGTACTGGGATAGATCTTGGAGAAGGTGATGACGATGACCGTTTCAAGTTTCTTCGTACGTATGAAAAACTCCATAAAGCTCAACAAAAGGATAATCACATCAAAGAGGTACTCAGCAGTATGAAAAACCAACAAGACATACCTCTTCAAACCATCAAAACCAATGCATCCGATTCAAGCTCTGTTTTTGGGTTATCCCGATTAGATGATTTCAACAAGTATGTTAAGCAGACCGAATTGAATGATATGATTCACGAAAAGATATTGGCTCAATATCCAGAAAATGATAATGTTTTGGGAGTCATGGCCACTAACGACTTGGCAAAGAATTTCTATGCTGATGAAAATAATTTCAATTCAGAAAACGTATCAAAGAAGAGCAAGGGGATGAAGACCAAACCGTCTTGGTACAGTAAGGATTGGAAATTATTTAACAACTCCTCAAAAGCTTCCGGGACTATGGTTGGTGACGGTAACGAGTCGCTTAGTACCAAAAATACCAAGAAGTCAGGTGGTGGCATGTTTAAGAGTCCAATGTTTCAAAGAGACTCCAAGAAAAATATCAGTCCCACACTAATAGATAGTAACGAAATCTCCAGTAGCACCTCAACAATCTCGATGGAAAGATCTAATAAGTTTTTGCAAAGAAAGTTGAAAGTGAGACACTTGCAAATGATATCATTTGGTGGAACCTTGGGAGTTGGTCTCTTCTTGAATACAGGTAAAGCTCTTACCATCGCAGGGGGATTTGGTACGTTTCTAGCCTTCATTATTTGTGGGATCGTGGTATTAGCAACCATTGTCTCGTTTTGTGAAATGGTGACATTCATCTCTGTGGTCGATGGTGTGTCTGGGTTAAGCTCACGATTCGTCGATGATTCTTTTGGATTTGCAGTTGGGTGGCTATACTGGGCAAGTTTTGCATTTGGATTGGCTGGTGAAGTGGTGGCAAGTGTGATTATGTTGGCGTACTATCCCCAATTGGATATTCCACAAAATAAAGGGGCCTCAGTGGGATTCGTCACTTTATTCCTCTTGAGCATTCTTTTGGTTAACTTAATTGATGTTCGAATATTTGGTGAAATTGAATATATCTCAAGTTTGATAAAGCTTGTGGCGGCTTTGGTTATGATTTTGTTGATGATTGTAATGAACACTGGCGGAATGAGAAAGTCAGACCCTTACGTTGGCTTCAAATATTGGGATTATAGCAAATCGAATTTCGAACACAATATCATATTCGGTTTATTTAGACCCACGTTCAACTTGCATGATACTGGATCTAGTCCTCCAACACAAGGTCAAGGAGGTGACGAAGGTAGATTTCTTTCCTTACTAACGGCCATAGTGGTTGTCGCCTACGCATACTCGGGAACTGAAATTGTGTGTATTGCAGCTTGTGAAGCTAAGAATCCCAGAAAGGCATTGCCATCTGCAACCAAAAGAGTCTTTTGGAGAATCATTATCTTCTATTGCTTGTCGGCATTTTTGGTCTCATTGAATATCTATTCGGGAGATCCCAGACTCTTGCGTTATTTGTCAGGATCAACTGGAATTGACCTGTCTCAATTTTCCACCGACTATGCTATCAATTATGCCGGTGGAGTCAATTGTGCAGCTGACTCTACGGTATTTGCCGGCTTTGGAAATGGCGCTCAGAGTCCGTGGATTGTAGCCTTACAGAGTTCTAAATTGTGCACCCTAAGCTCAATAGTGAATGGCTTCTTTGTGTTTTTCGCTGTAAGCTGTGGTAATGCTCAATTATACGTCAGTTCGAGGACTCTTTACTCGTTGGCATTGCAAAGAAAGGCACCCAAGTTTTTGACTTATTGCAGCAGTTCTGGTATTCCATACAATTCTGTATTGTTTTCAGCCGCTTTTGGGTTATTGTCTTACCTCTGTGTTTCCGAGGAGGCTACGGTGGTCTTTCAGAATCTTACCAGTTTGATCGCCTCATCTGGTGTGTTGGTGTGGTTTGCAATGTGCTTATCATTTATACGGTTTTACTATGGACTTAAGAGAAGACCAGACATCATCAATAGAGAAGACAGATCATATCCATACAAATCACCATTCCAGCCTTACAGTGCGTTTATAGGTCTCATTGGTTCGACCGTGATCATATTGGCGATGGGCTTTACTGTGTTTTTGAAAGGAGAGTGGGATGTCATGTTTTTCTTCTCCAGTTACGGTACTTTACTAGTGTTTGCAGTACTTTATTTCGGCTATAAGTTGGTAAAAGGTACCAGAATTCCTAGTTTGGATACCTTGGACTTTGATTCAGGAAGAACAGAGTTGGATAGGTACATCTGGGATGGAGGAAGAGATTATAACATCAAAAATTTTAAAGATGTCATGCATAAATGTATTTCATTTTTGGCATAGATAGTGCGCTTAAAATGGTTTCAGTTCTTCAAAATTCACCAAGTTGAATTATTTTGTACATTTAGAGTATAGGTGTGATTATATTAGTTTATCATAAAAACCAGTAATTAAGAGGTGCAGTAGAATATAGGTCAAGTCTGAGGTGTAGAGAATGCATAAAGCATGCAATAACTTGATCACATGTGGGACTTAGCATGTATACGGCTCAGGGGCCTTGCCATGCGCTGTGCATATTCTCTCTGATCAATTTACCCGAATCGGGTTAATTATGATTTCTGTGCGACCTCGTCAATTGACGAGCAACGCCTTGGGTGAAAAATTGGAAATCGAGGAGACGGATATCTAAAGGTATTTACCAGAGTGAGAAAATTCCAGCCGAATTTCTACTCTTTACTTTACTTGTCTGCAATTGAAGTCTCAGAGTAAATTTACCTCGACTGAACATTTCTGAAGATCTAACAGATCTCAATTGAAAAGCTTAAATCACCATGCCTTGGGAACCAACTTCTACTTTCCTTCGAGGAAAGTTGGTCAAACCATTTCTTCCATTGGACAAGCACCCAAATCTTCACAATGAGCACCTCCGTAACCTTTACCCTGGTGACGAAATTTGGGTTTTTGAAACCAAAGACAACCGCTGGGCTAGAGGTTATGCTCTTTCCAAACCATTCCCCAATGATTTCACCATTACTTCGGTCAACTTAGATGAATTGCCTGGTGTCAATACCCACATTGTTGTCTTCCCATGGAAATACTTTCAAACTGTTGCAAAGATTCCTATGACCAGGATCGAAGTTAGTAAAGGATTCAACAATATTTCGAATATGGATGTTGTGCCAACTTTACTCGATTCCGAAAAGGCCCATAAGCTTGCAACTGAAGGACTCTCTGATTCTAGTTTCAAGCCAGCGGTCCCAATTTTGCCAATGAACAATTTTGAGCAAGGTGAGGATTTGGTTGGAGAGATTAGACACGCCTTGGGTTTACTTACGTCCCATATCTTTGCGTTGTATTCCATCGGTGAATTCCGTCTTTTCAACAAATTGTCTTCGATTTACTATGATTTGAATGAGACAAGAATCAAGTTGACTCAAGGATTATTGACCATCAATGAAACTCAGGTTGCCAAAGAAACCGCTACGTTTTTACTTAACAAGATTCCAAAGAAATTGGCATCGAGATCTGCAAGATTGAATGCCCAAAATTACGATTTAGATAACCACAATACCGATATTTCTGGTTATAAAGCTATTTTGGCTAGAGAAACTATTTCGGGTGAGTTATTGAAGAACGACAGCATCTCTCCTAAAGTTGCCTTAAATCAAACTTTGTGTGCCTTGGCCTCCAACTTCCCTATCAATGCCCATCAGCAAATCGAGGAATTCTCGTTAGACCCAGCTCCAAACAAGAAGTTGAACCGTGAGCCGCCGTCTCATATTTTGGTCGATTTCAAGTCGGTCTCGGGCTCGTCAGCTTACCAGCCACCTGGATTTGCTGGTATGATTGCGTACTTGTACATCAGAAATAACCGTAAGAGACTCACAGAAGCCTTCGCTGTGCACACCAATTCGGTGGACGATTTGGTTAATGTTGAAAAGATTAGTGCTGCACTTTTTAGAAATATTCCATCAAGTGAAATTGAAAACTCAAGAGTTTATTTGGTTGCAGTATTAACTGAAGAAATTGACTTGAATTTGAAGCCAGATGCTAACCACTCACCTCAAGTGAGAAGAGTCAAGAAGGGTGTTGCCGCGGGTGTTACTGATATCACCAGAATCTTTAGTAAGAACCAAGGCTCTTTACAATCGGGAGAATCTCATCAATTCTCCATCAAATTGTTTGGATCATTTGTGAACAATAAGAAGCCTGCCAGATTCGGTCACGATGAAGAAGGTAATGGTGGTAATGGCTACAATAACCCTGCCAATAACGGGTGGGGTGAGTTGGTTGACAGAATCATTGCCGGCTCTTCTCACGGTGTCGTTGTAAACCCAAGAGCTGAGAAATTGGTTGTATCGGTTAAGGAATTCAAACACCAATTTAATGGATCAAACTACAACCCCGTCACTACTTCGGCACCTATTTCTAGGATTACACCTATTTTCTATGATCCTTTGGCTGAGAACTACGAGCGTATCTATCTTACAATGGGTAAGGTGTCCTTGTTGAATAGTATCACCAAAGACGATTTGTTGACCTTTGAAGTAAGCACTCCTAACAATGATCTTATCACGTTTGCCAAGGCCTCAAATCAACAGGAAAAGAGATCCTGGCAGTTCGTTAGTGTTCATCCTGACGAAGCTATTGGAGAGATTGTTAAGGTTAACGGAGTTAGTCTCAAGAATCCTGCTAAGAAGTTCCCCAAGGATGACCATATCCTCTTGTCCCTTTATGTCAATGGTGTTTTAGCAGGTGAAGGTAAGCTTCTCTACAAATCTGGAAATCGTTTGGTTGAATTCAACAAAAGAAAGACCCATACCATTGAGATCATTTCTACTACCCACAAATTGCCCATGGCTCAAGTAGACTTGAGTACTGAGTATGTTGGTAAGATCTACAATAGTGATATTTCAATTGATAATGTCTTCCAATATGAAAGGTTTTTCAGAAATGGCGCCAAAGGTATTGACGAATTGAGCTCATCTTTGGTCTTGTTCTGCAAGTTGGATATTTCTCAGCTTGTAAAGTATTTCCCAGAATTATTGAGTTCATTCTATCACATTATCGATGAAGCTCTCAAATTACAGAACTCTCAGGCACAACCTGGCCAACCTTTGCTTCACTCGAGTCTTGAAATCTTACTTGACAATTCCTTCAAATCGATCGTTCATCTTTTGGATATTGTCTTTGGAAAGCAAGATCAGTATCTTTATCTTATTGATACATTCCTTGAAAGACATACAAACTTGCCCACAATTGGAAACTTCTTTTTGCAAAAGGTCTCTGAGGTTTTCAGCAGGGCCGAATCCAATTGGAACTCGATGTCGAGATCGATGTGCAGAATTGTGTCTTTAATTGTGAAATTAGCTGTCAAAGCAGTTAATGTCAGTACCAATGCCGCTTATGAAGCATACCAAAAAGCATTAAACTCTTTGTTCAAGTCTTTCTCCTACTTCATTTCCATCCAGTCCAATAGTTTGATTAACGACCAAGTATTGATCTTGGAGATCCTTGATTATATTTTGACGTTCCAATCTCATAGGGGCCTGTTCCAATTGGTTTCTTTCGTCGTTGACTTTATAGACTCAATTGGTATTAGAGGGTTGGGAATTAACGAAGAAAGCTACAATCTTAGAAAGACGTCTGGTTCCGCTGCTCAGAGTGCACCAAACAGTGTCAATGCTAAGGATCACAAGATTATCATTAGTAAATTGTTGTTGATTCGTCGTTTGTTCATTTCTGATTTGGTCAAAGATGCTCCATCGAGACAATTGTTGATTGCCAAATCTGTTACTTGGTCGATGGAAGTTTTATTGGGTCCTACCGATATCGACGCTTCAAGATTGGCTTGTAGCATTTTGAATGGTGTCTGCACAATGTTATGGACGACCATTTTCATCGAGAAACCAAACTTTGTCGAAGGTTCACAAGAAGAGGTCGAGTATTACGAGGAGCTTGATTTATGTTACTCCCTTTCTAAGCTTCTTCCTACCATTGCAAGAACTATTATCAAGTACAACAAGTTCACCAGAGGTAATGACTTTTTCAAGCCAAAACGTACATTCACCCAATTATTCCCAACCGAATATCCATTCAAGGAGTCTTCAATTGACCCCATTGTCAATGACGAAGTTTTGGTTGAAATTTTGGTTGAGTTGTCAACAATTTTCTGCTTCATTGCCAAGATTGGTAAGGAGACTGCTGGAAGTGAAGGTTACACTAAGATCTTGAATCATCAGGTCGGCAGTAGTAATGACTTCTTCAACCCAAAGAAATATTTGGCTGCTAATTTCCAAAATGAGGATCTCATCACTTTGATTTCAGGTATTAAGTTGATGAGACAAGGTAAATTTTTCCCTGAAGATAAATGGTTGTCATTATATGCTGTTATCATTGAAGGATGTGTGACGGCCTTGGAATTGGTTCGTCCATTGTTGATTGCTCACTACATTCCATCAATCAATGATTCTGAATTGTTTGATAGAGTTCTTTGGGGCAACTATCTCAAGACATTGTTGAGATTGGGTGTATTGGCACCAGTTTCTATTGAGCATCTTTCGGATGTCCCTAGAGAGGCTTGTTATCAAATTACCGGTACCGTTCGTGATAGAGTTGCATTCTTGGTCAACGAAGCTTGGGATAGTTTGGCATGGGATGCAACTCCTGAAGATGTTGTTAGATTCAATTTGAACAAGTTTGGTGGATACCAAGTCGAGTTCATTAACCATGACTATGGTATTCTCCAAGACCTCACGTTGTTTGCCTTGCAGAAGAACCTGGCATGTCAACAAGTTGCTGTTAAGATATTATGGTCAATCATGATATCCGAATACATTTTGAGTGACAATATTGTTGATATTGAAAAGGAATGCTTGATTGGTTTACACGATATTTACTACCGTAATGCTTACAAGCCAAGCTTGGTTGAACAGGAAACTATTATCGAAAGAATGAAGTTGACTATTAGATTGGATCGTGAAGATGAAGCTTACGGAATCATTGCTAATTTCATTGAAAGTGTTTCTGGCTTTTTGCTTGTATTGAATGACTTGAACCAAGTTCCAGTGGGTCCAGAATTCGATGATGATAGAACTTTCTACAAATTGAATATCAATGCTTACTTGAAGAACGCCAATAAGCCCGAATTATTCCACTCGTTCATCAACTCAATGTACGAAGAAAATGTCGCCAAGAACGATTTCATTCAAGCTGCTTTGAGTTTGGAATTATTGGCATCGACCTATACTTGGGATCACAATGTTATTGTTCCAGCAAGTTTCAGACCAAAGCTTCCAGAACAATCGTCCTTTGAAAGAAAGGAGACTCTTTACAAAATGATTGCAAACAACTATATCAAGGGTAACTCTTTAGAGAGAGCCACTGATACCTACAACGAATTGTTAGACAGTTACAACAACCACACTTATGATTTGAAGTCGTTTGCTTATGTTCATAACAAGCTTGCCAAATTGTACTTAGATTTGGAATCAAGTGATAAGTTGAGTCCTTCCTTCTTCAGAGTCTCATTTATCGGTGCTGGTTTCCCAACTAACATTAGAGGTAAGGAGCAAATTTATGAAGGGTTACCTTTCGAGCATATCACCTCTATTCATGAACGTTTATTGAGATTGTACCCAGGTGCAAGAATTATTAGTGATGATAAGAAATTACCAGACAAAATTCAAACCGGTAGATACTTGCATGTCAGCACCGTTGAGCCGGTTAATGAGATTTCTGACAAAATTTTCAACACCTCTATTGGTGTAAGACAATATGCCAGAAACAAGGATTTGAGACACTTTACCACCATGAAGAAGATTCCTGGCTCAACTTCTGTCTTCGACTTGTGGACTGAAGAAACCACCTATGAAACAATCTTGTCATTCCCAACTTTGATGAACAGAAGTGACATTAAATCCACCAAGGTTGTCAAGCTTTCACCATTGGATAATGCTATCAGAACCATTGTCAACAAAAACAATGATTTGATCCAATTGGAAAGTTTCATTAACATGGCCATCAAAGAAAAAACCGACTTTACTTCATTATTTAATGATTTATCAAGACAATTGAGTGGTACTGTCGACTCGCCAGTCAATGGTGGTGTTGGCCAATACCGTGCATTCTTTACTGATCCTAAATACGACGGTAACAGTGATTATGCGGACGACATCAGATTATTAAGAAAGGCATTCGATGATTTGACCATAATTTTAAGTCGTTCATTGTTGTTACATGGTAAACTAGTCAGTCCAAGCTTGAAGGGATCCCACGATGCTTTGGTCGAGTTATTCAAGAAGAATTTCGAATCAGATATCGAGTCATTGAAAATCAATACTGACTTTGAGAATACCATTTATAACCATAATGTCACCCAAGCTCAGCAGAGCTTAAGTGAGAAGAGGTCTATGATTAGTGGTATCAGTGGAGCTCCATCCATCGCACATTCCAGACTTACTAGAACAACCAGTAGAGGATCTAGTGCCTCTAGTGGCTCTGGATTGTCAGGCGTCAGCTCCAGCAAAAGCACTGTTGACAGCTTCAACTTCGGTAAGCAAAAGAGAACTGCGTTGAACTGGAGAAGTTTGGTCAACAGAGACCAACAATCTACCTGAACAGATAGACATATATAAACTTTTATAGTTAATATTGTATGAGAAGATCCGCACCCATATGTACAGTTGCAAATAGTGGCTAAAGATTGATTACCTAAACATACACTTTCATTTTTCGTTGATTACCTAAGCGCACAAAATTTTCCCAATCGACTCAAAAATTAATCAAATCGAAATTTGGTGACGAATTAGTTCAATCCAATTAGATAAGAATCATTTAAGATGTTCAAGTTTGCTTTACGTGCTACACGCCTCCCAGTCTCCAGAATCCCATTGGCCTCCAGCTTTGTGAAGCCAGTTCGTTTCTACGCCGCTCCTCCAATTACCAAGGAAGAAGTTGCCACCCGTGCTTTCGAAGCTTTAAAGACTGTTGCTGCATTACAAGAATCCAAACTCTCCTTGGAAGCTTCTTTCCAAAAGGACTTGGGCTTAGACTCTTTGGATACCGTTGAAGCTTTAGTCGCTTTGGAAGAAGAATTCGACTTGGAAATCCCTGACAAGATCTCTGATGAAATCAAGACTGTCGGTGAAGCTGTCGACTATATCTACGAAGAAGAACAAAAATTATAA
The DNA here is from genome assembly GCA_030705105.1 of Suhomyces sp. yHKS641. Classification (NCBI taxonomy): domain Eukaryota; kingdom Fungi; phylum Ascomycota; class Pichiomycetes; order Serinales; family Debaryomycetaceae; genus Suhomyces; species Suhomyces sp. yHKS641. Next base: position 169,497 of record JANIWR010000004.1, on the reverse strand, counting down.
GTAATTGATCAGAATTGAAATTTGAAAAATTAACGGAGAATGAATTAAAAACGAACTACTGATTGGTGCCCAGATTTGATATAGTTTGATTGTCTATTGTTGTACTGATTCGAGTTTAATAGAGTCCTTCCTAACTCGCAAGGCACAATTAACTATTGTATATAATAACTACGAACTGGTTTGAATACACTAAACCACTTTGACACACTGTAGATGAAAGCATTGGTAATGCGTTTGGAAAGACGTCATTGGTCAACTCCAAAGTCACGTGCAAATTCCCGTGATCCAAGACACACAGCTTAGATCATTATGAGTAAGAGCCAAAAAAGTGACTAGCAAAGCAATCCCAAACTATAACTAATTGAAAATGACTAGAGACGTCGAAAACAGTGGTATAGGAAGTGGAGATCTTCCAAAGTCGATCGGTGAAACCGTGGCTCAAGACGACAATTTCTCTGGTTCTGAGGAGGACGAAGAAGATGTAGAAGATGAAGTAAATAACGATGAGCCACTCCCTGTAGAATATCCGGGGACAGTTCTTCCAGATAATAACGTACAAGAAATTGAAGCCGATCATGACTTAGCAAAAGGATACGAGTCTGATACCGACTATATAGACCTAATCCATTTAAAGATTGGGTCATTGGAAGAATTGAACCTTGCAAGATTCAAAAAGTTGGAGGCTTTGTGTTTAAGACAAAATTTAATTACGCTGATGACTGAAGTTAAACATTTGCCAGGAGATACTTTGGAAGAACTAGACTTTTACGATAACAGAATCAACCACATATCAAGTAATATCAAGCATTTAACCAAATTGAAGAATTTGGATTTGTCATTCAATAAGATCAAGAACATCAAAAACATCGGAACATTGACGGAGTTGGAGAATTTATACTTTGTCCAGAATAGTATCAAAGAGATCAAGAATCTCGAGACTTTGAGTAAGCTCAAAAACTTGGAGTTGGGAGGAAATAAAATTGAAGTTATTAGTGAAACATTGAATGCTTTAACGAATTTGCAACAATTGTGGTTGGGTAAGAATAGAATTGAAAAGTTGCAAAACATGGGTAACTTGGTGAATCTCAGAGTATTATCAATTCAATCTAATAGAATAACTAAAATCGAAGGGTTGGAAAACTTAGTCAACCTTGAAGAATTATACTTATCGCATAATGGAATTGAGAAGATAGAGAATTTGGACAATAATACCAATTTGAAGGTGTTGGATGTGACATCCAACAAATTCACCAAGTTGGAAAACTTGTCCCATTTAACTAAACTTACTGATTTCTGGTGTTCATATAATAAAGTCTCATCCTTTGAAGAAATTGGCGAACAGTTAGGTAAATTGCCTGAACTTGACACTGTATATTTTGAAGGAAACCCCGTGCAGCTTCAAAACCCTACTGCTTACAGAAGGAAATTGAAGCTATACTTGGGGCCAAGCTTAGCCAAGATCGATGCCACTTATATACAGAGTACATAATTAATGTATCAAATTAGCATAATATAAGTCTTCCAAATTCTTGACTCTAAATTGGCTGCGAAAATTTTGAGGTACACAAATACTGCAGAAATGATCCCAGGAAAGTTTGGGTCGATAGGACAACATCTAGTGAGTAAAACAAATGACCATAGGTAGCAATTACTAATTATGGTCCGTTCATTTAGAAAGTTGGAAATCTTCGGACAATTTTGTCAATCTATTTACGCCAAGCTCCAATTGCAACACCGTATGCAGCGATAAAGAACCACCACTGCCTTCGGTATCAGAGGCACTTTCTCCCGAGCAAGAACTCTTGTTTGACGAAGTTCCACTCTTGTTTACTTCGACGACGCGTATTTCTGATCAACAAGACAAGCCTTTCCAGTATGAAAGAGAGGTAGAAATACCCGAATCAAAAGAAGGAACGCGAGAGGATTTAAGCGAGATCTATAATTCAGTGAAGCGATCAGTTTTTGATAGCTATAGAGAGAAAGAGAGAGAGAAACGCAATAAGGAGAAAATCAAGCCCAACCGCATATCCTACATTAAGAACTTGCCGTATCCAGAGCTTGTCCACGAGCAGCCCAATACTAAAACTGTGGTCAGAGCCATTCCTAATTATGACCAATACTTCAAGTCAACAATGTGCAACTGATTAATATACATAAGAAGTTATTCTATTTACGAGAAACTATGCAAGATCGCCCGTGACTTCCTATAATATAAAGGCGATTCGAATCGTTATACATGTATTTTCGTTAATCTTCAAGATTGTTGTCTTCGGTCTTGTAGTTATCCAAAACAATTCTGTAAATGAATGAGGGAGAGAAACCACCAATATTGGTAATATAGATGTCAATATGCTCAGGAGGAATATAGTCATCCAAGGGATTGGTAATGACATCGATGTTCTCAAGTAATTTGAAGTCGTCGTAGTTCAAGACCTTACCGGAATTTCCAACATCAATCAAGTCGTCTCTATTGAAAGGATATAATGGGGAAAGCTTGTACAATCCTGCAACGGCAAACACTGGAGTCTTGTGTTCTTTGGCACATTCAACTACATTTGCGGTTCCCGAAATGGTCATGCTGCCTCCATTGGCGAAAACTGCACTAGAACCAATAATGACTTTACCGACTCTCGACATCACAGCATATGTGGTACTGTCGGGTATCAAGATGGTTTCAATTTTGTGATCTACCAAAGCTTTGACAAACTTTTGGGCCTCTTTAATATCATTAGGGTAACTTTCAGTGACCAAGACAGTGAACTTTCTTTTTGATCTGGCCTTTATCAAAAACTTTAGCACGGTGGACGAAGTTGGGGTTGGGGTCAACAAGATCTCATTGTCGTGAATCAAATCGACCGACATGGTCTCAAGACCATCGTCAACATTAGAGATCTCGTCAACTAAATCTCGAATACCTTGGATGATAATGGATCTGAGATCGCTGCTCTGTTTCTTCAGCTGTTTGTGTAATTCTTTGTGGCTGCTGTTGTTATTTGTCGATAATAAACTGAACATTGAAGACATCATTGGTGTATTGTTGGCATTAGGTTCACACTCGGTGCTCACCGATTCGATTTCATCTCTTATCAACGCCAACACTCTTCTGACTATATTTCCGGTCATGAATTCTCTTGGTTGGGCTTTTTCAATGATCACACCCACCTTTTTAATAATATCAATCAAGTCATACGGATTGGTCCATCTTACCGCTGAGATGACTTTCATGAGCACTTGCGTAATTGCTAGGGCAACATTTCTGTCACCTTCTATCTGGTGGCGCTTCAAACTTGAGACCACGGGGTCTATCAAGCTCAATACCTCTGGAGCAAGTGTAGTCATCGTACAACCAGGCTTATAATCCTTATATCCCAGATTTGAAGAGTACTATAATTTTTTCGATCTCGTACCAAATAATTTTGAAGCAATCACGTGCCTCGATATCCAGTCATTTTCCAAAGCATTGAACTGACTTTTCGTATAAACATCTCAGCCATGTCCAACTTCAATGAGGCTCTTAGTGAATGTATATCATCACTTTATGATTACTCAGAGAATTGCAAAGTTTCTATTGAGTTGATACAAAAATTGGCCCATCAATTAAAATTGGAAACGTTTATTGACAAACTTGCGTATACCGTGAATAATGCTGGAAAGAGCTTGGACGATAATCAGAAAACAGAGAGACTCAGTATTGCCGGATCTTCCATATTGATAGACATTGATTTTGTTCTGGATGACAAAATTGTGGGTGTTTCTTTATCGTCCGGTGTAAGCGAAGATTATGGAAACACCACCTCAGGTGAGTCTTATATACTGGAGAAGAGACAATTGGATAGTGAGACGACTCTCGTGGAACTAGATCTACTGAAAAACACATTTCAATTCTTGGGATCAAAAAATGAAGAAAAGCCCAAGGCTGACATATTATTATTGCAAAACTTGACTGGAGAAACCTTGAATAAATTCCCATCTAACTTAAGATACTTGGCAAACATCGATAAGCTATCATCGTCGAGTATTAATTTGTTTTCAATGACAGAACTGATAGCACTTTTGTTGCATGCCATAAGTGAATTGGAAGGAGTGAAAACCGACAGTAGTCCTCAAGCTGACGATGACTCAAACTGGTTGGTCACAGAAGGGTATACTAGTTCTGTTGGTAGGATCGCGCTCAATGATACAAAAAGCTCACAGCTTGGTTTGTTTCTGATATTCTGGAGGGATAATCGGTACATCAATCACGAGTATCAAAAGGAAATGGGAAATAATGATAACTTACTAGTTGGAAAAGAATATAAAGCGCTCTTGAGCATAGATGTTTCAGATAATGAGGCTTCCCAAATCAACTATTTTTCTGATCTCAAACAAAGTGAATGGAATTTACTTTCATCAGAGTCTGGCCTGGGAAAATATATTTTCAAAGCCAATGATCCAAGCATAGTATTAGCGCAAACCAACGCAGCTTCGAGTAATCCTACAGCAGCCTCCCAAGCGCCATTTTCATCTGGCTCGCTCCCCAGCAGCTGGTCGATATACTTTAACACCAACCACCCTATATACGTACCCAAATATTTCATCGAGTACTTGGGTCTAACGAATCATAAATTGATCAATAAATTGAGGTCTGATCAGACATTGGAGAAAATATTTGAAACCTTGAACAAAGGTTCTAGTATAAACCAGAAAATATCTTTCAATGCCGGGGACGTCACTTTGAAAGTAAGTACTGAAATCCTGGGCCCAAAATTTGTTCCAGTGGACAGCATAGCGATTAACCAATTGGTTGAAATTCATACGCTTATCCCCGTTTTGAGGAACTTCTTATTCTTGTCGAATATCCTAAGAACGCTAGCAAACGGTGAGATCATAACAGCTAAAGCGAATACTGTGCGCTCTAGAAGAGGCTCTAAAGTTGGCGGTGTTGCAGCCGTAGCTGTAAATGGCGGGCAAGATGCTGAAAAAGAGTTGAGCGAAGAAACAAAAAAGAAGCTTAAAAATTCTCTCAAATTATCATGCGATGTGACCGACGAAGAATTGTTAGGGTTGAATGCAGTGACCGAAACCGCTTCGTTTTCAACAATACAACCTCAGAAACCACATGAGGTAGACCTCGACTCTTTTTTGACTAATGATAGCGATAAAGACAGTGAAGGTGATGAATTAATGTCAGGAGAGAAAGAGTCGATATTTAGCGAACCATTTTTGAATGTGGACTTTCAACATATAGACTTGAACTCTAAGAATTATGATTTGATTCTTAGAGTGGAAGGAAGGATCAACACTGAAGAACTCTCGACAAGGTTGGTGATTTCTAATGGTGTGGCAAAAGAATATGCCAAAGAACTGGGAGGCGAGGACATGGAAGTAGATGGCAGTGCCAGTATAGCCAAATTTGTTAAGGTCTTGAATTTAACAGAGGATTTGGTGAAAGCATTTCGTGTGGTTTACGATTAAAAAAAACGGCGTCAAATAGAATTGTATTAATTAGCTATAAATATTTACAATAGAAGAACTAACAATACAAAATAAAATGTAAAAAAGATCAAGATTTTACAAAATCCATCAAAAATTAGACTGATTACAATTTAACTCCAATGTGAATGGCAGCAATACCCATAGTCAAGTTTTCATACCCCTTGTCTGGGACGTAAAAGCCTGCTTGTTCTATCATTCCCTTAAATTCTTCTTGCTTTGGGAATTTTCTGATACTTTCAACCAAATATTGGTACGAGTCTCTGTCGTTTGCAATCAACTGGCCCATCAAAGGTAATAACGAGAATGAATAAGCCTGGTAGATGTAATCAATTGGCACACTATCAACTTGGGAAAATTCAAGACATGCGAAAATTCCACCGGGTCTCAAGATTCTGTATGCGGTATCTAAACCTGCTTGGATGTTGGTAAAGTTTCTGATACCGAACGCAATGGTGTAGACATCCTTTGAATTGTCTTCTATTTGGTCCATTGTTTCACCATTTTGTACCAAGAATTTGACTCTATCCGACCCATCGTTCCATTTGGTGCTTTGGAATCTTATTTCACCTTCTCTCAACATGTCAGGGTTAATATCAGCAATAGTCATGCTTGACTGTCTATCATTGAATCTCTTTTCAGCATGATCTAATAAACCGAAAGCGATATCACCGGTACCTCCAGCAACATCCAAAAAGTCCAAGGGACGATTAGAGCCTGGTCTCATACCGGCATCCAAACGATTTATAAAGTGACTCTTCCATAAACGATGGATACCCATAGACATAACATCATTCATGATATCATAGTTTGAGGCAACGGAAGAGAAGACTCCACCGACCATCTTTTCTTTGTCTTCTTTGTTAATAGTCTTGTAGCCAAAATGGGTGGTGCCATCATCGGAGGAGTTTTGAGAGCTGTAACTTCTGACACCCGAAATACGTCCTAATTGCTTGAGGACTGGGGTCAAGCGAACACTCAAGCCTCCATTACGTATAATATTTGAAGCCATTATGAATATGAACGCTTGCTAAAACTGGGTAGGTAGGCTTCAGGTGCTCATTTTAGGCGCGACGGATTTCAACTATTCGAAAATGCACGACCCGAAGCATAATGCAGCGTATAGCTTTCCAAATGGTAGACTAGACTTTAGTGAAGTTTGTAGTTACATATGGTACGAATATTAAAACTGTTTGTATTATATACTTGATATATGTCTATTATTTTAAGCTTGGACAATTCTAACGGTGTTAGAGTGACCAGAACCTCTGGTCCATCCTTGGACAGTGACAATAGAGTCACCCTTGTTGATGATACCCAAGTCAATGGCTTCGGAAACAGCCCATCTTAATCTGTTTTCGACATCTTCTTGCCAGTTTTCGACCTTTGGCTTAGTGTAGATGAATGGATACACACCTCTGTACAAGTGACAGTATCTGGCGGATCTTTCGTTTCTGGTAACCATCATGATTGGGACATTTGGCTTGTACTTGGAGACTAATCTGGCAGATAAACCAGAGGTAGACAAGACAACAATGGCCTTGGCGTTTTGCTCGTAAGAAGCAGAGACAGCAGCAATGGCACAGGTTTCACTGGTTGGGGTTGGTCTGACGGCCAAGGATCTGATCTCGTTGTATAATTGGGTGTAAGCAATGGCTTTTTCGGCGATGATGGCGGTGTTGTGCATCATGGAGACAGCTTCGAATGGGTAGTTACCCTTGGCAGTTTCACCAGACAACATAACACAGTCAGCACCATCCAAGATAGCGTTACCAACATCGGAAACTTCGGCTCTGGTTGGTCTTGGGTTGTAAGTCATGGATTCCAACATTTGGGTAGCACAGATAACTGGCTTAGCGGCCAAGTTACATTTGGCAATTAATTGTTTTTGGACAACAAACACTTGAGGAGCTGGGATTTCGATACCCAAGTCACCTCTGGCAACCATAACACCGTCGGTTTCCTGCAAAATGTCATCGAAGTTGTTAACACCTTGTTGGTTTTCGATCTTGGCAATGATTTGAATGTCCTTACCTTCTTCACCGAGAAGCTTTCTGATTTCCTTGATATCGTCACCGGATCTGATGAAAGAGGCAAAGATCATGTGAACACCGTTTTTAATACCAAATCTGATGTCGTTCTTGTCTTTTTCGGATAAAGCAGGCAAGTCAACATCGGTACCTGGCAAGTTGACACCCTTGTGAGAACAGATCTTACCGGCGTTGACGGATCTGACCTTCATGGTTTGGTCGTCAACAACTTCGAGAACTTCGAAAGATAACACACCATCATCGACATAGATGATTCTACCAACTTCAATAACTTTGGTGATGTTCTTGTAGTCAATGTACATAATTTTGTCGTCACACTTCTTTTGGTAAGCTTCATCGGTGGTGAAGATCATTTCGTGGTTGGCTGGAATTGGGAATTCACCTTCATCGACAGTGGTACCAGTACGGATTTCTGGACCCTTGGTGTCCAAGGCAATAGCTAATGGACGACCCTTATACACTTCTTCGGATTTCTTGGCGTTGTCAATCACAGATTGATGGTATTCGTAAGAACCGTGGGAAAAGTTCATTCTGACAATGTTTAAACCGGCCTTTCTCAATTTGACCAAAACTTCAACATTGTTAGTTTTTGGACCAATGGTACCGATAATAGAGGAACGACGTAAGACCTTGTCTGGGGTTTCGGAGGTGTTCAACTTGGTCAACCAAGATAATGCAGCGTTAGACATATTGTGTTGTTAATTTAGTAATGATCTAATTACTAGCTAGTAGTTTATAAAAGTAGTTCAATTACTGAGGCCAGAAAAAAATCGTATGTTGTTAACAAAGATGATGCTCGCTTTATATAATAACGTGCCCATCGCCTCGACTCAATTCAGGTTGTGTGGGCCGAAAAATTTGTTCGGAGTGAAGGTGCCCGCAGTGTACGTTTGGAACGTGTACACAAATCCGCGAGGGGATGCGATAATCAAAGTGAGCATGTAGGCGTAATTGCGTTTGAACGTGAACATCCGGCTGTTCCATATACAAGCCAAAAAGGTCAGCTGAGCCATACGTCACTGCTGTCATGATCCATTTTAATTGGAAGTAGGGACCGAATTCTTGGGTTGACTCAAGCAATGATAAAGGGGCCTTGATTAGTTTTTTTTTTTTTGGGACCCACGCCTGATAATCGTTTATCGTATGAGGATCGGACCGATACCACAAACTAATTTTAAAAATAAAAGAACCATAGCAATGTGGGGTTCTGTTATTATTCAGCTAAACATGTTTGCGTATTTGGTCTTTCCGCCTAGTTGCTATTTTGCACAGATGATTTGGTCGTGGTTGCTGTGTGTCGGAAGTTCATTGGCATCCCCTTCGGTTCGGGATCGGACTTTTCCAGAGCGAAAAGAGGGGAATTATTCAGTGCAGCGGGCCTTACCCCCAACAGGCAAGACACCCGTAGCAAGTTCACGTGAGCGATCATTGACAGAAATGAATATTGAGTGCGTAGGCTAACCTGCTAAATGTAGCAAACTGCACTATGGTCACATCGAAGTATCGATTGGCTCGGATGAGTTTGGGGTATGACAGATAATGGTGCTCCCCATAGTAATAGGCTTAGGTGCCACGTTTCTTGCATTAACAGCCAAAGCCACCATACAAACCTTCAAGAAGTATGCCCATTTGACACCCCAGATGGTGGCAACCCTTAACAATATACAGTTAGTGGATCCAAACGCAACATCAGATGAGTTTGCACGAGATAAACACTTGATAAATGATCCCTTCTTTCGCCACCACAAGTTCCTCGTCAACAGATATCCCAGGAAAGGATTCGGTGATCCAATGACTGAGCAGGAGGCCTTGCTTGTGCTTGGAATTGAAGGCTCAGATATAGTCGACTTCAATAAAGCCATGCTTCGTAAAAGGTATAGACAGTTAATGGTACTAAATCATCCGGACAAGCACGGGAGCCAGTACTTATCTCAGCGCATAAATCAAGCCAAAGACGTGCTTGAAAACAGCTACATGTTCAAAAACGATAAGTCAGGCTGACGGTTTTATTTATTTATTCTAGACATATATAATGGCATTTCACGACTAATTCAAAATCAATTTAGATTCAAGTAGTGCTTGGGGCTGCCCCGTTTTGCGATTTCTCTTTTTCTGCCATTCTATCGACCAATTCCTGGATCTTAACTGCATTCATAGAATCATCGATTTTTATGCCGTTGCCATTCGATTCTTCTTTTGGTGCTGTTTTAGCTTGATCTTTACCACCCTCGAAATTTTGTCTGACTCTTAAGTAGTGTTCCAACTCTTCAGCACTCACCGAAGGACTCAATGCTTCTTGAGCCTTGATGAAATCTTCCATTTTAACCAATACAGCGACATCTTCTTCCGTGGCAGCGTTATCAAACCACCATCTAGTGGATACTTCCTGTTTACCTTGTTTGACCAAGTCCATGTTATACTGCTTAATTTTGGTATCAACCTCGCCGGCAACTCTAGTCATTGCATTTAACATCGAGTCAGAACATAAGGCATAGAAGTCTGCTCCTGTGAAGGTAAAAGAGCATTTTTCAGCAATCTTTGCCAAATCAACGTCATCATGCAACTTGAATTTCCGAGTCAACGCTTCTAAGATTTTAGTCTGCTTCTCATTAGTGTCTGAGATTCCCAAATATAACATTTTGTCGAATCTTCCAGGTCTAAGCAACGCTTCATCCAACAAATCAGGTCTATTGGTTGCACCTACTACAAAAACACCATCACCTCCGTTTTCACCTCCTCCGCTCATACCATCGAGCTCGGCTAACAATTGGGAAACAATTCTATCCATGACACCACCAGAGTCTCCCTGATTACCTCTTTTTGGAGCCACAGAGTCTAATTCGTCAAAGAAAATAACACACGGCTTGGCATCTCTGGCTCTTTGGAAAACTCTTCTGACATTGGCTTCAGATTCACCAATATACATGTTCAATAATTCGGGTCCTTTGACACTGAAGAAATTCAATGAGAAGTTGGTGGCAATAGCTTTGGCCAACAATGTTTTACCGGTTCCGGGTGGGCCATAAAACAAAATACCACTTCTCTTTTTAAGTCCGTTACTGAACAACTCAGGATGCTTTAGTGGCATATCAATGGTATCCAAGATTTCGTCTTTGACGAGATCCAATCCTCCAATATCTTCCCACTTAACATTTGGAATTCGTGGTGCCCCAATCGAGTCACTAAATTGGTTTCTAGCTTCGTTTATGGCGGCTGCAAAATCTTCTGGAATCCAGTTAAGCAATCCTCCATTACCGATACGAACAAGCTTGTTTAAAGGAAGATTTGAATCCATGGATAGCTTGATTAGTCTCTTAATAGCCAATGTTTTGGACTTTTTGATTATGGAAGTCAAGTCCCTAGGTGTCAAACCAGCTGACTGTAAAGCTAGATTCTTATAATTTATGTCCTTTCTCAATACAAATGTATTTGAAGTAATATTGAAATTGCCTTTGAACGAATCATTGACCTCCATTGAGTAAGGTGATGCCTTTGTTTTCTTGTATATACTTGGTAACAAAGTAGCCTCTTCTTTTTTGGTTTCATTTTTGATTAAGAACTTGAAAATTTCAAGTCTCTCTGCTTCATTGGGCACATTGAATGTGATGTTGAACTTGATAATCAGTTTAATATTGTCATTCACCTTATCAAAATCGTTGGAACTCAAAATAATCATCAAGTTCGGATACTTTGCTAGGTACTCTTTCAAAGTTTGAACAATTTTTATCGACAACGATGTATAAATGTTGGAGTTCTGATCGTTTGAATCGATTTGGGGACATAAACTCTCAATGTGCTTGAGATAAATCACATGAAACGATGAAGAATCGGTAGTTGTGGACTCTCCTGAGGAGGAAGATGCCGCTATAAGCTTATCGATTTTGCCCATAAGTAATCCAATAGTTTTTAATTCTTGGCCGGGATTTATCAAATCAAAACAGTCCAACTCAATCAAATTCAACCCTAATTCCACAGATAAGTTACGCACCAAAGATGTCTTTCCGATACCTCTGCTTAAAGATTGTAAAACTACCGTCGTCTTCAAATTCAACGGAGAATTCAAACAAGTTTGAATTATTCTTTTCAATTCCTTAGCGTATTTGAAACTACCATTATCATTGGTAATTTGTTCGTTGAAATTAAAGGTGGGTGGTAATTTTAAATAATCATACCATTGACTGAACTCGTTTTTTGGTAATCTCACAAATTCAACACCTGAAGAAACCAATAATGTCTTTGCTGGGTCAATAATAAACTGATCAGTTCCGATAGTATTGTTGCCTTTGATATCAACAATCTTAAACCAAGCAACCGAATCTGGGTCTCCAGTTGGTATGACATCAAAAGGCTCACTATTGTTACTTTCATTAGCACCTTCGCCAGTCTCCTCTTCACCATTATCAAACATGGTTTTGGCTAAAACCGAGTCGATAACTACCGGAAAGTAGTCACCTTTTTGTACGCATTTGAGATGATTACTCAAACTAGATTTCAAGCTTGCAAAAAAACTCTTTTGGTAAGTTCTATCCATTGTGATCTGAGATGAAATACGAGAAATTATGGCAGAGTCTGCTATGGGAATATAGTTCGACAACTTTGCTTGTTTTTGGCTTTCAGCACCTTCAAAAGCTATAGGTTCAAACCCTACTTTTGATTCGGCGTTCAAATCCCAATTGATTATCAATATTGGCGATAAATACACATTACCTCTTTTGAAGTTTTTATTTGGTTCAGCTATGGTGAAAACACGAACAATTATCCGTTTCTCTCCAACAGAAAGTTTAACCAAATCACCATTGAATATTGGAAAACCTACCTTGATAAAATCGCTCGAACTTAAAAAGACAAAAAGCTCGGAATCGTCAATGGACCATTCGCTTGGCAATCCTTCAATTAGTATAGGCTCTGGTAATGGTTTCACTTTAAAAGTTGGGCTTGTGATATTAACATCTGCTGATTTTTTGGATGTGCTGAATTGTAAGCTTGAAGTTAAATATTCTGAAATGTCGAGTTCATCATTAAATTCATGATCCTCACTATCGTCACTGTCTAGTTCCAGATCAAATTCGATAATATTTTCGTCCTCAATTGACTGAACCTGCTCAGATTCATATGCCTTATCTTTGATCAAAATAATCTTCGTTTCAGAAGTCACCGAACCTTGAGAAACTGGCTCACAAAGTCTTACCTGACCATTGATTAGTCTAATGTGGTCATTTTCATTCACGATACCTGAGCTGTGACTCAAAAACTGATTCAAAAATTGGTTTCTGATTGAATCTTGAGGTTTTTCACTCAAGATTCTATATATTTCACCAGGGACTGTAACATAGATTTTGGTAAGTTCTGGCACGTCATTGATCGATATTGATTGAATTATGGCAGAGTTTATGGTCAATTGATCGTCAGTGAATTGACAGGTCATATTGGTATTGTTGATGAATTTGATCAGATTGAGTTGATGTTCAAAGTCAATGGAGGTGAGTTTGTATATTCTGAATGCCTTGAAATAATCAGGCGAGCCGAGTAATTTTATCAAAACAAATTTCGACTCATAGTTATTCAGATTGGGGAAAAGCTTATTGAACAAGTCGATGGAAATTTCAATCACATCGTTTTTGGAAGTCAAGTTGGGATCATTAATGAACGTAACATTGGCAATGGTTGTTATTGATTTGGGTTCCGCAACTTGTGTATTAGCAACAGATGGCATCATGAATATACTATATCAACAGAACGATTCAAAGAAATGAATCGTATTATATGGGTATGTTCAACTTTTTCAATGGTCACCCAGCTAGCAGCATGCCGGGGAATTTCCTCGGTAGTTATTGTGGGGTCGCAGTTATTAAATCACGTGTGATTATAGCGATGCATTCCCGTAGGTTCACCAGGCCACGTACTGAATTGGTGGCGGGGGGTGGCTATTTCTATCCAAGTTCATCTTGTCTGATAACAGTTTTGAGAACAGTTGTAAAAGATGGTGTATTGTGAAGTTGGTCTGCATAGCGTTGATCGGCAATGCTACTGACAATTGTTGCAAAATGGAGCGCTTGAGCGTAAATATAGTAGAAGAGCAAGTCATAGATAGCGCAGATAAAATTATTGTTTCACTGAAAGGGAGAGCCCAATGAGAATCTTAATTATAAGTGATCTTTCGCAAGTTTGATAAACCCTCTTCCCATGATAGGGAGCATGGGTGGTTTCTGGCGACTGCACTTAGCGTTAACGCGGGCTGCACTTGCAGCAGCAGCCCATTTTCGAAGACCTCAGGCAGGGAGGTTACCCGGCTTTGCTCTGTTACAAAAGATGAGAACGTCTAAAATTTGAAGCCAATTTGAATCAACTGATTGAGAATAACGAATGGTAAATTAGAAGGTAAGTGAACATTACTTTGAGCCATTTCCACTATAGTGATGATAATTTTTTCCTTTTTACCAATTTAAGAGCTTTCTTGGGAGTTTTCACCGTTTTGGTGGAGCATAGCTTCTATTGCAATGATCTGGTATTTTGTCATAGTTACACTGAATATAGTTGAATTGGACTCCAGTAGTTGAATGAATGCAATACTAACATTAGAAGAAACGAATATAAATAGATAGCTTTTCAATAAAAGAACTTAACGAGAATTCAGCGTATGATTGTAACAAATGTATATTCTAATTTATATAAGCAAGTCTAGACACTGCTATAGTCTTGCACCAGATCGTAAGACTTATTTATTAGGCATGTTTCATGTATTGTTGATTTTCTAATACAGATTCAATGCTTGCAGAAGTTGAAGGACGTAACTTTAACATATTAATGTGAAATTCATATTATACAAACTATTTATGAGAATAATAAGTTTTAAATCATTCACAAATTTAAGCTTCGTCTTCATCAACGACAACAGTGTGCAAACCCTTGGTGGTTGGGACGGTGACTGGTTCAACGAAAGCGAACAACTTTTCCTTGGCGTTTTCTTCGTCGTTTCTCTTTCTAGAGATTCTCAATCTCAATCTGTATTGAACACCTTGGACACCTCTAGACCATAATTGAACGTTCAATTTTGGGTCTAATCTGACATCGGTGGTACCCATGTGCAAAGTGGCGAACTTCTTGATCTCCTTGACAGCCTTTGGAGCTCTCTTCTTGAAGTGAACACCGTGCAACTATATTGTTAGTAATTACTCTTCCATAATTCCAAAGGTATAATAATTGGTGATTCTAAACGGAGATACCTTCACTTTTTTGTAGTGAACTAATTGAAATATACTGGTCTTTATGAAATTTGACCATCCACAAAAAGATTGACTTCGATGCCCCCCGGTCATAGAAGTCACTAGATCATGAAAGGACTACAGAATAGGTATGGAAAGTGGTCACACTCAGTCATACCGAGCATTCTAAAGCCCCAACTCATTTCCTGGTGAACTATGACGATGATGCTACATTTCATATCCCACTAGTCTGCATCTCAAATCACAATTATTCTCTCTCTGGAATCTATAGTTCATTTTAACATACTCTTTTGTGCAAGTTGATGGTATATTCACGAGTAACAACGTCTTGTAAAGCCATTATGATTGATGTTAATTAACAAGGTGTGATAAAATGATCAAGCCTTTAAGATTTCTCAGATTTTTTTTTCACGATTTTCCCGTTCGATACTAGTGAAAAATTTTCTCCCTGTGCACTCCCTCCGCACTACAGTGAGGGCTCTGAATGGCCCATAGTTAAGAGTCGCACTATCCCGAACGAGACAATCGAGGCGCTCCGATTACGTAACACAGTCCAGTATTCTCGCTCTGTACAGGATGGTCCCTTTATTGAGTATCACGCGATAATATATACATTAGGGCTGAAGCCCTAAGCTCACCACTTAGTGAGTTCCCCCACATTTAACGACTCTACGTGATTGTGAAAAATACATTTTTTGCACCCATTACTCTAATCCATACACCTTATTGATGTATTTGCACCACTGGCTTTGGATGTTCTTGAACTCCAGGGTTATATTATCGGGATCATTATAGGTCAATTTATCGGAGCCTTGATGTAGCTTGAACCCATAATTATTCGATAGATCCCACAACCCAAGAGTGGAGCATAGTATTCTGGCAGTAATTTTGTTGGTGGTAGCTAAATTAACCAAGTCAGTCAAACTGTTTAGCTCTATTATTCCAGTTGGGTCCAGCTCTTCGTTGAAATTGGCCGGAACAGTTTGCAACAGGTAGAGTAAAGAGTTTTTAGAAGAGTCGGATATGTCATCATAGATGTGCTGATACTTTTTCAGAATCAACGTCTGTGTAGTTTCATGAGCTTGACTATGATGAGCTATTGTTTCCACAATTATCTCTATTAGAGAGAGGTTGGAAGCATATGTCGAGTAATGATCCAGATTGTTTGCTAAACGACTGGAGTTCAATTCAATTTGTATTCCATGTAAGAAGTTCAACAAAGTCAAATAATTCTTGGTCACAATCAATACAGCCACTATATCGTAGGTAAGGTTAATCAAATTGACTTTCAACTCAGACTCATCGACGTTCGCTTTGAGCTTAAGTTGGTACGTTAGTTTGTACAATTCACTGATCAAATTCATGTTGGGAATTGATTTCAATCTCAATATAAGTACTAACAAGCTATGGCCTATAGTAGATCCATTATTCTTGGGCAATGGATATATAGGCTGTAATGGGGTTGAATGTCTGCCTGCCGAGCCATCGTTCGGTGGTGTATTTGTGGCAACATTTGGGTTTTCATGGAGGTACAAGGCGTTATTCAAGTTGATCGCTTCTTTCTTAGCGACCGAAAGTTGATTATTGAACACAAGTAGAGTTAAGCGCAATTCCCACACCTTTAGAACCTTTGAGTGATCCAATCCTTGCCCCACTATTATGGAATGCGTCTTATCAATTAGCTCCTGGTAGTTGACTGATTCTTCATTGGCAAGGTCAATCAAATCCTGGTATGTGACGGGCTCGAGATCAATTGATTTCTTTAAAAATAAACTATCTTGACAAAGATATAGATGGTCTGACATCTCGAGCGACTAAATCAGTAAAATGGACTATTGTTGAGCTTTTATCCCGATTTCACTGAGCAACGTCCTGATCATAAGTTGTCTAGCTCGAATCAGTTTCGAGTCACGTGTAATACAAGCTAGATAAACTGATTGTTATAGTGGGAGACACTCGACACCATGACTTCACACTCTAATCTTCTTCAAGAGTCTAAGGATACTCAGGATAAACAGTTTCGAATTTCTTCTGCATACCAGAGACAAATAACCGAATCCATACAGGCAATTATCCGCAATAATTCCTATAACGATGAGCCAACGTCCTTAATAGATAAGATCACGACTATACATCAGTTAGATAAAGAAATAGATAAACAGTTGAATGATCGAATAGCCGTC
Organism: Suhomyces sp. yHKS641; assembly: GCA_030705105.1. NCBI lineage: Eukaryota > Fungi > Ascomycota > Pichiomycetes > Serinales > Debaryomycetaceae > Suhomyces > Suhomyces sp. yHKS641. The sequence continues at coordinate 152,568 of JANIWR010000004.1, read as the reverse complement.
AGCTTCAAGGAGATGATGGATACAAAGAAGCAAGCACAAAAGTTAATTGACAGGTGTTATACTGAACTAAATGTTGAATCACCTCAACCTTCAATAATAGACGATTTTCAAAGGCGATCTGAACTTATAGATCAAGAGTTGAGAATACTAGAAAATACGTTAAAGTTGGTCAAAAGCCGTCAAGAATAACAACAAAATTAGCATTAGAATTAAAGTAATTAAAGAGTACTGTAAAAGTAGAATTAAGTATGACACTCGTTTATATCGTAATTTATAAGATTAAATCAGCTAAGGCAATCCTTTTGCGGCTCTTTCCCATTTCTCTTCGGCGATCCATCCGGCGTTAATTATATGGACCAAGTCTTGGAGGTTGATTTTTTTGTCGTTCTTAAGTGGCCTTCCCTTATCGATCAACACACTATAGATTTTGTAGTATGATTCTTTCGGTATATGATCAATAGTCAGGTTCTGTAACCTTTCAGCTACTCTTTCGGGATCTGATGCAACCAACCATTTCCTTCTTCTGTAATCCCAAAGAGTTTTACCTATTTGAGCATTACTTGGGTTGGAGTTCGAAGACTTTGCTTCTGGGTTTTCCAACTCCTGTCTCAACTGACACAAGTCAAGATCGTGGTATGATATTTCATTATCAAAATCAGCTTGTTGATCTTGGTCCTCTTCACTATTCATGGTTTCTTCACTGTTACTGGCTGTCGTTTGTCGTATAATATCTTGTAAGGTATATGTTAATTTGGATTGGGCTTGAGAATCTGAAACGGCAGTGGTGGATGATTTTAAGTCTTCTCCCTGTTGAATTGAACGCTGATAAGATTCGACCATCTTGTCTAGATTTTTATGCTTTTTGTACTCGGCCAAAAAGGCTTCTTCTGCTGATGTTGATATGCGATTGGTAGTTTTCAATAATTTGTCCATGGCAGCTTCGTCTTCGTCTTGTTCTACAAATAACTCTTCTATGAGCTCATCCGTTGAAAAGGCTTCTCCAGAAATAGATCTGACTTTTAATAAAAATAGATTCCACTCTGTAGTCAATCTTTTGAAGAAACCAAATTTTTTTGGTGAGATCTGAGATGCCTGTAAATTTGGTGTTGAAACTTTGCTGATCTGAGATGCTCTGTTGTTGAGGTGATGTATTGAGGGTACTGATTTTGAATTCCTAAGCGTTTTTCTGGGTGTATCAGGGACTTTAGTCTGTGAACGTTCAAGCATCGAGGAGAAGTAATGAGTGAATCTGTGTGTTCAAATGAAAATTTTGATACTAAATATGCTTGCCTGAATCCTAGAGGATCCTAGATGCTGAAAGTAATCAACTGATTTATGTATATTTGGGTTGGAACCTAGCGGTACAAACAAGCCAAAAAAATCCGCGGCTCGGGTAAGGGACGGGTAGGAGAAGGCGGGCAAGAAAATGAGGTGTTTTATTTCTATAGTTTGGGGCGGATGTGTTCACAGCAGATATCTCTCCTTCAAACAATTTATTTTGAACCTAATATCTTATAAATAATGGCTTGCTAGTGTGATTTATACTTTCGGCCCTGACGGAATCGATCACTGCGATAACATTCTAACTTTTTTCTTTTTTCTGCAGACTTTTGCGAGCCCAATCAGGCACAGAGTCACACTTCTGATTACAATATGTGAAATTGCTGGAATCGCTTAACATCTGTCTCAGGGCTTTTGAAATAACTTCTAAACATTAACCCTAGCAAATATAAAACGGGCTTAGCCAAGATTACTTGAAGAGGCTGCTCATCCGATACTGATGTCATCTCAAGGGTAACGACAACTAGACGGGCTCATTACATTCATACAGGACTCGTAAAAGAAATTAGAAATGTCAATAAGGTGGGGAAATTTTGAGGCTCGCAAGCATCGATACCTGAACTTGCATAAACGAGGCTACATGAATTAATAATAGTACAGTCATTTTGAGTCCAATATATACACTAGACATTATTTTGAGGCAAGGATGTCAAATAAGATCTTGTTTAAAGCTCAGTTTCTCTTTGCGGAACCTCCTATGGAGCTTCCGTGGTGCCATTTTCCTTCGTGGTCTCTTTTGAATGTTTTTCTTTCAACTCTTTATAGTACCGATAATTGAACAACCAACCGCGCTTTGACTTTTCTTCTTCAAACACAGCTTTGGTGTCTTGTAACAATTCGTGACGATATTTTTTAAAGATTGAAGGATCTCCGAGATAGGCTCCTTGGGTTTCCCACTTAACATTAAACACTGCCATTGAAAGGCCCGTATGTTTGTTTACTCCGACCCATGACCTAGCATTTATTCCATTTGCATAATAACCATGATATTGTGGCAAGTTGGGAAGTAACAACAATTGTACAGAGAGATCACCATCTTCCTCGGGGACTTTGATGATATCTTGCGGTTTCCATGTAGGATTCCAAGTTGTCAAATCGATGCTATCACTGAACAATCCCATGTGGGCCAAAACACTCAAAACATCCGAGTCATCGGTGTATACTCCACTGGTGCCTCCCCATAATGTCCTTTTTCGTTTAGCCTCATTTTCGAAATTGAGTTTGAACTCATTGATAAATCTACTTGGAATCTTGATTTCCAATATGTAGTTGATGTAGTCATTAGTCAAAGGAGGAATACATGAAATGTACCTGACATTTGCTCTCGCATATTCATCTTCAAGCCGTTCGTCAAATGATTTCCTTATGTCTTCGAATCTTGCACGGTGTTCTGGCTTAAGTCCATAAAGTTGCGATGTTTGAATAGTCGACCAAGTTGTGGTAGGGTTATAAATTATAGCACCGAGATACCTTCTCGATGGAAAGAATTCCTCAAGTATCTCGATAATAGGTTGGATATTTAAGGACACGGGAGGAAATGGAATCTCTCGTTTGGTAGCTTCGGCAGAACTCTTTTCCATCAGTAAATCATTTTGAGTAGGTATACCTGGAGATGCACCTATAGATGTCTCAATGGTAGTCTCTTTAATAGGATCTTTGGAATTACTAGGCTCAGTTGAATCCTTATCTTTTCTTTTCGAATTCTCTTCTGGAGGTATTTGTTTTGACTCAACACCCTCACCATTGTGGCTCTGCGATGGTGATTGTACGGTTGAAGAAGGTGCTGAACGGTTATTTACATGATGATGGTGATGGGGGTTGGTTGGTGGCCGGCGGTGGTGGTGATGGTGATGATGGTGGTGGTGGCGCAATTGTGGAAGTTGAGAAGAAGCTTGATTTTGGGACTGCTCCACATGATTTGGTGCTTGCTGCTCCGCGGGCGAGCCTGAATTGGAGTCTTTTACCGGGGTTATTGAATTCTCGGTCTCTATTTTATCAATGCTGGACGCACGGGAGCCAATTTGAGGTCTGTATTGATGTAAATACGGCTGTTGCTGGTTTTGCTGTTCCTGATTAGAAATAAATGATTCAGTTTTGGGCTTTTTTTCAACATGACTATCGGGAATCTGTGGTGGAGTATTTGCCGGTTTTGAAGCAGAATTGGGATTATTCAAAAACCTCTGTATACCGATATTACCTGACTGTGGAAGTCGATTCGAGCCTTGCTGAGCATTGTGACTTGAAAGAAATGAAATGGGAGGCAATCTTATTCCATTGCCACTCTCTCCATTAGCTGAAGGCGGTGATTTATTTTCGGTGGGAGAAGACATTCTTTTCGAGTTCCACAACTATTGTAAACAAAAAGCGGAGAAAACTAGTGTGAGTTCCTATCAATTTTAACGGAATTCGACAAATCTAACAAATTATAACCTTGAAGGGGTTCGTACACATCCAATGACGTATCAATTCGACAGTAGAATGATAATTTTACTTCGGTCTGTTGTGCAAGAAGCTTCCTTATCTGTTCTGTTGTCAAATTTTGGCGATGGTTTCGTTTGGCGTACTGCATACAAGTGGCTTCCTCGTTGGCCCACTTTAGATTATGCCACTATACAAACTATATTAGATGAATGCGACGTTGCTTTTATGGTTGGCTCCCTTTGTTTGCACAACCGTAATGAACTATTTGGCCTTTGTTATCGGCACTAAATACACTGTAGCCTAGTTTCCGTTCACATATCGAACAGATTTGTTTTCCCGATTCGATTGTGTACCCTTGACGTTGAATATCCCATATGGAATCTTGTAATTTGACAGAACTAACCTTGTATAGTTGTGTTGCCAACCTTCCATCTTGTAAAATTTCCTGTGAGTCTCTCAAATTTTTAGTCAAATACTTGGAAACTCTGGCTAATGGAAAATGATTAGGTAAACTAGTCAAGACTTTGAAGATGGACATTTTAGACCCTTGCAGGATCAATAGTTTCTCGACCGATTCTATGTTCTCGTCATTCACAAGGTCTTCCAACAATTTTTGCAACAAATCCTCACCTTTTTTCTGACTCCGAGGCTGGTTATATATATCGGAACAATATAGAATAGCAGAATCCAAATCTTCTAATTGATTGAATAACACATCGATTGCTTTTTCATGCTCCCCTAACCTCTTATAAATAAATATCTTGAATCTAGAGAACTTATCGTCCGAATTAGGAATATGTTTGAGTACTGTCCAGGGTTCGTACAAATCATTGTGTGTTTCGAGGAAGCCGTACAACTTTCCATAATATTCTGATTTAGCAAACTCATCGAAAGTAAGATTGGAGGATTGTTTCAACTTTTTCAAGTACAATAAACAAAGCTTGGTGTGAAGCTTGCCAATGGAATTCAGCTTGGTGAGTTTCTCGACCAAATCGCTTTCTAAGAGCAACCATTCCAAGTAATGTATAGCTAATGCATCTAGTTTTAAAACATCTGTGAAAAAATTTAGTACCTTAAAGTTATCATAACTTTCACATTCATAGGTATCATTCATGAAAATGAGTTCGGCATTTTGGATTTGATGTTCTAATGACTTTTGCTCTATAATTTCCCAGTATGAGAATTGAAATATCAAGTCCAAGTTATCATTTTTGAGCTTCTGCAAGTATTGGATCGTAAGCTCGGGCCCTTTAATAAACCTATCAAACTCTCCGTCCGCATCACTTCCACCACTATTTTGGGCGATAGGGCTATCGTCTTCCCCGTGCGATAACTTATATAACATCTCTAGTGCATCATGATGTAGTTCTCTTCCATAGTAAAAATCGAGTAGTTCTTTTATGAAATTTGGTTGGTCAGATTTATGAGAGCTCTTGATGTTGCTGAGTAAGCTCTTGTTGACTATCTTTGCATTACAGTGATTGTTAGGGAGTCTCAACAATGGTCCCAATAACATTGGCTTAGTATGGAAGTAACAGAGAAAAAGTGCAGTATCAATTACACTAGCGATATGATCTAACTGCGATCTCAAGTTCTCTCTTGTCACAAATGGATATATGTCGAACGGGGTGATGGTAGTTCCTTTCCATTCCAAAGTTCCTTCTTTTTGAATATCCATAAAATTCAAATGAACACGTCTTTGGTCGGTCAAATATATGATTAAATTGTTGACCGCCTTGACAAATTTCCGTATATTCTGTGACTTTGAAAATCCTTCCGAGTTTTTGTGGTTAGATGATGGGTGGTTTTGGTTTCCAGCTGTATGATCCCTCGCTGATTTGATATGGCCACCCTCGTTATCTGTTGCAGAATCTCCAGTGTTGCTGGACGTATTGAAGCTTTGGATATCATTTATTGAGATCCTCTTGATGACACTACGTGAGAATGATCTCACACTATCTGAATCGTCATTCAATTTTGGGAAGTCTCCATTTTCAATCATTAACAATTCCGGATTCAAAAAGTCGGGAAATAACCCTAGAACATCTCGATAAAAGACCAACCAGTCTGAACAGATCTCAACTAAAGACTCATGATACTTTGAGTAGGACTGAAATAGAATAATGGCTTTCTTCTTATACAATTGTCTCAAAACAAGTTGTTTCTTTTTTTCGTTGCTATCGTTATCATTTTGGAAGAGTACATTGTCACTATCAATTTTTGTGACCAATGATATACTCTTGGCTAATCCAATGATCTTCAAGTCATTGTTCGGATCTTTGACACTACCAGAACTTGATCCTTTACCAGAAATACTCAAAAACTGATCGATTTGCCGTTGATAGCCCAACACTTTGAAGCTAAGTATATCGCTTCCCGAACCAACAAAAACATGGTCGTCATCTAAGCAAGCCGAAATTTGGGAGCTGCTGAACGGATGGTTGTGTACTTGAATCAAATCACCCTTTTCCCAATCCAAAATCTCTAACTTTTTAGGATAAACCATTAGTAGATATAGGGGAGCTATGGCTGCTATGAATATCGGCCTTACCGACAATTTTATTGGTGACACAACGAACTTAGGCTGGTCTGTATCTAATAGAACGACCAGAGTATCCTTTATTAAGATCATTTTGTTATTTGCGACTTGAATAGCGGTTGGGCCTGACGAGGATAGTCCAAAATAGCCGAAGGAGGTTGAATTATTGAAGCTGTGTAAGCTGGACTCATCAACAGAAAGATCATGTACCGAAAAGTTGTTTGTTAGGTCCACCACAATAAAACTGTTGACCAATCCTACTAATATTTGTGATGCTGTGGAGGAGTTGTTATTGTTGTACGGATTTATCGATTTGATCTTGTCTTTGAGTGCTATTTCGGTATCTTTCTGAAGCTGGAAGATGTTTCTGGTTTTGTTCACCACCTCGTATATGCAAAGCTTTTTCTTGGTTCCAGCAATGAATAGTCTTTTAGTTGAATTTACTTGTATGTATAGTGATGAGTCGCTTGACTTGGTTTCACTCAATTCTTGGATAAGGTTTAGGTGCTTTCCCACAATTTCGTATATCCTTATGGAGTCGTTGCATGTTATAGCAAGTATGATTTTATTTGACTCATTGGATAAGTCTAATGTGGATATTCTGAGTATAGGCAAGTTAGTCTTTGTAATATTGGGAAACCTTACTTCCAAAGAAAACTTTTCGCCACCATCGTTAACCAATTGCACCTTATTAGGTTCCTTGTGGTCGTTATCTGGAGCCAATTGAGTGTCCGATGCTTTAGTCACTTTCTGGGGCGCCTTTATCTTTGTAGAATAGACGAGCAAATCTCCACTATTAAGCCCTACATATAACCGACTTTTATCATGATGTACTGACGAGACCTTGGATGACGCAGGTAACCTCACACCATGTGCCGGTTCTATTATATCTATATTCATTGCGTAGCCCAAGTCATGTATTGCCTACAACATAATGGTGTAGATATAAATACTGTATAGGACACGACCTGGTATCAGATGGTACCCCAGAGGAAGTAAGCGAGAAAATAAGTGCCAAGTAGAAGTTAGAGTACTACAGGTTGGTTGAGGTTTAATTCGTCATTATTGTGTTGGTTTAAATAGTGTTGACAAAGTTGATCACACCGGAACAGTATTTGACTAGGTCGTCCATTTCTTGCTTGACTTCTTTGTTCAATTCGTTCCACACATGTAAGCTGGACTTTAATGATTGTTCGTCCGGATTCTTGTAGATAACATCCGCGTGGTTCTTCACGAACATTGCAAAGAAGGCTTGGTACAAGTCGTAGTTGGTCTTTGAGGTCATACCTTGGTTCATAGCCTCGACAAACCTGGTCATTTCGTTCAAAGGTGGGAATTCATTGATTGATCTGATTTCCAAATCCACAGTTGCAGGTGAAGCGTTTACCAAATAGGCTAAGAATGGGGCGTAGTCGCCAGCTTCCGAACCTTCTCTTAACAAACGAGTGAAATCGGACTCGAAAGTGTAATTTTCACCGTTTCTTAGCTTGTGTAGCTTGGATTCTTCTGAAGTATCTTCTTTGTTTCCATTAGCTTGGGATTGTACGACACCTTCAGCAACTGAAGCTCTATCGCCAACAGCCTCACCTGACAAGGACAAGAAGAATGGAGCTCTCTCTGACTTCTTAGGGGCCTCTTTTGGTTTACTACGTTGTTTGATGACATCCAAATGCAACAAGGTGTTGTACTTGGACCTAGCTCCCAAAGATAAGGTTACCAACGACTCGTCGATTTGATCCACCGATTTGTAGTCTTGCATCAATTCTTCCAAGTCTTGCTCGGCATCATCGAAAGCCCCGTCCAACATAGTCGAGCCACCATCACCAGATGCGTTGGGTAATAGAATGGTTGAGAAATCGTCCTCGTCGACATGTCTGGTTGAAATGGGTCTGAATTGAGATCTGTTTGTCCACAACGAAACACCATTACCAGACACATGAGTAGTAGCTAACATGTCTCCCAATGGAGAGAACTTGACTGAAGTTGCAACATTGGGCAATCTAACCCCATCAATACAACCTCCAGTTGGCAAGTCCCAGGTTCTTAAGGTTGAGTCCAACCCACAAGATACGATCCATCTACCATCGGGAGAAAAGTCCATGCCGGAAATACGGTTAGTGTGTCCAAACAACACTCTGACCACCTTCTGGGTGATCACATCTATAACGACAATACTCAAATCATCCAAAGCACACGCAGCCAAATCGGAAGACTTGTGGTAGATCATCGAGGTGATTGGAGCATCCAATTGGAGCTTACCAAGGTACTTGGACTCGTTGAAGTTGTAGACTCCTACAATACCGTCCAAACCAGCACTTACCATTCTTCTATTCATTCCGTCAATGGCAATTCCAGTAACTGGTTTCTTGTGCAACATATATCTCTTACGAGGTAATCCCGACTGCAAGTTGTAAACACCAATTCCACCGAGAGATGAGCCCACAAACCCAAAGTTACCACACTGGGAGATACAAACCGACTTGACGATTCCCCCGTCCACGGTTTTCAACTGGTGGCGACCGACTCTTTTGACTCTGGAGTCCCAGGTTCTGGCAAAAGTCTCGTCTTTGTGGGCAGTCATGATATTTTCCCATTCACCTTCTCTATTCTGTGATGAAGTAATGGCAATGATCTCAGGAAATTTCTCTCTCATGGAAGCTACCGGACCTGCTTTTCTTTTATTGTCCTTTGATTTCTGGGCTCTTTGAGACATTTCTTGTGCCTGGGCGTCTTTTCTCAACGAGAACGACCAAAATGATCTATCTCTGGAAGCACTGTACAAGAAATGGGTCTTGTCTTCGTTGGGGAACTCTATGGCAATTGGAGGGGCAGAGTGTCCACCTCTTGATCTCAAGTGACGAGGAGGCGAGACCACAGAAGAATTTGAGGTAGACAATGTAGGGTCAAAAACATACTCCTTCAAATGATTGTCACCACCATTGGTTACAATGATTGGTTGGCCGTTCAAAAACTTTACATTGGAAATACCTCCATGACTTTCTTTGTGGGCGTTTCTCAAGATGTGTACTCTAGCTCTTCTAGCCAAATCATAAAAGAATAAGTCACCGGTATTTAAACCTGCTACCAAGTGAGGTGATCCATCTGTTCTGAATGATAACGATACTACTTTGGCCGAAACATCTTGGCTTGAAACCACAATCTTCTCACCCAAAATCTTACCCTTTTTCAAGTTGTACAAGTAGACATTACCAACAGATGTACCAACGGCAATGACATCCAAGACAGGGGCGGCTTCGATACATGTAATTCCATCCATGAATTGGTTATCTGGCGATCTGTACAACAATTTTCCAGTACGAATGTTGAAGATAAAGATCGAACTGGTAGTAGCAACTGCAATCTTGTTAAGATAAGTAGGAGGATGAATCAATCCAACAATACTTCCATCGACAGCACTATTTATAGACTGGATCTTGGTGTAAAATTCGTTTGGATATTTCGAATCTTTTGATTTCTTGAAGATAAAAATATCTCCATCTCCTACAGTTGCAACAACAAAGTCTCCAAAAATCAAGATGTGGTTAATGGTTTCAGTGGTTTCACACACCAACTCATGTTCCAATCTACCTCTTTTATAGATACCAATCTTGTTACCGTATCCAGCATAGACGTAGTGGTAGCTGGCTGCTAAGCAGGTGATTTTCGAAGGCGTTTGAGTTTGGGATACAAACAACAAGTGCAAGGTGGCAACATCGTAAATTTGGAAACTTCTGCCCACTGAAGTCACCACATAGTAAGTGCTTCCCAATGTACCAACAGCGAAAGGAACCTCATTGGTGACATTTCCGACGACTCTGAAGGGGCTGAATATTTTGGAAGGTTTGGCTACGGTTTTGGAAGAGCCGCTTGACGACTCGACCTTTCTTCTCTTTTCTACCGCTTCAACCATTGTCAAACTGTCAGTGTAGTTTTTACTGCCTTTCAAGTCTAAATCGATATGCAAAAAAATCGATGAGGTATCGGTCACGTGAGTTTTTACTTTCGATGAGGCTTCAATTAAGAAAAGATAGCTAACTACTAAGAAGATAGTGCAGAAGATAAATGACTTCTGTTCAAGATAAAAGACCCGGAGACGAGCTCAGCTCGAGCTCTGAACCCAAAAAAGTCCACATCGAAAGAGTCGACCATTTCGCCAAAGGTATAGCGCCCATCAAACCAGAATTCATCTTGGAGAACTCAGCAGCAAGTGCCCCAGCCTACAACGATGACGAAGCCGAGGGTGGAGACAGGGACCAAGAAGAAGGTGGTGGAAATCAAGGAAAGGGGAAGAAAAAGAGAAGGGGTCAAAACAAAAAGAGAGATTTGAAACAACAAGGTGGTGAGATCAGATTGTGCTCGTCGTTGTTGGATCCAGAAAACCCCAAGGAATGTTCATTTGGACCAGACCACTGTCGTAACTTGCATAACGTCGAAGAGTTCTTGAAAACTAAACCAGAAGATATCGACGGCATTTGTCCTGTATTCAAGGCTCTTGGATATTGTCCAACTGGTCTCAAGTGTAGGTGGTTGCATTCGCACTATGACAAGGAAACCAACCGTCTTATCAAAGATCTCGAACAAATAGCAAAGGCCGAGGCCGAATTGAACTTTGAGGTAAACAAGATCAAGCCAGAGAAAAAGACCTTGTTGCAGAAGAAAAAATACGACTTCTCCCACTCAGAAAAAGTCATAGCTTACATTGACACAATGGTTCAAAGTGAGGAGAATGTCGCCAAAGCGAAGGCCGCCAAAGAAAAGGCTGAAGCTGATGCAGAAAACACTGACAGCCCCCAAGAAACTACCAAGAACAACTTCGCAACCTACGTCGAGGCTCCTTACAAAATTGCAGAGAAGAAAAGACTTGACCTCAAAGGAGCCAAGATCGTGTCTCCGTTGACTACTGTAGGAAACTTGCCATACCGTCGTTTGATGAAGACTTTGGGTGCTGATGTTACTTATTCCGAAATGGCTTTGACGATTCCTTTGCTTCAGGCAACCAACTCCGAATGGGCCTTGCCAAAAGCTCATAGAAGTGAATACCCAGGCTTCGGTGTTCAAATCGCCACTTCCAAGCACTGGGCTGCAGCCAAGTCGGCCGAGGTCATATACAACGAAACCTCGCACGTTTCTGAGCTCAACTTAAACTGTGGATGTCCAATTGACTTGTTATATCGTCAAGGCCAAGGGTCTGCTTTGATGGAACAACCAGCTAGACTCATCAGAATTTTGAAAGCCATGAATGCATCTTCTGGTGATATTCCTGTCACCGTCAAGATCAGAACCGGTACAAAGGACAATAAGAACACTGCCAAACAATTGGTTGAAAGACTTTTGGAAGAGAACGACATCGCTGCTATCACATTACATGGTCGTTCGAGACAGCAAAGGTACACCAAGGAGGCTGATTGGTCTTACATTGGGGAAGTTGGTCAAACTGTTAAGGAATGGAACGAAAAGAAGTTGGAAAACAAGGAGACTTCCGACTCTCAGCCAACATGGTTCATCGGTAATGGTGATGTCTACACCCACGAGGACTGGTACAATGCCGTGAACACTCCGGGTATTGACTCTGTAATGGTCGCCAGAGGAGCCTTGATCAAACCATGGATTTTCGAGGAAGTGGAAGCTCAACAATACTTGGACAAATCCTCTACCGAGAGATTAGACATGCTAAAGAAATATGCCGATTTTGCCATTGAACACTGGGGCTCTGATGAGTACGGTGTGAGCTTGGCCAGAAGATTCATGTGTGAATTCATTGGCTTCACTCATAGATATATTCCAGTGGGTATTTTGGAAAGATTACCTCCTAAGATCAATCAGAGACCTCCAATGTGGAAGGGTAGAAATGAATTGGAAACCTTACTTGGTTCAACTGATTATAGAGACTGGATCAAGATCACCGAAATGTTCTACGGTAAAGCTGGTCCAGGTTTCCAATTCGTTCCAAAGCATAAGAGTAATGCATACGAACAATAGACTACAAAAGTGGTTCAAAATGGTTTCTATTCATAAAATCGTGTACAAGATATATATAAATAGACGGTAAGTTCAATTGGCTCAATCAATCCTTCTTGATTTGGCTTCCGGTAGAGACGGAATCGTAATCCTTGCTCAAACTTTCAGCTTGACTTTTCAAGATCTCCAAATCGTCGTCTTTGGATGCTAAACTTTTCTTCAATTCTGCGATTGTCTCCGAATCTTGGGATCCGCCTGCTTTGCTTTCTTCTGCCTTGAGCGCGTCCAACTTGTCTTTGGTAACGATCAATTCAGTAACAATTGAGTAGGTTCTGGTGATAATGAGCGTCAAGAACAATGTGAATCCACAGAGATACATGTTTCTTTGAGCATAGAAACGTCTGGCCTGAACTTCAGACCTGTCATTCAAGATACTGCCCACGCCAGGTGCTTGGTTACCTGGGGAGACGGATCTCAATTCGCTGGAAACAGCGTAGACTCTGTTGACAGAGTCGATGAACAAGACCAAGATGAATCCTAAGATACACTTGATGGCAATCTGAAATTGCTCATTGCGGAATGGGGCTGATGTGGTAGATAAGACTTTTCTTCTAATTGGTCTGGGGTATGGCAAAGACAAGATGGTGAAGAATGCCATCTCAATGACTAACAAGCCAAATACTAAATTGTAATACAATGCCATGGTCAACTGTTTCGTGAAGTGATCGTGTGCTTTGAAAAAGTAATGCACTGCAGTTTTGGGGACTTATATACGTTTCATCGCCGCCGTTTAGCTGTGCCTTTTGCACGTGATGCGTCAGTTTGATTGCTAAAGAATGCTCATCATGATAGTCCTTTTTGCTACGCGGGTTCATAACGGAGAATAAATCGTTGAATTAATAGCCTAAAGAGACTTTGAATGTGAAAGTGACCAAAAAGGGTAATGTGACAAAGAGGATAGCGTATTGAAAGATTAGGCTGACCGCTAAGCAGTCCATTTGTATGTGATCCTCAGAATTTGGATCTGTATAAAATGCCGTGAAGTAAACTAGGGACGTTGCACTGGGCAAACCAAATTCTAAAACACTAACAAATCTCACAATGTCGTCATCGCCGTACCAGCCTGCCTTGTAGAAACCAGTTGTGATACCAACTCCAATGATGGGTAAGATTACTAGTCTTGAAAATGTGATCATGAGGGCAGTTTTCCAGAAACCCTTGGGCATAGATTTGACCTGTAATCTTGAAATTGTGGCTCCAAGTAATGTCAAACCCAACGGAACGGATGCTGCACCAACATAGGTGGTTAAATCTATAATGAATGAAAGCGGTGGTTGTCTATCGGGTGCATTGGGTATATCGTAACCTGTGTGGACAAATAAAGCTTTCAAAGGGGGAGACATTGCAATTGCAAATGAAATGATCAATGACAAGGAACTTGGAGCTAAAAAGTTCTTGCCACTTTGTTTCAAACTTGTCTTGAGTAGAAGAAGCAATGACTTCGAGCTAGATACTGGACCCTGTTGTTGTTCTTTAGGCGTTTCATCTACAGGCAAAACTGCTGCTGCACCGCCACCTATCACTCCCGAAGGTGTTCTTTGAAGGTCTTGATACTTCATACTATCAAACTCCGAGTATTCGTTGATAACATCACTCATATCTTGGGTCTTCAGTTTACGAAGATCAACTGTACGAACTTGAGTAAGAGAAGGAGCAGTTGTATGAACGGAATTGATTGAACCTCTTCTATGGCGAAGGCCATTTTCTTCAGATTGGGTTGTGTTGGAAACTGAATTGTTCAACTCTCTTGCTCTGTAGAATTCGTTGTGTTGGTTCTCTTGGGAGTTGCTTATCATGCTTCCACCAGCAATAGGCTCTTCGTAAGAACTGGCTATGGATGTATCATCTGTGGGTTCATCGTTCGATGGTGGGCTTTCTAACTCTTTATCCTCGGTATCTGAGCTAGCCAGTTCTTGATCTGAAGTATCATTAAGTTCATCTCTAAAGTCCCACTCGATCAATCTATATAATCCTAAGCAAAATTGAAAGCCCACTTGAACTGCAAGAAAAATACAGACATATGCCACACCTTTTTCACCTTGAGCGGTAGTAAATACAACGTCACCTTTCGATAAAGTTTGTAAGTATGCAATTGGTAAATCAGATATGTTGGGGAATATCCCGACCGATAGTATACCGCCCAACCAACGTTTAGGAGATTTTGTTATTAAATGGGTTAAAAGCGCCAATGTAGCACCGGTGAATAATAGTAGGACACCGGTGAAGAAAAGAATACCAAAGTTTTTTATATCACTACTCTTGATATTTATCACCACGATCTCAAAGATCAAACATGGTAGGATGGCCTTTATCACGAAATCGGAAATATCACGACATGTAGTAACTGTTAGTACGTTCTTTCGAGCAAAGTAGTAGCCTCCACCTATGATGAAATAAATTTTGAATATGGGTTTGACTGCGGCGTAAATCAACAATCCTAAAGGATGATCTGACATTATGAATTAAAGTTGTAGGACCTGCGTCAATGCTTGTGCCGGGAAGTGAGACTACGCTAAATAAAGTTGCAGCATCAATCACTAACAACCGCCTGGTTTATGAGATTGTGGAGATGACTTGGAAAAAGTGAGGTTGCGATGATTAGTCTTGTGTGACTGGTGCAAAAGAAAAATGTTTAGATGGGGGAATTCGTGGGGGCGAGCGGAATTTGTTGGATGGAATCCTAGCCGTTAATTAATTATCTACTAAGTGCCCTGCGTTCTAGCGACGCGAAATAAGTTTAAAGATACCAAGTTAGTATCTCTTATCCTAGCACATCTGGAAAAAAACGGTCAAAAAGAGCCATATTTCTATCCGCGAAATTACCATCAAATTAGGGTAATTCGGGGCAATATGTAGAGCCGTTACGCTCCCCTATTCCCACACACGGAATATCTAAGTTACAATAATGAAAAGCAAGGGAACCAAACCGCTTTGCCCGGTAGAGCATTATCTCCTCCATTTATAATTAGGTGCGGAGTGCGTTGTCCGCGCGACGAAGCCGTGCGCGATACGATCAGGCCCACAACTAAGATTTTAAATGTGGCTAGATGGGACAACAATAGAAACTAAGTGCTAATTTGAGAGGCTTCGCGATGAACACGCTCTCGAGAATTAAGAAACACCATGCCTCGTGTTTAGCTTTTTGACGATCCTAGAGCATACGAAATTGTTTCATATCAAATATATTAAGCAAGGTACCACCGCATCAAGCGGTAAAATATGGTAAGAAAGTATAACTATAAATAAGGAATAGTGCCGGCACTGATTCTGGAAGCCGAACAAGAGACTCAACCGGAATCTAGTTGAACCAGACGGATTGTTTTCTCTATGCAACAAGCAACTATTACATAACCTTACTTGCTGGTTATATTGTAGTAGTAGGGTTGCATCACATGGTCAAAACCGCATGTCCAGAACAATTAAGGGATTTGACTTTTGTGTTCAGGATGATTTCTGGGGAAAGCTTTTTACGTCCGAAGCGCGAATAGGAGAGTCCTCGTCAACTTCAAGGTCTAAGACACCGCGATATATGACAATGTTTTAGTCCGCCTATCACTCTTAGTTGAAGTGGAATGGCCGATTGTAGCTTTATGCTCTCCCACGATTGTAATTACGGCATCGATCTCGCAAACGGCTGTAGACTCGCCCTCGTCATCTAACTCCAACTCATCCAACAATGCCTCTATCTCACCCTTATCAAGATCGAGCTCGTCATAGTCGAGGTCCTCACCCTTAGCTTGTTGGTTATTCAGTTCGGTCATGTCTTGAGAAAAAATCGATTCATCCGATATTGAGGACCGGCTCCTACTTTTCTCGTTAAATGAGCTAGTATCCAGCATGGGGGATGATATAGCACTTGCGAAACCTTTTGAGTTGTAGTCGAAGAGTCTTGCTGGAGAACGAGCAGGTATTTCCATATCCAATAGGTTCTGCTCCTTGGAAAGATTCAATGTTTGGGAAAATGAAGAGAATAATAAGTAGTCCTCAAGGTTTTCTTTACTCAAATTCGAAGGTATTTCTGGTGCATGTGTGGTGTCATTCAATATTCCTAAATTGTGATTCATCGCTATTGTGAGAAAAAATACTCCGTCGTGTAGCAGGTTGGTGCCAGGTTGCGTATGGAAATTGAAGGAACTTTATATAAGAGCACCCGCGTAATTCCAAATTAATATCTCTGTAAAAGTGCTGAACTGTTCTTCCCAATTTAATATTCACAATAGTAGGTTGGCCTATGTATAAATACCAACTGGGTTGGCGTGACCAGCAGCCATCTGCAGGGGTATCAAGTCTGGCAAGATTTAAAATCCGGTTATTATTTGGTTGCACCGCAGCCGATAAGCTGGTAATTTCCTAATTGGGAAGCGTTCTATCTCTATGCCTATTCGGTAAAGACGCAGCGAATTTTATGTCAACTGTACAGAAATTAGGTCAAAAAATACTGGAAACGGCTATTTCGCGTTGAAGGGATGAATATGGCATTTCAGTTGTGGAACATGGCGATACCAAATCCTAGACTTCGGTAAGCTTCATAGGTTTGTTATAGGTGAGGCAAGACTTGTTCCAGACTTCCATCGTGGCTGAAACTCCATTGTTGAAATCAGACTTCCGAAAAGCAACTTACCGTCCGCGAACAAAAATTCGATAACAAATCATTTCAGGTCAGATTATACTAACATTACATATAGTTTGTGGTGTTTTTTTTGAGCTAGTCATAGCAGCCATGTATTCGCTATTACTTTTTCCAAAACCCAAACATTTGGGATACGTTCCACAATTATTTTACATTCGTTATATAACTTAGCTATACTAACTCTTGGTTTTCTTTTTTGGTGGTCTATCGTCAGGATTACTGTCATTTTCAGCTCCACTTTCATCATCCGAGCCAGATCCTGATGCATCCGAGTCGAATTCCTCGGCCACGTCTGAATCTGAACCTGAATTGAAATCGTCATCTGCACTTTCATCGTCATCATCAGCAGCGCTTCCCATGTCCACATCTCTGTCATCATCGTCGTCACCTGCTTCGTTCATTGCCTTAACCATCATAGCTTTAGCAATCTTTTCTTCATTTTTGATTCTAAGACCCTTTTCAGAACAGTACTTCTCGATATTTTCTTGTTCTTCTCTGTCAATACTGCCAAAAACATGCGATTGGTTTGAGCCTCTTAAATTGATTTCCAAGTCAAAAGTTCTTGACGCAGAAACTCCTCCACCAGTTCTCGACATGGTGATATTGCTGATTTCTGAAAATGGAATGTAAACGGTTGGTTTGGTAACGAAGATAAAGCATCTGTCTAATGGATACAAGTAACCTTCAGACGCTTTTAAAGAACATGATATTCCTGGCTGGAGGAAACGAGATTGGAACGATCCTGGCACCACTAACCTACGCTCGGTTAAGCCTCTGAAACAGTGTGACATCACCAAGTGGGTTGCAGCATCGTACGATTTTTGTAACCTGTCCTTGTATTTGGACTCATATTCTTCATTTGAAACATTCAATTCTACTTCAAGCTCTTCTTCCTTGGCAAATTGCAATGCTAAGAATGGATATCTCGTTTGACCTTGCCTCAAAGGTGGATCGATCTGTAATATAATCAAATGATGAGCTTCATCTGGCTTGGGCAACGAAAAGATTCGTTCGATTTGTTTGTACTGGATTTTGTAATCATAAGTTTTACCACGTAATCTCAAAGATGTTGGATACATATCGATATCGTAACGACCTCTTGGAGTCAAAAATAATACATCACTGAAAGATACAATAGCTTCGCCGGCGACTTGGCCAATGTCTGCTTTATCCTTCAATTGTTCATAAAATACAGTGGCAGCACTTATTTCTTCGGTCTCGGCATTTTCTTCTCCATCTTCGGTCTTTACTGACTTTGTCTCTCCTTCAACAGTACCAGGCACATAGAATCTCATTTCAACCAATTCGTCACCAGCCTGAAGGTGGCTATTTTCCAAATTGAACTCAACAGCCACCTCATTTTTACTGGTCAAGTTAGAGTTGCTGATTGCATTGTAAGGGATTTCAAAATCTGGTTTGTTGTTGATTTGGAATATCAATTCGTTTCTTGCCAAGTCGGTTTTTCCCCAATTCCATCCTCTTAACGAGTGTTCCTTGTGTTCCAATGTCAACAGGAAATTTCTTTGCAACTCTTGCTTTAACTTGGTGAAGTCCTCCACATCGAACCCGTCCAACATCACCACTCCCTGGTTTTTAGTTTGGACTCTTAATTCGTAACCTCTAGAACCTCTTGACCATTGTACAGCAAGTAATTCTTCAGATGGTAATAAAAATGGAGCATTGTTGGCGTTATTGGGACCTGAAGCTTTCCATCCTAACCCCGAGTCGGCAATACGCATACGACCGCTCAGTTTGGATTGATTCAAGTAGATCCTTTCGAAATCTGTATTGACCATCTTCGCTACTAAAATACTGTTGTTGAGCTTCTCAATCGACTTTGAATTCGATACTATGAAAAATCTCACGCGTGCCGCGACACGACACGACCACGCGATATCGCTCACAGCAGTGATTGCTGCAATCTGAGTTTGCATACTCAAAGTACTACTCGAAGTACTACTCGAAGTACTACACAACTTACGATTCCAAGCCAGCTATGCCAAGATGGTTGCTGAGCTTTGAAATAGAAACAGTTTTTTTTCAGTCTAGCTTACTTCAATGCTTATCGATTCGTGCCATTTTATTCCCGGTTACGATTGCATTGCAGTGTTATTCTTCCATCTCTACATCTATACAATTCTTGCAAACTTCTTCACAGGACGGAATATGCATTCGCTAACCGTCATATGGTGTGAGGCTAAACTTTTCACTCTCTACTACTCTGTTGTCGAGATCTTGGCGCGCGCTCGCAACCGCCGGGGACCGGACCTGAAAAAAGTATGAATCATAAAGAATTTTTGTCAACCATATAAACTTTTCTTTCATCAAAAATGGCTTTAAAAAAAGCTGGTGTATTAGGGGCCACCGGTTCCGTTGGTCAACGTTTCATCTTGTTATTAGCTGAACACCCAGACTTTGAAATCCATGCCTTGGGTGCCTCCGCCAGATCTGCCGGCAAGGAATACAATGACGCAGTCACCTGGAAACAAACTGAATTACTTCCAGAAAGTGCCAAAACTGTAAAGGTCGAAGAATGTAAAGCTCAAGGTAACTTTGCTGAGTGTGACATTGTGTTCTCCGGTTTGGACGCTGACGTTGCTGGCGAAATCGAAAAGGATTTCGTGGATGCAGGTATAGTGGTGGTCTCCAACGCCAAAAACTACCGTAGAGCCCCAGATGTTCCTTTGATTGTGCCTATTGTCAACATCGAACACTTGTCTGTCATCGAAAAGAAAGTCGCCGCTGCTAAAGCCGCAGGAAAGTCCAAGTCTGGTTACATTATTTGTATCTCCAACTGTTCAACTGCTGGTTTGGTTGCACCATTGAAGCCATTGGTTGAAAAATTCGGACCAATTGACGCTTTAACCACCACCACTTTACAAGCTATCTCCGGTGGTGGATTTTCTCCAGGAGTGGCAGGTATTGATGTTTTAGACAACATTGTCCCATACATCAGTGGTGAAGAAGAAAAAATAGAATGGGAAACCAAGAAGATTTTGGGTAATTTGAACAAGGAAGGTACTGAGTTTGCTCCATTATCTGATGATGAAATCAAAGTCAGTGCTCAATGTAACCGTGTTGCTGTCAGCGATGGCCACACTGAGTGTATCTCATTAAGATTTGCCAACAGACCTGCTCCATCTCTTGAACAAATCAAACAATGTTTACGTGAATACGAGTGTGACGCCTCCAAATTGAAGTGTCACTCTGCTCCAAAGCAAACCATTCATGTCCTTGAAGAACAAGACAGACCTCAGCCAAGATTGGACAGAAACAGAGACAATGGGTATGGTGTTTCTGTAGGTAGAATCAGAGAAGATTCAGTATTGGACTACAAAATGGTCGTCTTATCTCACAACACCGTTATCGGAGCTGCTGGTGCCGGTATCTTAATCGGTGAAGTATTGTTAGCCAAGAATCTTATCTAGATATAATAAACTTTAATTAATTATTACCTCATCATACTGGTAGACCAAAGTTATCAATTTTTATCAATTTTTCAGTATCTATGCAAAATTTCTACAAAAATGACAGGCCGTATAATAATTGAAAGACTGTTCATAGTCACCTCGCCTGAACTGATATGTTGTACGCATACCCTGTTCAGTTTAGACTTGTTCTACACACACTGTTCACTGAGATCGAACTCTCATTATCTTTCTCGAAAATGTAGATCGTAAAAATAGTTTGAGCCCCGACACCTTCATTTTCCATCTACGATGGGCTTGATAGATGTTTCTAATTTGGAGGAGGTGACTGAAGTGGAAGATCATGTATTCGAGTTATTCACGTCCCGTGCCCCGCCTGAACACCAGAACTTAGGTTACATCGACCGGTCCCGCGAGACCATTAGCGTGCCTTTGAAAAATGGACAGGATCTCCAGATTCGCCAGTCACTCTCGAGCCTTTCTTCATCCAAAGAAACATCTAGCACTGGTTTCTTATGCTGGCAGTCCAGTACTTTGCTTGTGGATTGGATATTGAATGATCACAAGTGCCCCTTGTTCAATGTGCTCAATCACAAATCAGATATTACTATCGTTGAGCTAGGCACGGGTATCGGTGGTATATTGGCAATTGCATTGACTCCATACGTGTCGCACTACATAGCAACAGATCAGAAGCATATTCTAAAATTGCTCAAACACAACTTTACTGAAAACATCGGCACTACTGCCTACCTCAGCTCAACGGTACCTACACCAGATCGGACCCGAACTGACAAGAAGAACAAAATCCCAGCCAAAATTGACATAATCGAGTACGATTGGGAATATCCTGAGGATGGCTGGTACAATTACTCTAGTGTGTCGCTGGCCAAACCTAACCTTATAGTTGCCTGTGACACGATCTACAATGAGTATTTGATAGAGTTTTTCGTGCTGGCATTGCTACAATTCATAGACGAGTCCAACGGCGCATTAATGGCTCTTCAATTGAGAGAAGAGAGTATAATGGAGTCTTTTGTTCAGTATCTACTTCGATCCAAATTGAAGATATACTGTGTTCCTGAGTCCATGCTCAGCGAGGATCTCAAACACGGGTTTGTCATATATTACATCACTTTATAAAATCATTAGACGTGTAACCACTAAAAATGGTCTAGCTATTAGAGATCGTGTAGCCAGTGAGAGCCCTTTATAACTCTAGATCAGCTTCTATTGGAGTATTCATACCAACTGTAGTGAACTGCTAACATACACGGTCGTGCGATGCAGGTACTCACGTGATGTCTCATGAGCCGAATTTTCGATAGCGTACAATAGCCTTGGTAAAGGCCCAAATTTGAAGCTTGTATGTTGTGGATGGTCTTATATTGCTGATTTTTTCTTGTCATAATAGGTATAATTTATCAAGAATGTCAGCATTAGGAGTTAATTCCAACTTCCTGGGCTCGGAATCGAAGAAAGTACCGAGAAACATGAATGGAGATATAGATGGCTATACAGACCCAAGAAGAACAGGACATGTACATGGCAAGAAGAAAAACAAGTGGAATAACAACAACAAAAACAACAACAATGGGACGAATGGATTCAACTCGTATGATAATACCACGAAAGATAAAGCCTCCAGAAAATACAAAAAAGATGAGTCTCCATATTCAGATGAACCTCTTGACATTCCTACCAAGACCATAAGCCGAAGGGCCCCAGAGAAGCTACAAGAGTATTCTCTCACCGACATTCAGCTAACAGGACCCTTATTTCCTAATCCCGAGATGCTCGGGTTTCAAAACCTGCCCCAAAAACAAAGGCAAAATAGACCTGTTCCTAAATACCTTATACATCAATCGAGGCTATTATACACTCCACCTTTTCGTCCAAATGCCTGGGATAAACAGAATCAAGAGAGAATGCTTCAGATGGAGCAGTCAAACTCCGGCAATGATTATCAAGGGATATACGAAGAGTTTCAGAAATTAAGAGAGATTGAGAGAAAGAAAATGGAAGAATTAGGATTGGTAGATGCTGAGAATATCAGAAAAGATTTAAATGACGCGATATCGTTTCAAGGATCGTGTGAAGATATGTGTCCCATATTCGAGAGGGTACGAAGATCACTTGAAAACAACGTCAAACTGTTGGAAAAGGACCCAGCCACCAATAAGATTTCTCGCACAAGAGCAATTAAAGCATTTTCAAGACCTGCTGCGGGTCAACCACCACCACTTCCGTCTGAAGTGAGACCTCCTCATGTATTGCAAAAAACCTTGGATTACATGGTGGAGAATATTGTTGGATTACTTCCAGAATCTCACTCATTCGTCTGGGATAGAACAAGATCTATCAGACAAGATTTCACTTACCAAAATTCGTTTGGCCCAGAAGCAATTGATTGTAATGAAAGAATTGTCCGTATCCATTTATTATCACTTCATGTCATGGCCAAAAGTGGCCAGGAGTATTCACAACAGCAGGAACTCGAACAGTTCAACAAAGCACTTCAAACATTGATAGAAATTTACCAGGATATCAGAAACCACGGAGGCGGTGATTCTCCCAATGAAGCAGAGTTCAGATCCTATTACTTGTTAAGTCATCTCAGAAACCCAGAACCGGAAATAGAGCTTCAACGTTTGCCTAACCATTTGTTCAAAGATCCGCAAATTCAGTTGGCGTTAAAATTGCGTAATATTATATCCCAAAATAATTTAATCGAAAGAGGGGGAATAAAAAATTCTCCAGGTGCCATTAATTTGTTTGTTGAATTCTTTCGGCTTGTTTACAGTAATGAAACCCCATTTTTGATGTCTTGCTTGTTGGAAACTCATTTCAATGAAATCAGATTTTATGCATTGAAATCAATGTCAAGAAGCTATCATACCAAAGGTAAACCTTATCTGGCTGAAAATTTGAAAAACTTACTTGGATTCGATACTGTTGAGCTGTGTGTTAAGTTTGTCACGTACTATGAGGTTGATATCATTCAAGAAAACGGTGAATTCTTCGTCGATCTTTTTAATAAAGACAAATTGGAGTCAAAATACAAATTAAATTCGATACATGAAAAACCCAAACTATCACAACCTACATCTCAATATATTGATCAAAAAACCATAGGCAAAAGTTTTAAAGATTTCATTAACCTGGGTAAACCAAACTTCAATGTTAATTTGAAGACTCCACCGGATGTTGTACTTCCATTGAATCCCACAACAAAAACGAATATACCCTCGAATTCGAAGAGCTCCCAGCCTTTTGCATTTGGCTCATCTACAACTCTGAGTGACAAGGGCATGTTCGAACAAAGCTCGATAAAACCGCTGCAAAATCCCCCCATCACTGGATTTGGTCAATCTCCTGCAAACAAGTTCATCCCAAACAAAACACCAGTAAACACTGGATTTGGTCAAAGTTCTAATCCGATATCCACTCAACATAACAATATAAATAGTGCATTGCCAGGTAATGGCTCGGGAGATTTTGGCGGATTCAAATCAGAGTTCGGAAAACTTCCAGTCGATGCAGCGAATAATGATTCTCAAAATTCAAGCAAACCACCAAGCCTGTTCAAGTTTGACCCTGCTCCAAAAGCCTCGATTTCCAAAGATCAAACTGATACCACATCGAACTTGCTGGGCCCAAACTTATTTTCTTCCTTACAAGGTGCTTCTCAAAGTTCACCCGCTCCACCTGTTGTATTCCCAAAAACAAAAGATGTCAGAGAGTCTCAGCCAACAATTCCGGGAACATTCCAATCTGATAGTGCACAGAAAGAGTTACCAGTAGTTAAGCCAAAACCGTTGCCTCCCAAGCAAAAGAAGCTTTCAGAATTGCCCAAATATTCTCAAGCTGTCAATGAGTTGGTAGATGAATTGATGAAAAATTGCATCGAAACCGAGTTGTCTTCGTTACTCCCCAAATTAATCAGGTTCCAAAACCTCAAACAGGAGAGAATAAGTGTCATCAACTCATTGTCGAATGAGTTGTACAGCGCATTTCTATCGGAAATAATTTACAAAAAAAGCATGGAGGCTCACGCGGATTGGATTTATCAACAGAAATTGAAGAAAACCATTGTGCATAACATCAAAAAAACTAGCATAAAGTGCGTTCAAAAGCAGTTAGTCAAGAAGAAGAAAATTGAAGAACTTCATTCAATTTCATTTAAAGTGCCCAAGAGAAGATTTTCGAGTGTTGGTAACAGCGCAAACTCATCATTTACAAGTCTCAAAAGAAGAAATGTGCCTCCATCATCGGCCAATGGGAGCTCCATAGAAGAACGACAATCTGAAATTAAAAAGCTTTGGTCACCACTTGATCTCGATAAATTCATTTCGGTCTGTTCCGACAACCTTAAGGTCCCCATTGAAACTAAACAACTCGAGGTTCTGTTTCTACTTGTGGTCGAAAATTGGGCTTCATCTTACTCTAAGTGGTTGAATACAAAGCTATCCTTGAAAACTAATGTTGAAAAGAGAATTTATGAGAACAGGCTTGTTGATGATAAACTCGTCATAGATTTCAAAAGTCTTCCTGCCAACAATTATCTCACCAAAGAGTTTTTCTCGACGACGTCATTTGTTCTATTTGAATGTGGCTTTACCGACTCCGATACGTTGAAATTCAATGGAAATGTAGAAGAGAAGTTGAACAAAGATGGGCATACTCTTAAGAAGATCATTTCATTGATCAATAAGTTCAGTTACTTCAAAGTACAAATTTTGATTGTATTTTGGGATGTTACAGGGGCCAAGTTGACTTTTGACCGAGTATGTGAAATATTGAAGCTCCAAACATTGTCAGAAACGAGCGAAAATATAGAAAATATAATCTTGTGTGACATGACTTCGGAAGACAATAATATTCATGACATCTTCAGCAACGGTTTTAACAAACTTCGAGAAACTTTCAGCGGAGAACTATCGAAGAGAGGGTTGAAAAAACAAGCTAAGGCTAAGAAACTTGAAGCTATCAACAAGAAGCTGGAGAAGAAAGAAACTCAAGTAGAGCCTCTTTCTGATGAAACGTTTAGGGCGGAAGAATCGCTGATTATCAGTAAAGCAAATCGGGCAAAGAAGTACGACTATTTGAAAAATCATGTCCGTGGGACTACACCTGGATTTAGAATTCCTAAGGAAGGTGGAGTGGATAGCTCGTTCTCAACCAGACTGGCCAACAATTCATTCGCAAGCAGGCAAAACTCCCATTTTGCAAGAGTTTCATCAAATCTTGGAGGTGTCAACACCTCAATCAATGGAAGCATAAATAATAGCCTGTTTGTTGCTTTGAACAATAGATCTATCATACCTCAGCTTACTGCAATTCACAGGAGCAACAGAAACAACTCCGTACTATCCACAGCTAATTCCTCCATCAATTCGACAATGAATGATATTTCTACATTAACGGGATTCGGTCGTGGTGTTATGGAAGAGAGTACGCCATCAAGCTCTCCTGGACCCAAGCTGGCTAATTTGAACAAAAAGCCTCTACCCAAGAGCGTCCAACAGTTGAGAGAATTAACAGCTGGAATCAAAGCAAAGTATAGAAAAAGCTAGACGAGCATTCCACTGGGCTTTTCCACTCATCAAAAATAAATAGCATTGTATATTATGTACTATAGATCCTTCGGGAATACCTTCCAATACTACAAACCCTAGCTGGTATATTATAAACTCCAGCCCATTTGAACGTGATATAGTCTCCGCAACATGCAACCGAGAAAATAGTCGAGCATGCATGGTAATATGCAAAGGCTATCCTGCACATAGCCGCGGGTGATCCCAAAACATTAGTTGACCAATGATGAAACAAACTAGTTCCAGCAAGATAAGCTAAGGAATAAAGGGACAATGGATCTTTTGAAAGACGCAGCAAAGAACATCAACCTCTACGAGGTCAAGGCATACGTGCGGAAAGCGCAAAATGGTATGTAAAGATGCACTTCGAAAACCGTCAACTCAGCGTATTTTTCAAGGTGTGAGGAGTAGTGAATTAAATGGAGGTGGCAATAAGCTGATAGTGATTTTTTATCAATAAGACAGTCGGGTCGGTTGAATCGCCCACTGAACAATTTCCCGATACTTATTAATCAACCTTTCAGTTATTTTTCCAATTTCAACCGTACCAAAAGCTACATTTTGAAAAATGCCACGGGTTCATCGGAAAGGGAATGAATAGCGTTCCATCAAACATGAGATCAGTACTAACATAGCAGTTGCCATGAACTTAACCGAGATGGAATCTAGAGTTCGTGAGGCTACCAACAATGAACCTTGGGGCGCACCATCCACCTTAATGGCCAAGATTGCTTCCGGTACATACAATTATCGTGAAAGAGAAGAAATTGTTGGATTCATATTCAGAAGATTTACCGAAAAGGCTGCCAATGAGTGGAGACAGATCTACAAGTCGTTACAATTGTTGGAATACTTGATCAAGAATGGTTCAGAAAGAATCATCGACGACGTCAGGGCTAATATGTCATTGATTCAAATGTTGAAATCATTCCACTACATCGACTCCAAAGGTAGAGATCAGGGTATCAATGTTAGAAACAGATCCAAGGTGCTCATCAATTTATTGAATGACGATGCCTTGATTCGTTCTGAGCGTAAGAAGGCTAAGGCCAATGCAAAGAAATTCGGAGGTGTTTCGTCAGGTGCTTTTGGTGGTGCTTCCTCTCTTGTTGGAAGTAACCAAGCGCAGTTTGAAGATGAAGATTTCGGTAATAGAGTTTATGGTGATGGTGGTGTTTATGGTGAACGTTATGACGACCCTGCTGCTGAATATAGCAATGGTGCCAGTAATGATAACTTTGAAGAATACGATGTTGGTCCCTCATCAGGCTCATCAAAGGCCACCACTGGTGCCTCTAAAGTTCATGCCACATCTTCCAGAACTAAGCCTCAACCCAAGCAGCCTCAAGCGGACTTGTTGGGTGATTTGGTTTCATTCGATGGACCATCTTCTTCCACAGGTGGTGCAGCTGCCAACACTGATGATGCAGATGACGACGATTTCGATGACTTCCAAGCTGCTCCTTCTCAACCACAACAGACAAACCTCTCCAACAATTTGTCTAGCTTATACCAAACTACCCCTCAACAAAATCAAGCTCAATTCCAACAGCAACCTCAGCAGAATAACAACTTCTTTGCACCATCTCAAAACAACTCTTTCAATTCAGCACCCAACTACAATGTAAACTCGAACGCAACTACGTCGGCACCTGCCTCCAAGCCTTCCAGTGATGCTTTCTCTTCATTATTTTCCTCAGCAAAGACCAAAACCACCGCTGCTTCAAAATCCCATGCTTCACCCCAAACTCAATCCAAGCCACAAACCCAAACCTCAAATCAGCAGCCTAACACTTCTAACTCCCAAGAGTGGGATGACGATTTCGGCTCTTTTGGCTCTAATCCCCACAACAATACTAAAAACTCCACTTCCAACGGGCAAACGGATGGAGAGGTTGATTTATTAAGTTTCTAGATACAAATTCACATCAATGTAAGACTCATACCGTAATATATAGTAGCATTGAGCTCTGCAAGTAAGCCTTATTGGCACGTTGTATTACGTAAGCATCATATTCACTTAAACCGAAATCGGTGGACGACTTTTCAGTAGAGATCACTAATCATTACAACAATGTTTAAGAACGCCATTACCATTGCCAAGCCAAACTTCCAAGCCGCTAGACTCTTCTCTTCGTCTAGCAAGGTCTTAGGAAGTCAAGTTTACTTCAAGACTGCCATTGACGGAGTTGCTCAAGAACCAATCAAATTTGAATTGTATGATGATGTAACCCCAAAGACCGCTGCCAACTTCAGAGCTTTATGTACTGGTGAAAAGGGTTTTGGATACGCCGGCTCCATTTTCCACCGTGTCATTCCAAACTTCATGTTGCAAGGTGGTGACTTTGAAACTGGTAAAGGTTACGGTGGAAGATCTATCTACGGTAAGAACTTCCCTGATGAGAACTTCATCAAAACCCACGACAGACCAGGTCTTTTGTCCATGGCCAACGCTGGTCCAAACACCAACGGTTCCCAATTCTTCATCACCACCGTGCCTTGTGACTGGTTAAACGGTAAGCACACTGTTTTCGGTGAAGTTGTAGAAGGTTTCGATGTTGTCAAGAAGATCGAAAGTTACGGTTCTAACTCTGGTGCCACCAGAGCCAAAATCACCATCGAAGAATGTGGTGAATTGTAAGTATTCTTAAATAAATCTTGTGTATAAAAAAATAAAGAGAATATATTACTTTGAGTTATTTAGTACTTTTCATTACATATTGTGACGAACATCTCAATGATGACTTGGTATATGCCTAAGGTTTTAAAGAGACAGGGACTACAAAAAACCAAAAGCTCAATGATCTAGAGCTCGTCTTATTAGCTTTTGTAAATACTTATGAATTATGACTATGAATGTTCCCAAAGTACGTGAATTCAGATCATGTGGAGCTCATGACACACGCCATGAATCTATTGGTGTTTGGTGGTTCCGTACTCGAAAATTAAATCTTAAGAATTGGGTTTGGTTCTTCCTTTGGAATCAAATCAGCAGGCAATTTCTTCTTCAATTGTGCTAATTTATCATAATCACCGGCCAAAATTCTTGCCACAACCAAGTCATCTCTGTCTCTGATTTCTCTCTTGGTCTTACCTTCGTTACTTAAGAATTCCTTGGCCTTTTCGGTATCACCATGGAAGTAGTCTTCCATAGCTCTCAACCTTAATTCTTTTTCAGCCCAGTCTGGACCGTCGGTGGCTCTTCTTTCCATTTGGGCGGTGTACTTGGAGTATGCAACATATGCAAAGATTGGTAAAACTAAGTAAAAGTAAGGAAATTCCCAACCTTCAGCCTTTTCAGTTTCACGTACAATTTTCCACTTCAATTCACCTGTGGTTTCGTCCTTGTATGGGATTTTATCGATGATCTTTCCAGCATCTTTAGTCACAAACTGGAAGTTCTTTAAATCTTGTGAGTTGTCCTTGAATAAATCTAATTGTTCTCTTGGGATACCTGGAAGTATAAAGTTCCATTCAGAGTGGTTTCTCTGATAGTATAAGTTTTGTAATTCAGCAATGGTCTTGAATTCTTGATCGGTGGGTACTCTTGGGGTACCATCTGGGTTGGTGTAGATCTTGGTCACCGATGACAATGAATCTAACTTGGCACGGATATCTTTCTCCAATTGGAAGTTGAATTTTCCAACCTTGTGTTTGAACAATCCGCTTAAAGGAAACTTAAATGCAAATCTCATCTTGAGTAGTGTGGTGTGTATGTGAGTTTAAATCGACTTCAGACTTGCCGTATTATCGAATTACAAAACTTGGCCCTATCAACACTAACTCTCAGTTGTATCAATCGCTTCAGCTATGTAAACTGCTATTGGACTATTTTTATTGGATGAAGAATTTTTTTGAGAATCACAAAATTTACAGGTTAGGGTGTTACCGCGCGAAGTATCTTACATGTTATGAACGCTATATGGAGCGACAGATAATATGAATATGAAGATCACCAGTGTGTAGACTTATACTCTATTCTATCGGTTTTGATGTATAGTAGTTATAGACTTAAACTATTCTAATACCTTAATATTTCCATATGAAAAATTTTAGATATCGAGTAAAATTGACATATGAAACGAGCGTTGCACTGTATCGCGTTGCGCAACACTGTGATTAGGAAACGGATACCGAACACTACGTAACGGAGGGACCATTATTAATCCCTGTGAATCGTAAACATAGTTTTCCATGAGCCAATTGTCCAATTTTTGAAAATCTGAGTCAATTTCCAAATTATCTAAAGTACAATTAATGTTGTCCTAATCTATGTGCTTTGATTTAAAGCTTTCCTCTAGCACTCTTAGTCTTAGTGAAACAAATACGAAGATATCCAGAAAAGATCTAAGTTGTTTTTGTAGATCCAAACCCTGAAAATCCCATTGCGGAAGATATGTTGGGGTCTAAATCTGACAGATTCGATTCTGCTTTTCTGGTTCTTGATTTCAATTTTCTGAGTTTTCTCTTCTCTCGCCTTTTAGCTTCAAACTCCCTTCTGCGTTTAACACCCTCTTCGAAACTGACCTTCTCGGTACTGTTATTCCTCGCTTTGATCAGCTCCGCTACTAATTTTTCAACAACCGATATGACTTCTTTCAAAGAAGCCCTTTTTACTCCGGTTTCTAATTCTTCGCCTTCATTATCTCCATCTTTATTTCCTAGTTCTTGTACCTTTGAAATATGCTGGGGTGAATTAAAGTGGTCAATCAATGCCAAGTTGTCTCTGAAAGATAGGTTGCAAATGGGACAGAAAAACCCAAACCGTTTATTATTTCCGAATGTAGCTGATGAATTGGTGGGATTGATAAGGTTGTAGGTTTTAACAGCTGAAAGCAGCTCTTTCAATATCTCATCTCTGTGTTCCAAGTACGATTGTGATGACTTGGTGTCAATCTTTACAACACTCTCATTCTCCTCGGGCTGTTTCCTTCGTGCTTTAGCTTCTTTCTCATAAGCCGCTACGTTCCATGATCTCCTTCCATATTGGTCTACCGTAACTTTATCGTCAGACATTTCGACTGTCGCTCAAACCAGTTCTAGAGATTTAGATATAGATGGCGTCACGTGAGCCCTTATCACCCTCATCACTATCAGCAAGTGCTACACACTATTAAAATAGAGATGGGCCAACGAAATATATTATCGTTTGTAAGGAAGGGTAAGCCGGCTATAGGTGGTATTTCCAAGCCCGCTATACCGAAAGTGGTTAAGGTAGATAGTCAAATTGTACGAGAAACTATAGAATCATCTAAAGAGACTACCACCACGTCTATCAGACTCAGCGAACAGGAGTCTAAACCCAACATAAGCCCAAATTTTGAATCTAGATGGAAAATAGTGGGTACTCATCTAATCCATAACTTACCACATATCTCCAAACTCAATGTTGAAAAATCCAGCAGTCTCAAAATCGCGGCTTTTGATTTGGATCAGACGTTGATCAACACCAAGTCAGGCAATAGTTTTGCAAGAGGTGCTAGTGATTGGAAATGGTGGGCGCCCGGAGCGAAAACCAAATCAATTGTACCTAAAACTTTGAAAAGTTTAGTTCAGCAAGGCTTCCTATTGGTAATTTTCACGAACCAAGGTGGAGTTATTGCTGATAAATCTAAAAAGTCATATATCAACTTTATTGAACGTGTAAATCAAGTTGTGAACGCGCTTATAACAGAAACAAAGCTCTCAAGCGAGGATATATTAGTATTCGCATCGCCAAAACTCCCCTCGAAGGAGAAATCATCGGCTGTAAAAGAATTGCATCAACAAATGAGAAAACCGGCGACAGGAATGTGGTCAGAATTAGAAGCTTTTTTGGGCGAGTCTTATACAATAGAAAAATCAAACAGTTTCTATGTTGGCGATGCCGCCGGTAGACCCCTGGACCACCTGGATTCAGACATGATATTCGCCCAAAATTTACAATTGACCTTCAAAATCCCCGAGGAACAATTTGTGAATGAAGACTACGAAACTGAATCTAAGTGAGGTATTATTTACATCTATAGTGCTAATTATATACAAGGGGAACATCCTAGAGACGTTCGGTTTTGTCAACGGTTTCGAAATAACCAATAACATTGTTGATATCTCTAGCATTGTAGTTTTTAGAGGTGTCGGATGGGTCCACCACGTAACATTTTTTTATTTCACTGACATCGTTCTCGAATCTAATGGCCTCATCGGTGGTTTGAGGGTAGTTCTTGAGAATAAAATTGGTGTCAAAAGTGCCAGATCTAGTGTTGATGAAAAACTTGATTTCCTGCTTGACCAATGCTGTAATCAACCCTTTAGGTATCAGTCTACCTTCATTGGCAATATCGTGCAATAAGTAACAATACTTTCTGGTTTCATCTGCTTTTTCCTGCTCAATCAAATCCTTTGGGTCGATGATCTTGACTTGTGTAGAGTCATTGTCGTCTTTAATCTTCTTGACTATTTGATCGACCGTAGTTTCCGAAGTAGTTGGCACAGCATAAAACTTGTACTGTTCATTCTTTTCTGGACTAATGAGCTTGGTTCTTCTTTTCAATCCTGTCTTCTCTTCGTATTCAAGGTATTCCCTTTCACTTTCGAAGGAGGTCTTGGGTTTCTTCTTATCCACTTTCTTTCCAGCATAGAAAAGCACCACCGATGACGCTAAAAATGTAAAAAAGAAGTATCTAAGTTTAGGTAATTCGTTCATTTTTGGATTTGTCCTGAGAGTTCTGACAATATTCAAACGCCCAGCAGGACTATTGGAGACCGGGAATCTTCTCACATGGCAAAGAGCTTGCTTTCTAAACAAACTGTTCATCCTTCTTGTCGTACGATAATCACCAGAGATCACAGCGTTCGAAAATATTTGGTATACGACATCACGTGCGACCAGATTACATAATCGAGATTTCGAATTAACAAAATTTTTCGCTTGATCAACGGTTGACTGATACGACAAAGTTAGGTTAAGTCATCAACTATCTCCATTGGCAATAAGAAGTATAGGACAGCATGTCGTTAGTTCACTTGGCCAACTTCTGTGCCCACTTAAAAAACTGTACCAATGTGAACATTGCCACCACATCTGTTCCATTCAGTCGATTACACTTGCAAGCCGCATTAGGATTATACAAAGAGGGATTCATCTCACTGATTCACAAAGGTTCCACCACTGGACCAGACTTGAAGCCTGTGGAGGTTACCCCAGATAACATATCAACCAGAAGATTGTGGTTGGGATTGAAATACCGTAACAACCAGCCTGTCATAAGAGATATATCATTAATTTCAAAACCTGGTAGAAAGGTCAACTTGACCGTACCTGAAGTAAAAGCATTGGCTTCTGGATTACCAGTTCGTTTTATCAAACCATTGCAACCGGCAGAGTCTATTTTCGTAAAGACTTCCGGAGATAACAAGGTGATCGAAGTCCAAGAAGCTGCGAAGAGAGGTGTCAGTGGATTAGCATTATACAGAGTCAAGTAGGTATTTGATTTTCTTATCATATGTAAATAGTAAAAAGTTGGAGAGGGTATTCAATAAATGTACGACTTCATAGTAAAATCAAGTTTTACTCACACTGATACCAATTCATTTGGAAAACATGAAAAGAAGCCTCACATCGTAGAAAAACTAGGCCGAGATAGAGTTGAATCAAAGCTTCTGTGTCGAATTACAATAAAATGCCACTATGCTGACAGTGATATATAGTAGCTGAATAACTTCTTTATTATCAATGTTTCTTTTCGAGATCTTAGGTTGAATGCGCAGAGGTTACGAAATCACGTTTCGTCGGACTTCTCCAGTAACTTCTAAATTCACTTGAATAGAGTGGATATGTAAAATGCATTGTTTCTAGGGTTTGCGCATTCATGCAGCTCACGTTTCTATACAACAAATAGACTTTGACTCGTCAAGGTAGACCTCAGTAGTGCGCTGGCGCACGGCTCACCTATTGTCCCTACTGAATTATTTTTAAGCCTTAAACCAAATTGATATATGCGTCAGATTCTTCAATTTGCAACCTTAATGGTTAACCACCAATTGCTTTAATTTGAACTCAATCACGCTGGATGTTACGCAAGAGCCGAGCACCTTTTAGGCTTCAGTCAGCAGTGGTAACCTCTACTGGATCAAAACACGATCTAAATCAATTCGAAATTCTAAGATTCAATAGGCTCTACCACAGAAATAATTACAGAGTTTTGTGACCGTAGTAGTTGCCAATATTTCTCAAACAAGTAGTTCTTACACTATTTATGCTTTTAGAGTAAGTAATTTTAGGCATAAAGTTGTGGGGCGGAAGAATGCTAGATTATGTGCGAAGCCTCTTGTAAGTAGCTCGTGTTTAAATTAACAATCGAGCTGAAGTCGAGTAAGCGAGAATCGGCAAATTTTTTCAATCTCGAGGCTACATAAACTGTCGAGAACAAGTATCAGCCGGTTCGGTTATGCGATGGTACATTGTAATTCTGTAATCTGTATCTTTCAGGGCCCTCATCTGGAACCATTTAACCACCAAGGTCTCACTTGCGCGGGTGCAAAAATTAGTGATGTTCGAAGTCAATGAGGCGCCACGTGACAGTTCTATTTTTTCTACCCTAGTGGTTCTTGGAATTTATAGTGATGGCCAGTAGAATGTGCCAGAATATTAATATCATTACACGGCGTTAGAAATTCAATCGTCTACCTTGTTGGCTCACTGGTCGATTGTAGTTTATCGCCGAAAACGAGATTACGAAAACGGTTCTGTATCATATAATTCCAGAGATCAATTTTTGGGACCTGCTGGTTATCGCATACTACACAAAAATTTTAATTTTTTATTTTTTTTATAGTTCGTGAATTGAAAGAACGGTTCTGATATTTATATATAAGCGATATAATTGCCTCCTTTTATTCATTGAAAACCATTATCAAGGCATTATCCCATTGCAACAAGCAAATAACTAGCCTAATACAATGTTTGATGACTTAGTATACGAAGTGTTTCTCAAGAGAGACACCTGTGAGGCTGACAATGAATATAACGGAGAACACTGGGGTGCACGTATATCGGCCATCTTCGTTATCATGGTCACCTCTGCATTGGGTACTTTCTTCCCAGTATTATCCTCAAAATACTCGTTTGTAAGATTGCCGTGGTGGTGTTTCTTCATAGCCAAATACTTTGGTTCTGGTGTTATCATTGCAACTGCATTTATACATCTTTTGGAGCCTGCCTCCGACGCCTTAGGAGACTCTTGTCTCACTGGTGTGATTTCAGAATATCCTTGGGCATTCGGTATTGCATTGATGACTCTTTTCGCCTTATTCTTTTTCGAATTGTGTGCTTACAGATACGTTGATACTAAAGTGGCTGCCATGGGCCTCGCTGGCGAAGAAGGTGGTGGCCACTCTCATTTCGGAGATGAAGGTATGTACACCAAAAAGAAAACAGCTGGTGAATCTGAAGACGAAGAAGAAACATCCTCAATTAACAAAACAGACTGCCAACCAGTGGCCAACCCATATCCACCACACTTCCAACACGCGCACGAACACCAGGACCCAGAAACTGTTGAGACTCTCGCAAACGACTTGAGCAGAGAACAATACTATGGCCAGCTTTTGAACGTGTTCGTGCTTGAATTCGGTGTCATTTTCCACTCGGTGTTTGTGGGTTTGTCATTGTCTGTGGCAGGTGAAGAGTTTGTTTCACTTTATATTGTGTTGGTTTTCCATCAAATGTTCGAAGGTTTGGGTTTGGGTTCTAGAATCGCAGTAATACCATGGCCCAAATCCAAAAGATGGACCCCATGGTTACTCTGTCTTGCTTATACATTGACCACTCCAATTGCCATTGCTATTGGTTTGGGTGTTAGACACTCATACCCTCCAGGTTCCAGAAGATCCCTTATCGTCAATGGTGTCTTTGATTCTATTTCTGCTGGTATCTTATTCTATACTGGTATCGTTGAGTTGATGGCTCACGAGTTCTTATACTCCAGCGAATTTAAAGGAGACAATGGATTCAAAAAAATGTTATGGGCTTACTTTGTGATGTGCTGGGGTGCTGGTTTGATGGCATTGTTGGGTAAATGGGCTTGATCCCTTTTCCTTCAATCTGACATTAACTCGAATGCGGTCATATTTATAGAACAATACTAAGGATATCTTAATAAACTAATAAATTATATCAATAGTCATTCATTTACAAATAATATTTAGATTCTCTTAAGCTAATTAATTATCCCAAATAGTCCGATCTTCGGTTACGTAAATTAGTTTTGATGCTTACGTAACTAAACTGAATAATGTTCTGTTGCCCCAGATCGACGTGATCCGAAAAGGCATTTGGAAGCCACTACTATTCACGAAACAAAACAATGTTGGTTCAACTGTTGAAGGAATATATTGCAAGAAGTCCAAGGTTTTTTGGCACAGGTTTCGTGAGAACTTATAGTGTGAAGCTCGGGACTGAGTTCACTCCCGGTCCGCCCAGATTACCTGAGGAGGAACAAAAAGAATTCGAAAGGCTCCAAAAGATAGCCGCTTCTCAAATAGCAATCGAAGAGTACAACGAACAATTAGCTCAGGGTGACTCTGCTCAAGCTCCAAAATCCACGCCAATACCAGAAGCTACAGAAATTGGATCATTTCAAGTCATCAAAACCATCCCTGAATTTGAAGGCGATGTTAACCCTAAAA
Source organism: Suhomyces sp. yHKS641 (assembly GCA_030705105.1). Taxonomy (NCBI): domain Eukaryota; kingdom Fungi; phylum Ascomycota; class Pichiomycetes; order Serinales; family Debaryomycetaceae; genus Suhomyces; species Suhomyces sp. yHKS641. The sequence continues at coordinate 115,926 of JANIWR010000004.1, read as the reverse complement.
CCGGTGAAAGAGGTGGACCAAAACAGGATCCTTTGAGACATGCTAACGAGTGGGCATTCAATGGCAGAGTGACTGATTTTTAGATATGTAGTACGCATTGTTAAATTATACGAGACTGATGAACAAAGAAGTAATGCAGAATGAACTTACAACTTAGAACCTAAAAATCCATACCAAATTCCTAGGGTAGTCCCAATAGTCGATTATACTGTAATAATAGTTACATGAGGTGCTTATAAGTAGACTAGTCGAGATGCCTTAGAATCACGTGAGCTGATATGGGTGTAAAATTCTGTATGCAGATTACCATTCGATTCAAAGACACCTTAACAAGATGGATTTCGACCCTTTGTCACTATTTACACCCAACACCGCTAATAGTAAAGATGTGATATTACAGGAGTCGTTCGAACCGTCCAAAATTCAGAATATTGACCACATAACCAATTCTTCTCAAGATGACTCGCATCTACAACCTTTGCATATATTAGATTTGCCTTTATTACAACTCAAACCCAGCGCAGAAGCACTTTTGACCATATTAAAATTGCTTTCGCCCAACCAGGTGTACAACTTTTCGACTGAGCTGACCATAACTGACGAGAGTGAAACTATAAATGTTGACCATGCTTTTTCTGACAGATCATTAGATGAACTTACAGTATCAAAAGGCTTGGCCTGGCTATCTGTATACTGTCCTCGGTTTGATACCCGTGAGAAGTTGGCGTACATTCCAAATTTAAGTGATCCATTGCGTAAGCTGTACGAAGGTGAATATAATTCCTACTTGACAAGAATAATATCGAACGAATTAGAGTGGATAGCTGATGAAGAAGTGAAAGCGCAAATATTCAAAGAGACATCGTTGAGAATAAGTGAGAATTGTGGTAGAACGGCCCAGCCTGAAATAATTAGAAAAATAGCTATCCCAAACTTGGCCAACTATTTGAACAATGGAGCCAAGTATATCAAATTAAAGGAGCCATCTCTAACTAACGATCACTTGGGGTTGAAAACTTGGGGATCTTCATTGATTTTGGCCAATAGACTCATAAATAAGAATGCTAATAACTATATCATGGATAATGTACTTGAGTTGGGGTCGGGTACTGGACTAGTGGGACTTGTGAGTTGTGTAATTGGACATCCAACAATATTAACTGACCTATCCGAAATTACTCCCAACTTGCAAGAAAATGTCAATATCAACGAAATCACGAACTGCGAGGTACATGAACTTAATTGGTGTGATCCTAGCTCATTTATAGAAAAATATGGTAATATTTTCTTCAACACTATATTGGTCAGTGATCCAATTTATTCCTCGCAGCATCCGTACTGGTTGATCAATATGATAGATAAGTTTCTAAGTCACAAACCCGGATCAAGAGTGCTCATTCAAATACCCCTTCGACCAAAGTTTGAAGATGAAAGAGCTACTCTCTGGGAACTATTCAAACTGCATTACTTTATAGAGGTGGAATGTGAATTAGAGGATGGCTTTGATGATTTTGGAGAAATGCAATTTTGCTTCAAGATGTATCAAAGAGCGGAAGACCTGTAAATAATTCAATATCTAAATAACATTCTATTAAGTTGTACTAAAGATAGTCTTTTAAACCTTGTAGTCTTTTGACAGCATCGTCTAATATAGCGTCGTCCTTGCAGACTGCAAATCTCAAACACTTTTCTAATCCGTGGCCCTCTCTGTGAGCTGGTGCCAAAAATTCAGTAGGAGGAATACCAACTACACCTACCTCCTTGATAAGCCAGTAAGCTAACTTGAAATCGTAGGTCTTACTACCAATGGGCTCAGGGTATTTGTAGTCTTCGGGGATCTTGAGTTTTGCCAAATTTACCAACAAAAAGTAACCACCCTGGGCAGAAGTGTATGGCAAGTTCAACTCGTCAAACACGGCGGTGAGAATTTCATACTTTTTGATGTATTGTTGTTTGGTTTTTTCGAAGTAGTCCTGTTTGTAAGCTTCAATAAAACCTTGCGATACAGCTTGTTGTAATGGAGCAGGAGTACTGAAACAGATTCTAGTATGAGCAGCGGTGACGTACTTCAACAATGAAGCTGGCGCATGAACATAACCAATTCTCCAACCAGTGGCTGCAAAAGACTTACCAGCTGATCCAATAGTGAAAGTTCTTGAAGCCAACTCGGGAAGTTTGGCCAAGCTGGCTGGTCTTGGGAACGTAGGAGTGAAAAATAAGTTTTCATAGACTTCATCACTTACGAGCAAGATATTCTTGTCAAGCACAATCTTACCCAATCTTATTAATTCTTCTTCAGTAAAGACTTTACCAATAGGATTGTGTGGGGTGTTGATCACAATCATCTTAGTCTTTGGAGTAATGGCATTCTCCAAAGCTTCCCAGTCAATAGTCCAGTCGTCACCACTAACCGATTGTTTGTCAAATTGTTCAGGATACTTCAATTGAAGGTATTTGACTTTGGCACCAGTCATTTCAATGTTTGGGATATACTGATCAAAGAAAGGCTCGAACACAATGACTTCGTCGCCAGCAGTCAAGAAGCCAAAGAATACCGAAAACATACCCTCGTTAGCACCAGTGGTGATTTGAACTTCGGATGGAGGAACTTCACGGCCAAAAGCCTTGGAATAGTGTTTGGCAACTTCGTTTATCAAGTTGGGGTTTCCTCGAGCATGTGCATACTGGTTGAATTGGGGTTTACTCAAGGCTTCGTCAACGGCATTGATGGCAAAATCAGGTGGACTGTAGGAGAAGAAACCTTGACCCAAATTGACCACCGGCTTGCCGGACTCTTCTTGGACCTGAGCTGCAGTTTCATTGATCAATGACCAGACATCTTTTTGGCCCGGCTTGAGATAAAAGTACGGATTATGTAAGGACTCTGGGTTGAAAGCCTGGCTAGACATGATGTTGGATGTGTTTGTGAATGATCTGCGGGTTTGGACAATTGACTTATATAAATTGTTCTTTACAAAAGTACGCAAGACGGTCATACACTTAACTATATAAGTTCTCTGGCATTGGCCAATATATACTGTTGTGGCTTATCATCAAACACTTTCGTGTGATTCTACGAGTTCACGTGCTACATCATGATTTCGTACTTTTAGAGCTGTATGACTAATAGAGTTAAGTGCGGCCTATAGAAGTGTTTATTGGATAAGGCGAGCGAGGTTCGTAACCTCTACATAGTACACTATATACAGCGAATATTAATCTATGATTTTGCACCCATTGGCTATGCTGCCACTGCTTCTAAACTGACACTGTGTGCTACAGGAGCACCGGTCGAAGTGTTGATGGAGCCGGCCAACGTCAAAAATGGCTCAAGGTACGAGCTGGATGCGGTCAAACAGCCCTCTTCTATTACCCACTCTTCTTCGGTGGCAGACTTAAGGACTTCGCAGGCATACCCCGTTACCAAGAGACCAGGAGGTCTAGAACCACAAGCCTCTACTGCTGCAGCTACTTTTCCCAAAGTAGTTCTGATGATTCTTTGGTCAGGACATGAACCTCTTTCGATGATAGCAGCAGGCAATGCAGGATCCCAATTTTTCTCTGATATAAGTGCTGGAATCAAGTCTGTAACTCTATGTAATGCCATCAAAAACACAGTTGTTCTTGATTTGACAAACTCGGGCAAGTTGGGTAATACTCCACGACGTCCTGTACCAGTACAAATCAACACCTGGTCTGCTACGTCTCTATGGGTGGCTGGAATATTGGATAATACTGGAGCAGCCAATGCTGAAGTGATTCCAGGCAAAACTATTGGTGTGAATCCGTGTTCCTGGAAGAATCGGTACTCCTCACCTCCACGGCCGAAAATGTATGGGTCTCCCTGTTTCAACCGCACCACCTTTTCGCCTTTCAAGAGTGCTTCCAAGCCCAACGCCAAGAGCTCCTCTTGTGCCTTTTCCGCATTACCCGGGAACTTCCGTGCAATAAACAACCTGGTACGGTTTTTTGGAATGAGATCAAGCACCTGTTGCGGTACAAGCTTATCGGCAAGGATCAAGTCTGCTGTGTGGATTGCTTGCAATGCCCCCAATGTAAGAAGTGATACCGAGCCTGGGCCAGAACCTACTAATGAAATCGATCCTTTTTGACTCGTTATGTCAGTTTGGATGGTTTGGGTAGTTTTGTGTTCATGGTACGCAGTGGTCAAGTCTTTCAATGAAAGGTCTGCCAATTTTGACAACGGGAAATACTCCACTATTTGACTTAACCATCTTGTACGCTGCATCTTGAGTTGTTCAGCAGTCATGTTGAATTCCTCAACCAAAGAGTTTAACTGACTGGTGGTAATCGCATCATCATCGTGCTCTCCGATAGTATCGCCGTATAAGTTGTCCAACTCGACTTTATCTTCTTGCTGTATGATTTTACGAAGCTCGCCCACTTTATTGCATATCTCGCCAATGTTTGAAGGCAAAGCATTGGTCAACTCACGTTTGATTTTTGATGCTAATTTGCAGCCTTTTCCTGAGGTGCTCACACCCATTTGAAAATCGCCCGATGAAAAGGTGGACAATAATGTGAATGTGCAATATTCCGGGGAATCTGATGTGTTTATGGGGATTCGTAATTTCCTGCAATGATTGTAGATTTCTTCTTTCCACTTTTTTTGGCTGATTGGTAACGTTACGAACACTCGATCTATTATACCGTCAACCTCGGCCCTCCCAAGAGTTGTAAGCTGTTGGTATAAGAAGGAGACGTCTAGTTCCAGCGAGTGGTTGACCCATTCGAGCGTCCCGTCTTCAATCTTGTGTCGTATTGATACTGGAAAAGTTTCAGAATCTGATTTACCAGTGATAAGTATAGGATGAGCTCCAGATTCAAGAATACTGTTGATTCTTACTGAGGCCACGTTCGAGGCACCCACTATAATGTGCTTTTCCCCATTACAGTTAAGCGATGCTAACAAGTTTGGCATTTCTGTCGTTGTTTCTGCCATTTTTCAGGTTGTGCTTGATCTATATTATATATTTGCAATTTCCATCAGCACTGATAGATTACCGAATGTCACGTGTCTTGACTCATTGGGTGCAGCTGCATCAGCGGGGTTTGACCTGACAGAAGCATCGCACCAGCGTGCGGCTGGGACAGATTTCCTGTTTGAGTTACTAGGTTTTGGCATCGTACTGAAAAAAATCAGGCGAGGCCAAATAAGTCCGAGAGAGTATCAAGACAACCATGAGCAAAAGACACTTAGGTTTAGGTAAAGCCGCCAAGGCCAAGAAGCAAAAGGTTGGTGCTTCCGATTCCGCGGCCGAGAAAGTTCCTGAGGCCAGCAACGAACTCACCGTTGAGCTAGGTGAAGAGATTGATGCAGATGATGAGTTGGGCCAACTTAAAGGTTTGTGGAACACCTACAAGGATTCAGATAAAGATAATGAATTGGTCATCAATGGTATAATTCACGAATGTGACAGATTGTTAAGACAAGTAGCAGAATCAAAGGATGAGAAAGAACCACTTCCTGATTACTTCCATTCCATATATGCAATGGCTCTCGCAGAGTTGGCCAATTTCCATGCGACTGACAATAAACTAGTCAAAGAATACTTTGATGCTGCGATTGAAAGAGTCGAGTTAGGATTGTCTAACTCAGACTCTAAGTCCATCGACTTGTTGTTTACCAAAAGTAAGATACTTCTCAATAGAATCCCATTACAGTTTGTTTCACAATTGAATAAAGAATCGGAGGTTGACGGAAAGGAATCTCCTGATCTCGGAAAATTGTTAGATGAAGCATTAGAAGTATATGAAACAGCTGAGAAGAGAGCCGATGAATCGAAAAAATACGAATTGTTCAACAGAGATAATTTGGATATCTTGGAGGCACTTGACGATTTGTTAGATATTGTGGATAACTTCGGCAAAGACTTGATGGAAGGTGAAGACGATGATGAAGAAAAAGATAATGACGACAAAGAGCATGATTTGGAAGATGAGGATGACGTCGTAGAACTTGCTAAATCTCATCCTTTATACTCCATCCAAAACACTGATAAATATAACCAATGGTGGAGAGACCATATCGAGAAATTTTTGGAAAACGTTGATACAGAAATCGAACTGAAAAAAGTCGCCAAAGATGACTACGAAAATCCCTTGGCTTCATTGAGAAGAATTATCTGTGCAAGAATCGGCCAATCTTATTTGCAAGAAGCCGAAATTCCTTCAGGAATCTTCACAACTTTAACTTATGATCCAGGATACGAGGACACTGAAGAATTACAAGGATTAAACCGTAAGGACTCCCGCAAAATTGCCCAAGAGTTGATCCAAAAAGCCATAAAGTATTTGCAATGGGCCGAAGAGAAAGAAGAGCCAGAGACTTGGGTAAATGTCGCTGAAGCTTTGATCTCGCTCGGTAATTTGTACGATATCGATAGTCAAGAACAAGAAGATGCATACAAAAAGGCGGAAGAGATTTTGAACAAAGCCAATAATGTCACCAATGGAAAATACGAGGATGTTCTCGAGAATTTGTTACAGAATTAATCTTAAGAACGTTCTATATTCAATACACTGAGTCTATATAGCGACAGATGAACATGGAAAAAAAGAGAATTAAGTCCAGACCTATGAGGAAAGAAAGAAGAAATACATGACGAAAACATTAAAAGACAGATGAAGCCAAGCAGATTGGATATACCAATATGTAATTTCAAATTTAGGGTCATACCCTACTTGCAATAGTACTTTCACTTTGTAATTTCATGGCATTCTTCTCGTGAGCATTGTCCTTACAGTATTGAAGGCCCTGACAAAGATGGTCCTCTAATAAGCGGTGTTTGGCACAAAACTTACCAGAACAGTAACTACATGAGCCAACGTTACGTAATGGAACTGCCTTGCAGGCTTTGAAAGAACATCTTACCTTACGTTTCTTGGCGGTAACAACCAGATTACTAGATGCAGAACTGCCAGCAGTACCAGTATTTAATTCTGAGATGTCAGATGTTTCGCTCATTAAGATAACTGTAAGCTCTGATGAAGTGTTGCTTGAAGTGAGTTCGGAAACTTTACTAGTGCCGGGAGCCAACTTTTCTCCATTATGTATGAGTTTGAAGTCCAGAGGTAATTTGGAAGAATCCGGACTTTGATCGCGAGCCAATTCCTTCAACTGGTCAACCGTACAGCCATCGGGAATATTGACAGTGTAGGACAGTTCGGTTGATAATCTGATGGTTACTTTCATATTGACGTGGTGTAGGATTCCGATAAATCCGAGTTATTTGATGTTTATATATAGTTTAGGTGAATAAACTATATATGACGCAAGTATAAGTGTAGTAGAATAGTAGGAGTGGTGCTTTTTTATAAAAAAAAAACTGATGTAAAAGCTCTACCGAATGTTACGACCGCTGCTTATTATATAAAGTTCGATATACTGGTTATCGGCAGTGGCAAACAAAAGAAATGTGCCGCATGAATCATAGCGGAGTCACATGACTCCGAGCAGCAAGGTTAGAAGAGGGATACGGGCCATTACAACGCATGATGGTACAAAATAACACAGTTATGGATCGCCAGTGTGGGTGTCTATGCCGAAGGGCTGCCCGCCTTTCGGCTAAGGTGTGGTGAAGACTAGGCTGGTACGTACGAGAAACATTCGAATTATCGGATGATCAACTGGTTACTACCTATTGTGTGTCACATGACAGATAAGCATCATAAATCTGAGGGTAGACCGGAATCTTACACGTCATACTTTGCTCGGTAAATACGGCGAGCGAAGCAATGCGATAGATACAATACATGACTAGTAAACTGTAAATTTTGTGGCCTCTTTTCCTACAGTAGGTTCGCTCGCCTGGGCTGTGGTTGAGGCTGTTCCTCGTGACCGAGAAAGTGGGGCCAAGTGAACGAGACTGGAATTACTTGTTGTGGCCCCCAGCGTGAAGCTTGGAGGCGCGGAAAACGTGATACTTCGACTTGCGTCATGTTCGATCTAAATACTACGTCTAATTCGGTCTATGCAGGAGACATATATTGAAGCAGTCTAAATGTGTTATTCCACTCAGTAACGATTACGAGTTATGAAAATCTAGGTGTAGTCTATAATTGTTGCGCCGGCGCAACGATGTGTGGTTCTATTTTGCAGTTTTTTCATCATTTTAAGATCATAATTCATGACAATTGATACTCACCAACAGTCGAGCCAGCTCTACGAGCGACCCCGGTTGGTTCGGTCAATACGACTGATTGTTTCTGGACATTAGCAGCGTTTTCTATTTCCCTCTTGTTATTAAACATGATTTTGATCTCCTTCTCTCTCTTGTAGGTAGGAGCAATTGGCGTATAAGTTGGTTCGATAGTGGAGAATGTGGGGGTCGTGGCGGTGCTCACCGACGACTGAGCCTGGAGAACTCTGTTGGCAGGAATTGGAGTGGCGCCGACGATACCAGCTAAAAGAATCAAATAATGGGTGTTGAAGAGCATATCGGAATTAAGGAAAGACTGTATTTGAAACCGTTGATATTCAAATTCATTATAGAAACCTGGATAACGGCTTGCATTTATAACAGATGCTGGCACAGCCTTTCTCGCGGTACAGGACTTGTCATACAATACGGAAAAAATGTTTGGAACACTTCTGGCGCGCCTTATTGGAATCTGAAACAATAAACCTGTGAGGAAAACATCCCGCGAATTGAACAGGAACGGGTGCAAAAGCAACGTCAAAGCCCGTTTGTGATGCTTCTAACGCAATATAGACCAGCTCGCTTACCGAAACGATACCGGTCATTCAATCGAAGTTTGAGTAAGCTGATTATGACACACTTTTATTGCAGCCTCGATCTAATATGTTTCACATATAACGTTCGATGACTTATGCTTTCACGCGAGACTGTTCAACTTCAGGTTATGTTGAGACCTGGTATCTTACACAGATGAAACTAGGCACAGCAATAGACACTTTGGCTCATAAACAGACATTATCCGGCTTCCCCTGTACTCGTGAGATTCGCCCCTTCGGCTTGACTTCACCCCTTCGTTTGATGATTGTCGCGTTTGCCAACTCCGCCATCTTAATTTCTGTCAATTTTCCGCGAAACCATAACAGACGCGCAAACAAATGTAGTGTAAACACTAATATCCAATGCGGCACTATTGATAAAGAGTGCCTTCGTTATTATCCTTTCAATTTACGAAGTTATTTTTCTACGTCAGGAGGTGTACCTTACAGAATAGAAACGTTATTCCTTCGCGTAGATGAAACTTTTGCACAGCCCAAATTCCTTAGTTATGAATGAGGCTGAATTATTATACACTATACAAATTAATCAAATCAACTACTCGTTATTTAGGCTACCCCTGTTACCCTTTGAGATTCTCTGTCTAATTGTCGATAAATTGATATCCTCGTTGTCACTTTGCTCTTCGTAGTAGCTACCTTCCTCGTCAAGCATACTTCTAGAGAACTTGTTGGCGGTGTCCCAAAGATTCGAGAAAATAGGCACGTCTGCTAAGTTGTTCAAACTGAATGCGTCCTGCGAAGCTCCAGAGAAGTGATTGATGTCTGATCTTGACTCTTCGACTTTATGCGAGTATTCTTCAACAATGCCATAATCGTCAAACAATTCAGGACCGTATTTCTCACAAAACTCATTCACTCTCTCGTTCAACTTCACTCGTGTTTCTTTTAACAGATTGAGCTGAAACTGCTGACTGTGGTGACTTAAGATCGACAAGAACAATGGACTCAATGACTTGTAATAATCAACCCCGATTTCTCCTACTCTTAATGACGCATATGTAGTCAACACTGCCCAACCGTAACAAAATAAAAAAACGAATATAACCTGAAACCAAGTATCTCCTGGAACAATTCCCAGCTTGATGATTAGAAAAGTACCAATGACTGAATAAAACACATACAATGCTGGGGCCAACACCAAAGCCACCATGATTTTCCACGTGCTCAACACATCCTTAGCCTTGATTTTCACTACAGATGCTGCCAATGCTTCTTTCGCCTTTTTACGAGATATTCTCCTGGCAGTTATGAAAACTGGACTAAATAGGAAAACACCGGGCATGCTCAACCCCATGAAAAGAAGGAATTTCGATAATCTTTCAATGAACTTGAGCGCAAGCTTCGGTCTACTGTATTTGTCCAAAGAGCTCACTTGATGGTCTCTTATTCCGAGTCTCATGAGCTCACGATCATATTCGCTAACCATTTTCTTCAACTCGATTACATCGGGATCATCTGCGTGAGTCTGATACCCCTTAACCAATCGACGGTTTAGCTCAACCACCATTGGTAAGGGAATAGTTTCCCGAGTATGTGAGGTGTACAATCTTCTTGCGGCTTGAACGGCAATCAACGTCTCATAGTCATCACACGTAACGGTGACCTCCTTCAACCCCAAGGTGATGGTAGCCAACAATTTACTCACAGCATCTCTAGAGTTCTCATTGTACTCCTTGCCCATTTCGGTATTGACCTCAATTGGTTTACCGAACTCAATTACAACTCTCGATCTAAATTTGTGTGGATGGAAATAATTCAATCCTACAGGAATCACATTCACACTTTGGATATTTTCAATGTCCTGCTTGAGCTGAGATGCCACCGTACCCAACGCCATAATTGCCACACCTGGCTTCAATGGTAATAAGTCTGGTCTATCATGAGAGCCTCCTTCAGGAAATATTCCAAGTACCTTTTGAGCCTGCAAGTGCTTGAACGCATTTTGAAATACCACATTGTTATCGATATGGGGGGCGGCCTTGAAATTAGTACCCTTTTCGAGCAACTCTGAGATCCTCTTCTGTGAAGAAGGGTTTAGTGATTTAATTGGTTTCTTTAGTTTCAAGTGAGTATCGTCTTCGATACTATCGATTTGAGAGCTACCCAATGACTCTGGGAGCCCAATCAATCCTTTGACCATGCATTCTTTCGTGAATTTGGTTCCTTCTCCAATTAGAGTTATTTCGTCTTCGCCCATCTTTATGGAGCCAGTAGCCTTTTTCAACAAATCTTGAGCTCTTCCAACTGGAATTGCACTACACAATTTAGCTAGTTGCCCGACAAGGAGTTGCTGGTAGGACTTTTGAGCAATCAAAAAGGCAATTCTTCGTCCCGAATGTTCTCTCACTTTAGACATGACCACCAACCCATCCACGAACTGATTGTGATGCGGAGCAATCACAAATACAATTGGACCCTTCTTGGGTATATTGAATGCTCCTCGAGACTTGATATCACGGAAAAACGTATGAACGATCAAACTAAAGAAAGACAAGATCAAATCGTACGAGATGGAGCGTAATATTTCAAGCACGAATAGCCAAGTGCAGTAGATCCGGCCATCCTTTTCATTTTTAAAATTGCTGGCATCTTTTTTGTCCAGCTTCATCTTCTGTCAGTAATCAAACGATATAGCTAGCCCGATTGACTGGAAAACTTATCGTAGGCTTGTAGATTTTGCATCAGCCGCATAACTTTGATCAGTGATCCTTTATCTCCACATGATGATATCACGTGATATTATCATACGGTGGTTTAGCTTGCTATCAACGGTGGATGCTGATATGTAGGATAGGTAACCCATCTTATATATTATTGTGTAGGACTAGATTGGTATATATAATTAAGTAACTACCTGTATCTATGATGTTTTTGCTTTATGCTAAAACGATTCTATTCTCTCGTCTTTATGCTCATTTTCCCTAGTTTAGGAAAGAAATCTGGGGAATATGTGTTTGTAATAGTGAGGACGACTAATCTTCTCCTGCAGGTACTTCATCCTTCAATATCTTGTTCAACTTGAGTCTCATCTCAGTTCTGTCATCTCCCCTTAATGTGTCCTTGACAAAAGTTACGTCTACGTCCAATTGAATCATTTGAAGAGCACCCCTCAAGACTCCGCATAGAATTTGACTGTACCATAAGTCCTTTGTGGGAGGTATTTCCACGAATTCACTTAAAGGATTGGGTTCGGGCAATATTATCGAGCAACTTTTGCCGTCATTACTCCAGTTATCAAGAACTGGTTGAATATTTAAGAAGATTCTGAAGCCTACCTTGGTGATTACCTCTGCGGTTTCCTTGAAAGTTTGGCATCTTTGAGCGCCTGTTCTAGCCAAGAAATCTTCGATTAGCCTTATGCCAATGTTGTAGCCCATTTGATCCAACTGATTATTTACTTCATGGTAATTGTGGTTGAAATCTCGACATAACTGTGCTACTATCGAACCATATGTTAATGTAAAGAGCTCGGAATTCTGTGCTGTTAGTATAGCCAAAGATCGCTCGTATTCCTGACTCTACTTACTATCTTCTCGACATTCTTCCAAATATCGTCTCCCTTTTTGGACATGGTTACTCTCACCCGTCTAGTAAATAGCTTCGAACTTTGATGATTTGGAATTTTGAGGAATACTGTCCTGCACAGAGTGGCGGAGCATATACTCGCCTGTTGCAGCCTACATTAGTGAATTTTAAGTACTTAGGGGACTGTAAATTAGGTCTCGCATTAAAATTAATTGATATAGTACATATACGGTTTGTTCTAAAACTAAATATCTTTCTTGGATTCTTTGACCAGCTTGAGTTTTCTTTCCTTCGTAGCTAAAAATTCCTTGTACTTTTCTAAAGTAATCTTATTTTGATGCTGTTTATACTCTTCGGCAAATTGGTATTGGGTTCCAGAAAAGTAGTCCCACATAGTAAAGAACGGTTGGGAGAAGTTGTGCTTAATACCCCAACTTTGATGATGAATGTCGTGGTAGATCGAATTGTTTGGAAATACGATTTGGAAAATATCATATGGGAAGCGGTACCCACAGTGATCATCCACCGTTTTCAAGGTTGCAAATGTGTACAAGAAAATGGCTTCACGTGGAGTCAAGGCCGAAACGAATGCTGCCACTCCAGTTCCAAGGGTATCCAACAAAAAACCTTCAATTGGGTCATTGTAAAGAGCACCGTAAGCATACGGAACATACAATCTGTGGTGACGAGAATGGAAACGGCGATACAATGTTCTGTTTACGTGCATCAACTTGTGTAAGCAGTACTGCCATGTATCAATAATCACACTAGCAATTCCCATTTTCACAGCAGAAATCCCATACATGTAGCCGTAGTACACCACTATATCAGGCAAAAATGAGTAGTCATTCTTGATTTTCCACATGGCGTACAATTCATGACCCGTCTTTGGAGGAGGATCAAATTTGTAGAATATGTACCCTATCACAGTTTGAATGCAATGTTGAATGATCACGTCTTGAATTACCGATGACAAAGACACCTTGTTACGGGCCTCTTCTTCTGCACTGGGGTGGATACGGTATTTTTCGGCCAACTCATATACGTCAATGATGTGAAATATAGAGGCATATGTCCAATAAGCCACTATTGGTGCTATCAAGGCCAATATGCCATCAGGAATGCCTGGAATCAAGTCGGGTTTTGGTAGCGCTTTGAAGGTTGGAGCACTACTGGATTCCGATAATATCTGTGAAAAGTTCTTAGGAGGCACCATTGATGATGTGAACGTCAACAAGCTGTCCATGTTTACTGTGCTTGTATAAAAAAAAATTGTCTCTGTATATGTTTTTATATGTTACGAAGGAGATCACGCTATTCGGAATATATCACGCTTGCTTTGATATAAGGAATTTTTCTCGTCAAAAACAACTTGAAATTATGCTCTTGGATTGGTTAAACAACTGGGTTTATATCAATGATTGTAATGTAGGTATCTGTGAACTGCTGCTGTTTACCGACTTTTTATGAATGACAGAGAAGATGAGTGACAAATTTGTTGGAAGTTAATTAGTATTGTCGGTCCTGCACAAACCCCTATTGCTTCAGTTTTTAGAAAACAATTCATCAGTGAACAAAAGAAATGAGTGATCGGCTTTTCTTTTTTTGGGGAAATGCGACTAATCGGGAGTGGCTTGACGAAGTGCACACTATTGCGGGCTATGCCTTGTGGCAGGAATCTTAAGGTAAGGCTCGGTAACTACCTGTAATACCCGATGCCCCTTCTTAGTAGTAGGTTGGAATGGATTCAAGACAAGCCTGTTCCAATAGCTTTAACTCCGTACCCGCTAAAACCCGGCATCGGATTTCGCGCCCCCATCACAAAAATAATAATATTTTGATTTATCCCATAAAATATTCTCACTTTATCGCCAGTTGCACTCACTGTCTGGGGTCCTAACCAACATATCATGACAGGTCCTTCGTAATCATGTGCGTGAATATCTTGTGTCAAAAACGCTGCAGCAGTTCAAATAATATGATAGGCGCAATGATTCACAAAAAATGCAACCAGGCTCGGATGGAAGCTCGGCTCTTCTAGAATCTTTCAAGGTTACTCTACAGAAAAAAAGGGATGTGCTGATTAATGAATTTAGATCCAGATGGATCAATTATTAGTAGAAAACTAGCCTACCTAATGCGGCTTGGATATTAATGCTATATTATATTATCATGTGAGGGAAAAGGCTGGATAGAGTGGACTTTTTCTAGTAAGACTGTGATCCAATTAAAAATAGTAGTAAAATAGTGAGATCAGTGACGATGTTTCCTCATGTAGACTTCCTCGTATTCTGGCACATGTCTCTTTTCTAGGCTTAGACGTTCCAACCTCTCCAATTCGTCGGTAACTCTTTTTTTGAAATTAGTAGTGTTGGTACCACCAGCTCTGGTGATCGGATTTTTACCATATGGATCGAAATCATCATTTCGAGTTTTGAGGGGTGAGCGCCGAGTAGGCTCTTCAATTAACTCTCGGGGTCCCCGAGGCTTGATTTGTTCATGCATATAATTACGGGCTTGGGCGGCGCCTGTGCTATTTGGTGGGGGCGTCGACGACATGGGCGTTTTGGTGGGCGAGGACGGGTCAGACTTTTTACGATGTATATCTATCTGTTGTTTGTTTAGAATTTCTTTGAGTCTCTGTTGTACTTCTTGTTCAACCACCAACTTGAATTCCCTTTGGTATCCTAGTCTGACTTCTTTTGCTTCCAAATCCATGGCCTTTTTTCTCATTTCGAACTCTTCGAGCAAATCATCTTCAAGTTGCTGCTTTTGTAAACTATATTTCTTTTGCATCGCATTGAATTCGTCTTGAAGTTCTTCCCTCTGAATAAGTATCTTCCGATCCAAATTATTGAGATAAGTCTCTTTCTTTTTTAGTTCTTCATTTTTGGTAAGTAGCTGCTTTTGAAACTCGTTCAAGTTTGAACTTATCTCTTTCAATTCCATTTCTTTCCTCAAGAACCGGATGGCCAATGTATTTAATAAATCATGACATGTAGGACGTTGATGTACATCGACAGTAATGCAATCTTCGATAATGGAACGAAGCTGACTAGAATAATTGGATGATATTTCAGGTATTACACCTTTTTTAATTTTGGCTTGCAACTGTAAATGGGTCTTTGCTTGAAACGGTGGTTGCAAACAGCATAGTTCGTACAACACACAGCCCAAAGACCAAATATCACACACTGGGGAATACGGATTGTCAACCAATACTTCGGGCGACATGTAGTATGGAGTGCCGACATAGGTTTTTGCAAAATCGTTCTGAGAGGTGAGCATTTTGGCCAAACCAAAGTCTCCAAGCTTGACCGACTTTCCGGAATTCAACATAAAAATGTTATCTGGCTTTATGTCTCTATGAATTACCACCGTTTCAGAATTAATTACTGGCTCTTCTGATGAACCATTGTTAGAAAACAAATTAACTTTTTTCGCATCAATTCCATAATGACATCTATGCAATGCTAACAAGGTTTGAACTAGGACCTGCCATATGAACTCCTCTGGAACTTGCTCTTTATTCTTTTTGAAATTATTGATGACTTGTGCTAAATCGCCTCCATCACAGAACTCCATGTATATATGAATGAATTTGTTTTCGACGATATGATCATGCTTGTAGTACTTGACAATATTGGGATGGTTCAACTCTCTCAAGATGCGAAGTTCTGATATAAGTTGGTTCCTCTCTTGGTTATTCATCGATGTGTACTCAATCTCTTTTCGAACAAGTATTTCACCATTTGATCGTTGTCGAACTTTTCTAACAGTACCAAACGATCCTTTGCCTATCACCTCGAGCGCTTCAAACTCATCGCTAACGCTAGTGGCTGCCATATTGGTTTATACTATTGGTGTCGCTATCTTTAAAATCTTTTCTTTATTTATACCAGTTCGATCAATTCAGTAACATTACTCAAGGATCTTGAATTTGACTTCTATCGAAGATCGGTCCACTATATAATGAGCTTCGAGTGCGTTGACAACAAAATGGATCGAAGATGGTTTAGAGTTCTTCGGTGATCGTATATAGTGGGTCCCTTACACTTCTCAGCTTATTTACTGCCGTCTTGTTCGCTTTCTTTGGTCCAATTCCTCTCGATTCCATTCTATTGTTTCTAATTGTTTAGATGTTTGGAACTTCCGAATCGGGCAAGAAGCCATAACCATCAACTATGATCATGTGACTCGAGTACAACCCTATACCGTTATCGGTGTCTCGTGATAAGTATCGTTATTATAACATCCTAACACTCATATGGGCGTGGGACTGTAATTTCCAGGCACCATTCTTATAGTAGCATCAAACCACTAATTTCAAGCACTCATATACCGCCTTTTTACAATTGTTTTGAACAATGTATGAGGTTTCTGTTATCAAATCCTCAGAATGTATCAGGAATGTAAGCCATAATAGCTTTATAGTCTATTTTGAATTTAAAGCTTGATAGAAATAGCAATGTATTCCCTAATTATACAAGTTGTAAACGACTTCGATTTTTGACTGATTATACGAATAATTTGCAAATTTAAGCTGCGAACTTTCTAAGCGAGTCATGAGTGAATAAGCGACAATACGAACAATTTGTAAACTGGAAGAAAGAAGGATAGACGTAGCTTAAACACACTCACACATTGGAATAGCCCTATCAACTAGAAAATGCTTGTTCGCAATTATCGGATTTCGTACCGCGGTATTTATCTACACGATATGAAATCCTCAATCGTATTCCGGCAAAATCTATCGTGTACAGGAGAAGGACAAAATTATTTGCTTAAACGAACGAAGGTTACGAACGTAGCGTTTTTGATTGATGAAGTGATATATTGATAGTTAAAGTACTTGTTGCACTTTCAATTAGGTTATTTATGTTCAAGCGAAGATGACGACGAAGGAAAGAAAAAACTGTATTTGATTGTACGGTAATTGTGGGATTGTTCACATACCGATATTCCTCTTGTACTCAATAGTGTATTCAGTATGGCTAAAATTGACGGAACGAATGTACCTTCTCTGCAAGGTTGATGAGCTTTAGAACAATCGCACAATTGACCTCCTGCTTGCTGATGAAATCTGCATGAGCTAGGGTTTGGTCAGGTATCGCTCAGTTCATAACTAAAAACTACATGGAATGTGAAAAATTAAATACGGGACTATGGTGACGTGATCTAACTTATTAGCCTAATGCTTCGATTTGGCAAGTTCCCTCGGAAGTAGTTTATTTTTAAGATACAATGCCATACTCAAGAAAGCGCTTGTTCATCTCGGGAAGTTCGGTGTATGCCCGGGCTACGTGCAAGCGATATGCTTTTTGTGAGAACCACCTTAATTTACTTCCGCGGACAATCAGGCACACTTTTGATTGTTAAATGCAATGATCTCAACAGCGCTCGTCTCGGGGGGTAGTGCGTCGTTAAATCCGAAAAATTGGTTCCTCATTCTACGTATTGTAGTGTTAAGAGTTGTAGAGCCAACAATGTCAACTAACAATAGAAAGGAGGAAAGATGACGATGCCAGTTCAATTTCCCTGGAATTTTGGTCGTCATTGAAGACATGACCCTCAATCGCTCAGGTCATGATCTTCAATTTTGCTCTCAGTAGAGTTCTTTATCAGAGTGTTCGATTAAAACGTGTGTTTGTACTAGAGCTCATAATTTTGATCTTGTCAACATAGCCCCCACACGCCGTTTTTGAGTTAGACTGAAGAATGCTCCTAAATGGTTAGTGCCTCTAATTAAAGTTAAGAGATTCGAGTGCCTGATGGGAAATTAGATTAAACCCAACAATCTTGATGTCATAGAAGAGGAACAATTATTTTAACCGCAGATCATTAGTTCGAATTTTACATATTATTTCATTGCTTCGTCTAATTGATAGATTGTTCGTACTTTTGAGGGGCGGCCGGACAATAGTTGGTAGACAATTATGCGGGTTAAAGTGTGTGGAGGAGGGTGACTCGGGGGTATTATTGGCTATTTACATGTAATCAATACTTGAAAGCTTAAGCTTATATCCTGTGGAGTACTCTTCACAAGCCTTCGGTTCTCTGCCGTACAGCAGATACGATACGATTATCGCATGTAAAGTGTTCCCAAATAGGTAGATCGTTGCTGCAAGTCGTCCCTGTTGCATTTGTTCATCTTTGCGACACAAAGCAATTTGGAAGACATGCGAATTCACATACACTGCTTATAATTATTTTATGTATTGTTTATGCATGTTGAGAACAGTCATAAGTACTATGAAGTAGTGAGCCCTATCGGTAAATCAAGCAATAGAACAAAGTGTATAGGAAGCAAGTGTGAGTATATATATGATTTCAGATCTCCGGTTGTTGAAATTACAAATTACAAATTACAATTCACACCACAAGAACATGGGTCTCGGATCACCGTTTGTGCCTCTAGCACACGATCATACGATAAGAAGAAATAAGATAAGCAGCTCGAGCTCAAGAAAATACCGCTCAAGGAGGAGCAGATCTTGTAATAATGTTTCAATGACCCTGATTCATTCACATATGTCGAAGCACCTTTATCATGGCATAAGGCAACTAGTGTGCGAGTCGTACCACACAATAATCCATCCCAAGGCTAGCTACAAGAGTACTTACGCTAACAATTACATTTACGAAACCCCCAAAATCACGCCCCCTCATACTCCGATTAACATTGACAGACCAGATTCTCAAAACACCAAGTCCTCGGGGGGCAGGTCCTGCTCGCGTGATAGTATCTTGTGTATTCCCATCGATATTGACCTCAGTGAATCTACCCACTGTGAAGATTGGGAAATACCAATTGATCTTTAGCCTGGCTGCTGGCAGATTATCATGATGGTTTACTATTCCAATAATTATTCAATTCTCTTACACTGTTTTACTATTAATCCTATTTCTACTTGATGTATAATACAGCCACGCGCTCCTTAAATTGAAACAAACGTACCTAGCAAAACGTTGAACATGTCACTTTGTAGCAGTTACATATTATACTCCTGCGCTATCTCCGCCCGTATCTACATAAAAATTCATCTTGATAATCACGTCTTGCAAAAAAAAAAATAAATAAGATAATCACCTCATAATTTATGATAAATCAAACGATAATACACAAGTTGCAGTGTTCAGAGGTAGATAGTGATTTCTTTTCTTACAATCCAATTGTCTCTCGGGATGTAAATCTTAGAAAGTAATTACTATCTCTACAGTTCAAACGTTCAATGCAACGTGCAACATAAAACACGCAATAGAGTTTGGGCAACGCTTTGCTTTGCTACAATCCCTCAGCCACCACTAGATAAATTCACACTCAAAATCAACCGTCACTTGCATAATTAAAGAAACTTCGATATTACATTCGATTAAGTAAAACTATTGGGTCATAAATAAACGGTAAACGGAGAGATTATTTATTTTCTTGGGACTAAATAGAACTTATTTCATGTATAGTCTGAAATTGCTGTACGTATAATTTCAGGTCAATGCAAGTGAAAAGTACGTAAATCATTTTTAGTAATGGTTTTTAGTACCATTAAAAGAGACAATTAAAGATTAACCAAGCACTGGTTGCGAGAATGTCCAGCGTAAAGTTTATGCGATGCTATTTTTGAGCTAGATGTATAACAACGCTCATGGCTCGCAACAGCTATGTTGATCTCTATGTACGATCAAAATTTCGTTGCTTGTTTCGACAGAGTACTCAAAAAATAATTGCTGGGCTTCAAATTTAACAACATATAATCGCAAAATTACCTGTATATTTGTGCGATGTTTACATTCCGCTCAATTGTTTAGCAGCCAACCTCTCACAGTGCGGGTGCGCACACGTGATGAGTAACAGAGATGGCTGTTGTCTCTTGTTTTTCTTGATTCGCGCAGCCGCAACGCAGCTCCGGGCAAGATGTGCTGCAGGCGCGCTTTTGCTCAACAAGACACGTAGATTACCAATTGAAAATGTGTTCCTCAATGACAATAGGAACTTCGTCCAAAAGGTCATATTGCCGACCAAAGTTCTGGATGATTGTGTCACGAACGTATTGTTGCAGTAGTCGGAGATTTCTCTCTGTTGCCAGATTGGTTTCCATGCTGGCTTCATTAGTTGATAGAGCCATGCGTTGCGGTCGTGGCATATGTTTATTTTTAATTTATTATTTATTTGTTTGCTTGTTTATTAGTTTCACAGGAGCGCTCCTTCACCTAACTAAAATTTCGCATCTACACATTTGAGCTGCACTTGTATACAGGTCATCTCCAAGTATACACACACTCGTTGCTCGCAGGTGATTGAATCTAGGTGGTTTATTGATTTCAAGTAGCTCTTTCTGTTAACTCTTTCCAATCAAAGCCTTTGCTTATTGCTACCCTTACCGGCTCCTGGTCCTCATATCCAGCGACACACTAGAATTAACTTTTATCCATTCGTTTCATTCACGGCTTGTCTGAGAACCTCCAGATATTCCTTCCCCTTTACAACCCAATCCCAAGTTTTGTTTATTGCAAACTATACATTCGCTTAATAGTCGATCAATCACTCCACTGACCGACTCCTTTATACTTTGCTTTACAGCTACCACGTTCGCTACATTCATCAAGTTGACTTCCTTTTTGTCATAATCCTGGTTGTCAATACTTTATACTTATAAAAACTTGAAAAACAAAAAATACATCATTGATCTATAGACCAGGCAACTTACGACCTAGAGCTAGTTCAATCATATCATTACTCAATTACACAAGCTAGATCCAGCCATACCCACTCACTATATTCGTGTGTTAACATTACAACTACACGCAGGAGTGCATATTATTAACGCCAGGAACCAGTTTTTTTAGACGTTGATCAAAGGATTCACGTTTACAAATAGCTGATACTACTACACTTTGGTATACATAAACTTCTTTTGGAGTTACTAATCTCTCAATTCCTTGGGGAAAAGTACAATCGTGTGTCTCATCTGATATGAGATCATATAAATCACAGGCGCTTCAGCCCGCATCTGTGAACGATGAAAACAATATTAGGCATGGCAACAAAACTGCAAGATCAGGGAAACAATCATTATCCGCCCACCCTTCATCATCAGATAGAAGAGAGGTATTGGGTGACGTTACCCAACTAAAGAATGAGCAAATCGTATCCAAAAACTCTTCGATCACCCACGGACTAAAGACTTCTACTACAACTACTGCATCAAACGGGGTCGTCACGTCCAATTCAAAAATTCAAATTTACAAGCAACAGTATAAGTTCAAAAAGCCAAGACTCGAACTTGGACAGAGATTAAGACAGCGTCAAGATATCCCTATCCACAGTGATGATGATGATAAAATATTGGTAAGAGACGACGAAGCTGATTTTAATGATCAAGACCTCGAATACGAAGACATTGAGGAAGAAGATATAGAAGACGAAGAAAACTTAGAAGAATATCTTCGCAACTCACAACCATCTCAAGCAAATCTCAAAAAAACTGGCGCTGACGCCAATCCACCAGCAACAACAAGTAACTATCACAATAATTCCGAAGATCTCTTGATCAGAAAGCATTTCGACAAATTGACTGAAGATGACCTCGAGCCCGGATTAAGCTCTGATTTACCAGGAGAGAGCATCAACACTACTGATCTTGTTGAGGAAGACATCCCTTATGCTGACAAGGAGAATTATCCAGATTACGAATCAATTGACGAAGAAGCCGAAGAAGAAGAACAATTGCCCTCGCAGTCTAGCAAGCATAAGCCAATGGAGCCAATATGGACTAAATCAGTATATGAGGAATTACAAACAATCGTCAGTAAATATTCAAGACTCACACTAGATGAAACTGATGAGGACACTTTTGATGTTACTATGGTAGCAGAATACGCTCCTGAAATCTTCAACTATATGCATGAATTAGAAAACAGATTATGTCCTGACTCAAGATACATGGACAATCAAGACGAATTGAAATGGGAAATGAGAAGTGTGTTGATCGATTGGGTTGTTCAAGTCCACTCAAGATTCAACTTATTGCCAGAGACATTATTCTTGACAGTCAATTATATCGATAGATTTCTTTCAAAGAGGAAGGTTTCCTTGTCCAGATTCCAGCTAGTTGGCGCAGTAGCGCTTTTCATTGCAGCTAAATACGAAGAAATTAACTGTCCGACTGTTCAAGAAGTTGCCTATATGGCAGACAATGCCTACTCAATAGATGATTTCTTGAAAGCAGAAAGATTCATGATTGATGTATTGGAGTTTGATATGGGATGGCCAGGTCCAATGTCTTTCTTAAGAAGAACCTCAAAAGCTGATGACTATGATTACGAAACTAGAACTTTAGCCAAATACTTCTTGGAGATCACAATTATGGACTCGAGGTTCGTTGCGTCTCAACCAAGCTGGTTGGCGGCAGGCGCACATTACTTATCGCGCAGAATATTGAACAAAGGCGATTGGTCTGAATTGCATGTCTTTTATTCTGGATACACAGAATACCAACTCAGACCTTTGGCTGAAGTCTTGCTAGACAATTGTCGTCATGCAGAAACACATCATAAGGCCATTTTTGAGAAATATCAAGAAAGACGGTACAGAAGAAGTTCCGTTTTCGTGCAAGAATATTTCAACTCACTTGAATATTCCTAAAGGGCCACATCAACCACATCACCAAATTGCATTATCTTACTCACGAATCTTTGTTATTCAAAATAATACCCGATACCCAGAATCATGCCAGGAGATAAATTAATGTCACCACTATCATCATCTGTACACTAGCTTTTATTTTTTTTTTCGAATTGTTTTAATTATTTTCTTCGTCTTCATTTATTGTCATTGATTTTTGACATTGGTTCTATCCGTTGATGGAACTACATTACTAGCAAACCAAATTAGCATTAGTATCTCACTACCACTTTTACTATTAATACAACTATTATTAAATAAAGTTTTTATGGTTAGTATTAACTCTTTTTATCAAAAAGATACTAAACTTCCGTTTTCTTCAAAATTAAACTGATGTTTGCATCAGCAAGTCTTCTGATTGTATAGCAATAAATACTCATTTGATAATTATACTACATTGCATCTCTATATTCCCCTTACGTAAGATCTCCTCCTATCCTGTATATAAACGGGGACCCCATCCTTTCGATTAAAAATTTAAATCACCACATTATAGAATTAACAAATCATCATAAAACAATGTCATCCATCAGAATCCTTTCTCGTAACTTACGTCTCGAATCAGCCTCCGTGTTGGCTGTCGCAAAGAGATCGATTGTTCCAAAAATCGGTACCACTCTCGCCGCCAGAAACTTTTCTCAATCCAGAATACAATCTGCTGATTCTGGTAAGA
Organism: Suhomyces sp. yHKS641; assembly: GCA_030705105.1. Taxonomy (NCBI): domain Eukaryota; kingdom Fungi; phylum Ascomycota; class Pichiomycetes; order Serinales; family Debaryomycetaceae; genus Suhomyces; species Suhomyces sp. yHKS641. Next base: position 92,268 of record JANIWR010000004.1, on the reverse strand, counting down.
AGTTACAAGAGGTTTTAAAGTCCGAACTCAAAATTTCCAAGGCTATTCCAAACGAATTAGAATCCACCTACCAAGAATTCCTTGATCAATCAGGATTCAAAGTTATTGCACAAGAAGGTACATCCAATGTTGAATTGCAAAAGCAGTTGGAAAATGGTGAAATAGTCAGAGTATTCTTTGATATTGATGAAGTTACTGACAGCCCAATGCCTCAACTTCCAGAGGGTGAAGAGTTTGGTGAATCTTTTGAAGAAGAAGCAGACGCTCTCGACTCGATGTTATGTAACGTAAAGGTTGTTATCGAAAAACCAGAGACTGATACCGGTTTACTTTTCAACTTATACTTACAAAATACCGAGAGCTCATTCATGATCGACTTTGTCATGTCAAAGAACAATATCAAGGAATTCTTAAACACCAAGATTGCCCAAGAAGGTGAGTTTGTTGACAAGTTTCAATACCAGGGACCACGTTTCTCAGACTTGGACGAATCTGTTCAAACCGAATTCGAAGGCTACTTAGCTTCCAAGGGTCTCAATGAAGAATTGGCCGATTTCATTGTTGGCTTCAGTGAAAACAAGGAAGAAAATGAATACAGAGGTTGGTTATCTAACTTGGTTAAATTCTTCAATTAGATAGAGTCTGACAAAAAAGAGAGAATATAGGTATAACCGTAATCTACTCAATCACCAATACAGTCAATGATTCTTGTTTATAGTTCTGTTTAGGTGTTAGTCCTGTAAATATAAAGCACTTTGCTACAGTAAGTGGAGCTTGGCCATCGCGATCACGTGTTGGTTCTGCGTCGAGGGCTTTTGCCCTAGATGTGCACCTGTCCGGGTAACACGTGAAATTTTGAAGATTTTCACCACTACCAACCGATCCAGCGAGGTCTGCGAAATCTCGGAAGCACCAAGGCTCTTTCTAACGCGAAGAAATTTTGGGTTTCCTTTCTAGTTTCCTGAACATACATATACATAAAATGTCTACCGAAGCTTCCGTCTCCTACGCTGCTTTAATCTTAGCCGATGCTGGTGTTGAAATCACCGCTGACAACTTGTTGTCTGTCACCAAGGCCGCCGGTGCCTCTGTTGAAAACGTCTGGGCTGATGTCTACGCCAAGGCTTTAGAAGGTAAGGACTTAAAGGAATTATTGTTCTCCTTCGCTGCTGCTGCCCCAGCCTCTTCTGGTGCTCCAGCTGCTGCTGCTTCTGGTGACGCTCCAGCCGCTGAAGAAAAGGTTGAAGAAGCTGCCGAAGAATCTGATGATGACATGGGAATGGGTTTGTTCGATTAAATTAATTAGTCCAATAAAACCGCAAGGTATGCATACCAATTCCAATTAAAATAACCTCTGATATTCACATTTTGCATAATAATACGTCACTTGTGTCACAATGCAAATGCGAATCGGTTTACATTAATTGAACCAAAGTGTTTATTGAACAGTTATCTCATATTTTGTATCATAATTACACGCCCTACCGTATTTCTTTTGTATTTTTCAAATTAAGTAGAGCATTGGGATATCGTCTCAATATTGTTTATTCGAGATAGTTATTATACTGTTGAAAGCAAGCTTCCTTATATGTCAGTTGAAAGACTAAATTAGTCTCTACCACTGGACTTACTGAAAGGAACTTCAATGTTACGATAGTTTTTAGATGATTTTAATTAAACAATATTGAAACCTCATGCATTGGCTGCTGCATATACTGTAGATAATTTCGGTTGGGGAAATCTTTAAAGCTCCGAACGTTGTTTTTTTATGGGGTGCAAAAGTATAGTGTAGACAATTATACTTCATTACTTAGATAAGAGTTATTAATATTAGTTTACCTCGAGAGACAGTGTCAAATTAGAGATATGATAGGATAAGCCGGAAATCAGCAGCTTCTTTCCATTTTTGAATGACAACAAGCCACAACTCCGTAGAACTCAATTAAGTATCGGTTAGGGGCGGCGAATTAGTTAATTGGCCCACTTTTGGATAAGAACAATATCCCTCATGATCAATCCGCGAATACCCGGCTATGATAAAGCCTTCTTGTACGAAGCAACCAAGTTCTGGTAATCATTTGCATTAAGTCCAATCCGATGTATTGAAAGGGCAAGGATAGATAGAATTATGTAAGATTATTTATGTACGATTTATTTGGAATGAGATAGCTAGCAGCTACTTTGCGGCTGAGGAATACCTTGCTCGTAAAAATTGATACCCTTTGGTGCAGAGACGGGTAAGATTCTGAAAGCAACACAATATAACCGTAAAATATGCATCAAGAGCCTTGCTATCAGAATTTATGCAAAATCAAAGGCTGATGAGGCTATATTTGGCACTCATGTGGTACCCCAGAGTTAGTTTTGATTTCGCAAAGGCTGTTGTTTTCGGACCCGAGATAGATCGGACCGAACCTTAAAAGGTAAAATAGTAAAAAAATAAAATTGACATCAATTGCTAATAGGGGTAACTCGGCCGAAATGTGGGGTTTACACCAGAAAAACGAATATATGGCGGGGGACACAAAATAATGTTGATGGATGCTTGATTCATCTGCTGCAACAGCGTCGAAGTTGAGAGGCCACTTTTGCTTCTAATTCATGCTCGCTCCCCTACAAAATAAACTAACACAAGGTACTATGAGTCAGCAACATTACTAATAGCTTTGACGAAGTTAAATGATTTGTAACTCATCTCCCCTAATATTCTGACTAATAGCGCGGCTGAATGTTTTGTGCTAGACATTATTTTTAATTTTTTTCGCCCATCTAGGTTGCTTACGCGCGACCTAGACCTTTTCTAAGAAGTTGATTACCAAGCAAGCAAGCCCGATAATTTGGTGTAAGCAAAGACGTTCTGGTGCGACGGAGTATGACAAACAGGTTGTCCGTTGCCCACAAGCCTCGTATGGGGTGTTATTAATGCCGGCAACGATTAAGGTTATTCAAATCGATCCGAGTCCTGTAGTAGCAAACGACTGAATCGGTTGCCAAATGTTGGTGAGGTCATAATCTAGGATTTGCTTGCTTGTTCCCAAGATACTCATGTAGTGTTTCTTATGAGTTAGTGATAGTTACTAATTTCAAGAGATTTCATATATGAATTTCTATACAATACTTGGTTGCTCATCAAGAACTATCAAAACTAAGCTACCCATAGTATAGCCGGATTATGCACATCCAGCTCGTCATCATCGGGAATCAAGTCGATTTTCAGTGTAATTTCCGCTTACCTGCGCTTCCGCGGCCGGAATACGCAAATAAATATTTGCGCGGCCGAACGTTGCTGACGGAGAATAAACGGCTCGGCAGTCTCTGCATTTTGACTTTTTTTTATTTTTTGAGTCTCACTAGTGGTTTGTGAGCTCGGATGTAATAAAATTATTTGTCATATCCGGAATTACTTTTTTGATTGTTGTCTAGGCAAATGTTATATATAAGAGTCATAGTTTGTCAAACATTTAATCGATCTGACACATCAAAATATAATACTTTAGATATAGTATATACATTATATCCATTTCGCAGAAAGAATACATAAGATACGAGATTTCCACCCAAACGGAAGTGGTAAAGAAAGTAAAGATCAGCCACCATGAGTTCTATGTCACTCTCCCAGTCATACATTCTTGCTTCGAAAGTAAGAGTCAAGCTCACCAAGGAAGCTAGCAACCCTCGCTCCAGCTTGAGGAACTTGGTTACTCAAGCCAACATGCTTGACAACATCATGGACCATATTGGTGATGAAATTGAAAAGAGGAAATCAACTAAAGCAGAAAGCGAGTCTCACGTGACCATACAACCAACCAGTACCTATGTTTCCTTCTCGGAGCCCAGCCCTCGTCGTTCGGAAGCCACTTCGGTCACTGAATATGAGGTCGGTTCTGACAGTGACGACTCCGATGAGGAAATCGATTACGATTACGAATTGGAGTCAAGCGACGAAAGTGAGTTTAGCGATTCCGAAGACGATTACTATTACTCATCAGACGAAGAGGAACTTGAAAACGCTCCAATGCACGCGCCTTCCTTCGAGAAGCTTCCTATAATGAATTTGTCACTTTCCAGAATTGAGGAGGTTGATGAAAAAGAAGAAGATACCAAGGAAGATGCTGTCGCAGGTGACTATTCTGAAGTCCCAGGACTCTGCCGTACATTGTCGTTGACCGATGATGAAGAAGAGATCGAAGCTCATACTACAACTACTACAGTACATGAAGGTAACACTGCCAATTATGTGCATGTGGATCATGAACATGAGAATGGTAATTACATTGACCAGAGCAAAGTGCCCAGGAGTCACGAAACTGCAACTCGGAGCCTATTTGAACATGCAAACACTCATATTAATAACAACCACCATAGAACTAATGCCATATATTCAATGGAACACATATTCTAATACGTTGGCTACCGAGCTTATAGCCCATTTTATGACAATCACGATGCTTTTACGAACTTCACTTACAAATAGATGTTTACCCTATAGATATAAATATTTAATTCACAATATTCAATTAATACGAATAATTCTAGATCGTAGCCGTCAAAAAATTGCAATTTAGTTCGGACCCTGTAAGATGCAGCAACAATGTGTCTAAGAACCCAGAATTTGCGATTTGCTCTACCGGATACTTACCGGATAAGGGTCTTTGTCACTCCGGATGCACACCCGATTTAAGGTTTCGAATGATCATTCGGCCGATCCGAAAACGTTTTTTTTGAGTGATTTTTTTAATCATGTATATTCTTAGTTTATGCTTAATTTATGCCGGGACCCCTTACACAGCTATCTTTTTGAACCCTTCCTCCAAATCGTCGTCTTCGTCGCCTGCTAGACCCTTCTCGAAAATTTCGCGGCCAGACATTTTGCCTTGGTGCATTTCGTTAAATCGTTGGAGTAATTTTTCTTCCAACTTCATTTCTGCTCTGAACAGGTCTCTCCATTTAGAAAACGACTCTTTGGTCACTGGTGTTCCTACAAACTTCTGTTGTTCTTTCTTTTCACGTTCCACCAATTCCTTGTCATAATCACTTTGCTTGGTATTCAAAATTTCCTGGAAAAGGTTTTCGGCATCTTCTTGGAGCTGTGAAGCAAGGGCAAATACCATGGGCATCCCTACCAGAATTTCGGCGGTTTCTATCAACTTTTCAAGTAAGATTTTGAATTCTTCCTTACCAAATTCGATGGTTTCTGACATGTTGAGAGCCTTCTTAGCAGCTTTGGTATCGTCATCATCTTCATCGCTGTCTTCATCACTGCCTTCGTCATATTGATCGTCATTGTCCTCTTCAATTTGTCCAAGATCTATATTCAATTCGGGAATCACTTCTGGGTATTGTGGTGGGTACTCGACCTCTAGTAACAAGGCATGCTTTCTGTCACTGGGCGTATCCAACTTGATGGTTATGCTGAATTTTGTATCACTCTCCTTGACGAATTCATCAGGATATATAGACTCCAAAACTTCTAGCTCTTGTTGCTGTTCTTCAAGCGGATCCATGGTAGCTTTGGTTGTATCTCTTCCTGATGATGAGCTTGATTTTACTGATGAAAATGTCGCGCACCGCTGGACTGCACCACCAGACTTGCCAGACCCGCGCTGGGGCGCCGAAAAAATACCAAAAACCTGTCATGCGAGCTGATGTCCCTGCAACCATCAGCATATGGGTATTAAGTATTCTTGTAGGTGGAATTGGGATGGTATGTCCAATACACTAGTATCGTTAGCCATGCAACATTAAAGATACATTTAAAGCTTGACCATGATGGCTGTGTCATGTTTTCTAGTGTCATTGCTTGCTTCGGAGCTTTACTCCGTTACCTCCGTGATCTCTAGATGTTCTTAAACTGTGGCCACGACCGTTTTATCCTTCTTTGGCACAATCGTAAATTACCCCCGATTCGCCGAAACTTATTTTGTGGGTGACATCTAGCAGTCATACGTGGCGATACCAAGTTACCCTCTTATTGTAAGTGTCAGTCACCAACTGTCTCCTGACTCTAACCCCACCTGCTCCTCTTCACAACCCCTCTGCAGCTCTAAACCCTGGCAAGGAACCAACACCGGGTCGTGCACATACCACAACAACTTCTCCGTGCCTTAAAAACTTGGGATATAATTAGCCAGCGACTCTACTTATACTGTGTTGTTGTGGTATAAACTAGAAGTTAAAACTAACAACTTTCTAATTACTGACACAGTATAAGGTGATAACCGTGACTTGTATCAGCCTGATATAAACATTCAATTAGTACTCTACCCTAGCGTACCCCCGAAACAGAACCTGAAACTCGTACTCACTCACTGGAGTTTAATTAATTTGATATCTTCGTATGAGATCTTTATACTACAATCGACTTCAGCACAGAACCACCTGACCCATATAAATCATATAACATATCAAGATTAGAATTAGATGTCCATAAAAAACAACCCTTCCCCAAATCCTTCAGAAGTTGACAAAACTTTAGAGAAGTCTCATACGTTGTCAGTTCCACTCCCAGCACCACCAGCACCACCAGCACCAGGTCTCCATAGTCTTTTTCCTCCCAATAGTGTGATTGAGGATTTTGGATACGACTCAGAACATCCATTAAGACTTGGTCAGTTTGTGAAACCATTGTTATATGATGGTATAAACATTCATGGATTAAACTTAGCTGATTCCGACGAAGAGTATGATTATGATTATGATAACGAAGATGACAAGGCCGTCAATGCGTACTCGAACTACCATCCGTACAGGTCGCCGATCAATCAACGCGTAGGCGCAAATGGTGTCGGGTCTGCAGCTTCATATCATCAATACGACAGTTTGCAAGATTATGATGATCCAGATCTTGAACTAACCAACCATAATAATGTAATACATAATGATTTTAACGACAATAATGAAGCCAACGACGGGTATGGAAGACATCAAGATATAGAGGGGGGATATGATGGAGAAGCGGACGATGATGATGGCGAAGAACAACTGAGTGATGAGATAAACAGAAGAGCAATCGCTCTCTTCGATTTCACTCCGGAAAACGATAATGAAGTGGGCCTTACAGCTGGCCAATTAATTTGGATTTCATATAGACATGGCCAGGGGTGGCTTGTGGCTGAAGACCCCGCCACGGGCGAAAATGGGTTGGTACCGGAAGAGTATGTGGAAATACTTTATGACAAACAAGAAGTGATTGAAGATATTCCCAAACCTTTTTTGCCTGCTTTGTTACAAACTTACGACCATCATTCGAGACAGCCAGACAGCGACGAAAGCGACAGTGAATGGGTTGATACCGAGTATGAGGTAGATGAAGACGAAAGACAACCAACGGTGAAAGATCAAGACGTTCAAGGTGTTCTGAAAGCTTTCAACCGGGCCACGTTATCATAAGCTAGATCTTCTTATTCCCCTCCCATTTCTGGACTATGTACTATAATCTCAAGCGCTCTACATGTATTCACGTCCACAACAATGTATTATTATGATGATTTCACGTAGTTTTGTATTGATTAATTTGGAGCCTTTTGATAGACTTGTAGTTGCAAAATCTCACCTGCGCATCGATCTGAAAAAAAACATCAGATTGATTCATATCATCAGAGATATGTTATGACGGATGATAGCAATATAGATGACGAGCTTAAGGCATTATCAGGGTATACACCGACCACTCAAGCCAGTTCAGAATCAGAAATAGAAACTGACAGTTCTGCCTATGAGACTGCCGAGTCTCGTCTGGTGACTCCTTCAGTCATGAATGGTTTACCTCGCCTAGGTCCAAACCCAATAAAGCAGGAGCCAATGCTATCAATACCCGTCAAAAAGAAAAGCGTCCGAGATGACAACCCATTCATGATGAACAATCGACTTTTCCGAGGAAATATCAACTATGTGAACTTTTACAATCGATTTGTAGCCGAGACACTTGATGACGGGGGAAAGGAAGGAGCCAATACAAAATTACAACCTTCAACAGTAACTCATGATGGAGGGATGTATTACGGGAGATACTCAGATAAGCCCGGAACTGTGTGGACCAGAACCGAGAAGGAGAGGTTTTTCAGAGCTTTATCTGTTTGTTCAATTCATCGAGTCGAATCGATTCGTGACTATGTTCCAACAAAGTCAGTAACCGAAATACGAAACTACTACGAAGTACTCAAGAACGACTTGAAACGAAGGACGACCGGCAAAGGAAGATTAAAAAAGTTTAAATATAAGTATGGCAAAAAAAAGGTGTTGAGATTACCCCGAATTCCCAAGAATTTATTGAAATATGACGAACTTCCCATTGCATACGAAATGAGCGACGAATTCATAAAGTTTGAAGAAGAGCAAAGTGAAGTGGTGGCGATGAAAGAACGATCTCGAACCAACGACCACACTCGTCATTTCAACTCATTATTTAATAACTACGTCAAAAAGGATAAGGAAAACTTTCTAGACCCCGAGAAGCTTCATGACATCACACAATCAATATACATCCAACAAAATTGGAACCAGGAAGTCACCAGAGGTAGAAGAATGCTGGCCAGACTAGATCTCAAATCCCTAGTGTTTTTAGAAGAGATCATTATAAATATAGTCAAGAAGATTATTTATCGTACCATCGAAAGATTGATGTTTCGGGGAGATAATGCTCCCATGGTGATAAGGAGACCTGATATACGACCAGTGATGAGTGAGCTTGGGTACCATAAAACTGAAGACACATTCAACTGGAACAAATACTGGGGAGATATCCAGAAAAGACTTAATACAGAGGTCTATGACGACGTGACTAATAACCGACTAATGAAGCCTGAGGAGTCCAGCGAATATATTCTTGGTCACTCCAACTCCTCGGTGAACTACTTTCCTTGGTCAGAAAGGAAAATCAATTGGAAGAAATTCGAACCCGATGTACATAGAGATGATCCATTTTTGGGTGAGAATAAAAACTTCGAAATGAAACAAGATGTCAACGAACAAGGTGAAGAAGTCATGCATATCTCGACGTTGATGCAAAACATACATGAAGAGCGGCAGAAAAAGGAACTAGCCAAAATCAGCGATGAAAATAATGAAACATACGAAATGATACAACATCACTTGAACAAGCTTGAAGAGATTACCCTTGAAGAGAGAGATTGGAACGAGTCAAGGATCCATGAAAGAGGATTGGCGACTTATTTGATGACCAATGAACCGGACAGAATAAAAAGTGTAATATACACCAACGAAGAAGCTGAAGAGGTGTTGGATTATTGGAAGCGCGAAGACGAGAATCGAGAAGAATTCTTGCAAGAGTTTTACGAAAAAGATGATGAACGGCGTTACAGATACAAAAAGTTGCGTAAAAGGATGCTTAGAAGGACTCTTGAACGTAGAGCAATGCGTGCCAATCAAGGATCAGAAGCGATGTCGCAATCTGATCAAGTAAATGAGAATAGTGAATTCAATATGGAGGAAGCTTCCGATAACTCGGAATTCGGGTTGGAGCTGGAGCTGGAACTAGAACTAGAACTGGAACTGGAACTGGAACTGGAACAGAAAATGGATATTGATATTTCAAATGAACCATCTGAGGATGAAGAAGACTCGGACACGGAAATCCTAGTATCACAGTCATTAGTCAACTACTTCAAGTACTCATTTGCAGATTACTCACACGATAATCTGGAAAACAATGAACCCTGAAACACAATCGCGCATTCCAGCTCTAGACTTGCGAAGTGGCTTAGCCATGTAAAATAAAGGGATTACAATACAATATTCGATTGTGTAATTATTATTTAAATCTATCAATCGTATGCATTAATGGTAGGGTTCTAGCTTCTAGCTATAGTACCAGTCAACTAATAGCAAGTATACTATAGTGAACTGAAGCAAAGGGTTCTTCAAATTTTTGAGAAAGTCCCTTGCTTTGGCACGTGTTGGTGTCACAACAAAAGAATCCGACTCCTTTTTGTAGCTTGGAATAATGGTATCTGAAGTTTCGTAGAACTCTGAGTAATCATTGGGGCGATGATTATAGAGTAAGCCCGCTATCTCAAATAGAATGAATCTATAAATACAGTAAAATTTCAATGAAAATTGACTTATTGTGTAGATGAGAATTGAATTTCTTTCAATGAAAGATGAATTGGAGTAAATGAAATTCGTGTTGATTAACAAAAACGAATGACTTATGAATATGGGGAGGTAGTTGTTGTTAGATTCAAAGATATAAGATTCGAACTTCAGCAACTGCACAGTTTTGGTACGATGACCAAGGTTGACAGTCATTTTGCGTTCTCTTTCTTGATCTTCTTCGCTAATAGATTTGCCTGTCACCTTTCTAAACACCCATTCGAAGGTGTTTAGAAGCAAAATTAGGTATGGGAAAATGATTTGGGCTAAAAAGCAGGCTTTCAAAGGCAACAGTAACGTATCGTTATAAATGAATGAATAGTTTTTGTTTATCAACAAGACCACGCAGCCAATGTTTTGAACCACAAATAACGCGATTTCGAGTCCCAAGGACGGTTTATCAGTAGCATTTACCCTCACCAAGAAGATCAAATTAATGATTTGCGAGAAGAAATCGTCTCTGTATTGTTGAGATGCTATCTGGTCTTTGTCATAATGATTGAGTTGATTAAAGTGTACTATGGTGCTGGAGCAAAGTAAACAAATGCTGATAAATATTGGGTTGTGTAGTATGTTGCACAAGTATAGATCGATAAACTTGATAAAGGCATTGGAATGCATTATGAGTTGCGAAAAAGTGAATGTGTTATTTGAATACTACGTAGAGTATTGTAGGAAGCTGCAACTCAACCAACGTGTTTTGAAGTCTAAGCTGTCAAAAAGATCGTAGTAAGGATATGCCTGTAAATAAATAGTGGGATTAATTATTTAAATGACATTGTCTAAATTTTAGGTATGGTTGCACCGAGGAGGGAGAAATATATATGGAAAATAGTGTAACCCTATTTGACTTGAAATTTAAGTTAAAAATAAAGTTTCTATTAATATGAACCATCTAAATTTAGGCTTGTGCATGGTTGTACATGGTGGGGACTGTTAAAACCGGATGCCAACGAGGTAGCCTGGATTAATCGAGTTGTTTGACTAGCCATGATTCTCGACTAGATCGTATATTTGCTGCAATTTTCGAGCTTTAGACACCTCAACCGCAAAATTTCTTGGCCCACATGCTCCTCCAGCTGAAACTGTATGTGAGAAGCGAAATTACGATCAGCACGTTTTCAACAATGATAGGGCCAAGTGCTGGTAACGGTCCGAAATGCGCGCGCAAGAACGTGACAGATCCCCGACAAGTCCAGGGCAAACCCATGTGAGGAACGTGCCACGTGACTGATAGTATGCAGTCCGTGCCCCTCTCCTGCCGCGCCACCTGTTCAATTGGTGGCCGCACGACTATGATGTAACAATGTTCTTATTGGTGAAACCCCACGCAAGCTCCGACGATGGTGGGCTGGACCATCCTGCACACTGGTCGGCAACCTTCCTTCACCTTCCATGTGCTCAGTATTTAAAAAACGGGCATCCTGTCGATTTCTTTCACTTACATCAATCAATCAAAAATGTCCCAAGTTTACTTTGATGTTGCCGCTGACGGAAAGCCATTAGGTAGAATTACCTTCAAGTTGTACAACGATGTTGTCCCAAAGACCGCTGAAAACTTCAGAGCTTTAGCTACCGGTGAAAAGGGTTTCGGTTACGCTGGATCTGCTTTCCACAGAGTCATCCCATCCTTCATGTTGCAAGGTGGTGACTTCACCAGAGGTAACGGTACCGGTGGTAAGTCTATCTACGGTGAAAAATTCGCTGACGAAAACTTCTCCAAGAAGCACGACAGACCAGGTTTATTGTCCATGGCCAACGCTGGTCCAAACACCAACGGTTCCCAATTCTTCATCACCACTGTCCCATGTTCTTGGTTAGACGGTAAGCACGTTGTCTTCGGTGAAGTCACTGACGGTTTCGATGTTGTCAAGACCGTTGAAGGATTCGGTTCTAACTCTGGTGCCACCTCTGCCAGAGTTACTATCGAAGCTTCTGGTGAATTATAAGCTATATAGTTTACAATAAAATTTAAGCCACAAATTGGCGTATGCAACTTTAAACATATATTGATGTAGCTTTGACTAATTATAATTTGGCGACAACCGCATCGTATCCACTGACCTTGACCCCTCTCTCGGTTTCCTTGCCCAAGTATTTTACAGTCTTGGTTTTGGCATCGATAACTGATGCGTATCTGGCAGTTCTGATTCCCATACCATTGGCACTGGCATCTACTGATAAGTCATAAGCACCACTGTACTTGGCGCCTGGGTCACTGGCAAAGTAAACCTTTGGATAGTCCTTGTCAGCGGATAAATCAGATACATTTTTGAGTAACAATTTGCCCCATGCATTCAACACAAAGGCATCATTGGCACTTAAAACAATTAAGGCACCGACCTTGGAGCTCTTTAATTTAGATAAATTGTCCAAGTATGGTGGAATGTGGTTTTCTGTACAGGTAGGGGTGAAAGCACCTGGAACAGAAACAATCACCACATTTGGAGTTTCAGTACTGGACAATTGCTCCAATAAGTTATCCAATTTCAATGGAATTGGAATGTCGCAACTTAAAGAGCTTGCTTCCTTGACGGTGCTGATATCAATTGGAACATGAGTAAATACGACTTCGCTTGGGAATTGGTCTCCTTCTTTCAATGACATGATTGCTGGGTTTCAATATTTTTGTAAGAATGGCGGGATATCACACACTTATACTCCTGACCTTCGGAGATCTCCACTCGAGCCATTGCACGTGATGCATTAGATAAGAGATGGTACGAATAGAGGGTAGACAGATGCATAGATGGCAGATACATTGGGGCTAAATACATTGAATGGCAGCGAGTGTGCTGATAGTATACGGATACTGTCCAAACGCAACAAGGTGTTGCATGGTAACCAGGAGCTTCAAGCGAATGGCTCCGAGCTAATTGTGGAGCTAGGGTGGTGTGGACACGTTAAATCTTGCTATGGGGGATTTTGAGCGGCCAGAACCTGACACGTGATCTCGTGTTGCGACCCTCTCCTACCTGGCCAAGCTGTAACTCGTCATTCTCGGTTATGCATGGTCATCACAACAAACAACCTGGATCCAACCGTGTCAGTAACACTAACTCTCGTCATACTTACTTCCCCAAGCATTGTTTACAAATAGACTTCGCATATTAGTCGATTGTTGCACAGCTAAGAAATCATCGAGTGTACTCGATCGGAATCAAGCATTAAGTGCAAAACCTTAATTCACAACTACCTTACTTACTACCTCCAAACATCCCTTCTCTGATTTATATATTACGTAGACCTCTTTCCGGGAACTTTTTTCGTAACCATCCGATATCTTACGACCCTTCACGACTACAAGAGTGTCTGGTACATTAAGCTGCAGTCTATGACTTTACAGGTTAGTATTTCCCACATTAATTCCTGATATAGTGACCGGACCTAAAAATCTAAGTTGTATAAATCTACACTCTTTGTATTATTAATGGAGCGAGGTCATGGAGGACAGTTCTTCGATTAGTATAGATACACAGATCACGCCAGGAAAGCGAAACTCGCAGAGTACTCAAGGAGATCATCAATTGTCCGACAATGATTCAAAATCCGAGACCCTTGGCTTAGGTATAGATACACCCACTACTGACACCAATCCATGGGGCGATACTGCTACCCCTTCTGCGTCCACCACCTCACTGACAACTCCAACCAAAGAAACATCAGATGACTTTCATATCAAGCCAATCAGACTCATGAAACGACAACAGGACAAACGTGCTTCTGTGTCTTCTGCATCCTCTCTCACACTTCCTCCGCATTCACCTTCAACACATAGATCCCCGTCAACTTCCAAGACAAAATCCGAAGAGTTCCAATGTCGCCCAATAAGGCTAGGCAGTAGTGGCAGAAACAGAGATAGCAGGGTCTCTATGTCTTCCAGCCTGGGTAAACATGAGTCTGACGCCAGCAGCAGCAATTCCCAAGAGGGTCCGTCTTCAAATGGAGGGATTCGTGGGTTTGGGGTCGTAGCTTCAGGCACAGCGGCTTCAATCTCACTGTCAAGCTCCACAACTTCCACTCCAGTCCAGGAAACACGGCCCATACAGATTAAGAATTTGCCGATTTCGCAGCAGCCAGCTTTGCACGCATCACAGAGAATCAAGGACACATCCAGTGATATGATATTTGCCGTTGGTCTTGTGGACTTCCACCATCAAAGGGGCCCCGAGGTGCTGTGGTGGAAATCAAACTATCATACAGAATTTAATGAAGGGTTATTCAAAAACTTATCATTTCAGGCATTACCAGATGGATCACATTTGTTTGAAGAGACTTTCTCGAACTTCAACCTAGTATATGATTTCAAGTCCGGTACATCTATAGACGATCTCGAAGATTTAAATCAGTTCCAAGGCGATCCAAGAGATCTCAAGACTTTATTTGGATGCTCGTGTGTAAGACAAGTCAAAACTAGTGAATTATCCAAAGAAGAATTGGAGAGAAATAAAGATTTTACTAGATCCATAGTTCAAAAAGCAGTTATCATCATTGTCAGAAAGCAACCTATTTTTAACAAAATCAAAGAGAAACTATCTATTATAACTAGAAGCTATTTTCAACAAGATGATTTTCACAACGTATCATTATTAGAAAATCTTTTCGAAAATTTGAATTCAAATTTCAAATTAGTCGACGATGAATTGGAAGAGCTTGAGACTAAGAGCGTACTTGCTACTGAAATACTGGATACGAAAGACGAAGAGGAATTCTTTGTTAATTTGAATTTAAAAGATTCCATTCTCAAGTTCAAGCATAACTTTTTAACGATCTTCAAAAGTCTTTTATTGGATAAAAAAATAATTATATTTTCAAATAACAACTTAGAGATGTTGACACAATTCCAAAACAACCTTATTAGTCTTATACCTAACTTGATCAACAACTTGGATAATTCGGGTTGTCCGTTAATCGACTATATTGAAACTAATGGGCCTTTAGCCAAACCTAATTCATTGAACACAAATAATAGAAAATCAATGTTGAGATTCTTTGGTTTACCGTTACAGATTTTCAACACTAAATCTTCATTTTGGAATCCTTACCTACCATTACAACAATTGAATGAATTGTCAGTGGAAAGTTATATGATTGGGTGTTCAAATTTGCTATTTTTGAATCAAGCAGAGAAGTTCAACGTTGACTTGGTTGTGAATTTAGATACCAACGAACTTATATACCCCAAGACTAACTCAAAACCCGAGGATCTTGTTATAAGCCACAGTGACAAAAAGTTTATTAATAACTTGATCAGTAACATGAATTCACCTAGCGACGAGTTTATTGGCAATGACGACTATATACGATATCAGTTTGAAGATTATTTGACAAGCTTGGTTTCAACTACAAGATTTGCCCAATATCGTGATAGATTTAGTCAGCCCCCGCCAGGGTTTTCTACCGGGGAACAACCTGGAGTAGGTGATCTCGGTTTATTCAACAGTAAATTTATCGAAAGTTGGAAGCAATCGAACAATTTCAAAATATGGAATATGATGGCAGACGAATTTATCTTTAATTTTGCTGAGCCCAAGCATTTGGGAGTAGAGATTTCTGAGACTAATCAAGCTTACAAAAATATCTCCAATTTCTTCAACAACTTTAAGTTTAAACCCGTTGCAGGTGAAGACAATTCCGTCGAAAACAAGGCCCAAAAATTCATACCAGAAGAGGAGGAGGATAAGAGCTCGGTACGTACCTCCGCCAGCCAGAACCACAGTCACAATAAGAACTCAAGTGCTTCAAGCAATGGCTCAGAGGTCAAGGTTGAAGGAAGCGACGAACCTTACGAAAAAGTCGATGGCAATGACGCATCTACTGTGGGTAAGAAGATCAGTACTTGGACTTCAGCATGGGGCTGGAAGAGATAGCTCTTCTGATCCAAATATAGGTAACATATAATCTATAACTCTATAAAGTACTTTCCATAAGACGAGATGAGCTTGTAGCCCGAGTCATGTGACCATATCATCTCGGTAATTATTTTGTTAACATTTTTCACTATATCTAGTTGAACTCTAGATCTAAAATGAAGCATCCATTCCAGCTTGTTGTTACCAATACGAGCGGTACTCACTTGTTTGTGTCGGTCAGAAATAATCTCCAGGTTTTTGACTTATCCAATGGTAATCTCGTGGGATCATGGGTCGACACAGTGGAAATTATCAATCCATTAAAGAAGCAACAAGAAAAGATAAAGGCACAAGAAGAAGCAGCAAAGAAAGCAGAATCAGATAGCTCCGAAGGCGGTGAAAAGAAACTAAAGAACAACAACAAAAAGGCAGTTAGAGTACAAAAATCCCCAGGAGTGATTCCCGGTACTGTTCCAATTTTCAATGTAGTCAGATCATTAAGCTTATCAAAAGACGAGAAGTTTTTGATTGGTACTACAGACAGTGACAAAGCTGCTATAATATTCCTGATTGATTTCTCAGACAAAGAAAATTGCTTGAAATTAATAAAGCGTCAAACATTTCCAAAGAGACCTTGCGCCGTATCTGTTGGAGATGATTCTGAATTTATTGTTGCCGATAAATTTGGTGATGTGTACCGTACCACAATTGACGACAAGCCCATGGTCGATGAAAAATCCTTGGTTCCAATTCTAGGACACGTTTCAATGTTGACTGACGTATTGTTTGCTGAACTCAACGGTAAGAAATTCATCTTGACCGCAGACAGAGACGAACATATCAGGGTAACCAATTATCCCGTATCTTATGTCATAAAAAGTTGGTTATTTGGACATCATGAGTTTATCTCTGCAATGCATATTCCAAAATTCGATCCAAGTTTGTTGATAAGTGGTGGAGGTGATGACTACATATGTTTATGGAATTGGTATGAGAACAAACTCTTAACCAAGATAGAATTGAGAGATTTGGTCCAACCATTCTTAAACGAAGCCCATTATCCACCCGAAAGGTTTTTAACTCCGGAATCAATTTTCGAATTATCCGTTACGAAGATTTTGTCTCATCAAAAAGACGGTAGAAGCATAATCATTGTTACGTGTGAAAACGTAAAGTGCATCTTGACTTTCGAACTTTTAAAGGATTACTCGATAACTCACTTACAAACTTTGTCAACAGAACACCCGATAATTGATGTTTGTCTCAATGAGGCCAACGGTCAATTAATTGCTTCCATTGATATTGAATCCAACGATAAACTGTTGGATCTTTTTGCATTCAATGATCAACTTAAATTGGAAGCTGTCGATAACAAAGTATTTGACTCTATCGCAAAAGAGCATGGGTGTGACGTCAAGTCTAGAGAAGACTTCTATCCCTTATATCACGTCAACACTTTGAGAAAAAGAAGTGAAAGAGTAACTACGAAACAATTAAACGAGTAGCTATAACGCCTTGTGTATAATAACAATAGTAATAAATATAATAATATTAAGAATTTATAAAATTTTGGAGTCTATTAAGCTTTCAATTCTTTGTCTTCGATGAAGCCACCTTGTTCGCACAAGGCATAGAATAAGGAATCCTTTTTCTTCAACAAGTTAGAAGGAGTATCGAATTCAGCAACTTCACCTTGTTCTAAAACAATAATTCTATCAGAATCCAAAATAGTATTCAATCTGTGAGCAATGGTGATAATGGTTTTGTCTTTAAATTCGCTTCTAATGGTTTCTTGAAGGATTTTGTCAGTTTCAACATCAACTGCTGCTGTTGCTTCATCAAGAACTAAAATATTAGAGTGCTGCAACTTGAGAAGCACTCTACCAAGACACATAAGTTGTCTTTGTCCTGTAGACAAATTGGAACCACCTTCACTTACCGGAGCATCTAAAGGTGACTTGATATCACTATCGTCACTTCTTTGGTCATATAATTTCTGAACATGATCTTGCAAGTGTGATAATTTCAAAGCTCTCCAGATTTCTTCATCGCTGAAAATATCTGTTGGGTCCAAGTTAGATCTGATGGTACCTTCAAATACTTGTGAATCTTGAGGAATAATTGAAAGTCTTTGTCTTAAATCTAACAATCCGATAGAGCTAGTATCGAGACCGTCAATTTGAATATCACCGCCATACTTTTCGATTATTCTGAACAAGGCAAGAGTGATGGATGATTTTCCAGCACCGGTACGTCCAACAATACCAACCTTTTCTCTTGGCTTAATATCCAAATTGATGTTTTTCAAAACCAAGTCCAACTCTGGTCTATATTTGGTAGAGTAGTTCTTGAATTGAATCTCACCGTTGGATGGCCATTCCTTAGGGGGTCTATGGTCCTCAATTATTTCTGGAGCTTCAGAATCCAATCTGGAGTATTCCAAGACTCTTTCCACCGAAACAATGTTGGTTTCAACCTCAACACTCATCCTGACAATCCAGTTCAAAGATTGGGTAATATTCAACGCATATGAAACTGACAAACCAACCAACCCAGCACTCAAGTGACCGGATTTCAAAGTAACGACAGCTAAGCCACTCGCTGCTAAAATAACAAGGGATCCCAAGGTTTCCAATCTAATGGCCAACCATCTATTAGCGTTGACGGTTGGATGATAAGCACTCAAGTTTTTATCAATTCTGCCTTGATTCAAAAACTTAAATCTATCTTCTTGACCATAAGCTCTAATGATTGATACACCATTCAACGATTCTTGGAAATTGGCAAAAATTGGAGATTTGGAGACAGAATCCAATCTTCTTAATTCTCTTGAAGTCCTCAAATAGTATTGTTGGTACAAGAAATAAAAGATACCGAGAGGCGCAACGATAAAGATGAATTGCCAGGTTGAGAACGCAATCACAACTAAAGTAAACATGACTTTGGCACTTTGGTCAAAGAACATACCAAACACAGGGCCCAAGATTTCATCAATCTTGTACACATCAGTTGAGAATCTATTCAAAATTCTACCAATTGGAGTAGTTTCGAAGAAAGACATGTTCGCTCTCAACACTCTAACAGCCATAGCATTGTGCAATCTTCTGGATCCGTGAATAGTACAGAAAATCCACATGAACGCATTTTGAGTCATGTTAGCCAATGAGTAACCAAAACCTAATAAGAAATAAATACCCAAATATTTGAAGACATGAGGGTTGTAGCCTTTCTCGGTATTGACTTCAGACCAATGTTTTAACCAAACATTCGAACTAACACTGATAGATATACTTAATATGATACAACTGAGGTATATCACCACAGAAGCTGGGTTACATGCTTTGGCGTAAGAAAGATAAACGTCCCATTTAACTTTACCCTGCTCTGAGTGTTCCTTTCTTGCCTTTGTCTCTTCATCTTCTTCAGCTTCATAGAGGTCTTCGTGCGAAAATGAAGCATCGGAGGCTCTTCTTAAACTGCCGGTTTCTGCTACGTCAGTTTCCAAGTTCGATTCGAGGTCAGATACATCGGATTTTGTGGATACGTCGCTCTCAACAGGGGTACTGTCTCCTTTATGACCGAACTCATTAATCAATTGACGCAATTTGGAGTTCTCTTGCTTCATAATGACATCGTAGGATCCTTGCTCAATAAGTCTACCATCACTAACCATATGCAAATTGTTTGCAATACTCAAAACCTTGATATTATTGGTAGCCAAAATCTTACACTTGGTTTTCAATAAACCATTTGGACCTAAAACATGATCAGTCAAATGCTTTCCGACGTGCTCGTCAACGGCACTTAAAGGATCATCCAACAAGTAAACATCAGCTCTAGCGTAAACAGCCCTGGCAAGTGATAATCTGGCTTTTTGGCCACCCGAAAGAGAAATACCCTTTTCACCAACCAAAGTTGAATCACCTTTAGTCAAGATTTTCAAGTCAACAGTCAATGCACAAGCTTTGATGACTTTCTGGTAAAACTCTGGATCATATTTGTGGCCGAACAAAATGTTATCCTTCACAGTACCATTCACAATCCAAGGAACTTGAGACACATAGGCAACCTTACCATGAATTCTGACCGATCCATCTAACTTGTATAAATCACCCAAAATGGCTTGAATAATAGAGGACTTTCCAGAGCCCACTTTACCCACAATACAATCCAAATGACCTTTCTTGGCATCGAAGTTGATACTTGATAAAGCGATCTTATAGTTTTGTTCACCTTTAGCTTTAGACCATAAGAATGTACCATTGTTGATGGAAACAGCGGTGTCACCCAATTTTTCTGCTCTTGGGGCCTTGATCACTGCATCAGTCTGCAATTCTGCAGACGTCAAGAAGTTGGCTAATCTAGAAATAGCTACTTGGGCTTCAACAAGACTTGTAATCACATTAGGCAAGACTGCCAATGGAAATTGTAACAAGTTGAACAAGGATAAGGCCGGGAAGACCATATCGGTGGTTAAAGTTTTGTCCTTCTGAGTCAAAACGAAAAGACCAAAAGTGGAACAACTGACCAAGAATGGAGCTAAGGTAAAAGTAGAAGTGGAAATGGCACGGAAGATACCCATTCTTTTCAAATTCTTCAATTCTTTTTCATTTCTAACATAGTTTAATTTGTCCAAGTAAGCATGTTCCCATCCATACAACTTCAACGACTTGATATTATTCATGATTTCACTGATCAATCTGGATCTCTCATCTTTATTCTTCATCTGGGTTCTTTGTAATTTCTTTTGGTAAGAAGCAAGAGTACCACTAAGAGGAATCATGACCACCATGATGCCGACACCAGCCCACATGGAATTACCAAGCAAACCGTGTAACAAGTACAAGCACAAGACAATACGAAGTGGTCCGGACCAGATGATATGTAAGTTTTGGGTCAAATCTTGCAATCTTTGAGTATCAACCGACATTAAGTTGACGATATCACCTGTGTTGGATTCCAGCTTGGTTTCATTAGATAAAACCAAAGACTTGTTGTAGATAACGGCAGTAAGGGAGGACTTGATCTTTATTCCCAAGTCGAAGGCCCTCTGGAAGTATTGATGCAAGAACAAAGTTTGAGTGAATGATACTACGAACATGGCACCGGATATCATAAGACCCTTGGTAAGCGTAATAGGCTTTCCTTCTTCGCGAGACCTGGAATAATCATTGACGAAGGTAATCAACAACTTCAATAATGCAGGTTGAATGAGCGCTAAAGTATCTTGACAAAATTTGAAGAGCCCACCCAAAGCAAATTGAGCTCCAAAGGCTCTTGCAATAGCCCAAGACAATGAAGGGTTACTTGATTTTTGACCTCTCCAGTAAGTTTCAAATTCTGAGACAGTGGAAGCTGTTTGCAATTCTTCTGGCAAAGGAGGCAAATCACGTTCGGTTAAGTACTGAACGTAACCTTTTTTCATCAAAGGACCCATCCAGCCGAAACTAATACGAGTGAACACATTGGCACGACTGTAAGGCGATATCTTGCCAAGACTGTTGTAGTATGAGATTGGGACAATTGGAAAGTATAATTCAGCAGTCAAAATGAAAACAGCATTCACGGTGGAAATGATATTGAAGTTGAAAAACTTAGTGTGGGTTGCTCCTCTTAAACTAAGGTTGAAAACTCTAAGGACACTCAATATGATTTGAAACAACCAATAGAATAAGAGTACTCCATTAGGAATGGTGGATTTGAACTGCTCAATATAGTGGATACCGAAAGCAGTAGCAGTGGCAAGAACATTAAGACCTAAGGCAGTCTTGATCAACCCGGCGTTATCAAAAAGACCGAATAGCACTCCTTGAAAGACAACTTGCAAAGCCACCAACACCAACTTGGCATAAAATGACCACGATATACGATTGTTGGAGGTTATCTTACGGTTTCTCAAATGATGAATTTGAGAGCCCCCTACCAGGATCATAAGTAATGCAGAAGCACCGAACAAGACTCCCTGCAAAAAACATGGAGTCAAATCTTTATATTTTGGAGACAATGGCCCCCATCCATCACTGTTTGAGCATCCTAGCCAACTATCCGAAGGTTTGAAGGATGTTTCATTGTGGCTGAAAGTTTGGTAGCTATCTGATTTTAACGCCAGAAACATAATTGGGAGATGAGATGAGATATCCCAGGCTCGCCCAAGGCTCGAAAGGGTACCGGCATTGCCGATTCCACCATCAATTTGTTCCATGATAATTACTATACAAGCGACAGCAGCGACAGAGGCTAAATAATTTTCAGGTTTGCTTAAATATCATTGCAGCCGCGCCACCACGAGAGTAGAGAGTTCCATTAATAATCAGTACGCGGAAAATAGGAAAAACGTTCTTGACCGTTGTTAATATCAACGGAGCTAGTGCGGGTTTACGTGGTGCAAGAGAAGCTACTGATTCGATAAGAAAGCTGAGGCACATAACAGGAAATGCTATCCAGGAATCTTGGCCTCTTTTCTTCCTTCATTCTTGAAGCCTCGTCTACTACGTTGGTGTATCTGGTATATTTATGTCCAGGGCTTCATTCTGAGCGGGATAATTCGCATCTAAGAGTTAACGGAGTATCAGACGATCTATGTAGAGCGCACTATATGCCATAAGTGAACAAATGGAAAACTTTTACGTGTTTGAAAACAGTCTAATCTACTTACTTGAACAAACTTTTAAGTTTAGATCTCTTTTTTCCTTTATCGGGTGATTGCGGAGCCTCGGCTTGCAAAATTGTAGATCTCTTTTGATAATGAGGGGGAAGGGACGAGTTATTGCTACTGGGTGATGCTGGAATGCTGGCTTGTGGTCCCCCAAACCCTGGTGGGTATTGGGGTTGGAGTGGTGCTTTTGGTCTTCCATCATCAAACAAGTAAAGAGGTGCATCTCGAGGACGTTGCATCTCCTTATAAAGATTCAAGTCTAAATCCTCCGGTACTTTGATATCATCTATGCTTTGAAGCCCAATCAAAAAATCTCTGGGTCTCAAAATGGATTCGGATCCGATATAGAAATCCTTATTGGTGGTGTTGGATAACTCGTAAATCGAACGGATTTCAGAGTACGTTATACCCCCTGCAACATAACAAAAGATTCTTTGCTTTGGTCTGATCAGACTATTCATAGTCAGGACTCTAGTTGATGACTGTGCCCAAGAGGCTTTGATTCTTGGGTTTCTAAGAGACGAGTTGGGCATATTGTTGTTTGGTGAATTAGTACCATTCAGCGGAACGTCATCTTCCAAAGGTTTGTCTCTGAAGTATGGGAATTCCTCTTCATCCAATTGATACTTTGCTGCACTCTGCAACACCTTTTTGACTCCTGGACCAAATCTGGAAGTATTATAGGTACCCTCGTTATTAATGGTGTGAAACATTTCCTTCTCAGAGTTCTTGTCTTTCACATCCTTCTTAACCATTGGGAAGCCTAATTTATGTAAATTAGTGAAACATCTTGAAATCAACGAAACAATTTGACGATCGTTGACTCCTCCAATAAATTTAACCAATTTTTTGAAATCTGCTTCGATCAAACCTCCTCTGTATAAACCGTAGATCAACACGAGTCTCATTTTATCATTGACATGTAAGTCTGGTCTTGCTAATAAATGGATCAAATCGTCATGCAAATGCTTATTTCTTTCACCTTCAAAGCTTGTACCTTTTGCTGCGCATGTTTGTTCGAAGTCAGCAGCAAACTCTGCCAATTTCCTTTCAGCATTTATATCAAGACATTCGTCAATCAATGACTTGTGCAATGTGATTTGTTTTCTTTCCTCGTCGAATCCTTTTAAATGTGCCACAACGTACATCAAATCAGAAGATGTTGATGCTTTGCTACGGTCAACCATTAAGGGATTATTTTTTATCAAGTCAGCAATTTTGCTCATAATGATTTCCGAGGACTCGATGATGTGTAGATGCCTCAAGTTTACCCAATCCTCGTCATCTTCATTCTCTAAAGCGACCTCGGCTTCCTGCTTCTCACCCTTTTCATTTTCGGTGGTGTATTTATACTTACCAGTCCTTTCCAAACTATGGACGATATCCATGGCCATTGCCTGGTAGCTGAATTCATGTAACAATGGAGCATATAGATCCAATGTTCTGTCAGTAATCAAGAGAATTGACCTTGGTTTATCTTGTGGTAAAGGAGGAGGGTAATCTTGGTTCAACCTTGCATAGTCATCGATTTGTCTTTGGAACTCATCAGCGATTAACTCTGGCAATCTTGATGCTTGGTGTATGGCGTTTTTTGGGGAGTAAAATCTTATCAACGGATATTCACCAGTTATGATCATCAAATTGACAAGAGAACTTGCAGCCAACTTCACTTGACGTAAGACGAATTCAGAGCAATTTTGGTTGTAGTAAATCGCCATGGAGTTTGGAGTTTTGTTATCAGTTAAAAAGACCCTTGATTCCATTGGATAAAATTTACTATTGATGTAGTTGATTTTGTTGCCTCCGTCGAAATAATTCAACACTTTTGGATTGTTCAAAAACTTCGAAGATTGATAAAAGTTAGAGACTGAACCACCGTCGGTTATTGGTAAGAACAATGCCTGACCTCCTTTATATCTATTGGTTTGAACATCTGCTATGATACAATTCAAGTTGTAAATGGTTAAGTCGACCAAGTAAATGGCTTCCATGAATGTGTTTTGTTTTCTCTTACTATCAATCTTCTCAATCGAGGTAACTATTCTTAGTAAATTTTCTTTCGTGAGAACACGATATATGACTTCTTCAGTTTTATCATCAATGATAAGATTGTAAAGGCCACCAGGCACCTGAACCTGCTTGATTTGGCTCAAAATATAATCTCTCTGTAGATTCAACAAGGAATTGGGATCTTTATTCTTAGACATGACGCAGTATTAGAAAGATGTAATGATGACTTAATTATAATGTAATCGGTTAAGGAGGGTGATGAATTAATTCCTGATTCTATCCCACTCTTATCGGTACGACGATTGCTTTTTGCCGACAAAGTTTGATATTAGTGTTTCGAGAATCAAATCAATAACTTTCAGTTAGACTTCTCTATAGTGTTTGCAGCACCAGGTTACTCGGATACCGAATCGCAGATATATCAATTTAACCAGATATACCACCTATTTCTGTCAGGTTCTCCACCAAATAATAATGTTCGATATTGAGTTTCGTTCGCGAGTTTTTGGACTGAAGTTTTAAGGTACGAACAAAAATATCGACTTCAAGATTCATTTGAGGAGAGTGGAGTCGTGTCATTTTCTCAATTAGTTGATTAAGCATTTCACCTAGACAGTCCGCAATAGTTGCACGCCCAGGTCTAAATCAATTGTAGGGAGAACGTCTTCCTGGGTTCAAATCAACCATTTTCATTCATTTTCATTAGATTCAATTGTTAGAAGAATCTAATCATTTAGAACTAATACAGAACGTCAAAGCATTTAGTCTTCTCACGATGTTGAATCCAACCTCGGCCAACCACATCAACTCATCGGCCTCCCCTTCATCTCCTGCCAATTCGTCCAGACTTACAAGTTCCAGAAAGACTCTAGAAGCTGGGGTCTACATATTAGGATGGTATACTTTTTCATTATCAATTTCGATATATAACAAGTGGATGTTTGGCAAGGGCCTTGATTTCAAGTTTCCTATACTAATAACGTCATTTCACCAATTCTGCTTGATGATACTAAGCTCGTGTGTCTTGTATTTCTCGCCAAAGCTAAGACCTACAATCAATGAGCCAACCAACACCCAGAAATTGAACTTCCGTGACTTTATGGCAGTGTTCAGAATTGACTTCATAACTTATGCAAAGCAGATCTTGCCGTGTTCATTGGCTTCAAGTGGAGATATTGGTCTTTCCAATGTTTCATTCAAATTCATTTCTTTGAGTCTTTACACCATGCTTAAAACTTCGTCCTTGGCATTTGTTCTAATTTTCGGGTTGTTATTTCGTTTGGAGAAGTTCAATTGGAGACTTATAATTATCGTATTTATCATGACGGTGTCTGTTACAATGATGGTTAAAAAGCCAGAGACTCCTTTGGTTGATGAGGATTCAAATGAAGGTTTGGGAATATTTCTAGTTCTTTCGGCATCAATGATCTCCGGTTTAAGGTGGTCACTTACTCAACTATTGTTGAAAAAAAATACATATACTGTGAATCCAATATCTACAATCTTCTACATTTCTCCCTCGATGTGCATAACGTTATTTTTGTTTGGATTGATCTTTGAAGGCTGGACTAGTTTTACTTCTTCGCCGATCTGGGATGTCTATGGAGTGGTGGGCACCATATTCTTGATGATCATCCCTGGGTTTTTGGCATTCATGATGACCCTTTGTGAATTCAAATTGTTGAGTGTTTCGAAAGTGATAACATTATCTGTCGCAGGAATCTTCAAGGAATTGCTTACGATTATGTTGAGCTCTTTGATATTTGGTGATAGACTTAGTTTGATTAACGGATTCGGATTGGTCCTTACTTTCATGGACATTTTATGGTACAACTATTATAGATATACTGAGAATAATCCCGACGACTATAAGGTGGTCCCACAGCATGAAGAATCTCTCGATTACGATCGAGACGGCATTCCCTTGTGATAGTTAGTTGTACTAGATTAAAATATCGGGAACTATATTCTGATGCATTTGAAAGATATAGAGAGGGTATTAAATACTATAAATACTATTATACAACTGAAGCCGATACCGACTTTACAGAAACTACTTGTTTTGTAGGCTAATAATTCTACAACACACAAACCCCAATAAGTAGAGCCATCATTGAAATGACAAGCGAATAAAGAGTCACGGTCAAATCATTTTGCACTGCGAATGGGTTGTGGATCTGATTACCACCACTATGTGCTCTAGTGGTACCCGCTCTGGCGGCACTAGCATCGCCACCGGGCAAGGTGGTTGTTACATTCGAAGATTCGTGGGTTACGAAAACACCATCACTGATGTAACCGTAAAACCTGGCGGGAACATCGGTTGAAGCGTCGGAGTATTGGATCGAGATGGAGGCCAAAGATAGAGTGACATTATCAATTGTTTTGGTAGTAGCGAACGGAATACTACCTGACCGTATGTATCCGATAGTACTAGGATATGTCTTGTTTTCCAGCCGCGTTATAGTATTGATTTTTGTCTGACTTGACAAATCATCATTTAAATCGATCAAGCTATTAGGTTTGGCAATTGCAACATTTCCGCCTTCGTTATCAACAGCAAGAAATACATTACTGATGAATGGGGTTCCCAACGCGTTGTAACCTGAGTAAGTGTTAGGCATGAAATATAATAGGCAAGCTTCCGATCCACTAGGGAATTTAATGGAGTTGCCCTCATAGTTCAAGTCACCAACAAACTTTGAGGCTTCGATCTCTATGGTGAGATCATTAAATTTGAGATTTATGGTCGCCGGAGCATTGTTAATTTTGTCACACTCTACCAACCAAGATTTAATGTCCTCACTATAAAAGGCATTGATTTGTACTGCCAACGCTATCACAATCTCAATAGGAAGGTAACTTGTAGCGGATCTTGAGTCTAGGAATAACGGAATGGACGAGTCGTTACTTTTGAGTGAAACTTGATTTCCTGTTCCTGTATTTTCGATTAAAATGTCATCCAAAAGTAATGTAGGGAACCGTATATCATCCAAATCTTCCACAATCAGCGGAAGGCTGTATAGAGGAGAACCAACATGAGGGAGCATATTGAAAGCATACAAGGGACCATCGTAATAACTCTTATCGACCATTCCCGGCATGAGCAAACCGGAATTGGGGTCAGATCCTGTGCTGTTTGCAAACCACAATGAATAGCCGGGAGAAGCTATTAACCCTTGACTGTACAATTCATACAAGAATCCCGACCCTTTTGGATTCCCAGCCAATCCCAAAGAACCATAGTATCTATATACTTCATAGGTATTGAGAAAGGTGAAATTGTTAAGGACAAACGAATCTCCTGCCGTGTCATTTAACGATAATTGATCAGTCTCCCAAACTCCATTCACTTGGTCACCATTGGCTACTGGAAGGGTGTACAAATCACCATTGGCTACCCCTGTGACTGTCGCAGGAGGAAGTGACCTTGTTGTAGTTGAGGTGCTACCAGAAACTAATTCACCAGAGATCACATACCGCCCACCCATCGCACACACAGCAGCACTGTATTCGGGATCAGTGGTGACCAGTTTGGGAAATTCGCTACAGGTTGAATAGACTGATTCTTCGCTATGCCACCACTTGGTTAAATAGTCACAGTCGTAGAATGAATCGGCGTTCATTACCCACAATTCGGGTTGGACGAGGTCTACTATTAATGTGAAAAGTTGTCCGTCGTTGACACCGCCTAGTTTGGCAAAGGCAGCGTACGCGTCGTTTCCACTGGATGCAGTGAGATGGATATTGGGGAAACTTGGATAATCTACGGAGGTGCCACTCGCAGAACTTGTTATTGTTGCCTCGGGAGAAGATGAGGATGAGAATGAGGATGATGATGATGATGACTTGCCGGTTACAGTTTTTGTCGGCGTGTTGATGTTAACTTTCTGCTGGATCTTCTGGTCTGATGTGGTGGTAGCAGGGACAACTTTGGACTCAACATGGGCTATTAGCAGGCATAAAGCCAAACAGAGTTGGTATTTCCAGTTCATCTCAGCTTATGTTTTCTAGACGCTACCTTTGTATTAAACCGAGGAAACCACCTCGGGATGCTGCACTGAAAATTTGGTTACTCCAACTTGAGGAAGTCCAGGTAAGAAAGGGAGTTTATTGTTGCTTGGTATAACTTGAGCCACCTCCAAGAATTAATGCTGAGGTGTTAGGGCTCAGTAAATATAGATTTTTACTAGAATACCTCAGGACAAAAAAAAAGTCAGATAAGTGCAGTTCTAAACTTAGATTTGAGTTTTCTTTTTTCTGACAGGAGAACCCGGACATCTTAAGATAGGTTAGAGAATAAGAATGAATTATGCCTATGAATGTTTAAACTGACTGCCGTAAATAGAGTGCGCTACAGAGTGATGGGGAAGACTTGAAGTAGCCTTTTTTTGTCAAACATGCAGCTTGGACGATACGTTAGCACTTTGAATAGTAACGCACCTCGGACGCAAAGGCAATTCGGTAGAACGAAATAGTGCCGTATATTGCCAACCCATTATTGAATCGAGCTATCTTCATTCTCACCATCGCCGTGAAGCTTTCAACGGATGAAAATACCGCAAATGGTAAGAAAGCGTAAGCCTTGTTTTCAGGGCGCAGGACGCACCCCAATTTAACAATCATTTGACAGAATCCACAATAGTGATATCATTGACTGCCTATTCAAGAGCGGTCCTGAGGAAATAAAGACGGAATTAACTTAGTGTAGAGTTGCGGTAACTACTTTATTTTTAGAACTTTTTGTCTTAAAATCGTAGTACTACCTTAAGTGACCGTTTTTAGTTCCACGATTAGCTTTCCTCTCTCTGTAAAACCAAATCAACTTTCACAGTATTTATGCGACTGTTGAAGTGACTAGAAATCTCGCGAATCAATAATAGCTCGTCTTTGATACTATTGAATGTGGATGCTTTGTAGAATAGGTGGATTATCAAGTGTATATTGCGATGTGATTTACCCACCATGCCTCTTACACCTGTCGGTGTTTGATTCCAAATCTCACTGTACTGATCTAACAATTTACTAAACTCCTCGCCTCCCCTCAAACTTATGTTGATTTCCAAGTGTCTAAATCTTCCAACATGCCTGTGGTACTTCCTCACATGAGACAATTTCAATCCGTATGTATTGCCCTTAGTGTCGTATTGCAAGACGTATTTATAATTCTCGTACATGTACCGGTTGATTGAGCTTTGTAGTCCCTGTACCAATAGTAAGGACTTCACTTTGGGAGTATCAAGCTTCCGGAGTATTATAGTAAGAACTTCATCGGGCAAATCCTGTATCGTTACCATAATGAGTGCTAGGCCGTTAAGATGTTTATTCTAAAATCGCATACCCCTTAATTTTGCATCTCCGAACATGGAATACGTCAACGCGCTTATCAAAAAAATCAGTTGTACCACAAACAGCCCTCATAGAGATAGGAGGTCATAATCATATTGAGACTGCATGATTTGAGCTAGTCGGGGGTGTTGTTTGAAGCTGGAAATTGCCTTTCGGTCGCTCAAAATCTGAGAGTTTTATTAAGTGATTTTATCTGCCCCTTTTCCGTTGATATTTTTGCACATTTAGGTAAAAATTATAAAATATACATCACCAATTTGGATGTAATTCCCTTCAAGCACATCATTAGTACTTACTAAAAGCTTAACTACAACTCACCTGCGGTGATCAGGTAATGTATCCTAATCTATGTTTTGAGAATCACAGAGCTCTAATTAGTGAGTGAAAAGGATTTCTTTGCTGTTCAAGAAATCTCTCGCAATTCAAAGCCTTTTCAATTTAAGTTATTTCCTATGAAGTTTCGGGATTATCTAAGCGTACATCCACTCTGAAAATCCTCAGTCGTTGGCTGTTGTTGGTTTGGGCTTGATACGGTGGCTGCAAAATGCCGTTCGAGTTATCTTGTAAGCAGCAATCGTGCGCGCACAAATAAAGGATGTTGGAAAAATTTCGAATGCATGAAGGGTTGCACCTGTAAAGTAGTAAAAGTCAATCTATCACACATCACTTTCATGGATTCTATATAATGGTAAGCATATTCCGAGATGAACACAGATCAGTTGGATATACCAGATGCAAGTACTAACCAAATTAGTTGCCTTTATACTTATTGACATCGGCCAAAACTAAACATGTTTTGGTTGAATTGAAGAGCGGAGAAACTCTCAATGGTGACTTAGTCAACTGTGATTCTTGGATGAACTTGACTTTGACTAACGTCATCCAGTCTTCAGCAAATGGAGACAAGTTCATGAAGATTCCAGAGATTTATATTCGTGGAATTTATATCAAATATTTAAGATTGCCAGAAGAAGTAAGTACCAATGAGATTATGAACGTTTTTATGGACCTATACTAACAAATCTAGATAATGGATCATGCCAAGGAACAGAATATTTTGAACATGGAGCAAAGAAATAGAAACCAAAAGAGAAGAAACAATAACGGCCCAAATAACGGAGGTCACAACCAAGGTAACAACGGAAACAGGAGAAACTTTGGACCAAACAGAAATGGCGGTTACAACAACCGTCGTTTCAATCAACAGGGAAACAACCAAAGTCCTCGTCAAGCTGTTTAAATTACGAAGCTGGACGGGTAAAGATTTAATACTGGGGGCTTCAAATTGATTTAATCTTGATTAGCACGATATTTACTGTAGCGTGTCAAACCTTAGAGTGTGGTCAACAAATCTGGCTTCTTCAGCATGACTTGGATGCTTAACACTTTTGAGTATTCATTTTTGGCATTTACTACTTATCTTCATCTTCATATTTAATTTCATTTGATGCTTTTGATGATCCTGGATTGTGTATTATATAACTTGGACACTACACTCTTTGGTCCATTATCCTGGAATTTGCAGGCTTTTTTGGGATTCTGGTTAATACAATATTTTTTTGTATTTGTGAAATAGGTGCAAGTATTTTTTCAAAAAATTGTAGTGTAGATAATTGTAACAACTATTCCTCGACAGGTACCAAGATTCGTGGAAATTTGCTAGCTAGATAAAGTGACTATCGAAGTGTCTATAATAAATACATAAAAAGAATTATAAATAACTATAAATATGGCTACAAAATGTCCTTCCGAAGGAATCTCACCAGAATCAGCTTGCGACTTGGGCACCACGGAAATATTGAATAACGAGAATCTGGATGTATTCCAACATGATGAAGTAAATGAAATTCTTAACCAGATTGTGCCGATGAAACGGGGGAAATTCAAAGGGATTTATGATACCAGAAAATTAAGGTGCTACAATATGCTGTGTCGATTGAAGCCTCAATCTCAAAACAAGTGCAACTATTGTCAGTATTTGACATACGTTCCACTGTCATTGGGAAACATGACAAGACGGGAAAATCATACCTCAGAACAGGCAGTTGATCTGCAGTTCACAATCCAAAAAAAGAGAACCACATCTCGTCACAACACAAACAGTGATGCCATTAGGAATAAGGAGTTAGAGTGGCAGTTGAGTACCTTGATATATGAGATCACCGAGTTCATGGGTCACAAATCGTCTATCAAAACCAATTTGCATCAATTTAGAAGGAAAAGTAAACTTTACAGGGTACGAACCAACGGTGAACAACAGACCTTCGAAACTACCCTTGACAAAATTCAATCACACGAATCAGCTTTAGTTGCAGAATACAAGAGTGAACCAAAAATCTCTCATACTTATTTGGCATATGAGGCAATAGGGAAACTTGGATGTAGGTTGAAATCATTGACATGTGGACCAGAACGGATTCAAGGTGAACAAGGTGAAAATCTGACTGTACCCGAAGAATTGAAAGCGACGACACATGAAGGCAATTAATACATCCAATACACAAATGGCAAGCTAAAAGAAGTAGACATCTCTTTATTTTACGTCACCTATCGTCCAACTTTTCAAATCTTCTCTAAAATTAGTTTCATTAATTAAGCCATTGATGTGACGAACGTTTTCATCATCATCATCAAATTCTTTGGCCCAATTGTTGTATGTTTTCAACAACTGTTTATCACGCGAACTTTGAGACCGTGGATTTTCAAAGATGTCATTGATACATCTTTCCGGGTTTTGTTCAAGTAATGCTGACAACTCCGGGTCCCATGCACTTTCTAGGATTTTTCCATAGAACTTACTAACAATAGGATCCATGATTATAGAGCCTTCCTCATTATTTTGGTGGTTACCCTTGTGGTCATGGTGGTTGTGGTGGTCGTGGTGATGGTGACCATTTTGATTTTCTCGTGTATTCTTCGCAGTCTTCTCATTTGTATCTTTATCGTTCTCATCCTCTGTACCAGATGATTCCCCGGACAGCGAGGAGCTGGTGGTTCCAGACCCAGAGTCTGTTATCACATTTTCGAGTCCACCAAAAAAAGTCTTTCTATCGAAATTCGAAGTTTTGGGCGACCCCGACTCCCTTCCGGTTCCTTGGCCACCTCCGAGTTTACCGCCGAGTCTACTGTCAGTCAGGGGGTTTCCATTAGAATCGTTAATCTGAAGTTGGGTGTGGAAGTCGTAATTCGAAGGCAACTCTTTCAAGAATAACGTCAAGCTTAGAATTGAGTTGACTTTCGAGTTTTTTAGCAAATGCTTACTGGTGAAGTGTTCTTTGTATTGCAAATAATCTGTCAAGTTGATCTCTAATCTTCCTAACTCGGCAGTTTCGACATGTCCCAGATGTTTTTCTTCGTTGTCGTTATCGTCCAGATGACGTTCATTACGATAATAAACCCTGATCAACAAGTATTTATTCCCCACAGAACTACTGTCTCTTTTCTTCACTGGGAACTTCAAGTTACAAGACAAGTTGTAGTTGAAGTTACACTTGAAATTGTGGATCTTTTTGACCGATGTAACGATTGAGACATTACCCGAGGTTCCCGTACTGGTTGTGCCATCGGAACCCTCTACTGACGATGTCAGTGTATTCGTCTTTGAACTTTCACCAGAAGGCTTTTTGGCTGCCGTTTCATCTTTGGGATGCAGTTGCCCAAGCAAAAGCTTGGTCATCGACGTTCTTAATTTCTTCCCATCCCTAATTTGTAGTTCAATGTAGCAATACCCACTGACTTGCGGGATATTGGTCAAATCATTGATAGTGAGGTCGAACGCGAACTTGGGTTTCTTGGAAGAGAACATTGGTTTGAGTGATTGGCGGCAATGAGCTAGCGTTGCCCTATCAGTTGCTCAATTTGAATAGGCTTTATCAACTTGCTGGTTCTTTTCGGAACAGTTTTGACGTTTTTAGAGTGCGAAAATTGATCAGTTAACCAATTGGGATGGTAAGCAAAATTAACTGTGAGAGAGGTATAGATAGATTGGATGACATCAAAACATGATTTTAGTCATCCATACACTCCATACAAGATCCAATTGGAGCTTATGGAAGCCATTTATGAAACTATAGAAAACGGATATAAGGTTGGTATATTCGAAAGTCCCACTGGTACTGGTAAGACACTATCAATTATCTGTTCGACTATGACTTGGCTAAGGACTTATAAGAAGAACCATACGTTTGACAGTATAGAGCCTCAAGAGTCCAAGGAGGAAGAAGATGACGACGAGCCTGAGTGGGTTAAAAATGACTACAGATCCAGTATTTTGGAGAGGTCAAAAAATAAGTTGAAGGATTTCGAAATATACTTAGATAACGTGCAACACGAGTATGAGAATGACATACATGAAGTCACGCAATTGAAGGCACAATCATCACAGAAAAGGCGCAAGACCAATGATGCGTCCAAACAAGAAGATACAACGTATTTGCCTCAAGATTACAGTGAGGTACCCCAGGCTTCTGATGAAAATTTGAAAATAAAAAAGGAAATTGATTCACTACTAGGAAAAGCCAATTATGACCATGATGCTCCAGATATGGCCAATGATTGTCCTACAAAAATATACTTTAGCTCGAGAACTCATTCGCAATTGAATCAATTTTCCAACCAGCTTAAATTGACGAGTTTTAGTTCTTCGTTTGAGGGAGTTAATGAGAGAATCAAGTATTTACCATTGGGATCAAGAAAACAGTTGTGTATCAACCCAAAAGTTCTAAAGTACTCGAAAAATGACGCTATAAACGATGCTTGCGTTGATTTGCAGAACCTGAAGGAAGGATGTGAGTTTTTGCCCAAAGACTACATGAATAATAGCTTGACGTCCAGATTATCTGATCTAAGTTTGACCAAAATACATGATATCGAAGAGTTATCGGAGATAGGTACTAACCTAAAAACTTGCCCATATTACACAGCAAGACGAGGAGTGGAAAAAACAGAAATCATTTCCTTGCCTTACCAAATGCTACTCCAAGACTCCACGAGAGATATCCTTGGCTTGAACATAGAAAACGCCATTGTCATAATAGACGAAGCTCACAATATATTGGACGTGATAAACTCAATATATTCGGTGAGTATATCGAAAGATGAAATATCGTCTATTTTAAAATCCTTGAAAGTCTATACAAATAAATTCATTGGGAGGTTGAACAGTGGAAATCGAATAAATTTAATGAAGCTAATCAAACTCTGTCAGACTCTAATTTCCTTTATTGACAAAGCATCAACTGCTCAATCA
The DNA here is from genome assembly GCA_030705105.1 of Suhomyces sp. yHKS641. Classification (NCBI taxonomy): domain Eukaryota; kingdom Fungi; phylum Ascomycota; class Pichiomycetes; order Serinales; family Debaryomycetaceae; genus Suhomyces; species Suhomyces sp. yHKS641. The sequence continues at coordinate 57,044 of JANIWR010000004.1, read as the reverse complement.
GGTAAACAAATATTAGTGGAAGAGTTATTGGGTAACACAAATGGAGACCTTGTTAACATTCACAAGATTGAAACATTTTTGAACAAGACGAAGATTGCTTATAAGATCGAAACGTACATCGAAAAGGTTTCAGAAGAAACCGAACGAAGCAGCTCTAACCCTTTACTTTTCAAAATGGTAAAATTTCTCAAGTGTATTGCGAATCCGTCAAAAGAAGGTAAGTTCTTTTGGGATAAGTCTGCAGACAGGGTTTCAATAAACTATATGCTCTTGGATCCTAGTCAAGTTTTCAAAGATATTGTTGATAAAGCCAAATGCGTGTTGCTATGTGGCGGTACAATGGAACCAACATCCGACTATACTGATTACCTATTTCCATTTTTAGAAACATCCAAGATAAAGAAGTTTAGTTGTGGCCACATAATTCCTGATGATCATTTGAAGGTGTTTCCTATCAGCGAGAATCAAGGAACTCAATTTGATTTTCTGTTCAGTCAAAGATCAAATACCAAAATGCTTGAAATCTTGGGAGAGACCATTTTACAATTATGTGAATCGGTACCATTTGGAGTGGTTGTATTCTTTCCTAGCTACAAGTACTTAGACCAAGTGGTCAACACATGGAAAAAAAGCACCAAAAATATATATAATAGGATTGAAAACTCAAAAAAGATATTCACAGAATCAAAGGATGTGTCCAACTCGGATAATATCCTTGACCAGTATTCCAATACCATACAAAGGGAAAAAGCTGGAGCGATTTTGTTATCTGTTGTAGGAGGCAAAATGTCCGAGGGAATCAATTTCTCAGATGATTTGGCTCGTGCCGTCATAATGATTGGGTTACCATACCCTAATGCTTATTCGGGAGAAATAATTGCAAAACGGAAATTTATAGAAGATCGAACCATCAAAAACGGTGGAACGGCCAAGGAAGCAAAGGAGAATTCTCAAAATTTTTACGAGGGACTCTGTATGAGATCTGTTAATCAAAGTATTGGAAGAAGTATTAGACATATCAATGATTATTCTGTGATTTACTTGATAGATCAAAGGTATCAAAATCCTCGAATTCAACACAAGCTTAGTGGTTGGGTGAAGGAAAGAATCCAGAATAAATCATACAGTATGCAAGAGATAACAGAAATAACCCGGGAATTTTTCAATTCCAAATCCGTAACAAAACTTATTTAGTTATGTGAATGAATGACTCTAGGCATACCTATAAGGGTATGCAATATCACTTCTTAGTACCCATTTGACTCCACTTTTGATAATTTCAGCTTCATGTTTGAGGCAATCATCTCCATGCTTGTGTAGCAAAGCCATGCCTTTAGTAGGATGAACATTGAGCGGTTCTGCACCCCTGTAATCAGGATGGAATATAGTTCCACCCCCCTCGAATTCTTCATCTCCGGTCAAGTAAATTAAAAGTGTCCAATGCGTCCTTGCTTTGATGGTCCCATTTTCATCTCCAGGGCATATCACCGATTCGTCGTAGTGTTTACCAAAGTAATGCCCCTTTCTATACCTGTAGACTCTAAGCTGAGGATTTAAGCCAATGGCATCTTTGAATAGTTCATGACATTCTTGTAAATCTTCGTCTTGATAATCCACTTTCTGGAGCAAGATATCCTTCATATGTTTCCACAATATCTCGCTTGCTCCATAATCATTCACAGCAGTCCGGTCATTAAATCGAGCAGCATACTCTTTGCTTTTCACAACTGGGGTTGTTTCAAGGTCTAGCTCTTTTTCAAACGAACTTATAAGAGTTTGGCATAAATCTTTCGAGAAGAAGTTATTGATGACGACGATTTGATTTGATATCAACACTTCTGGTTGGGGAAGGAAAAATTGTTTTGATTTAGATTCTGAGAGCTCAAGGAAACTCTTTGGGAATGTGTATTTCAAAGTCGATTTCTTAACATTCTTAGGAGCCATTTCAATTGATCCACTCTATTAAAGACTATCAGTTTTCAATTCGCAATTTGTTCTACATCTTGAAAATGCGTAGAAAGATTTATCGGGGTAATTACTATGAGTGAAATCGTGTCTTGAAATGATATATGTAGTCTAATGTAACTTATATTAATGACAGGTTAAATCAGAGATTCTAAGCTAATTAATAAACTGTAAGTTTCTCTTGGCATTTTGTACTGTACCATCCCAGCATAGATCATGCAATTTTTAGAGATTTGTTTTAATCTATTCAACTCGTCCCTTTCATTACCCAAAGCTTGGTACCTCTTGGTCAAGATCGAGTAATTCAATTGAGAAATTGCAGTCATTACCATAATTAATAATGATGGAATAACCTTTATCAATGTATCATCTAGATTGTTGGTCTGAATCAACTCAGACATCTTTCTAATTTGAAGTAAATCGTCGTTCGGATCCAAAGGAATCAAACCTAGCCTTGAAACCCCGTTTATGACTGAGTTCCAATCTTTTTGTAAAAACGAGTTTCTTATATCGACAATCTGTAATAATAAGTCGCAAGTTTTCTTTTTCCGAGGACTAAGTTTCTGCAAAATCAAACTGTTATTTTTGAAAATTTTCATCAATTGCTGAGCCAACAATATGATGTTGTTGTCGGGGGTATCATAACTAGTTTCATCATATCCTCCAGTTGATAAGACCTCATAATTTCCGTATTTAATAATCGGTTTGTCCAATTCAGTTGAAGATAAGATTTCGGCTAATAACTTGTTAATCAAGCTGAGGACAGTATCATATTCTTGACACAATTGGTATAACAACAATGCATCAAAAATTCTGCCTTCTTCTTCACATTTCATGGCGCTAATTTCGATGATTTGATGATGGTAGGAGTCTAACGAGTCCAATCCAATTAACAGTCTTTGTCTTTCCAAAACACCTGGTGTCTTGACTCCGTTATTTTGATTCAACTCTCCCAATAACATGGAGAATTCACGTGAAATCAAAATCAATTCTCTCAAGGCTTCATGACATTTACTCAACTGTTCCTTAGAGTTCGTCATTCCGATTAAAATTAAGTATTGACAGGCAACCTTAGGATCACTGATCTTAAATGTTCTAGTGTAAGACCCCAATAATCTACTGAAGTTGATTTGATATTCGTGGTTGTGAATAATCAAAAGCTCATCTTTATTACTCAAATTTGACACATGCAACAAGCCGTAATAGTTTAATCCAATTGCTAGATGAACGGAGTCGCACTCATTGATTTGCTCATATGTGTACTGAACTGCCAACTCATATAAGCCAACCATAATTAAGGTACGAAGGTAAAGCGGGTTGTTGGACGAAGTGTTGAAGTTCTTTGGCCCTAATGAGATAATTTTATTTTGCAAGTTAACCAAGTTATAGTTCTCGAATACAAGCGTTGATTCACTTGATAATTGTTGGTCTTCCGTGAGAATTGACAAATGGAACCATAACCAATCTTCTATGCTCAAGTTGATGGATTGCGGTAAGGACTTTTTTGATAAATCACATTTTCCAAGTATCTTGTACACAGAATATTTATAAGGATCGAACTTTCCATCTGCAGATTGAGTGTCGTTGATGAAAAACTGGAATTGCTGATTGAATTCCGAGTGTAATTTCTGGTTTAAGGCCGATGGCAATGAAAAGTCATTCTCGACAAACTTTTTCAAGTACACAGGGAAGTTTGAATCGAACTTCGAGAATAAACTCTTGTTCTCGAGGGTGAAATCTAATGCATCCTGATATAACCCTGCTCTTATCAAATAGAACAACAATGCCCAAATAGGGGTATTATTCACTGAAAGAGTTTGGTTCAATAATTCAGTGTTGTTTTTTGTGATGATAGTGTTGATGAAATACGATATTTTGTTAAGGTTAGTTGGAGAAGAAAATTCAGCCGGTTTTTTTGCATCTTTGACATAGATTTCTTCCATATAATTGTAGAATTCAGCCTCCAAGTATGCTTTACTGTTGTTGATTATTTTCTTGTTGAGTGACACTGAATTTCCTGATTGATATTGTTCGAAATATTTATGCTCACCATTTGATTTTGAGAACTTTTCATTAGTTAAATCTATCAAAATCTTCCAGGCTTCTGAGATTTGCTTGGATTTTAAATCGTTTTGGTATTTGGTCAATTCAACCAAGTTCAATCCGTACAGAAAGTTCGACTTTTCTAACCTTGCTTCATTTAGTTGGTAAATAATCTTGGCGTGGTTTTCGAACTTCTCTCTTGACAAATGCTTGAGTGACGATTTTGTGGCTATTGAGTCTCCATTGACCCCACTTGAATTCAATGGTGTCAACATGCTGTAGGCACCTGGAACGGACTGATTCCATGTGATGGATTCCTTTAATACTTCAGGAGTATATTGATTGGTGGAGATAGTTCTTAACCCAATTGATTTTCTCAATTCATCTCTTCTTACTTTCCAATCAATAGATATATTGGAGTTGATAAAGTTATCAAAATCTTTGGATGCAAGGTTCAATGATTGCTCTATGGTGCTTAAGATGTTTTCGTTTTTCTTCAATAATAGGTAGTTGTCAAGGTTATTTGATGAGCCACCTACAACATTGGAAGTTTGTGTGTTTTCAGTGGTTTTAGAGTTGTCAGTTGGTGGTGGCAAGCTTATGGAACTGAGCTCGTTTTCTATTTCTTCAGCATTGATTCCACTGGACGCAAGCAAATAGTGGGCTTTGGTATAGTTAACATCATTCGAATCACCATGCTTTCTCAATAATTGAGACTTTCTTTGTAATTCGTTGAGAGTCAAATGTATGTTTCCAAGCTCAAGGTTATTTGATTTGGGTAGGTTATGGGCCGATTCAAGCAAATCCTTCAAGAGTTTTGAGGTGCTATTCGAGCCCAATGACGAGTTCAATGGATTAGACAGGGTGCTGTTGCTATTGATGGTTTTACCAACGACACCATTGTTAGTGATGTTGTTGTTAGCGACACTGGAACCATTGGATGAAGTGGTGGCTGTATTGTTGGTGTTGGTGCTATTAGCACCAAATCCTGAACCAAATGTGTTCGAGGTATTCGAGTTGCCCTGCAGAGGATTGTTTCCAAAGAGCGACATCGTAAGCTTATTCAATGGTATTATGAATCACTTGAGTTAACACGTCCCTTCACCACCTTGTTTATAGTGTTTTTTTTGGGGCTATATTTTCGATTTTTCCAATGCTCGATTTCGAGGTTACCCGGAGTACATCGCGAAAACTACTAAAAAATCGCTCCAAATTTCCAGGACTATAAAAGGTGGGGGATTTTTCCCAAAGATGAGTTTACTTTTCTCTATTAACTTTGTCCAAAAGTAATCCATCACTTAGACAGTGCATTGAAATGGGTCTTATAAGATAACTCCTCGATCCTTAAGTGGAACCAGTTCTTGGTTTCATGGGTCGGCTAGTCGTGGGTTGGATTTGAGATCGCTCTATCATTATTGAATGCGATTGTTGATGGAAAGATCAATCATGTATCTAATAAGAACTTGTCTGGAATCAAAATATGAAAGAGAGGTGTCAGTAGGTGCATATATTTTTCTAAACTAAACGTAGCTTAGCGTTAATTGCTTTATTTTGAGTAGACTACCATTTTCTTCGGTGATTAACCTATATGTTCCGATACTTTCTTCATCTATTTTCTAGGAGATTACTTGATCTCTACTAAAATATGGGTATGCAAGTATTTTTATTGAAAATCTATTAAGAACTTTTGGTGGGAATCATAATGCAATCAAGCTTATGGAGTACTATTGTAGAAAGGAATAAGGTCTTACAAGTCCTTGTCTAAACAAACATCAGGAAATTCGACCTCTTCGTTATTTCCCAAACCTCCTGCGAAAGTATCTCTACAAGACCATGCCTTTACTGGGAAATACCAGTAAGCCAAAGCCCATAAAATGTAGACTGCGGTAACAGCTGAAGCATAGTTCATGTTTCCAGCAGACACAGGCATAAATGAAGGGAAGGAAAAGAAAACTAATGCAAATATGGCCCAGCAAATAGTAACAATGTTGCAAAAAAGACCTAGTTTTCCTAACCAGAATGGCCCGTGTCTAATATTGTTTCTTCCTCTGTAAAGAAGGGCGATGGTAGGCACCAAATAACTCAACAAAAGGAAGGTGATACATCCAACAACCATGGAATTGAAGGCCGCATCACTGGCAAGGTACAATAAACCTAACAATGCAACCCAGAATGAAGAGAATAGATGTGCGTTCAATGGAACCCCAGTTTTTGGATCCACAATAGCCAAATACTTGGAGAATGGTAAACCGTTGTCTCTAGCGAACGACCAACATAATCTGGCCTGCCAAGTGTGGGAAGCAGTTGTGCAACCTAATGCGGTCAAGAAGATGAGCGAGCCCAAACAGATGGCGCCAGCTTTGTTGTTGAGAGCTTGATAAAAGATATCAAGGATTGGCATACCAGTATTCGAGTTGAAAATAGCGTCCAAATTACGAATACAGAAGAACATTGCAATGACGTAAGTGAACGAGGTGACGAAACCAATGGTAACAGTACCCAAGATGGCTTTTGGAATATCAGTTTTAGGTTTTTCGGTTTCTTCAGCCAAATGACAGGCAGAGTCAAGACAAGAAAATGACCAAGCAGGATTGATCAACCCTACAATAAATGCGATACCCGCAGAGGACCAACCAGTATTGTTGTCAAAAGTAGTGAAAACGAAGGCTGGGTCACGATAGTGACCTCTTGAGCAGACCAAAACTGTAATCATGATAGTTAGGTAGGAAAAAATGGATATATAGAGGGCGCCTGTACCCAAGTAAGGCAACCATCTACCATAACAGTTGAAAAGAGCAATGAATACATTGACAATTTGATAAATTACAAATAATTGCCATTTATGCACAACATGACTAGGGTGTGAAAGTACCCAAAAGCCCATCAACTCGTTCGCTATGGAAAGGGCCATGGAAGCAGATGTGAAGATGGATCCGGCCCAAGCCAACGAGCCACACATATAGGCCAAGAATCCCGAGTATTTTTTAGGGGCCAATACTCTTGACCACACATATTGTCCTCCTGCGGAAGGGATAGCAGAGGATAATTCTGAAAGAGTTACACCAATACAGTATGACATAAAAGTTATGATAATAATACCATAGACAATCAAAAGTGGACCACCAGATTGAATACCGGTGATCAAAGATGCAGAAATACCGAACCATGAGTTGGTAAGACCAAACCCGATGGCAATAATCGAATATGTGGAGAAGGTTCTCTTCAACTCACCAACCTGTGGAGCTGATACGGATTTGTCATTTGAAGACAATAATGAGCCGATTCCATTTTCATCGACTGATTCAGATTTGCCTCGATCACCAAGGCCCTCGGCAGCTTCCGAGAATGCAAGATCATGTTGCTTGAACTCTAGATCCTGTTTTTCAAACTCCATCTTTCGCTACTTGCTCTATGAAAAATTATTTTTGTAACGAGGATTTAGGTACCTCTTATATGATATCCGAATTTAGATCTGTGGAGTACAAACACAAAAAGAAAGAATTCGATAACGCTCGTTTGGATCAATAAAAGTCTTCTATTTGTTGGTGAGGCATGCAACACAAGTACACTTACGAGCCTCAGAGGTGCCGTTGGGAACTTTTGTATGGCGATTTAAAGTTGAGTGCGCCGCCAGAGTGCATGTGAAAAATGCGATCGAACTGCGCACGTGACTGAGCACTTGGGGTAAGGTATCGGACGTTAATGTGCGCGTTACAGATGGCCAGAGGCAGAGTAGAAAATATTTAGTCGAAGTCAAATTAATTGAAGTCAAATTAATTAAAGCCAATTAAAACACTAATTAATGTTTTTACATCAAGTATAACCGATACATGTGATAAGGGTAGCGTTGCAGTGATAAATGGCGTGAAGCGAGAGAAAAGAAACGGCTCGAAATTTCGTAGTTATTTATGTACGTTGTTACTTTGTCACCATCCTTACTCTGAACTCTATTAATACATTGTAGCACCATCGGGGTTGTCCGATACACCATACAAATAACGGAGGTCACTTTTTTCGGTGCGGGGCGATAGTTCGCTCGCCAGCTGCGTCTTACAAAAGATATGCTTTAGGGCAGATGTATCGGGGTAACAGAGAAGCATTAAGCTTCAATTTTGCCTCTTCAGATTGATGACCTTGTCGTAACTGTAAAAGCATAAAGAAATTACAAATAATGCAACGTTGCATCGTTTCCCCGTAATTCGAGATGACTAAGAGTCAATAGAGTAAGGCGAGACAAAACAGGATGCTGGGATAAATGGGCGCATCCCACGTGATGAGCCGAGCTTATGGGGAAGGGGGAGCGGGAACGACCGCATTAATTTGGTTGCGGCATCTTAGGCAAGTCACGGTACTTCTGGTTCGTAGTGGAGGCGAGAAAATAAGACTCGGTATACCGAGAATGGCCCAACCACCGGGCCACAGACAGTCAACATTCTTCCAACCCCGTGTATCACAAATATGTTGTCCTCGATACAAGAATATAGTTCTGTCCGGGTGAATTCCTAAGCCTTCCTGACAGCTTAGCCCATCCATATTTGCTTGACGTTTGATTATGGTTGTAGTGAGTAGACCCGGTTTTCCACGATTATCTGTGGTAATTGTCTGTTGTTGTAGTTATGTTCCCCTATGGGACAATCTTGTGTGACGTCCAGCATTTTTTTTGTTAGTGTCTCACTCACTCACTCGCTCTCAGTACTAGGAGCTATTTTAGTGCCACTCTCACGTTTTCGCCAAAACCCTCACTGAAACTACAAAAGTCAATTCTGCCGATAATCTTTTACCAACTTTATTGACATCATCTATTAAATAGCCATCAATATTATTTCGGGAGATTAACTGGATACTTCACTTATTTCTTTCTTTATCTATTCAGCTGCTTTTCCTTCCTTTGAACTCGACTTATTTCCGCAGTATTTGAACTGCTTTACCTCCCCACCAAATTTATTTATTAAAATACCACTACATACAATTCACCCCCATTATAAAACTACGCTTATAAATTCAATCGGCAATCAAACACTGAGTACCATATTTGATAGCCTTATTTCAAATGAGTAGTAACAACAACAATAGTAGTTCTAGTGAAGTTTTTGCTGGCGGTGCCACCACTTCTCAACATGTTGATGCCCAAGATGACGACCATTTTGAAAACACAACCTTCAAACTAAAGAGAACAAGATCATTGGGATTGTTAGATGAATTCATTCAACCTGACGAGAGGCAAGAAAAATTACAACAACAAGAGGCCGAATCTAGTAACAATAAACCCCCACAGCATGAAAAATTAACCGTTGATACCTCGATAGATTCCAACAGCAATGACGATCAATCAATCTCGCCTTCGCCAACCTACCAAACATCATCGCCGGTAATGTTTGAAAGTCCCGAAATTTTACCTCATGATGATACCGATATATTCGATGAACCGTCCAGGCATGTCGATTACTTATCTCATCAGTGGGATGTGTCGGATATATCTAAATCCTGGAGGTACGTTATTTCCAAGAGAAAGGACGTTGCCAATTCAGCACGTTTGGAAAATGCATCTTGGAGGACCTGGGCTCAAAGAAGAGGGAACTTAAAAACGATCAACCCCGAAGATCTTAATTGGTCAAAAGACAATGACGTTACCTGGCTATATGGGCCGATCTTAATGGACGAAGATGCGGCCAGATATGACGACGGAGATGCAAAAAATGCCGTAGATTCGGTGACAACGCGTACCTCTGCTGCAGCGGGTGATATATCGGTATCCAACAAGAATAGAACTAGTCGTGGACCAAAACCAATCTTAAAGAGAAGGACCGTTGAAGATATGATGATAAGTCATTCAAATTTGTTGAAATTACAATTGGCAACCAATAACTTGTATCAGAAGCAAAGGCAAAAACAGCAACGCCAATTAAAGCAACAACAAATTCAAAAACAGGAAGAAGAAAAGAGATTACAAGAACTGGGAACCCCAGAGTTTGACGACTATGGTGCCATATCTGCTAAATTGAATTCTCAGTATAAAAACATCCCACATGGTGCACAATCGAGTTCGCAATCAAACTCGCTTGTTAACTTACAAAATTTAGTCAAAAAGAACTCTTCAAGTAACTTGGCACCCAAGCCAACCACTTTATCGGCATATCCCACTGGAACTACCTCCTCGGAGCCCCACAAGTCTCAGAATGATGAAAATTCTGATGGAATAACTTTCAAAACTAGGTCACCATTGGATGAAACTGAGATTGGAGAGAACGCCAAGCAAATTCCACAGGAACAGTTAGAGAAATTGAACTTGACCGAACAAGATCCTGCTCCGACTGAGGAAACCCAAGCAAATCTTACAAAAAAGAAATCAGACAGGCATATCCATTTCAATGATGAAGTCAAACAATGTATTGCTTTGAACTATTCCGATTACGACAATGATTATGACGATGACAGTGATGAATATGCTTATGACTACATGGGTCGCCAAGGTTACTATTATGATGGACTGATTTCTAGTGGCGATGATGATGGTTATATGTTTAGAGATTATGGCCGCGGTGAAGAAGAAGCAGATCAGGTCTTCGAAGGCGATAACTATGAAGGAGATGAAGATGACGACGAGGATGACGACGAGGGCGGCTTCTTTCTTAATGTCAAATCGCCTACGACGCACCCAACTGTATCCAATATCCCATTCAATTCTAATAAGCATGCCAGTCTCAGAGAAACTGATAACACCGAAGATTCTGAATCCATTTCATCCAATGACAGCGTGAAGACCATTCAATTGTTGCCATCTACCACCTTAAACTATGGCTCGTCAGATGAAGACAGCACAGAGGAGAATCCATACACTTCAAGTTTGTCTCATAATGTTGATAATCACTCTCGTAGAGGGTACGATTACTATTATGACTACAACACTGTGTATACTGTTGATCCAAACCATGCAATCTATGGAAGCAAGAAGGATGTACCAGAAGTTTGTGATGTACCGGAGAACATATCAATGGGATCTAACTTTGACTATGAAGAGATCGAAAACGACGAGCTCGGGGGTCCTCAATACCCAGTTGAAAGTATGCCAATCATTAATTCCTCCGTTATCCATTATAATAACGTCAACCAGTCTAAAGCCAATGAAGATGATAAGAAACAGGTGCTTACTTCGCCATTTCACGTAAGTGACTCTGAAGACTCAGACGAAAGTTCGGATGACGGAGCCTTATCTATTGGAACGAGAAGGTCTAGTCATTCATTGGCCCAACTGGTTTTTGGAAAAGGCGGCTTGAGCTCTACAAACGAACCCAACAACGAAACGCATTATCCAGCTAGTTTGAACCATCCACAGCCTGTCGCATCCTCCGTATCGAGTATCAATCCTCGCCACTCATCCACATCGCTCTCGAAGCAACTGAGCTCATCAAACTCACTTTCTGCCCAATTTTTTGGGGGCGCCCCTGCATTGACTAAGCAGTCAACCTCATCGAATTCATTGTCACAGCAGTTTTTCGGCGAAACAACAGGGTTGTCGAAACAGAAGACATCGTCCACAACATTGTCTGATCATTTTGCCAATTCTGGATTAAGTTCAGGCATTGCTCCAGCCAAATCGGAATCTAGCGATCGTACAAGTACACTCTCGCCTGAATCTACACAGAGAGCATTGAACACCCAAAAGAAAACAACACCATTACCACCACATACCACCTCCACCAATGCATTTCTGGGAAACACCACCCCACCACTAAACGAAATAGGCTCTAGTACGCTGGTGTCACCAGCAGCAACAGCCAATAAGTCATACCACCCTTCGGCGAATAAAACATTTGTGTTTGACTCAGATTCTGATACTGACCAGGTACCTGTGCCCAAAACATTTGGTACTTCCTCCAGTGAAAGTTCCGAGCACAACTACACTCCAAGCTATGCGTCACTTTCGCAAGTGGCAGGTAAAAATGGAATAGGAAGTGTGTCAACTGAAGGATCACCATCCTCGGGAATCTTCGAAACGAACCAAGAACACTCGTCTAATAAAATTGTTGACCAAGCAAAGGGGTTGGCAAACCATTTCTTGGGTGGATGGAAGCAAAACACTAACGCGAACACTTCGACTGGGAATACGAATAATAACGACTTATGAAACTGTTAATGTCAAACTTCTTATAACGAAAAATAGCAAAAAAAGGATTATGACCAGAAAGTATTTTATATAGTATACAGTTAGAGTAGTATCAATGACATAAATGCAATAAGCTCATTGCCTCAATATGTTTCTTAGCAGTCTGTTTTCCTGATAAGACTGCCTCTTCGCGTGACACATGTCAGACACCAAAACTGCAGCCGCGCGCCGCACGACCCCAACAATAAGAAGCAAGACTCAGATAGGACATAGCAAGAGTACTGATAGTTGATACGTTGAAGCAGTGTCACTATTGAGGAGTCCTAACATGATCAACTGCAAAAATGTGTCACTACAGCTGATACTAGATATACCGTTAGTTTTGTTATCGGCCGTTTTGCCCATATCGTTCAATAAGCAATTCAATGGATCCAAGTTGCCATCGCAAGAACCAGGGCGAGATGATGAGGGCAAATGTGAGTTAATTGGGACCTTTTCACTCTTGACTCAGGCCGTGCTAGGCTTGCTATGTTTATCGTCTTTGTTGGTCAAGAGATACTACGAGTTTCCCGTCAGAAGAAGCTGGCCGGTCTGGCTGTTTGATGTGCTGAAGCAACTAATTGGCGCGTTGGGTGTTCATGTATTCAACGTGTTACTTTCCATACTCAAGACCAGAAAATCAAACGAATTCAGTAGCCAGGTCGATGGTGGATCCGACGATGATTCTGGCAGTGAAGATCCTTGTGACTGGTACTTCTTGAGTATTGTGTTTGACTGCACTATCGGGGTGTACATTTTGTACCTAGTATTCCAAACTTTGACCAGGTTTTGCAAAAATCAATTGCATGTTACCCAGATCGACTCAGGAAGTTATGGTCCCAACCCAAATAAACCGTCCACAAGAGCATTCTTGAAGCAGTTGGCGGTGTACTTCACCGCGTTGATGATCACCAAATTCATAATTTACGGAGTAGTAGAGTGTTTCGAGACCCAGCTACTCTGGTTCACCAGCCATGTGCTATTGTTGTGGCTCGATGAGTATCCTGACGAATTAGAAATTATTATCGTGATGTTTGTGGTGCCGATCGTGATGAACTGTTTGCAACTTGTTTTGATAGACAATTTCATCAGAAACCAAACATGGGCTAGTGTTAATAAGAGACTTGAAGGCGAAGAACAAAGGTTAGCCCCAGCTGGAGCGGTAGACGAAAGCGAGGTGTCTGCTTACGTCATAGAGCAAGGTCAAGATGATAGAATAAAGCATAATCGAAACTATAATAGCGATAGCAGCAATAGCACATATGCAAGTGGCGATGAAAATCCCAAGAACTACGGTACATTCAATGCTGTGTAAGAGTTCAAGTTTTATTATATAGATTATTTACAACATGCATCTAGTAACGAATATATACAAGAAAGCCAATGTCCGACCGGGGAATGAGTGGAGGTAAAAATATAGTTTGGCAGCTTTGAGATGTCTAGTTGGTTTTGAAGCCATATCCGGCCATGCATTCCTTGTACTGACTAATGATGGAGTCACACTTGCCACTTTCCTGGCCATTAAACAACAAGCATTCGTCTCTTTGCTTCTTTTCGTCCAAGCATACACAGCATGGTTTTGGCTTGGATTCTTCTTTCTTAACAGGACAAGATTCAGTTGCAGACATGGTGGTTGTAACAAGAGTAATGGCAATCAACTATGTAATGAAAAATTACTAATGTACGAGACACAGAAAAATGTCGTGATATCCTGGAAGACCTGAGACACAAACCGCCAACACAAACCGTGGCCAACACAGAACGTAGCTAAACGTAAAGAAGTCTGATCGAGAAAGACTCTGGTCTGCTAGCCAAATATATAGCTTCGCCTCGCAGGTCAGAATACTCCTCTTAACACTATATATGTCTTTACAGTATATTTCTCACTACACCTCTGTTACCTGGGCTCGCGCACAGGCTGCAAGCGACACAGTCTCGCGACAAATGATAGTAAATACGACCACGAAATAATTAATGAGTGTAAACTAAACCTTCAAGCAATTAATTACACCATACTATTGAAGCGTCTGACTCATTGGGTACATAGGCAAAGGCTCGCTCACATAAAATCGAATAATGCTGGAAGATCTCTCAAGGTCGCCTGTGTCAGGACCACCCACCAATCGATCCTCGTTTGATGATAGCGTTGATTTGAACAATGATTTGGCCAATGGATCTGAATATTCGGTGAGTTCCGGCATATCACACCCCAATCAAAACTCCCACAGAAGGTCGGGGTCGGTATTGTTTAGAAATAGCATTGATGCCGAAAGTACGTTTCTGTCTTCGCCAGGATTCAATGTATCCAACAATCAATCCGAGGATTTCTTTTCTCCATTGGGGCCCAATTCAATTTATGAATTGACAATTGCATCTGATCTCGCTAGAATCAACAAGAACCGTCGTCCAAAGACGTCCGTAACCATTAATGGCGGCATGACCACTATCACCAACTTGAGAAATCCTTCCACCAAAGATATACCTCAGATCCAATTGCTGAAGTTGAAGAAAAAGGTCAATGATGCTGATCTCGAAAGCTCTTATATCAAAAACATCATGGACGAGTACAAAAGCTTTGAGCTGAGCTATAAAAGATTGACTGAAGATACATTGCAGAAGTTCGTCGAGCAATCGAGAAAACAGAACAAAGATGGATCTATGTCTTCGAATTCCTCGATTGAAAACTTTAATGAAGCAACTTTTCAAGAGGATGTTGAGGATATATCTTTGGTACCATCTATATATTCAAGCGCTGATTTCAGATTGGACGACCCCAGAGTCTTCAAGCAGGTTCTCGGAGAGGCCGACATATTTCAGGACGATCCAGATGCAAAAGTACAGAACGCCGAGTTACAAAATAAGTTGTCCCACTATTTGGATATCGTGGAAGTGAATTTGATCAAGGAGATATCGAAGTCGTCGGAATCATTCTTCAACACCTTGGGGGATATCGATGTTATCAAATCCCAATCGGCCGTTTGTGTGGAGCAATTCCACAATATTTCCGACAAACTAAAAGTGCTTGAGTTGGAGCACTCACAAACTGGCTTGAACATACTTAATAACTTAATCAAGAAAAAGGAAGTGGAACACTTGGAGTCATCATTGTTACAGTTGCATTACATTGTATCCATGACCGAAGTTGCCAATAAATCATTCCAGGAGGGCAATTACTCCAAATGTTTAAATGAGATCATTGTGGTGGAAAACTTGATAAACGGAATTGAGTGTGATCAAATAATAAGCGATGGCAGCTTGTACAATGATATAAAAGATATATATCCCAAACTAAACTATCCTTTGGTTGATTTGACACATCTACCTGCCTTGGTCAACTTGAGGAATGATTTACACAACTTGAAGTCTGACTGCTCTCGAGGCTACATCAACGACTTTGTTGAGTTGTTGTTGAGCGATTTACGGGAACACTATAATAACGTACCTGTTCAAGATACTTTGAATAGGATGTACGTGTCAACTGACAAGACGAGGAAATACGCCTCCAAACCTATAAACAGATCATTTCAATCGATGGGTGACAAATTGAAGACGAAAATGAGTGAATTCATCACCAACTTGATCAAATCCGGTCATTTGACTCAAGCATACTCTCATTATCAGGATAGAATCATCACCGAAATAAAAAACATCATAAAGGTGAATTTGCCCACTAACCCATCGAGTCTGGTCCAACTGTCTAATAGTACGTCAAGATCCTCCTCAGTACCCCCAGAATCGTCTGGCTCGCACCCAGGTGCGAATGGCTCATCCAACACGTTATCTTCGAACATCAAATCACTAACCCCTAAGGAATTTGAGACAGTTTTGACAAAGACTTATGCCAGCTTGTCAGAATGCTTACGTAGACTCACTACCCACCAAAAGGTATTGTTGGACCTTGCGTTGACGTCTGTACCACAGGCAATGGCTTCGTCGATCGATATCATGTCGTTGGACATAACAAGCTGCATCCATAAATCTATTGAACTAAGCCAAATTAGAATCACCAAGATTATAAATGTCAGACTGGAACAGACCGCCGATCTTCCTGTATCTTTCTATTTACGTTTATACTCCATTACCTCGGGGTATCTTCAAGAGTGCGAGCTTATCAACCCCGGATTTAATTCTAGTGGTTCTGGCGCAGCCAGCTCTTTGAGTGAATGGTTTAAGCATCATGTCAACTACTTTGTACACAGGTTTCATCTGAACGCTCTTCGAAGTCTTGTTGCCGACTGTGATAAAGAGATATGGAAAGAATTGACTCAAATCGATACTCTTAAAGAGTGCCAGGTTATTATAAACCGTCTTGTTGGATACTCGGCATATATCTCAGGAAATAGGAAAACTGGGTTTTCCGGTGATACATGGCTAAGTGTCCTTGATTATTATGACGGTGCAGATAAAAGCCCAACATCGGAGACCTCTCTCCCTACTGACTTCAACAAGGTTTACATTGATGACGAAAAGTTTTTGATTCCAGATCTTGTAAGAAAATCATTGAAGCACATCGAAGATTATATCATTATCAGCAAGGTGTTCCCAGGAACCACTTCCTTAATCGAAAACAATGCATTGAATTACTTCAAGTTAATGAACTCAAAAACTTCCCAGGCTGTTCTCAATGCCGGTGCCACCAGAACAGCAGGATTGAAACATATCACTACGAGACACTTGGCTTTATGTATCCAATTAGTCGAGTTCAATATCTTGTTATTGGAAAATATCCAAAATATTTTCCCAGACGCCCAGAAGCAACGTGAAGGTAGTCCTTCGAATCAATCCGAAGAACTCACCTTCACCAGAATCATCAGCAATTACAAAGATCATGAGAATGAATTGTTTTCCAAATTTGTTTCGATTATGTATGACAAGACTACAAGACACTGCCAGGCAATAGTTGCATTAGATCTTTCCGAACCTATAAAGCACCCCAAACAATGTCATCCGTACATGGAAACCTTGGTAAAGGATACTTTGACTGTCTCAAATGTTTTGTTCAAATATTTACCTGATTTGAAAGGACAACTAATCTTGCTGCAAGTATTTGACAATTACAAAAAACTATTGGTAGAGTGTTTCTGTACACAATTGCCACAATTTAAGGATTTCAACGAAAAGCATTCATTGTTGAAAGATATTGATTATTTCAGAGTCAAATTAAGTGAAGTTCCTGGTTACGGGAATTCGGGTCAAGTAATATGGGAAAACGTCAACTCCTTACCTACTGTTGAAGACACTAAAATGGAGGAAGTGATGAGAAATAACATTCAAGGAGAGAAAGAACTTAAAAGTAGAACAAATTCCAGAGCTGCATCTGTTGAATTAGCGAATGAAAGAGAGGGACAAGCCGTTTCTGCCAAATCTACAGAAGAGCCAGTCCAAGATTCAACCCAAGAAACTATCAAAACTGAAACACCCGAGAAGGAAGAGGCATCTGGAAGTCCTCTCGAGCAGCAGACTGGGACGGATGACATCAAGGATACCGAAAAGAAGGAAAAACTTGAAAGTGTGGACGAGGAAACTCAAGAAAAGAAAGATTCAGGTGATACCACTCGCATCGAAGATCCAACTGAAGTCGTTGAAGCTGAACAAAAACCCAAGGAAAAACCAGTTAATGAGGGGAAGGACATTGCTCAATCAAATGGTGATACAGAGAATGCCTCAAGCGAAACACTCCTAAATGCCGACACTGATAAAGCTTCACCTCCATCAGAGGATACAGCAAAAAGTGACACAGTTGGTACGACTGAAGATGAACCAAAGGAAGATAACAAGAACGAGGCGCCAACAATTCAGAACGATAAGGAAGGTTTAAATCCAGTTTCTGAAGCCAACCCGGTATCTGAAACCGAGTCAACGGGTCCTAAAGATGAAAGTACGTCTAACTTAGAGCCAGAAGGAGATAAAGATTCAGAAAAGGTCTCACCTAAATAGCATTTAAATATAATAGAAAAAAGTATTAGTTCATGTATTAGGATCTATTTTGACAACTTGAACTCCCCGTTGTGCTTGATGATTGCAGCTTCTTCCGTGACAATTGCATCGATCAAATTATGTGGAGTCACATCGAACGCAGGGTTCCAAACAGATATATCAGGAGTGGCTATTCCAATTGTATATTTGTCGCCTACGTCAACTTGATTAGTGGCGGTATTTTGAGTCAAAACAGGACCTTTGATAGTGGTCAATTCGTTCGAAGGACGTTCCTCGATGACAATATCCTCGCCGGATTTTGTATTAAGATCAATAGTAGTGTTTGGGGCAGCGATTATGAACTTAATGCTCTCATCGGAAGATAATTTACCATTGAATTGGTTGGCAATTGTCGCAAGTTGGTAAGTTCCAATCTTGTTAGCCGAGTCACCATTTTTAACTACTCTATCGGCACCAGCTATAATAAATTTTACTGGCGCAGTCAGATTCTTGATTGGTTTCTTTTGAACATTCAAGGTATTAATTAATGAAGTGACCATATTGTCACAGATCAAAACAAATGGAATTTCTTCATACTTGAGCTCGTACGTAGTCAACTTTGCGCCCTGGTTGTATGGTCTTGTCTCACATGGGTAGACTTGATCCAACCAAAAGTCATGAGATCCTGCTTCTTTTTGCAAGCTTTTGAATGTTGATCTGATGATCCCTAAGGCTGTTCCGTGACCTGACGTAGCCAATGAGCCAGTGTTACAAATGGTCATGATGGAAAATGGACCTTTGAAGTTCTGTTCGACCAAAGTATCCACAATATACTTCAATCCATTATCTCCAATTTTGAAATTGTTCTCAAGATCGTCTTCGTATAAAGCAACGGAATATTGAAATATGATATCCACAACTCCTTGATCGAGTAATTGGTCAGGCTTGTAGCTTTTCAAAATCAAATCTCTGATCTCATTCAAAGCATTTGCAAGGTTTACTGCGGTTGGTCTTGAAGTTATAAGGTATTCGATGGACTGAATTAATTGACCAATTGGCTTGACATTTTGCAGCTTCAATTGAGTATGGGCCTCCACCAAGACGGCGAATGCACCGACTATGGCAATTGCTGGAGCACCTCTAACCTGCATCGATTTAATGGCTTGGAAGGCATCTTCAATACTGGTAATAGGTATATAGGTAGTTGAATATGGTAAAAGAAGCTGATCCAAAATCTCCAACGATATGGTATCCTTGCTGAACTTGATTGCCTGAAGAGTTTTAGCAGTCGACATTTCACAACACTCTAATTTTTGAACCCTGATCTGCTTTTCTACACTTGAGATGGCTACTTATAAATATTGAAAACTATGGATACGTCACGTGAATTTGCATACATATAAACGTGGGCCCAATCTTGATACAGGTAGCACAGGACCAGCCAAAGCTTAAAATATAAGCCTTCGTATACCTTCGATGTCCCATTCCTCTTTAATGGAATTCCATTTGCAGCCCAATAGCTTTTTGCCTGTTATAGGACATCTTCCACCTTTATTGATATCGATAACTGGTTTATCAATTTTGTAACTTACGTTCTTTTTCTCATCTTCGTCCTTTTTCTCGTCATCTTCCTCATCATCTTCCTCGTCGTCCTCGTCCTCTTCGTCCTCGCCATCATCATCCGCGCCTCTTGCTTTGGCAGTTTCTGACACAATGATATGTGATTTCTCGAGATAATTGTAGATACACGAATAGTCAAAGACATATCCCGTTTCAATGATAGCTGGATTGGTAAGTTCGTTTTTACACAAGGGACAGGTGTTGCCGGATTTGTAAACTTTCTTTGGTTTTTGCTTCTCTGACTGCTTCTCTTTTTTGGCTCTTGACTTTTTCAATTCGGCACTTAAAGTTGAAGGCAGTGGTAAAGTAAAGTCTAATACGTTTCCTTGGTTCTTTGAAAGCTTAGCCGAGAAGTTGGAGTTGTTCCACCATTCCAAGAACTTTAACGAAAATATAGCGACAGGGAAAAAAGTGCCTAGAATTAGTTTAATGAGTTTCCATGAAGGCTTGGTGAAATTTCTGGTAACTAATCTCAATAAATATTCAACAGTAGTTGGAGGAGCTACCTTGTTTACAGGATCCTTATTTTTTGGGGTTGATGATTTTGGATCGTTTTTGGAATAGTCATACAGATTCAATCTAGAATAATTCATCCGGAAAAGATACGTTAACAATGTTGGAGATTTGGTATTGCCACTCAAGTACATCAATGTGGTGACGAAATTCAATCCACGATAAGCACTTTGGAGGTAAGGAAACACTTGAACGTATATTCGCTTAAGGTTGATTCGAACATTTTCTTCTGGCGTATTTGCTTCACTGGGATTGAGCTGGTTTGTCACAAACCTGGTGTACCACATTTCATGATAGTACTCCAATTTTTCACCAAGATACGCCACTCCGGTCACCTCAAATATAGACACTGCTTTCTGAAAGCTGGTTAATGCCCTTCTCTCTTCGATCATTGAAGGCACCAACTGGGTGAGTTTGCCACTGTTGTATTTGGGATCAGCCAAAGGTGTTTGGTTCACTCTCTTGAGTCCATAGAAATTCTCCGTGAATGTACCTTGCCAATATTTTAAGAAGTACCATTCAATAAAACTTCTAAATACAAGATTTATCTCATCGAAACGGTTATTGACTCGCAAAAGGTAGTATGGATATTTACTGGCATAGTGTACCAATATGTATCGTAATGATGGTGATAATAATGATTCTAGCTGGCCAGCAGAAATAAGTTCGAAAAGTGTCGGTGTCTCCGAGTCCAACTGCGAAGCATCCAATGATGAATAGTACTCCATACTTGTTGCTGTTGTTGTTTTGGAGAAACTAGTAAGTCCAATTCATCATCGGGTCAGTCAAATTATAATGTGGAGTAACTCAAATACACCTCGGCTCGAAAAGTCGTGTGCGAAAGAATAATAATACAGTAACCTTATCTGACTAAGAAAGAACAACATCTACTTGTAATAGAAGTGGCAGAAGCAGGAGTATACTACTACAAGATTATCGATCACGATACCCTCAATATACTGGTACACCGTTGGTATACGTTTGGCAAGGTTTGTGAACATTGTTAGAACATCATTGGAGGTGAAAAAAAAAGTGACCATTTTGCAGCCTTTTTAATATGGAAGTATTTCAAAGTCTAGGGTCAATAATAGAACATTTCAGGATCAAGCAACTATCATTAGATCTCTTTGGAATAAGTACAGCCAGATACAAATCTATACAGCAAGTAAGAGTGACTCCAAATGAGAGAATATACTCCGGCATGCCCCAAATCCGAGACTCAAGTGGTGACAGCTACACCTATGAAAGTGCTCCCACTACTACAATATTGAGTGACAATTCTACCAGTCAATCACAATCAGTGTTCGAATCAGATGCTCCAAGCTTCAAGGATACTTTCAACTCTACTATGCAGACCTCCTATATCGAAGAAACAGATGAAACAACCAGAAATAAGAATGATGGAGATTTACTCCGTTCTGAAATTAGTGAACTTACGAGCGAAAATGTAATCGAAAGCAACGACAGCCAGTGCATTGTTACCTCATCGTCACGAGATAATCTTAACTCAGAACCATTCGAGATGTTAGATGAAGAGGAAGATGCAACCTAAAATGGACAAGTCTCTGAATATTTATTGCTTTATGATATGAAGAAGAGAACTATAGGGAACTATCAACAATGAGGAGATCTAAAAGACGGGGTATGTATCATCAACAGAGTACTTTGGCAGGTTCAGCCTGACTCAATTTGTAGTCAAATTTGAATCCATATTTGACAAATATCTCCCATGACGAGAGATCAAATACTTGATAGTCACCATATTCAATTGATTTGTCTTCGGTTTGATTAGCGACCAACTTTATACATCTGAACCAATAGATGAAGGATGAACTCGAAGCTTTGAACCCAGAAAGCTTGATGGAAGGTATGTTATTACTTCCGGGTGATGAGATCGCCGAGTTAGACAACACGTCATATTTGTCACCATAGGGTTTCCAACCTAACCTAAACAAACAAGACTCTGCGATTAAGTTTTCTATTGGTGTTAAGCCATAGTAGTATCCATAGAACAATACTAAGGCTAGCTCATTGATTATGGGACTGTTTTCGATATTATTTTGAGCAATTAATGACTCAAGCTCACTCAAGAATTGATCGAACTGATTACTAGCTCTAATCTTGTTCCAATATGACTGCAATTTGAATAATTGCAATGGTGCTTTAAATTGAGAAGTGTTGTAGGTATTATTTTGTAAGGGTTGGATCTGTGACGGTAAATAGGGTTTGTGGATGGGGGTCACGTACTGATTGTATTCGTTTGAGTCATATAACAATGTGAAGTCGTGTGAGTTATTTCTCTTCGAGGTAAATGAGATGATTAAATCTTGCATTCCTGGTGGTAATTTATGCAAATTTGGATCACTGAATAAGTTCATTTCTATACTGGATAACGAAGAGTTTCTCAATACTTCTACGTATTTGAAATTTGGATCAGTTTGGGAAATGCTTTGCCTCTCGTCATTTGATTTGGTAGTCTGTTCCGATGCTGCTGCTTTTGCTCCTGTCTCGATTTGCTGTGCAGTAGCTTGAATCGAATCTTCGATCTTGGCGCCATTAGCTTTGGGTTTCTCTGCTGGTGTACTGGCGATTCCGGCAGCAGCTGCTGCAGACCACTTGAGTCCACCTATAGGCTTTGAAGGTGTAGTAGCAGGTTTGAGAATTTTGATTACTGCTGGGTTAGCTAATTCAGGACTACTCGAATGTCTTATAGGTGATGACTGTGTCGGCTGCTGAATATCGGCACCATTATGGGACGTCATATCGCTAGACAAGATGTCTTTGGACGATTCTCCGTTTGAATGCATAACTCCATTTTGTGCTTGTGGTATACAGTTCGTAAGTTTCGACACATCCTTGACGGGTGTTGAAAATACTTCCGAATCATGGATCTCTGAAAAGTCATCTTCAGCTGCAACCAGATTCAATATGTCATCGTATAATGAAGCATCACTGGCAACACTGGATTCAGAATTGGAGTTTCCATGGTTGACATAGTTATTCAAATCGTCTTTAATAATCGATATTAAATTCAAATCTGGCAATTTATTTCCCTTCAATAGTTTGATGATCTTCAATAATTTTTTGGTGTGAAATTTATTTTGTTCTATGCTCGAAGTGATCTTTTCCTTTTTGCTTTCAATAACACTCAAGTTATTCTTTCGCAATTTCTTTTGGGACAACTTTTCGAATTCGTTTGACAATTTTTTGGATTGTTCAGTTATTTGCACAATTATGCTTTTCAAAAAGCCAACAAGTTCGGCTGCTTCAGGACTCAAATTCAAATCTTCGGATTCTTCTTCACTCGAATCATAATCTCCAAAACTGAAATCTTCATCGTCATCGTCGTCGTCGTCATCTCTGTCGTTGTTGTTTTCCAAAGACGCCATCATAATAGACTGGTTTGAAAATGTCTTCAACTTTGATGTTCTTTCCACGTCTTTGTATACTTCCATCGCATCTTCGATTAATCGTTTATTATCATTTAACTTATTCGACAAAGTCGAAGACGATAACGATAGCGATTTGATCACTTCATTCAGTTGCCAGATTTTGATTTGTTCACGAAACTTTTGTAGCCTTTTGATCTCTTTCTTTAAATCATTCTCCAACTTTTCCTTCTCTCGTTGATTGTCGCTGTCGTCGTCGGTATTGATACTCTCATATCTATCATAGTGATAGTTAAACTCATGTAATCCCTCTTGGATCTTTTTGAACACTATATCAATCTCTCTTGCTATGTTAGTAAATATTCATGTATAAATGACCAATTGGTGTTGGTTGAGTCAAGACGAACGTTGGATGAAAAAGATTGATATATTCAATTGATTATTTCACACATAATTAGCTTATCTTGATAACGCTATTAACGCTCTGATTTGCCCGGAAAGGTCCTGTGAATATAATTGTTCATTTTCGCCGGACTTAGCTCAAAATCCAGTCTAGATTGTTCGACTTTTCGCTCTGATCTTGACAGATCGAGCCTTTATTCAACGATAACACTACCAAATGGTCGTAAAAAGGGCAAAAAAAACATACTTCTGTAGTTTTCTATTCGACATATTTTAAAATCGATATGCAAAACCCACTATCGTACTATTATCCTAACTAATGTTAGTATTTTAGCGTTTACCACCATATGTATAGGTGTACTGTAGAAAAAATTTTAGGTTCCGGATGGACACAAACACGTGACTTATACGTTGCATTTATACTTCAACTAATCGAGCCTACTTCGATTAGTTTTACGTGGGGAGTTAACAATAAATAGTTGTTTTCTATATATAACTAAATATATCTAATTAGCGATTACTATCAATAACTTGGATTGATTTTAAACATTAGAAATTTTTTCTGCGATGCTTACAATTCATCGTGTTCGAGATCATCGTCTGAATCATCATCACCGAACTTGGCACCACCGGCATCTTCACCAGCAGCAGAGCCACCGTACAACTTGGCGGTGATTGGAGAGGCAATTTCGATCAACTTGGTCTTTTGTTCATCAAATTCTTCGGAGGTAGCAGTGTCGTAGTTGTCTTCGATAAATTCCAAAGTTTCCTTGACGGCATCATCCAAAGTTTCCTTTTCGTCGTCATCCAATTTTGAACCCAAACCGGTTTCGGAAGTGTCAGCTAATTGACCCTTCAATAAGTGGGCGTAGTTTTCCAAGGAGTTACGAGATTCAATCTTAGCCTTTAATTCGGCATCTTGTTCAGCGTATTTTTCGGCTTCTTCAACCATTCTGTCGATATCTTCCTTGGACAATCTACCCTTGTCATTGGTGATAGTAATGGATTCAGATTTACCAGTACCTTCATCCAAAGCTTCAACCTTTAAGATACCGTTGGCATCCAAAGAAAAGGTAACCTTGATTTGTGGAACACCTCTTGGTGCAGGTGGAATACCAGTCAACTCGAACTTACCCAACTTGTTGTTGTCCTTGGCCAAAGCTCTTTCACCTTCATAAACTTGGATCAAAACAGTTGGTTGGTTGTCAGCAGCGGTGGAGAAGATTTGAGACTTCTTGGTTGGAATGGCTGTGTTTCTGTTGATCAAGGTAGTCATGACACCACCGGTGGTTTCAATACCCAAGGTCAAAGGGTTAACATCCAACAAGACAATGTCATCGACACCTTCTTCACCAGAAAGAACACCAGCTTGAACAGCGGCACCGTAGGCAACAGCTTCATCTGGGTTGATACCCTTGGAAGCCTTCTTACCGTCAAAGTACTTTTCCAATAATTCTTGAACCTTTGGAATTCTGGTAGAACCACCAACTAAGACAATGTCGTCAATTTGGGACTTCTTGATACCAGCATCGCTAAGAACTTGTTCAACTGGCTTCAAGGTCTTCTTGAAAGCATCGATGTTCAATTCTTCGAACTTGGCTCTGGAAAGAGTTTCGGAGAAATCGATACCGTCAACAAAAGAGTCAATTTCAATTCTAACACTCATTTGAGAAGAAAGAGTTCTCTTGGCCTTTTCAGCTTCTCTCTTCAATTTGGAGATAGCCTTGGAGTTGGAAGAGACGTCAATACCGTGCTTCTTCTTGAAAACCTTGGTCAAGTGCTTAACAATCTTGAAATCGAAATCTTCACCACCCAAGTGAGTGTCACCAGCAGTAGCCAAAACTTCGAAAACACCACCTTCGATGGTCAACAAAGAGACATCGAAGGTACCTCCACCTAAATCGTAGACAATGATTTGCTTTTCGCCTTCAGTCTTGTCTAATCCATAGGCAATGGCAGCAGCGGTTGGTTCATTGACAATTCTCAACACGTTCAAACCGGCAATAGTACCAGCGTCCTTGGTAGCTTGTCTTTGAGAGTCATTGAAGTAGGCTGGGACAGTAACAACTGCATGGGTGACCTTCTTACCTAAGTAATCTTCAGCGATAGACTTCATTTTACCCAAGATCATACCAGAAATTTCTTCTGGGCTGAAAGTCTTGGCTTCACCATTGAACTCAACCTTGACAACTGGCTTGTTGTCCTTCTTTTCAATGTTGTAAGGCAAGTGCTTGAGTTCCTTTTGAACAGCCTTGTCATTATATTTCAAACCGATTAATCTCTTAATATCGAAAACGGTGTTCTTAACATTGGATGGGGCTTGGTTCTTTGCAGCATCACCGATTAATCTTTCTTCTTCAGTAAAAGCGACGTAGGATGGGGTAATTCTACTACCTTGGTCGTTAGCCAAGATTTCGACTTTACCGTTCTTCATCACACCGACACATGAGTAGGTGGTACCCAAATCAATTCCGATAACGGTACCGTAGTTTTCAGTGGAGTTATCTTCATCAGCAGCGGCAAGGGCCATAGGACTCTTGGAACCAAGGAATGGAACCAACATGGCAAGCGCCACATAGAGTAAACATATACGTGGCAACCAAGAAGAATTCAACATGATTAATGATTTAGTCACTTATTCTTCCACAATTGTTGAGGTAAGTTTTGTTTCATTTAAATAAATTGTTGAAAAGTTATTGACACGTAAATTAGTGCTCGGTCATCCTGCATGGACGAAGTGGCCACGAGAACATTACCGATTTGAGTTATGGAAACTTTTCGATTTTTCTACGAGTGCACGAATAATTCAGATGGTGGTCACCAGATACCCCACTCGAATCTGATACTGAGTGCGCATTGTGGCCCACACCTCGAGATATGGAAGTGAGGACAGTAGAGATTTCGGAATATTTATTGATTTCGGTCTACGTGTTCTCTCGCGTTATTTCATCATAGGACGGCCAGAAAACCAAATCTTGTAGTCTATATACGATAACTGAAACAATAGGTCATAACATCCCACAGCGCGAGCCATGGCTTATCGAGAATTATAAATTAACTATTACGAGCAATGTGCATTAAAAGTGAGGTCCCTAAATTGCTTGTCGCGTAAGTTCGGGTTTCCAGACATCGCCCTAAACTGCAACATCTTGCTTCATTATGAGACACCAGAGTTCATGTCTACTACTAAGGGGTGCGGTCGAGGTCAGGTGACTCAATCGTTAAGTAGATCGCAATTCCGCAGTGTGACTCCAACATCGTGAGCGCACGACCTTCCCCCTCTCTCTCCCATCCCAACGAACGTAGCCTTTGTCGATCAAGCAACCAACGTTTGATCATTAAAAAAAAGGATAAGGTCACAAATCAAGTTCACTGTTGCTAGTTTTAACATATATATCAAGTTATTGTTCGAACACAAGTCAATTATCATTATTTTAACCTAATCTTCAGGAAACTGTTCTTGATTAGTTCCTCAGATTCATAGACTGTACACCTGAATATTGTTATAGTCAAGACATCCCAAAGTATTTTGACGAGTTGATCTTTGGCTCATATATTTACTTCACAACTAATAACACCTCACTATCCAACCATTTCAATCTTCGTATCCGAAACTCAACCCAACCGTCACGATGTCTCAAACAGCCCAGCAATTCATAGCAGAAGAATTGAATCAATTACAAAGGGAAATTCTTTCAAAGAACCCTACTGATATATTACAGTTTTGCGCAAACTATTTCAACGCCAAATTGCAGTCTCAAAGATCTCAATTATGGTCCCAGCAGCACAAAGCTATGGCCGCAGGTATAAATTTATTTCCTGACGTAGACGATGTTAATGTCAATTCATTCGCTAACAGTGTCACTCACGAC
Source organism: Suhomyces sp. yHKS641 (assembly GCA_030705105.1). Taxonomy (NCBI): domain Eukaryota; kingdom Fungi; phylum Ascomycota; class Pichiomycetes; order Serinales; family Debaryomycetaceae; genus Suhomyces; species Suhomyces sp. yHKS641. The sequence continues at coordinate 29,181 of JANIWR010000004.1, read as the reverse complement.
AGAAATCCATCCTTCAAGTCTCCATTTGGTGACAATGATCCTCACCTGAACCACAACGACGATCCACGTGGCGGACCATCGGCTTCTTCTTCCGCAGGCCCAGAGTCTACCAACGATTCATCATTTTCTTCTTCAACTTCCAGCAAAGATGCAGGTTTGTTCAAGAACAATTTTGACGTCAAAACTCCATCTAGTCTCAAGAAAGACCAAGACCTTGATCCAAATGAACCAACTTTCTCAAATCCATCCAAATCTAGCGCTGGATCTGGTGCTAAAGGTGCTACTAAAATTCCTATTGCATTCAACGCCAACAGAAGAACCTCCGTTTCTGCAGAAGCTTTGAACCCTGACAAGTTCAAGTCTGACTCCTGGAAGCCACCAACCAACAATCTTACCTCTTCCCAAAGAGCTGATTTGTCTAAAACGTTGGCTTCCAACTTCCTTTTCCAGCAATTGGATGGTCAATCTAAAACAACTGTCATTGAAGCATTAACAAAGAAAACTTTCGAGAAGAATACCGAAATCATTACCCAAGGTGATGTGGGTGATTATTTCTATATTATAGAATCTGGTTCAGTTGACTTTTACGTCAATGGCTCGAAAGTCAGCACAAGTAGCGAAGGTTCCTCATTTGGTGAGTTAGCTTTGATGTACAATTCGCCAAGAGCTGCCACCGCCACTGCAGCAACTGATGTTACTTGTTGGGCATTGGATCGTTTGACTTTCCGTCGTATTTTGTTGGAAGGAACTTTCAACAGAAGATTGATGTACGAAGACTTCTTGAAGGATGTTGAAGTATTGAAGTCCTTGTCGAATCACGAAAGATCGAAATTGGCCGATGCTTTAAGTACCGAGATGTACCAGGCTGGTGACAAAATCGTCACTGAAGGTGAAAAAGGTGAGAACTTTTATTTCATTGAAAGTGGTAACTGTTTAATTCACAATAAAGAACGTGGAGAAATCAAAAAGTTGACCAAGGGAGATTACTTTGGTGAAATTGCTCTATTGAATGATATGCCAAGACAGGCCACTGTGGAGGCTTTGAATAATGTTATTGTGGCCACATTAGGTAAGTCGGGATTCCAGAGATTGTTGGGACCGGCCGTGGAAGTGTTGAAGTCCAATGACCCTACTGCTTCAAACCGTGCCGATCCAGTTAGCCAACCAACTGCGTCCCAGGCTGCTACTGAATAACTACACTAGTGTAAACATTTAGTTACCTTTGGATGACAGATTAAGAAATAGTATAATTTAGCCTAAATTTGTTGCAAAAATATATCATAAAGAATTATCAATGCCCAAATGCCTATTGAGTATCACTAGCCTGCGCCGAACTTTCTACGTGAGGTTTTGCAGTTCGGATTTAGTATTCCGTCTCTCGGTAGTTTGTAGGTATACTTGTGGTATTCGTGTAGTATATATAGCCGTCGTAGAAAGCGGTTGTTTTATTTTGTTCTCGAGTTGTTTGCTAAGCCAATTTTGTATCGCGAGATCAGAGAAATTGAGAAAATAGAAAATCAAATCTCCATTGACCGAATTTCACAGCTAATAAGATCCCTTGCGCTATGAGTCAAATATACGGGTATCTTCCCTACTCTCCAGGAGGCGGTAAGTTGCCATACTGGTTATTGTTCATTTCCGCTGTGTCAATTTTCAATTCTTTGCAAACGTACGTATCCAGTGATTTGGGCTTGACAAGAAAAGTATATGAAGAAGAGAGCAATTCTCGTCACCCAACACCACAGGTCACCAACTTGAGTGCTAGGACTTTCGGTACCTGGACATTCATCACGTCCATTGTCAGATTTTATGGGGCCTATCACTTGACCAACCCACAAGTCTTCCAATTGACCCAATGGACTTTCGCAGTAGCTGGCATACACTTTTTGAGTGAATGGTTCGTATTCAAAACCTGTAAATTTGGTAAAGGTATTCTCGGGCCTTTGATTGTTATGAGTGTTTCTCTGGTTTGGTTATATTTACAAAAGGATTTTTACCTTTCGTTCGTCTAGTTACTAATCACTGAGTATATATTGCATACACAAGAATATAAACCTACCCATGCTGGGACGAATTGGAAATGCCATGTAAAACGGTGTTTTTAGACATCTGTGCTTTGGCGTGATCCAAAAGAGTGAGTTGCTCGGTAAGCAAGCTTAGATGGGATGTTTGTAGTTCAAGCTGTAGATCTTGGGACGTTCTGTTGTCCGATAGCCTTATTGTGTTCAACTTTTCCGACAAATGGACTATCAAGCTGTTAATTTCCTGCTTCACTTTTTGATCTGATTCATGTTCTTCGTCTGAGTTAGTCTTCAAATATTGCAATACTTTGACATTCTTCTCCTCTATAAGATTCACTGCCACCGAAATCTTTTCTTTATGTTGAGAAGTTGTTGTGTCATCACTGAAAGTATCATTCGATTTGCATACTGATAAGTAATCGCGATGGTTGGATGCTGTTTTGGTGGCAATATATTCACTTTGGTTGGTCCGTATATTGGTCTTGATGGGATCCGAACTACCCAGAACAAAACTTTGGAGAATATTGGTACTGTTGTGGGACGCAAACTCATTTTCATCAAAAACCACACATATCAAGGGAAACTTCGATTGGGCGAACTGTTCAACCTGTTCAAGGATTGAGACAGTGAGTGAATTGGGAGAGCAACTGTCACTTATGTGATATATACCCACAATTTCATAGCTCGGGTATATGACCTCGAACTGCGAGTATCTTTTCTGTAAGTATTCAATATCAACATACGACGATGAGCTTATCAATGTTTCAAACGAGGTGTAGATGTGTACTCTTGATTCTTTATAATTGCCCAATAAGATTCCGAATTTGCCTTCCGATCCTCGTACTATATGATCGGATACATTGAATAAGGTGAGAGATTGAAGCTCTATCTTATCAATGTTTGGTTTGGTATCTGACATTCTTGCACCAATCCACACTTACTCCTCCACAGTCTCCGATAGCCTAATCGTGTGTACTGCATATAGTGTAGATAGGCTGAACGGAGCATCACCAATACTGGTAGCAAGTTCCAGGCTCCAGTGGTTCGTTGTCTAGTCGGATTTGGATACTAACACAGAGGCTGTATACCACTAAGTATTCTCTCGGTTCTCCGCTACAGTTTGCCTTCCCTGCTGGTTGGCTGTTTCCGCTGGTTGACCTTTCCCCTGAAAATGGTAACCACAATTACGTAAGTCTGCGACTTGCGACATTTTACATATTTTTTTTTTCTAAAAGCATCTCTTCTCAAATCAATCTAGGACTGGAGAAGTAGTTACAAGGAAAGACTTGAAAGTTTTATGAATATCATACAGTAAGGGAGCAAAACACAATGATAATGTCAATACATGATCCTATAGCGCGAAAAAGGTCACTCGGAGGACCGGGACCTACCGAGGGAGCTGTGAATAAAAAATTCAAAAGTGAAACTAAGGAGGCACCAGAAGATGCTACTGCCACCAACAATATCTTTTCAGAAAAGATGTATTCTGCATATGTTAAGTCTGCATTGGAATCTTTGGATAAAGTATGTATAGTTGTGTTGAGTCAGCAATCCTTTGTGTGTTCCTATTGACCTTCTTTTTATTTTAGTCGTGTGCAATTAGGGGGATAGTGAATTAGGGGATGAATATTGTGGTCGAACGCTTACTAACTATATTTTAGAATGATCCTGTGCCAACCAACTCCTTAACCTCCAAGATAAGTCTTCCATTAAGCCATAAAGATGCCATTTCACTAGTTCATATGAATATCATATTAAATGGTCTTATTTCCAATATTGCCAAACTTGATAACAAATCATGCCATGGATTGATAAACTCAGTACTAGAATACAAGTGGCTTGACGTTAGTGACAAGGACACCATTGAATATACTAAATTTATGGAACTCTACTCAAGGTTTATCAGCGTACTCGTTTCGTCATTTCCTAAATACTTGCATGATGTCACCAAAAAGTTGGTGGGAGAGTTTGATAGAATCGCTGATAGCCCCACCAACCAATATCAGCATCACCAAGTCTTGTCAAAAATCATCAAATACATCCCGACATCTATAAACTCTTTACCACAAACCTTACAAAAACACTTCCCTCATCACATATCTTCTAGCACAAACGAATTGACTAACTATGTCTCGAACTTGATGAAGATTGTGACATACTGTCCTGATTTACAGTTCAATATCTGGCAGTTAATCATTGAGTGTTGCATCAAACTTGATGTTAGTTTGCAGAATGAATTGGATGATTTAGATGATGATGAGATTGATGAGTTAATCAATGGAAAGGAAGAAGACGACGAAGACGAGGCTGACAGCGACGATGACAGCGATGATGAGATGGAAGCTGATAAAATAGCATCTGATCTCAAAAAAGCAAGTGACGATACCATTGTAGGTGATGAGGATATGGACGATGACATGGACGGGGAGATGGAGTACTTAATTGACCCAATGAATTCTACCGCCAACATCAAAAAGCTCCTGTCCAAATTAGACTCAATAATGAATCTACTTTTGGTGAATACGTCTAATTCTTTCACAACTGAAGAATTAAACAATGGTAATGGTGTCTCATTATTCAATACTATAACGTCACTTTTCAGAAGTCATATATTACCCACCCACTTTACCAAGTCTATTCAATTTATACTATTCCACATCTCACAATACCAGTCCGAACTTGCGGATTCATATTTGGTGTTGTTGATTGACGTTGCATTTAATGTAAACGAGATTTTAGAAAAAAGACTCAAAGCAATGCAGTACTTGTCATCATACTTAGCAAGAGCTAAGAACTTATCCAGACATCAGATTGTATTTATTGTCAGTTACTTAATTGGCTGGTTAAATAAATACATCTTGGAAAGAGAATGTGAAATTCAAGATTTCGATCCTGAGTCTAATGGCACTAAAGTTCAAAAGGATAAGCAACAAGGAGGTATGGAAAGATTCAAGTTGTTTTATGCTGCTTTCCAAGCATTATTGTATATATTTTGTTTTAGACATAAGCTGTTATACAAAAGTGCCGAAAACAATTCAAACTCTGATCAATCTACCAGTGAATCCGAATGGGAATGTGATTTGGACAAATTCTTCCAAAGAGTGATCTTGGCAAAGTTCAATCCTTTGAAATTCTGTGACGAAACCGTTGTTTATATCTTTGCAAAAATTGCGACCAAGTTGAATGTTTGCTACTGCTATTCGATCATTGAGCATAACAAAAGAGAAAGAATGCTACAAACCAATGGTAAGTCGATGTTGCCATCAGCAGTTGGGAACTTCAAGCAGAAGCAAGAATTCTTGGATTTAGAAGGTTACTTCCCATTCGATCCCCTTGTGCTTCCAGCATGTAAGTCTATCATAAGTAAAAACTACGTGGAGTGGTCGGAAGTGAATCCTAGCAGTGAGGATCCTGAAGACGACGAGGATAGTGGTAGTCATCGTGAGGACGACGATGACGACGACGATGCAGAGGATGCCAGTGATTCAGACGATAGTAGTGATGAAGAGGATTAATTGGTTTACTACGCTATTAGCATATGCACTGTATATAATTTAGTTAACAATGCAGTACTATTTTTTCTCAGAATGTAAAATTCGAGATGCAAGAGATTTAGATCGCAAAGATTGCCAAACCAAGCAAATAGCTCGCGCCAATTCTCGTGTACCGATGAGATATACTCTTCGCGTCCAAGTGTCGACTTTGATGTAAAGCGGTTTTGAACGTGGGTATCAATATATTTCTGTTTAAGGCTGAGCACAGAGGTACACCGCGCACAGCCGGATAAACTAATCAGATATCCGTGAAGAGCTCAATTGAGTGCAACGAAGCAGGAACCAGTGTTCGCCAGATTCGTCCGAATACACGAGATTCGTTCAGGCACATTCAGGACCTTATGGAAAATGGCCCGTTGCACATCAGAATCGATTGGTGTTTACCTTGGTGGCTGGTTTTAATGCGTCGTCATGGCTAGTTTCGGAGGAGGCTTTGCAAATCTAAACATTGAATGACTTTTCGCGCAGGAAAATTATTAGAACTTCCCAAAAAAATTCGCAGATTTAGATAATGTGAGAAGCGCAGAGAACTATAAATAATATACCAAGAGCCTTTTCGATTGTGGGATAAAAGCTCCTGTTCAAAAAGGTAAAATGAAATTACAGTCCTATATATTGACTTTCTTGGCAGCTACAGGTGTGCAATCTGCAAACCGGAATCTCAAAGCTGTGAACTACGTCAGATCAGATGAGACACAATCAAATGTCCTTCAATTTTCCAATTTCGGATACTCCGGTAGATACCTGATGGTGTCCGAATTGAAGGACCCGGATTCAGATAGCTGCACATGTTCCTTAAGTGACACACAGGTCTCTTTTAGCGGAGCCAATTCACCTATCAATGAAGAAGTATCGGTTCATTTCAGGGGCCCTTTGATACTAAATCAATTCGCAGTATATGTATCTCCTGATTTTGAGCATGGCTCGAACCTGTCAGGAGATTGGTCTAGAATCTCCTACTATGATGCAAGCTCATCCACCGCAGAGAACGTAACATTCCTTACAGCAGCAGGAACTGATTCGACATGTCTTGGAAAGGCATTGACATATGCTGGTACCAATGGTACCAATAAGGCTAGTAAATCAACAGTTTTGGCAAAGGATACTTTGATCGGATCAAATGACGAATACTCGATTTTTTCCAACATAAGTTGCGGAGACTCGGGATTTAACAAGGACTGTGGAGTGTATAGATCGGGAATCCCAGCCTACCATGGATTTTATGGAACCATCAAAACATTCTTGTTCGAGTTCCAAATGCCAGAGGAAACTACAGCAAGTACTGAAATATCCAACTATAATATGCCTGCTATCTGGTTATTGAACGCCCATATTCCCAGAACTGCTCAATATTCTGATAATGTCAACTGTTCATGTTGGAGATCTGGATGTGGTGAGTTCGATATCTTTGAAGTCAAAAACAGCACTCAAGCTCATCAGTTGTTCACCACTATTCATGATTATCAAGGAACATCGGATATAGAAACTGGAATCCAAATTGATGGTTACATTCCAAGAGTTTATGGGGAGACTGTTAAGGGCGGTGTCAGTTTTGACAAAAATGGTAATGCCGTGGTATGGGTGTCTAACTCAACTACTTTTGATGATACCATTAGTGCTTCAGATCTCAATGGATGGATCGAAGGTGCAGGTGATGTAGTCAAGGATCAATTGGCCTCAGCCAGTTTGAGCCCAGTCAGCTCTACCACGTCTAAATCCAAGAAAAACGATGCTGCATTCCTCGGATCTGACTCTTTCTTCAACAAATTAACTTTGAGTGTTTTCAGTGTTTTATTTTGGATGGTATAGTTTCATAAATGTCAATGATATTATTTATTTTTTAGGTAGGTTAAGAATCGGTACCTCACTTTTTCTGCGTAATGCATCGGGCATGAAGGCTTCGTTTTCTTGATAATAGGTGCGGCCATGGCTCTAAATTCAGACTAACACATTAGTTTCAACGTGGGTGAAATTAGCAATATAACTTCTACGGTGCGAGGATCGTTTATACATACTCAATTACCTATTGTGGCCGCTTGCTTGCCAATCGTCCCTCGAATTCAACCTTGCTTGTGCCATAGAAAGTCATTTTGACCCGGGCTGGCATTGTTCTCGAATCTGGCTGAGTAAATTGCTAGTGCGCATCACTTATTGTTTAGCTCATTGACATGAACCCTGACGACATTACACTCAAACGAGCTCTTTATTACGGACCCTCTGTCCTGTCTACAAACTGTTCGAACAAAGACTATTTACTCTTGATTGCTCGAGACGTCGGAATAATTGGACTTGTTATAACCCTTTCGGTATAATTAGTTCTGTTAGCAAGAACACTTAACTATATAAGTATACCTTGTAGTTACTGATGTAATTTTTAGTAGCCGACTTTACCACAGTGAAATGAAGATTCTGGTAGGCTTGCTATTCGTGTCGCTTGCTTCCGCACTTCCTAGCAAAATCGTGAAGCGCGATTCCAAGCTAGGCTCGTATAGTACCTCGATCGCTTCGGTGGAAACCGATTCACCTGTTGTGTCCACTTCTGATGTTCTTAGCGAGGTCAAGGACACCTTGTGGAATAAATTTTGGCTGAACACTTCGAACACTTGGGTGAATACATGTGGTCAAAACGACACTCCAGACCTCTGGTCTGTGGCAGTTGCAGGCAGAGCTATAGCACTCACAAAGGATACGTCTAAAACCAAAAAGTCAATGCAAGTATTTGCCAACCACAAGAGTACGACTGTCCCAGGTGGATACAGCGCTTCAACCGCAAAAGACAGTGACATATACACCGATGATGACTCCCAAGTAATCTGGGCCCTCCTTGATGCTTACAACTTATACAGTGATCAGTCTGATTTGGACACTGCCACCACCATACTTGAATTCATTGAAAATCAGAAGGATAACGACAAGGGGGTTATTCTTTGGTCTTATCATGGAAAGTATATTGCCCTGATTTCCCTTGTCGAAGCAGCTTTGGCAGCATTGAAGCTTTACGACGTCAAGCAGAATAATGATACCTTGATTGATTTTGCCAAAACGTCTCTTCAATGGACATTCGACAATTTGCTTGATCCCGACGATCACTTTATCTACGATGGAGAAGGAACAGATGGGAGTCTCAACAAAGGCAAACTAACATACACCATTGGGGTAGCCATGTCTGCGTTGGTGTATTTACAGCAACATGACCGGAGCCAAGACTGGATGTCTATGGCAGTTGAGCTCGGAGTAAGGGCCCTCGGGGCAGGTAACTTGAACTCGCAATTCTTCACAGACAAATACATAAATGATACACCCGATCATGCGCATTTGTTTTACGCTGGGCTTGCCGATGTGCTTGAAAAGACCCAACCGACAGGAGATTACCAAACCCAGGCATATGCACTTTTCAGGAACGAATTGGTCAGAGAGACTAGGCATTTGTATGATGAGTACAAGCAACAACTCAATCAGTGTCTGAGTACAAATAGCCTCAATGTGTTGTTGACATTTGCGTCGCTTACTCAGATCTTTTATCAAGTAAGTAGAGTGGCTGATAGAATTTAGATATCAAACCTTTCATGAGGTATAATTAATAAGATTAATAATATTTTTGTGCAACTCCTCATTGCCCAAGTAGGGTATGACTAGCTCATGATCTGGAGACATTTCCGGTAGAAAGCGTGATAAGTTCACATACAGTACATTGCCTCCAGTGAGAATGGTGGGGCCCGTTCCTCGAAGAACTAAAGTGTGACAATGGTTAGTTTCAGATACGAGCGTACTGATGCACTCGATACCCCTCCTTGTATTTTCAATATACGACCGTAAAATAAACTGATCTATTCCTGGAACAAAGGTGGTTTCGCCTCGCATCGAGCCAGGATTCTTGTGCGAATACTTCTTGGGATAGAATTTGATATGCTTTTTGTCATGGTACATGGCATTAACGTACCTTTGATTATTGATGATGTAGCTGGCGGGGTTGAGACTGTGAATAGGCGCGATCCAATACTTGGCGCACTTGGCTCCTTTAGCTCCTTTCGCCCCTTCGGCTGGTTTTTCTTGTGCTCCTGATATTTTATTATCTACCAAAGACAGTTTCTCCACGTTCAACCTTATCATATCTCCCTTGGGGAACCTAAAGGTAGATCCATCTGCCTTTGTGTCTAGCAAGGATTGAACAAATGTACTCGAAAGATTGTAGTGTCCGGATTTATAGAGACTGGGCGAATGCACGGTCTTGATCCACGAAGCTGGGTTCAGCACCACAGGATGACGCCAGTAGCTCATGATTTTATGTTCGCCTCAAGTTTGAGGCTAAGGTCACCGATGAGTTTCAAACTTGAGTTGATTCGAGCACCGAAAAATAAAAATTACTGATTGCCATAATAATAGTTACGGATTGGTACACTACGAATAGTACGCCAGATCAGGATTACAGTGGTTTTTGGCCTACTAAAGCGTATTGAGTTTACGTATGAAGTCAGTATGTTGTTTGTTTCTGTCTAGTTTCATTCACCTATTATAGTAATTGGCTAAGCCTGCCCCACTTTTTTCGGCTTTCTGTCATAGATTGCGGGTAGACCCCTGCGAAATTCGCCTATTTGCCTCACCCGGTAATTTTTTAGGATTTGTGACAGGTGACGCGTAGTTACGGCTGCAGCAAATAGCACCGGGTTCAGATCGGGCATTTGAAACTATTGTCAGAAATTTCTACATCAGGAAGGAAACGGTCGCTTCCTCGTCTTTCGAGGAAATGTAGCAGCATTGGTTCCCATCACACACAGAAGGGGTGGACAAGCGACTTGTTTATAAACCTCTGGGATCCGTCGTAAAACCAAACTAAATATATCAGCTAATTAATCTAACAAAGCTAAATCATATAATGAAAATTTGGGCGCACTGCTTCTTACTATTGCATGTAAGTGCGGCCCCAGTGCGAAGAGATTTCTGGTCAGAGATATTTCCACTTTCCGATACAAATGACTTAGACTCTACTACTCTGGCCAATACTCCAATCAACCAAAAGAGTCCAGAAGTGACTACTGCTGCTACACAAGTTTCCGCAGAAGACATTTTTGAGAATTTGTTCGGAGACAATGCCAATTCCCCTGGTACATCCATACAAAATACAGCAAACGCAGCTACTACACCAGTGGCTGCGACTACACCAGTGGCTGTTACTACGCTAGTAGCTACTACCACACTAGTTGCTGCTACAACCCCAGTGTCTACAACTCCTACAGCAGCACCTGCTGCTGCCACTACTACGTCAGCCCTGGCTGCAACTGGATCGTCTTGGGTGCAGGACATGAATTCAAACTTGTTCTCCAGCTTAAACAACTTTTTTAAACTGTTTGGATTCTCTTTCGATAATCCGGGTTCGACATCTAGCTCTACTACTCCAACAACATTTTCTACTTATACCTCTTTTGGTTTTAGTATACCCGGCATCAACCAGCCTCAGTCAACAACGGCTGCAAATCCTGCCACAGCGCAAACTACAACTCTGCCTTCAACCCCGGCTGGCCCGGCCAGTACACAAGGTGCCCCAGGAAGTACCACTGTACTTACACCGAAAGTAACTACTTCAATCATTTCTCCAAACCTAACACCTCAAACCACGACAACTAGCATATCAACATCCCCTTACACTCCACTGTCATCGGCTGCAAATGTTGCAAGCTCCTCGATCTCAGTCGTATCTGATGTTCCACAAGGCGCTGCTGGTAAATCCTTTAGCAAGGTTTGGGGAAGATTCTGGGACCTGACAACGTCCAAATGGAATTCAAAAGATTCAGTGTGTAGCTCGGGCCAATACGTAGAGCCCGTGGTTTGGGAACAGGCAATGATAGGCAAAGCTGTGACCAACTCCCAGAACGCACAAAATATCCAGCAAACCATTGCTAATCTTGACCAGTATCGTAACAAAGCATTGGGGGCCTTTTCCGCAAGTACGGCTGGTGACGACGACATATATACTGATGACAATGCCCAAGTTGCATGGGTATATTTGGACGCGTATCAGCAAACCAATAATCAAGAATACTTGCAGACTGCAGAACAAATCGTAAACTTCATCACTTCGCAGTGGGCAAGTGGAAACGGCGGAGTTTACTGGCAGTATCAGAAGCCATATATAGCCACCATCTCCACCACAGAAGCAGCCCTTGCGGCAGTGAGACTCTACGAGATCAACAACAACTCCACCTTGCTTCAGTTTTCTCAAAATTGCATGAATTACATGTTCAAGTATATGCAAGACCCTTCCGATAAGCTTTTCTATGATGGGGTAGACCAAGATGATTACTCCAATATCAACAAAGGTAAACTCACATATACTGTGGGTGTTGCCATGAGTGCGTTGGTCAAATTATATAAAGCTACTGGAAACCAATATTGGCTTAACCAAGCAGTCGAGTTGGGTGATTCTGCAATGAACCAACAAGGTGCATTTTATGATGACACAACGTACTGGAACAATCCCTTAAAGTATGAATGCTTGCTCTTCACAGGTTATGCTGATTTGTTGACTTCGGGTGCATCCAATCTGGCTTTTGATGGTTTCACTCTGGAACTTAAAAGACAAGGTGCATACATATACAATTTCGTGCAGGATACGGCTGATGTATCTATGTACTTTGACCTGGCATCGGACTCATCAACTCAAACCTACAACAAGTACAAGGCGGCGTTCAGTGCACAACATGATCCCTATGATGGAAGCGGAAACACAGTTTGCTCTAACGGGGTTGTTGAAAAAGTGTTGATAAACAATGCAGCCTCCATACAAATCTTACAAGCATTAAATAGAGTAGGTTGAGTTTATATTCATTTATAGATGAAAAAAGTTACCCATTAAAATTGAAAAATTCTGTGTTTCTTTCTAGCTTCTTCAAGGGAAAATCTCTTTTCCGCTTGATGCCATCTTTCGTGTAATCTGCCATACATGAGCACCAAATTAGGTTCATCGCCAGGAGAATCATTAACTTCTTTCTTACCGAATAATCTCCCTTTTTCGTTGGCCCATTTTTCAAAAGTGATTTTGTCCCATTCCTCTGGTTTGTTAAAACCTAATCTTTTCAACTTGGGAGAATGTAAAGGCTCCGGATCAAGAATTGAGGGGAGTTTTGGTTCGGTGAAGTAGATCAACACTAGACGAGTGAACTCCTTTTGGTCATCGGGTGGTGAAACAACTCTATGAATTGATGATTTGAAGTACCCACCAGTGATGAATTCAAAAGCATCGCCGATATTGACAATCAATCCTCCCGGAGTGTGTCCAACATATTTCCATTCACCAGTGTAATAATCTCTGATCTGAAGAGAAAGGATTGGCTGCGATGTGATAAACGTGAATGCAGTACTGTCAGAGTGACCTCTCAACCAGTTGTTATCGACCTTCTCTTCGTCCTCTTTTTTCATACCACGATAAACCATGAATCTACCGAACCCTCCTCCGGAATTATATATGTCGCCATCTATTACTTTAAAATAGTTTTCCCAGAGAAATCCTTCAGGTAATTCAAGCACAATGTCACATAATATGCTCAATTTACGAAGAACTTCGTTATGCAAGTGACGGAAGTAACTTGCTACTTCTGGCAAATGGGCCCTCACAATTTCAGGGTATGGTCTTTCAGGGTTGAAGAATTTCTCATTCGTCATTTCTCTAAAGTTGTAAAGCTCAATAGAATCAGTGACACCATTTTTCATCGACCAGTATCCCTTTGGCTTGAATCCGGCACCACGCTCGGCTCCCAATGAGACCGATCTGTCTTCAGCATCCGAGGTCAATGCACCAGCTAAATGCTGACGTTTGACTTCTTCAGGGAGTTCCAAAGTCGACTGTGCAATTGACCTCAAATGATCAAATGATTCGGTTGATACACCGTGGTTTATCAACGAGAAGAATCCATAGGTTGAAAGGGCACCCTCCAATTGATTTGCCAACTTTTTTCTGTCTTGAGCAAACTCTGGGCCTTCTTTGAAATAAGCAAGATCAATGCTATTCAATTCTAATGTAGGTACGGACGACTTGCTAGGCAGAGCTTCAACAAATGGACGAAACTTGTGCTTCTTGTCAACTTCTTCCACGTTCAAACCTTGGAATTCAGGTGCTGGTGGACTGCTCAAAGACATATTCAATGTGTATAAGTATTTTGCGCACTCGATCCAGGCGACAGACTACAACATTAAATATGAATCATCTTCAACTCGGAAATCAGCTTATCCACGGGTCGAGTGATTTCAGTTACAGTGATTACGGGGCTTGTATGCCACAGTTGCAACATTTTTAGCAGCCACATTGGCAATACGGTCTGTGTGCAGTATTTTCTTGTTCCAAAGCCGAGCAACTCATTTGAGCCGATTTTGCATCAATATAATGATTGGTGTAATTAGGGAGCCCAAAACTAATAGGCTTAGGCGTAGTTGTCGCTATTGTGGCACTGATTATTCTGCAAACACTTCTTCAAGACTGATTGTTTTTTTCTTTAAGCCAATCATATACATTTCTCTCAGTTCGTTGCGACATGCTGCTGGTTTCATTCTGTATACTTTTTCGAACATGCACTGCATTTTCAGCAATAATAGCTGATCCTCTTTTCCAGTATAAAATTTCACAGCCATATTTCCTCCCTCTTTCAATAGCCCGCATGCTAGTATTATAGCTCCGTCGCACAAATCCATACTGGCGAAATGATCGTTGTCCTTGATACCTGAAGTATTGACCATCATGTCACTCAACACCAAATCAATTGGTTGTTCGTATGTTCCGCTATAGAAGTCCCTAATCTGTTGATGGGTAGCTCTCGATAATATGTCTCCTTGTATAAAATGGCTTCCTTGTGGTGGGCTACAGTTGATGAGGTCGACCCCGAGAATCTTGCTTTTGGTATTAATTTTCTTCATTCTCTCAATGGCCACTTGAGTCCAAGCACCAGGCGCAAACCCCAAATCTATGATATTTATTGATTTTTTGTTGAACAACTTAAACTTGTCATCGATCTCTATTAGCTTATAAGCAGCTCGCGACCTGTAGTACTCGGTTTTGGCCTTCTTGGTATGGGCATCATTTGTCTGCCTTTCGAGCCACCGATGCGACGAGTTGGATTTTGCTCGAGCCGGCAAAACCACTTTGGGGCAGAAGGCGTAGTTGCGGAAGATTCTACCCGTTCCTATTATTTCCTTCATGTCGTGGTTGCAACCAACTCTTCACACTAGTGTATCGTTATGATAATAATTTATATCCTGTATATAGTGCGCACGATTTTTTTCAGACCATCTCTTCTCATGATAGATGAGTTCAGCATAGTAACTATACCAATAGTAGCATCACAATATGTCCCAGGATTTGTTGGAAGTTTTGAACGACAAGCCGCAAGACATCTTCAAGTTCTTTCGACCAGAACAGGAAGATGGTAAAGCAAAGAAAAACTATTTCAATGAGCTAGCCAAACAATTTTTGGATCCCATCACCAAAAAGTACTCAGTTCTAGACGAAATCTATGTTGAAGACTTGGACTCGACCCAAGTCTTCGGACAAGTGAAGATGGTGTTAGATGGAGTTAACGAAGAAATGTTGACTCTGCAAATACCCGAAATCAAGGGAAAGTACGCAAAATATGAGAGCGATGAGATAGAAGACGAAGCGGAAAACCAGCAAGATTTGTCAAGTTCTGCTGAACAAGATAGCGATGAAGGTGAAGAACAAGAAGATGGTGTAGAGAGTGAGGACTTAGATGAAGGAGAAGAGGATGGTATAGACAGTGATGATGCAGAAACCTTGCACGATGATTTCGAAGCATTTGAAGACGAAGACCCCGAGGAAGCTGAAGCATCAGAAACAGAAACTCATATACCTTCAGATGGCGAAACCGAATTAAGAGAGTCTAAAAAAGATGCTTTTGGATTGAACGACGGGTTTTTCGATATTGACGAGTTCAACAAACAAGTCTTGGCCTTAGAAAACGAAGATGGTGACAATGGTGATGAGGAAGAAATCGATTACTTTGGAGATTTGGGAGATGAAGACGATGAAGACGATGAAGATATGGCATACTATGATGATTTTTACGACAAACCTGGAATGGTCAGAAAGCTGAAAGGTTCTAAGGCTGAGGACAGCGAAGAAGAGGGAGAAGGAGACAGTGAAGAAGAAGAGGAAGTAGAGCAAGGAAACTTTAACGAAAGCGAGTATGACAATGCTGTGGGATCAGCAATGAATGATTTGTTTGACGAAGAAGACGATAAGCCAGCTCCTAAAACTGAAAAGCTTTCTTCTTATGAAAAGCAACAGCAAGAAATCCAAGCTGAAATAGCGAAGTTGGAAGCCGAATTAGTTGCAGACAAAAAATGGACCATGAAGGGTGAAGTTCAAGCCAAACAAAGACCACAGGATTCGTTATTGGATGATCCAGAAACCGCCAATCTTGAATTCGACAGAACTTCGAAGCCTGTGCCAACAATTACAGAAGAAGTTACGGAATCCATAGAAGATTTGATCAGAAAAAGAATCAAGTCCGATGAGTTTGATGACTTGCCCAAAAGATTGATAACTGATGTTTCAAAGTTTCACAACAAAAAGAAGTTTGAATTGTCCGAACAGAAATCCAGCAAATCCTTGGCCGAGTTGTATGAAGATGACTATAACCAGGTGGACCAAGAAAAAGAAGTTGGAGAAGAAATTAAAAAACAGCATGATGAAATCAGTGAATTGTTCAGTACATTATCTCATAGATTAGACTCGTTATGTTCGGCCCATTTCATTCCAAAACCACATCAATTCAAGAGTATCGAAATCAAAGTCAACGATAATGCTGCATCTATTAATATGGAGGACGCTCAACCATTGCATGTTTCCAGCGAGTCGACGTTGGCGCCACAAGAAATATATAAAATCGGTGATGATAAACCAAAAGCTGATGGTGTAAATGGAAGGTCGCAAGTACAATTGAAGTCCGGATTGTCGTACTCGAAGGATGAATTATCAAGAGATGACAAACAAAGATTGAGAAGAGCAAACAAGAGAAAGAGAACCAAGGACTTCAATCACAGAAAGGAAGTGAACGAAGCTAGAGCCAAGCAGCAGCCCAACACAAATCCTAACAAGCGTCAAAAGTCAGGCGATGTTGTGGATACTTTGTCCAAGGCTAAGAACGTGACGATTATCGGCAAAAAGGGTGAAATGACTGATGTCAAGGGTAACGTCAAAAAGTCGCAAGGGCCTCAAACATCCAATAACTTTAAATTGTAAAATATTAATATATCCGCAAGTCAATTAAATATACACACATAAGTCTAATAATTAGCTGTAACCAATCGGTATGCGCAAATTCGCACCCTCCGCGCGAATTTAAAGTTCCAGCATTAAACCGAAAGTATTCGCGGGGGAGGGGTCATGATAAGCATTTATGAATGAATGGCTCTTTTTTTCTAGTAATGCACGTAAATTTTCCACTGCTTGCTTGACCGAATCTTCCAACCTCTATATTTTTGCAGAAATCATACATACTTCTCAATTGATTCACAAGCTTTCGGGATGTTTTCGCTTCAGTTCATATTGAAGCTCGTAACTCTTCCTTTTGCGGTAGTAAAAACAGTTGTGCAGTATTTTACTGTCGGCACCCCGTTTTCCAGAACCAATGTTGAGTTCAAGAACTCATTGAGTAAAAACATTCACTTGGCATCGTTGTACCATTTATCGGGCAACTTACAGAAGCAAGATGTCCTTTTGGTACTCAACAAGCCACTCACTACCTTTTTCGATAGATGGGCCAAGTCACCATTGACACAGGGATTAAGAAACTACGGTAAACAGAACGACGCCCACTCCTATTGGGTAGTCCAAAACCAAAGTGGATCTCCAGAGAAGGATCAAGTTATTGTATACACCCATGGTGGAGGATACTTGCTCAAAGCCTTTGAATCCCAATTCGTTGCCATGTTGGCATTGTACCATGCATTGCCAGAAGAATCAAGAAAGAATACCTCTATTCTTATTGTTGATTACTCCACAACTGCAGACAACCATGTGTTTCCAACTCAATTGTGGGAATGTGTTCACGTCTATGATTCTTTGGTTAAACAAGGCTACAAAAACATTCACTTACTTGGCGATTCAGCTGGTGTTCACATGACCTGCACTCTTGCAAGATACATAGCTTACCCTGAAGAGATCAAGAAAATTGAGCCTCTTTACCCTCAATTTGACTTTTCTTTCCACGGTGAGTTGATTCAACCAAAGTCTTTGATTCTTTTGTCACCTTGGATGCAACCTACCACAAAACCCAACTATCCACCAGTTCTGGGTGCCGATCCAACCGGTGATTTGGGTGCTACTGATACTTCCATGGGTGACTACTACGTAGGAGATATGGATGAAGATAAAATTAGTAATTTCATTACCTTCACCAATACCAATTATGACGACCATTGGGCTAAAGTGGAGCCTATCGCAAATGGTAATACTTTGATTATTGTTGGAGAAAGAGAAGTTTTGAGGGAAGGCGTTGAGAAATTCCATTCTATTGTCAACAAACATAACAATATTCCTCTTCATGTTGAAAAAGGTGGAATTCATGCCGCGTTGGTCTACGTGGAAAGTTTGAACTATTACGGCAAAAACGGTGCCAAAAGAGCTTTGGAAGGAGATTTCAAAGATCGTTATTCAATTAATCAAATAGTAAACTTTTTCGAAAAGGTCACCGCGAATTGAAACAGCCGGTTTCAACCCAATTGTGTCTCCAATTCCTTCGTCAAATACTCTAGTTCGGCGACATTCAATCGATCTATAAACTTTATATGTATTCAATGTAAGGTATACGTGACGCTTCTTGCATTCTCTTTATTTGGCCAGTTGTAAGTCAACTCTAGACCAGTTCAATATGGGCTGCAAATGCCTCCTACAGGTATGCAGCATTTCTTCGGATATCCATCCTTCTTTGGGACTTTCCTTTGGTACAGCCGACCAAAGGAGAGCTCAATATTTCCTAGTTCCGGGGTTCCCATTATTCCACCGTGGTTGGATTCATAAACTCTACTTTCGAAGGTGGCGCAATAACCTTGTAGTACTATATATTGTTGCGTGCTATAATCGAAATCTTATATTGCCTACACGAACAATCCTAATTTCACAGGTAAAACCCTTTTTTCCGACAGGTGCAGGAAGACCAATTCAATATTAAACCCTTATAGGAAAACAGTTAAAATACCAAATCGTTTAACTTTGACATATTTCGAGAATTGAAGAACCGCGTTCATCTGTCGAATGGCTTTGTTCGTGAACCGTGTTACTTCCTCTTATTCTTCTCTGGTTTGAGCAGCGACTTTTGGTCAGTCCAACTACCGCACTTGCTATCATTTTTTGACATGCGATTTATTGCGAGCACATTGTCCCATTTGTAGGGGTTTCTATATACAGTTCCCCCAAAGTAGCATATTAATATAGTGCATATTTGATGGCTGTGAGATTGGCTAAACAAACTTTGTGTCTACCGTGTTGCATCAGTTGCTCAAGGGAGTTGAAATGAAGAGGTATGTGATTCATCCAAATATCACTGCTAGAACGACCCTGAACACAAAGACTTCCGCACCTTTATCAACTTATACAATTGGGCCCATGTGATGAATGTCAAAAGTCAACTTTTGGCCAGAACCCTTTTCTTTTTTTGAAGCTTCGAGAGTTTGATCTCAATTCTCGTTTGTAAGCTAAAAATAATACACCCCTGTAAAGAAGGGAGACAAAAATAGGCTTCGCAGAAATATGTAGGTTGGATAATAGGAAAAGAAAAAGGGTGCTTAGAAACTTATTCGGGTACCTTTCGATGCTACTTCCGTCAACGAAACGTTGCTTGTAGGCTGTGAGATCTTATGAGCCCCCGAGAATGGCTGTACATTTATTATTGTAGCGGACAGGACAAGATTTTGGTCACTGTCCATGTTTATTTTCAAATATCCCCCATATATGCATTCCCCCCATTAACGTGACAACGTTCCTACCACTTTGTCGAGTTGAGTTAAATTATCGGCTGTACAAGGTACCTGCCATATCAGGAATTCAATGCAAACCTCACCACCGCATATCCTACACATACCATACATGAATGATTGATTCCACTAAATTCTCAAGGGGGTCGCCGCCACTTTGTTTATAGCGCAAGCATGGCTTGAATTTACCTTTGACTCGAGTGTGTAAATAATCCATATTATGGAAACTTAATTGTTGCTTTTTTTGTAGATATACACAAATAAATTAAAAATAAACCATAGCCTTAACTAATAGAGTAGGGGAAGTGAGGTCATTGTTCAACACGCATTCGTTCCTCGAGAAGTTTATAAATAACTTGATTTCTTCCCTTATATAGTTTTGAAATATAAGATCATAATTTCGAATATTGATCAATAGTTAAGCATTCTCGAATTGTCCATTCGCTGATACCCATTAATTATGAAGCTTGCAACCTATTTATCAATCTTGGCCACTTTGTCCATTGCCAATGCCGCTTATGTGCCATCCCAGCCATTTAGCACATTGACCCCATCTCAAGCTATCCCAACTTCTGTTAGCGCATTGTCTAACTTTGACGGTTCTTTTGCTTTATCAATCAGAACTCTCGAAGGTTACTCTTCCGCATCATCTACTGCTACTCCTACTTCAGCAGTCTCTAAGGAAGAGAGTGGAAAGAAGGAGAAGGCTGCAAAGAACGAAGGTAAGGAAGCTGCCAACCAAATTTCGGACGGTCAAGTTCAGCAACAAACCAAAACAACCGCTGCTTCTGTAGTAAACCAAATCACTGATGGTCAACCTCAGCAGCAAACTAAAACAACCGCTGCCTCTGTTGTTAACCAAATTACCGATGGTCAAGTTCAACAACAGACTAAAACAACTGCTGCCTCTGTTGTTAACCAAATTACCGATGGTCAAATTCAACAACAAACTAAGCCAACTGCTGCTTCAGTTGTCAACCAAATCACTGATGGTCAAATCCAACAGCAAACCAAGCCAACTGCTGCTTCCGTCGTTAATCAAATTACCGATGGTCAAATCCAACAACAACCAGCAAAGTCAACTGCTGCCTCTGTTGTAAACCAAATCACTGACGGTCAAATTCAACAACAGCCAGCCAAGTCATCCGCTTCTGTTGTTAACCAAATCACCGATGGTCAACCTCAGCAACAAACTGTCAAGCCAACTGCTGCTTCTGTTGTTAGCCAGATCACTGACGGTCAACCTCAAGCACATACCGCCAAGCCAACTGCTACCGTTGCAAGTCAAATCACTGATGGTCAAGTCCAAGGAACCAAAACTCAATCTGCTGCTTCTGGTACCGCTACCCACTCGGCTGAAGGCTCCTCTGACTCAATCGCAGAAACTTGTGTTGGAGCAGATGCTTTGACCTTAACTTTGAAGGACGGTATCCTCCGTGATTCTAAGGGTAGAATTGGTGCTATTGTTGCAAACAGACAATTCCAATTTGACGGTCCTCCACCACAAGCTGGAACTATTTATGCTGCCGGTTGGTCTTTAGTTCCATCTAGTTACAAGGAAGACTCCACTACCAAGATTGCTGGTGACACTGGCAACAAGACGAAGAGAGCCGATGAAGGCTACAAGTTAGCCTTAGGTAAACAAACCACCTTCTACAAATGTTTATCCGGTGACTTTTACAACTTGTACGATGAAAGCATCGGTGGCCAATGTTCTCCTATCGAAATTGACATTTTGAAAGCCGTTCAATGTTAAACAATGAGCAAGTTACTCCCTATGGGCTTGTTTTTATTTCATGAGCGTACCTTTTTGTTTTCGGTTTTTGTCATTACCTATTTCGTTTCTGCATCTTTATGTCATTCCTTTCCTAATTACACCGCATGAGGTTGGTCATCACGATCATCCTTTCTTCATTCCTTACAAAAGTTTAATAGTAATAAGATGTATTTTTAAAGTTGTTTTCTTTCCTTGTTCGTAGAGCAGTAGTTGAGCACATGTAATACTATCGTATGTAGTCACAATTGATTCATATTAGGGACTTGAAACTGTGACAATAACCCCGTGTGTAGCTATCTTTTGAGCAGTTAAATTGTAAATAAAAGGTGCTTTGCGTGCGTGTCCGACACAAGTATTTTTGCAACTATTTTGGACTTATAATTTTCTCAACGGTAACATTATAACCCAAGAAGTGACTTAAACTTGCGTACACAGATCCACCTTATTCCAAATTGAGATTTCCACAGCTTTTTTTTGAATTTCCCGCCGTCCACATTGATGTCTAATTCGAAGCATCCTTTATTCTCGTTTGGGATAGAGCAATGCCGATTATGGATAAAACGCGTGGGCACTATCCATTGAAACGAATAATCTAGCTTTTGGTAGATTTACGACTAAGACTGGCACTCGTCAATACAGAAAAACACTTCTTCGCCGAAGTGGACATCGAATATCTATGACTTGAATCCATTTCTAAAACGATAGTATTCACTTCAAAACTACTTTCCCACGTAATTTTTCCACAAAAGTCCGAGATAGTTTAGTGGCTAGAATCCCCGCTTGTCGCGCGGGGGACCGGGGTTCAATTCCCCGTCTCGGAGCTTCTTTTTAATTTTTCCAATAGAGTGCTCTATTTTTTTGAAAATTGTGATGTCAAAGCTCATGTATATAAGCATTGAAGCCGGTTTCGAGGCTTAATAGTTCTACTAATTATTTTTAGACCCATCTAGCCACTACTCTGATCACACCCCACTGACAATGATTTCAATACTACGTCGGTATTCAATAAATGCAGGTGTGATACAGGAACAGTTCAAATCTACCATGTCTAGAATAAGTGCACAAGCAATGATTTTAACATCCGGAACAGGTGAAAAGAATATTGCTGCACTTCATGGCATGACGATGTCCTCAGTGTGCTCGTTGTCGGTATATCCAAAGCCCTTATTGCAATTCAATCTTCATTTACCATCATATACATCGCAAGCATTGCATGATAATAAATACCTCGCGATACATTTGCTACCACCAACGACAAACTCGGTCTCTCTCGGAAAGATATTTGCAAGTGGAGTAAAACGGAGCCAAAAATCGATTGAAAATGAAGATGGAGAATGGTTCCACGAGATGACAACTCCTTTTACCAAATTAGTCAAAGAAAAAGACTGGACATTTCATAAGATAAAAGATCAAACTTACATACCGATTTTGAAGGATAGCGAAAGGATACTAGTATGCGAAACAGTTAAGAGTTTTCTTGTAGATGATCATGAAATATGGGTGGTTAGGGTATTGGAAATAAAACTGAATGAGGAATTCACTGAAAAAAGCGGTGGATTGTTATATTTCAACAGGGCATTTCATAAAATAGGCGAAGAGCTTAAGGTAACAGAATGATAGAAAAGTCTGGACTTCTACTTAATTATCATATTGGAAAGTATTTATATTTAAAATAGAACGGTTATAAATATGTATATAGTAGTTGTACACCGTTATCAGCTCCTCGTAAATTCATTCATTCAACCAGTTAGCGCATTCTTCTTGCAAAATTTCAGTTTCCTGAATAAGTCTCGGAAGGATGGTTTCATACTTTTCATGTGTTTTCTTAGTTCTCTTGGAAAATTTGTTCGTTATTTCATTTTTCTTGATATTTTTCAAATCATTCTTCAAATTCTTGATTTCTTCACTTCTAGCAGCTTGTTTATTCAAGAGCTTTTGATGTTTTACTTCAACGGCATGTAATTCTGATTTGATAGCCTTCAAGTTTGACTTTTCAACATTAATTCTTGATTCGTAATCTGCAGCTATCTTTTCTAACTCGTCTATTTCGGCCAATTTCTCAGCTTCTTTGATGTCATAGCTATGTTTAATCTGTGATTCTTCATTGGACAACGTTTCAATGGACTCATTCAAGAGCTCGATTTCATTTTCCAACTGCATCACTGAATGTTTGAGTCCCTTCAATTTTCCATAAGTTCTCTGATCGTTGTTCAACTTATTGTTGTACTTGGAGATCTTATTTTTCAAATTGTCGATATTGTTCTTCGATTCAGTTAATTTTTTATTTTGTTCTCTCTTAAATTTTTTGAATTTTGCCTTCAATGAGTCAAGATTTTTGATAGTTGATATCAATGAGATTTGTAATGTTTTCAAAGAAGATGTCTCAGCTATCGATTTATTTAATACAAGATTTTCATCGCTATTAGTAGTGTTGATGATAAAATGATTCAAAACTTGATCTTGATATATGACATCGATCTCATACTGAAATAATGAAGTCAATCCATAAATAACTAATCGAGTCTCGTTCTTACTCTCGATATTAACAAATCTAAAATAGGACCAGTTGACATTATTTAATTTGATCTTGAGATTTTTTAAATCAATGTTTTTCAAGTCTTTTTCATTTAAGAATTTTAAAATTACTTTTGAATCATCAATCAACATTGTAGCCATAGGAACGTGGTTGAACTTTCCGCTATTAGAACCAACAATTTGATCACTGGATTTGATGAATTTTCCTCCATTGTTTTTATATTTTGTGGTCTCACCCAAGAACAAATTGGGATTTCTCAAGATTGCTTTGGAAGCTGCTAAAATCGACCAAAATGGTTGAATAATTATAGTGTTCTCGATAGTAGTGATATGTGGAGAGATTGTAGTTGTAGTTAATGATGTAGAGGTGGATGTAGTTGTCGAGGCTGTAGTGGTTGAAGTTGTATTGGCGTTATTGTTTACCAAAACCGGGGAGTTACCATCGGATGTACTATATCCGGGAGATGACAACGATGCTGACGATATCGAAGATGTTGTAGAAGATGTTGTCAATGACGGCCCAGATGTAATTGATTGTATGCGCGATGTAGATGCTTCATTCGAAGAGTTGATCCTAAGTTTGTTCTTGAGCATTGTTAGCCTGCTGTTGAATGGAGATACAATAAAGTTTTCAAAGTTTTTGATTGCCACTGAACTTGACACCGGAATTAAATGCTTCGAACTTTTTGATATTGGTGAGCTTTTGGATATAGAGTCATTGATGTTGATATCTAAGAGTTTGTTTTCATCACAGTTTATTGATATATCATCGAGTACATTTGAAATTGAGTTATGCACGGTTTGTGGTTTCTTGAAGACTGATGAGCTTATTATATGCACAGATAGTATGAGGTATACCTTATTTTTGAATTGGGAAAAGTTGTAATTATTGATATAGCTGACATTGCTATTGTAGCCGTTGAAAAGGTCAAACGAATCACTTAACCAGTTAATGAGGTAGTTGATGTAATTCAAAATAAAAAAGCAAACAATTGAAGTAAGAATCCCATTATTGAAGTACCTTCTATGATCATAATATTGAATTTTAGATGAGATTTTTTTATTGGATATGGAGTTGATGTAGTTGATGGAGCTCGATCCGATCAAATCACACGAAATTATTGCCTTCGAGAACATTATGAGATAGTTGAAATGACTCTTTTTTTGAATTACAATGCTCAATAGACTGAATATTGCCGAATTAATGGTGGCTATTTTGATAAGCATTAGCGTAAACTGTTTCACATTTACGATCAACAGCTCAGAATTGTCGCCCACCAAACATTTGAGGATGAACTTACCACCTGTAACGTTCGAGCCCAAAACAATATGAGCTATCAATAAACACAATGATACAGTGTGAGGCAACGACACCAAGATCATCACCAAAGAAACGATATCCCGGAGTGAGGAAGTGGGGAGTAATGAAGATGACGTAGATAATGGGTACTGGTAATGTTGCTGGTGGTGGTAGTTGTGGTGCTCTTGGAAGCTTTGCTTATCTTTCTCCTGGTTTATTTTGCCACATGCTTGCTGTTGCTGATGCTGATGCTGTCGCTGATGATTCAGTTGTTGTTGCTGCTGATTCTGACTTGAAGTAGTGCCACTTACGTGTGAGATGGGATGCGAATGCAGATGTGATTGTGGATTTGAGGGTTGTAGCTGGGACAGCAGCTTCTCATGGCCATTGACCTTATGTTGATGCATTTATTATGGCGTTTTGCATCTAAATATCACAGTTTTGAGGTGAAAATGTGTAAAAGAAGCAGTCGGTCCTGAGGGTTGACTGTGTTAATCCCTTTTCTATACTTCAAATCTTCTTACGGAAAGGAGATTTCTGTCCTGTGCTGAGCTTTGTCGTATCGACTTACGAGTATTGATTTGTAGATGTAAGTGTCTCAAAAAAATAAAATTTTTCTGTGTGTCAAGCTTAGTGACTATATGTCCCAGTTGTGCTGTACACGACAGCAATGACTACTACAAGAATAAGGAAGAGAATGCTTTGAGAGTGAGTAACTAGAGGGGTTATGCTAAGACACTTTGACCTACTCTTGAGAGTATAATTATTGGTTAAATGTGAGCGAAAGTTCGCCAGTTTGCTTAGAGATTATTGTGTGCGCAATTGCGCACATCTGAGGATCAGAAACCTTAATGCGAAATCACCTTAATGCGAAATCTTGACTAAGCTCGAGCAGGGTTTGTACTTGAGTCACGATTCTGATCATAGGGACAACTGCCCGAGGAAATCCAGACTTCTCAGGTGATGTGTAGTTCACTCCTGCCAGAAACGTATACCGACAATCGGAAGTTATATGCACAGCTCCTCCAAATACCCCCAATAGGAGCCCTCGAAATACTTCAAAGGAGCTGTACGCGAATCGCGTCTCTAGTCGTGCGTTCTCTTTCCCAACGCCACTTTTCAGTTTTTTCAAAATCCGGGTAACCACGTGACATTGAGAACCGACAAAACATCACCAAACTCACCATCGACCATGAACAAGTTTTTGATACCTGCCAAAAGAAAAATAGATACACAAAATAAATGATAGCACAAAACTGATTATAAATCTATAGTACATATTAACTATCAAAAGATCAAGCTAACCAAGACGAGGTAAGATCAGTATTGTAAGACAGGCACATTATCATAATCTAATTGTGATAAATACTAAAGACAACGAAGAAAATTGCTTGTCGACAACATCCAAAAACAACAAATATATCAAATTTTTCAGATTTAATCTCGATACACCAGTAACTTCACACGGGTATAATCTACTGATATAGTCTGAACACGAGTTATCATTCAGTAAAAGGCAATCTGAGTAATAATTCAAACACTTGATCAAAAATGATGACAATTTCCAACGACGACCAGTCTCTAACTGAAGACGATGCTGCTGCTGCCGTTGCCGCCGCCAACTCTGCCGTGGCTGGCATTCCTCATTTGAAGGAGGATGAGGCTCAACAACTCCATCAACAGTATGTCCAACATCAACAGCAGTTTCACCATCCTCACCAGCAACAACAGCATCATCATCTTGTTCAGCCTCAATCTCAGCCGCCCCAGATACAACAACAGCAACCTGTTCAAAATCTGCTGCTTCCATTGCCGTTCCATGTTCAGCAACAGCATTTGTCACAACAGCACCACCTTCACCAGCAGCATATTCCCCAACAACAGCAACATCTCCACCAACCGTTGCACCAGCAAACACATCATCACAATATTCCACAAGTCCACCAGCACCAACACCAGCAACTTCAACAGCATCTTGCTCAGTTGGCACAGGATCATCACAACCAGCACCAACATGAACAGGATCAAATCAATGCTCAATTAAGCCAACAACTTTCTCATCCGCATTATCAGCAACAACAGCAGCAACATCATCAGCAACAGCTTCACCAGCAGCAACAGCAGCAACAGCAAATCCAGCCTCAGCAACAACATCAACAACAACAGCACCAACAACAGCAACAACAACAAGTGCAACGCCATCTTCAGCACCCTTTGACGCATGGACACCATTTAGGTATGTTGGCACAACCCACCGAAACTGAATTACTCGAAAACACCAACAGGAAAGTTGCTCCGAGGTCCAGCGATTTGTTCAAGGTGGGCCCCACTTTTAGTGAGACTAGACACCATCAGGATATTTATTGCAAGCGAAACGATATGGACGTCAATCCAATTCTTGAAGCAAGAATTGACCGTGGGTTTGAAATAGGAGAAAACGGCACCTGGATAGGATATAAAAGAAATTACTTTACTTTAGTCACTGCTTTCCAAATTGAAAACTTTGACTTTGAACGATTCATCCAGAACAAATTCTATACGTTTGACAAGTCGTCGTCCAGAAATGGAGAACCTGTCGGAGAAAATAAGGTTGAAATCAGCTACTTTGCAATCAGATTGGTTGCTAAATGTTCAGATGATGATGTTTCCATCAGTCTTATTCAACACACTGCTAAGAGAGATAAGGGACCTCAATTTCCTCCTCCAATCTACCCTGCAGTTCCTGGTGACTTGCCTGATCATGACTTGGTAAAAGCTTCGTGTAACAAGCGTAATGGCAGTAAGATCGAAAACATCAACAAGATATTTTACTTTGACAGAGCTGAATATTATCACAACACGAATTTAGACACGTTGAAGGATGAATCGATACTCAAAAACTATCCTAGTGACTCAATTGCGAGGGTTGCAAGATTTGAAAGAATTCAATTTACGTCTTCGATTAGAATCAAATCCACTTCCGTCAACTCAAGGTATTTCACATTGCATGTTGAATTGCTCGGAATCATTGAGGATGAAGACTTGCAAATCCAGCCCATTTTATTGAGCTCGATCGAAACTCCTCCATTGATCATTAGAGGTAGATCTCCCTCGAACTATCATAAGGAAAGAACTTCGGGCTACAGAAGCCATCTTGGTCCACAATGAATGCATTGAAGGCAACATTCTGAAAATATAAAAAAAAAAATAAGATAAAGAGTAATAACTATTATTTGAATCAACAAAAATGTACTTATAGGATGGCTTCCATAAACAAAAGGGATTCCCCTTACCAACCTACTTTATAATTCTATATGTATTTTTAGCAAGACCTTGATGCTTTTCTGTAGTATCTTTACCATCCTTTATATAATTATGGTACTATCGAGGTTAAAATATATCTGTGTTTGATTTTACTGTTTCAATAAATATTTATTAATATGATTTTTTAAGCATCGGAACAAAACCTGAAATCTCCACACGGAGCAAGTGGGGCAGATTGTTTACTGGCCCAGATACGAGGAAAAAATCCGCCACGCAAGCAACTTACTCATATATGCATAGCAGTGTCGGTCGGATCAGTTTATGTCCTTGCTTACCCTAGTCTTCCCTAATAATAGTTCTTAAATAAAGCACTCGGCCATTTTGCTCGAGATTTCCCGTTTTGTCTGAATCTCTTCGAACCCCATACTTCGGACAAAATCTGACATACTACTCCCTTGGAAAAATAAATATATTTGAGCGTCTACCAGAGTACAATTGATCGAGCTATACTACTAGTTGGATAGAACGAACACGACTAAAAGCTTCGAATCTACTCAGTTGCATAGACCGAAGATCCCGGCTCCCATACAAGTACCAAAGTCAAGTACATTTTTTTGTCCAGTCACAGTCTTCGGTTTTCTAATCAAAGCGTCGCCACCTCCGAGATTCAACCAAGATACAAGAACAACAGGAAAGAACAAAAGAATCTAGCATAAAGAAAAGCGACCATTCCCCTATAATCTATGACAAATAACTCAAACATAGATACCGAAT